>CAJGYO010000004.1:6201231-7401231 GCA_904845875.1 Miscanthus lutarioriparius | reverse complement strand
TCTATTCCTACTACAAAGACCTCCCGATCCGATGAATATACCTAAGCCTAAACCTAACACTTCCACCTCAAATTCTTGAGTATTTCTGTTGGAGGACTGAACTATGATATTTTTTCTATGGTTTCCTTTATTGATGCTTCTCCTAACTTGGAGACGTTCATCTTGGATGTGAGTCACTGTTCTTCCTGCCAATGTATAATAATTATTACGGTGGAGTTGTCCATTCAAGTTTGACTTTTCATCTCTAGGTGCTTCCTGAATGTGTGGGGGCGTGCCTCGATCTTTGAAGACCCCTCAGGTCTGAAGAGTATGCCAAAGCACCGCCACGACAAACTCAAGCGAATGGAGATCATCCATTTTACTTCTGCAAAGACCTTGGTTGAGTTAACATGCCAGATTCTCGAATCTGCAAGATCGCTTGAGCGCCTTACATTGGACACCACTAACGGTATGCTTAGATGCTCTGTTAGCAAATCTGGCAAATGCTTCTTGATGCGCAGAGAGGATCTTGTGGAAGCCCATAGAGCACTCTTGGCTGTTGAAAGCTATGTGAAGCCGAGGGTTCCCTCCACTCTTGATTTAAATGTTTTGGAGCCATGCCGCCAGCGCCATGCTCACATGCCTATATCATAATTATTCTGACGCAGGAGTTGTTTCTTAAATTTACAAAACACCTGTCGGTTTGTCAGACCTGTGAAATCTTATTTGCTTTGCTTGTCTCTAGTTTATCAGAACGTTTAGCCCTGCAATGTCACATTGGTTGTCATACATTTTTTTAGAACTCACATTGGTTGTGATACATCATACATCTTTGTCGTATTATGATTTTGAAATCTTTTCCACTTGCCGTTAACCTACCTGGGAGCAATGATAATTCTTGGCGAGTAATTTCGGTTGCATTTGGCTAGCCGTCTGTACTCCGTCTTGCAAATTCTGGAAGGTATCACTCTTACCTACGGCAATGAAGTTGACAAGTTGTGTAATCCCTCCGTCCAGAAAAAACGCAAGAGGACGGAGGGAGTACTTGATTTTGACCGCATAATTTATTTTATAAAATAAAACCACACTACTAGGTGCCCCCACTGCGGGCCATGAGCCCACGAACAAGTTCCACCAACGGGGCCACGCCCCCACTGTTGCATCGGCGGACCGCGGACACGACGTTATCCTAGCCGTTGCCAGCCGCCGCCGCCGAAGCTTCACTCGATCTTCTTCGAATCGAACTGAAGACACGTCCCCTCGCTCGTTTCTTCGAAGTCTCGTCGAGACCGCAGTGCAGCCAGATAGGTCAAGTGAAGCCGCGCGCCGTCCATCCGCCGTGATCCATCCGATGTTTCCCGGACGACTAACGGTGGAAAAAACGGCGACCGAGCGAGCCCGGACCGGGGAGGAATCGTCGAATCGAAGCAGTTGCGAAGCTGATCGATGGACCCGACCGACCGGGCCTCGTTGGACGCTTTCGCGGTAAAGCGTCTGTAGCTAGCGCGGGCTGGTCTTGCCTGGTCACTTGGTCAGTCGTCAAGACGTACTGTACGTACACGTACACGGGGTCGCTCCTGTAAACCGTTGGGCTGATGAGGTCAAGACAACAAGGTGCCAAAGTCCGAACCGCTTGCTGGGCATGCAGCCGTGGTCCGTGGATTATCGATCCATGGATGGATCGCGTCCTTGTCCGTGGTTAGCAGCCATGGGTCGATCGGTCACGTCCTAGCTAGTCCGCGGACCCACGCCTGGCGTTTTATTTTACAGAGTGAGGAGTGCTCACTCTAGGTAGGCGTACAATAATAAGCAGAAACGTACGCAGTACGCTCCCCAAACATTTTAGTCGTTGTCTCATTGATGTTGCATAAAGTATTAAATATAGACTAATTACGAAACTAATTATATAGTTTGCGACTAATTTATGAGACGAATCTTTTAAGCCTAAATAGTCCATGATTTGACAACGTGGTGCTACAGTAAACATATGCTAATAACGGATTAATTAGGCTTGAAAAATTTGTCTCGTGGAGTACTGAAGAATTATGTAATTTGTTTTTTTATTAGTATCTGAACACCCCATATAACATCCTCTCGACATATCTTCTAAATTTTAGTAACCGGATCCAAACACCACCTTATTTGATTTGAAATGGCCCGGTGCGCGCGTTATTTCAAAGTATTTTCGTAGCCGGCCGCTGAAGATTTGCTCAACCGTACGGTAGTAATGATCAGGTCATAACTCATCCGGGTATGAGCACACACGAACGAAAAAGAACGAGCGCCCTCCCACCCCCTCTCTGGTTCTGGTTCGGAGTACTGACTGTGACTGCCTGACTGGCGACGGGGTCGAGCAAGCAGCATCGCCCGTACTCGTTCAAGCGCCAAACTTTCAGACCCATTTCCTGCCGGCCTGCATGCGCTGCAACCAACAATAATTAATTTTGCGCCCGTTAAGATGCAACAGACACCTGCCGACACATCTCTTGCAATGCAAGCACCAGTCCAGTTCAAACAACGCCGGCCATCCCAAATCGAACCGCCACGTTGCTTCCAAACTACATGCCGCCAATCCATGCACGTATAGCTGTCGATCCGCAGCATTATCTGTCACTGTCGTTGCAAATTGCACCAACTAGACACCTTCCTGCTGGCCTGCATGCGCTAAAAACCAACAATAATAATTTTCCGCCGTATTAAGATCAATCAGACAGGGCCGACACAGATCTCTTGCAATGCAAGCACCAGTCCAGTTCAAACAACGCCGGCCATCCCAAATCGAACCGCCACGTTGCTTCCAAACTACATGCCGCCAATCCATGCACGTATAGCTGTCGATCCGCAGCATTATCTGTCACTGTCGTTGCAAATTGCAAGGTTTCGCAGACACCCCTCCCTGTTACTGCACATAAAGCTATTCTCGCTTATAGCTGTCTTAGCACATAAGCTCGACCAGATCTGGGTTACCGCATGCAGCGGCCTGATGCCAGCTAAACCCGTTTTTTCAAGAAGCAAACAAGGCACGTGGCAGCGTCAGATCGTGTCCACGGCGCACGCGCGAGCGGGGACACACGTACGGACCCGTCTGGCTCGCGCTCGTCGAGCTCGACGATCGCTCATGCACGCTAACCAAGTTGGCCTGATCCGGCCGAGTGCACACTCACACAGGCACACAGCAGGCTGCCAGGCTCCTAGGCGATTGGTTTATAAATCAATATTTAGTACTGTAGCATTTTTATTTATATTTGATAATTATTGTTCAAGCATGATTTAACTAGGCTTAAAAGATTCGTCTCGTAATTTACAATCATATTGTGTAATTAATTATTTTTTATCTATATTTAATACTCTATGTATGTGTTCAAAGATTTAATGTGATAAAGAGAGAGTGAAAAAACTTGCAATCTAAAGCAGCTAGTTAGCCGTGGTGCTTTGGTACTGAACCCGGCCCCCGGCGGGCGACAGTGAGCCGACACACGTACGGGCCAGCGAGGCCAGTGGCCGGATCTTGCTTAGCGCTAACCCTGGCTCCGCCCGACACCAGATCCGGATCAGCGTACGTGCAGGCCATAAAGAAAATGGGGAAGGACGATGGATCCGCACTAGTTTATTATGCCTAATTGTCTTGGTTACTAATTATTAATCAGTCAAGTGTGTGTGCTTATGCGCGCGGCTGCTTATGGCGTATCGACGTGCGTGCGTGCGGTGCGAATGCTCGCTGGACAGGGTGGCGCGCACGTCGTCGGCGGTCTGGCAAGCGCAGGGTTTTCTTTCTTCCAGATCGGAGGCTCGGAGCTATAAAGTGATAGCGGTGCGTCCGTCGTCTACGAAGTCTTGGATGGTTTCAGTGATTTTTTCAAGAACGTGATCTTGAAATCTAGATGTAGTTGTAGGGTCTGTTTGTGTACATAAAGTGTGAGTATGGTGTATGTGAATGTGTGTGGTGTTAATGTGTCTGTTCAGAAGTTGTATCTAGAGGAGAGGCAGGAAAAAAAAAGATCTGAGGCCTTGTTTAGTTTGCTTCAAAATTCCAAGTTTTTTCACTCTCTCTCCATCACATCAATTTTTAGCTGCTTGCATGGAGTATTAAATGTAGGTAAAAAAAATAACTAATTACACAGTTTAGTTGGAAATCACGAGATGAATCTTTTGAGCCTAGTTGGTCCATGATTGGACAATATTTGCCAAATAAGACGAAAGTGGTACTATTCATCCGGTTGCAAAAAGTTGCAAACTAAACAAGGCCTGAGGCTCGGAGCAATTTCGACGGGATTCCCTTTGCCGGCCGTACCTGTTGGACTGGCAGCTAATGGTCGTCATTTGTACACTTGTGCTTTTCATGTTAGGAGGATTATTATTTATGTAAGTGTGCGCGGCTAACAAACTTGCAATCCTTAACGATTGACATTTATGATTTTATATTATTCCTATTGTAAGTATGTGCTGTTAAGTACTCCTCCATCCCTAAATAACTGTTGATTTTGGTTTTCGCGTTGTAAGTTTGACTGGATTTGTGAAAATACGTGCAACATTTGTATCTCTAAATAAATTTATTGTAAAAATAAATTCAATTATCTATCCAATAATATTAATTTTGTACTATAAATATTAATTTTTATATATATATTTGGTGAAAGTTGTTTCTCCGAAAATAAAAACGATAATTATTTAGGGACGGAGGGAGTACCTGTGAAAAGAAAGTAGGTGCTGATGCTAAGGAACTTGCTTAGCAACTCGAATGACTTAATGTTTGGTAAAAAAAAGATGTATTGTTTTGGCAAATCATAGTACGTACAAAGTAGACCGGACACTACATACTCCCGCGTTCTAAAAAAATGCAATTACTTAATTTGTGCTGGTCAAACTAACTAAAGTTTAACCAAGTTTAAATTAAATAATATTAACATTTATGTCTTCAATCGGATTTACTACAAAATATATGTTCTATAGTTAATTACTTTAATAGTATTTATTTTGTATCATAAACTTTAGTATTTTTTATATAACTTTGGTCAAACTTCAAACTGTTTGACTTCTTAAAAAATGAGAACTATATTCTTTGTTGGACATAGTGAGTACATGTACACACCCACTCTTTTATTTGTATGCATGCACATGCATTCTATCCCTATGAACACATTTGAAAAACAAATCCGATAGATCTCGAGAGATGAAGTCACGTCCCTGTGCTCAAGTAAGTGATGTTTCGGGGTTTTTAAGTCAACCATTCTAAATTTTAGCTACATATTGTCCTTTACATCTGAGTTTGGATTTGTGAAATATACACGTGTAAACTAATTTAAATTGCAGTTAACAAAAATTACACCTTTGTTAACATTCTGTGACAAAAGGTAATGTTCAAATTTGTTTTTTAGAGACCACGTCGATGTCTAAAATGTCACTTCTACGTGATTAGAGAAGTAGTTTACAACTGCTACAACTTTATATATATTAGAATAATATATGAGAAAAATATATAAATCATAGGAACATAACATGACCTCCATTTTTCAAGTTAACCGCATCATTATCACATTCACAACTCTTAGGCTGAATTTTCATTCATATGATGGTGTGACCCAATCCTACGTATTGCACAAAGTTACACGAATGAGACGAAAAGGAGAGGTGACACCATCAAAATACGTGTACACAAGAGCGGATTCCACACTAGGTGTAGTAGAGAATAGAGAGCCAACAACATGTATTGATCTTTGTTGAATGTTTATATAGTACAACAATGGGAGTTGTTATTCAACAACTGACCCGACTCAGTGCACGACGTGTGCGTGTGGTGAGCGTGGTGACCACGCTCTGTGTGTGTGTCAGTTACAAGTCAACACAGTGTATGTATCCTCAACACACACACCCCCCACCCCCGCAGTCTGAAGTGTGGTAGGTACTACACAAAGACTAGATCGAAAAGCTTCAAAGGTAGTTGTAGGCAGTCCCTTTGTCATGACGTCTGCGAACTGTTTGCCGGTTGGAACATGTAGAACGCGCAAGTCGCCGAGTTGGATGCGTTCCCGAACAAAGTGAATGTCAAGCTCTATGTGCATCATCCTCTTGCGGTGAATGGGATTGGAGGGCATGTAGACAGCAGACTCATTGTCACAATATGCCACAGTCGCCTTGGAGATGCCGCAATGGAGCTCGCCGAGCAATTGACGGAGCCAGATGCATTCGGACGCCGTGTTGGCCACAACGCGGTATTCTGCCTCGGCACTCGATTGCGATACCGTAGGCTGCCACTTTGACGACCACGACACCAGTGAGTCTCCGAGGAATACACAGAATTCGGATGTTGAACGCCGGGTGTCGGGGCAGCCAGCCCAATCGGCGTCGGAGTATGCGGTGACGGCGAGCTCGGAGGAGGCACGGAGGAGAAGACCATGCGACAATGTCCCACGCACATATCGTAGAATGCGCTTGAGCAGCGCCATGTGCGGCGCTCACGGATCATGCATGTGGAGGCAGAGTTGCTGAACCGCGAACGCCAGATCAGGCCTGTCACCGTCAGGTACTGTAAGGCTCCCTCTAGGCTTCTGTAGGAGGCAGCGTCATCAATAGCGTCGCTGTCGGCGCTGAGCTTGCCTTTGGAGTCGACTGGTGTGGCAACCGGCTTGCAATTCGTCATACCGGCATGCTTGAGAATATCCTCGACGTAGAAGCCAGCACGTGATCGCTCGACGTCAATGCTGAGGAAGAAGCATAGGTCACCCATGTCTTTGACGGCGAACTCGACACGAAGAGACACGACAATGTCTTGCAGCAGGGATGAGTTCGAGCCCGTGAGAACAATGTTGTTGACATACAAGAGCAAGTAAGTGATGGTGTTGCCACGACAAAGGACAAAGAGAGAGGAATTGGAGCGGGTAGCAGTGAACCCGAGTGGGTGACAAACTCAGCAAATCTGGTGAACCACGCACGTGGAGCTTGGTGAAGTCCATAGAGGGACTTGTCCAGCAGGTAGATGGCATTGGGTTGTGCAGGATCAACAAACCCAATGGGCTACTGACAGAGAACATGTTCTTTGAGATGGCCATGGAGAAATGCATTTAAAACATCAAGTTGTTTGGTGGCCCAGCCCCGAGATGCAGCAATAGCGAGCATAGTTCGAATGGTTGCTGGTTTGACGACCGGCGTGAAAGTCTCACTGAAATCAACCTCGGCGCATTGAGTGAATCCGTGCACGACCCAGCGAGCTTTGTAGCATTCTAGCGTGCCGTCGAGATTAAGTCTGTGGTGGAACACCCACTTGCCAGAGACAACATTGGCGGTGGGTGGTCTGTCGACAAGACGCCAAGTACGATTGCGCTGTAGAGCGTCGTACTCGCTGGCCATGGCCTAACACCAATTCGAATCTTTTAGGGCAGCGCGAATGGAGCTGGGTAGTGGTGAAATAGCAGGAGAAGAAGACGATGGAGCTGGTGTGGTGGTGCTAGCCAGAGCATATTTGGGGTTAGGCCTGAATATGCCTGCTTGGGATCGAGTCAGCATTGGGTGTTGCGGTGCCGGAGCGGCAGTTTGTGTTGGAGATGGAGAAGTCGATGCGACATGCGGTGGCGACGTATTGTTGATGGGTGGTGATGATGGGGATGATGATGTTCCGGATGGTGTGCTTGTGGCCGGAGACAAAGAAGCAGATGCAGGCAAAGGCGATGTTTGCTAAAGAATGACAATATCTTTAGGTACTGTAGCTGGTCCAGCTATTGTTGGTGAGGGAGCAGACTGAATCTTACGGAAAGGAAACTGTGATTTGTCAAACAGGACATGACGGGACGTAATGACGCGTCGACATTGAAGATCAAGGCAGCGATACTCGCGATGACCTACCGGATATCCAAGGAGAACACAGGGCATCGATTGCGGACTCAGCTTATGTGGAACTGTAGCGATTTGGTTTGGGAAGCAGAGGCATCCAAAGACGTGTAGATCATTGTAACAAGGAGGTGTCCCGAGCAGTAGCTGGAATGGTGTGATAGTGTCGCTGGTTTGGCAAGGACAACGATTCAAAAGATGTGTCGCCGTGGATAATGCTTCAGCCCATTACGGGGCGGACATGCTTGCATGAATGAGCAGACTATGAACACAGTCATTGATAGTGCGAATGATCCACTCGGCCTTTCCATTTTGGGAGGAAGTATAGGGGCAAGAAAGGCGGAAAGCAATGTCATGACGGGCGTGGTGATCACATAGAGCATGGTTATCGAATTCATGACCATTGTCTGTTTGTAGAGCAATGAGAGGTAGCTAAAATTGGATGCAGACATAAGCATGTAAATGCAGAATGCGTTGAAAAACTTCAGACTTGGCACATAATGAAAAATTTCAGACATAATGCGTATAGTCATCGATGAACACAAGGCAATATTTGAATCTAGAAAGACTAACAACGGGAGATGTCCATACATCAGCGTGCACTAACTGAAAAGGAACATAGCTAACTGAATTTGAAGACAAAAAAGGCAGGTGGACATGCTTGCCAAGCTGACAGGCTTCACAGGTTGGGGAGTGCTTGTTGTCGGATGTGAATTCGAGGTGGAGGAGGGACTGCTGAAGGGTTCGGTGACCTGGGTGTCCCAAATGTTGGTGCCACAGCTCAACGATGGGTGCGGTAGCCAGATGAGCCTCCAGCAAGGTGGATGCCAGAGGATAGAGGGCGCCGCTACTATCACATTGGAGGACCTCCGTGCGTGCAGGTGGGAAGGTCCTTGATAGAAGAGCTAAAAGGGTCAAATTCAACACTGACGTTGTTGTAGCGAGTTAAAGAGTGAACGGAAATCAGATTCTTAACCAAAGAAGGAGACACAAGAACATTGTTGAGAATAAGAGGTGAGCGAGCAGTGGCAATTGCCATGGACGCGCGATGAGTAATAGACAATTGCGCGCCATTTCCAACAGTGATAGGAGAGGAATCAGAGAATGATTAAGGGGAAGCGAAGTTATTAGGTGTTGGTATTTATAAGTGCAAATAGAATATGCAGGATTCCACAAGCGCACATAATACTATTGTAGCATTTTACCGGGAGTATTCTAGGTATCGTTATTTATATTTTATCATAGGGAAACAATGGAGTAAAGACTTATTGAGTAATAAAGGAATGTCTACTAATCAACATACCAGCATAGCTAAAGCAGGGGTGAATGTAATGATAGGAATAAAGCATAATGACACTCAGGGGATATGTCACTAAGATAATGTAAACTAGTCAACTTGGAAGAACAACGTGTGAGGTAGATTCCTATGATATTCTTATACATGGTCAAAGTATATATACATCCAACTATAGTTAAGACTAACTCTACTCTTGTGCACTTTGGGACGCCACTTAGATGGTAGAGCATCCACAATAGATAACTCTACTGACGCGACTATGGTCCTATAATTTAAGAACATGTTCAATTCGGCATGGATTATAAAGGATAGATGGGGCTGTCACCTCCTGCTGCTACCACACAACTAGAGAACAGGTTGTACTCATAGGCAGAGCATTGTATAAGCACCATGCTTACATGAGGCTCGGCTACTTAGCCCAATCGATAAACTATAGCAAGCTAAGTGCTCTATAAACCCGCATAGAAAAGCAATGATAATCTTAATTAAGCAAGATATATATTCAAAGTAAGCATAGCCATGTAAATAGGAATATAATGAATTGATAATAAGTCTTACAAGATATAGAAGTGAAGATACAAGGCTTTGCCGAGCCTCCAAGACTAGATCCAAAACTTGAGCATGAGCCCAACACGACCCTCACTCCTGAGCTACTAATCTACTACACTAGAGAGTCTAGACCTAATCCTCCTAGTGTATCTTGATCTCTGAATAAGAGATATGAATTAGGGTTTCAGGGATGGCCTGAGGGAGGGGGTAGGGGCTAGTATATATAGGCTGAACCATCCATCGTGAGCCCTTGGATCAAACCGACTTAAAAGACGGCGTAGATGCATCCTAGGAGGCGGTGGAGAACCGACATTGTGACACGGAGGCTGACAGTGGGCCCTAGGGGCTAGGCGGCCTACAGGTGGGGCCAGCCTGCCCCACATGGCATCCACCTACCCTCCGCTTTGGTGGTTTGCCTTCTGGAGTCTTCTAGAGTCTTCCCACGTTGGTTTCACTGTGGATAAACGTGATTTGCTTTGACGAATAGGCCCTCCTTGACGGTTTTCTGAGTAAATCCTCCTACAAACATAGATTCACCAAAACTTGTGGAATTTATTAGTTTAAACCCCTAGATCTATAGTGGTGATCCTTTTTATGCATTTATATAAGTTATACTGATGGTTTATGATGAACGTTAACTACCATCAACACTAGGATTGGAAGCCATATGGGAGGAAGCCTCGGTGTCCAGGAACCATTCTGCAGTCTGGGGGCCACTTGCCGGGATGTTGGCGGTGGCCAGGGTGGTGAGGAGGGCCTAGTTGTTCCAGACGTCCGGCGTTGCAGTAGTTGGGGTTGGGGCATAGTTGTGCAGATCTAGAGGCAGTGGAGCCGAGCCGGTGAAGTATGCCTGGTTGGGTGAGGCACCGGGATGAGGACTAAGGACGCCCACGCAGGGAGCATGGAACGACATCAGCCAGGCTTGGACCATGCCTGTCCAGGGGTTGAATCCTAGAGTCCAGCCGGAGAGAGCACAAGGAGCTAGAGACTGAGGATAACCGCCAGAGTGGTTGTAGCCACCGCGGCCATGACCATGGCCACGGTTGTCGTTGCGGTGCGGCGATGCGCTCGTGGAAACTGCTGCAGGTCGTGGAGTGGTGGGTTGGCCACTGGAGCTGCCATCGAAGCTACCATTAGGGGCCGGCGAGGAGGAGGGCCAAGAGCCGCCAGTGGTGACTAGTGCATGTTGCGCGATGGTCTTGGCGTGCTCCTTGTCATAGTGTTCCTCTAGGAGAAGATATGACCGCACGGAGAGGAAGGTGTGTGGCGGCTGCTTGGTGGTGATCGCCAGGATGGTGTGGCGGTACTTGAGGTTGAGGCCGCACAGCATGTTCAGGACCTGGCTAGTCCCCCGAACCGGCTACTTGAGCATCAGCAAGGCACTTGAGCCCGCCAATGTACTGAGAGATGTCCATGTCGTCTTAGACGAGGTTGCGGAACTCGGCCTCCGGATTAGAATAAACTGATCTGACTTTCAAACTTACCCATATTACCTTCAACCATGGGGCTTCTTAGCCTTCACTTGGGTCTTGAGCAATTGAAAGATAGAACGATCAAGTCCAGCACTATGTCTCAAGTTCTTTATTCCACCATTGTTCCGGAGTTTTTATAAGTTTGAAAATAAAACTCAGAGATTCCATTGTATGACACTCTCATGTCTCTCAATATATGTGGTATTTGTGGATCCTCACCAAGGCAATAATGATGTTATGCATTTTCTCTTCCAACCACTAAAGCTTATGTGGAGTTCATAGGTAGGGAGAAAGCTAGAGCACACTTGCAATACATATATTGTAAAGTCAAACCTCGGATCCAAAGAGAGTTAAGTCATACAATCAAATCAAGATGTGCATGTGTGTGGATGTATATGGTGGATATACATATGGAGGCTAACCTAATTGTACTATGCTCCTTGAAAACATATCTCTCTTTTGAAACTTAGAAATATCTTTGCGAGAGAACAGGGGCTATCTTATTCATCTCTCTCTTTTTTTCAGGCGGGCATATGAGTACCCATAGCTTGCCAGATGCGATATGCCGTGGCGTGCGTAGTGCGGACTATGTCGTGAACATCCTTGGAGATGGAATTGTAAAGCCAGCTGATGATGCACTGGTCCTTGACCTACCACTCTGGATCACGATGCTGGTCGGCAGTGGGTGGGGATGCGACATGGGAGCCGAGGCGGAATTTGCCGAGGAAGGCATCAAAGAAATAGCACCACTTGTTGTAGTTGGGATCGGTGAGTTCAAGAACCACCGGGACATGGGATTTGATGTTAACCGTTTGCAGAATGGTAGCTAGAGGAGCATTGGCGGTGGCGGTGGGTGCGGAACCGTCGCTGTCGATGGAGGAAGCAGGTGAACAAGAAGCATACGAGGGAGCACTGGAGAGATTGAGACCGAAGAGGGGATTGTCATCCATGTGATCCATGGCGACGGAGATGAGGGAGGTGGCACAAAGCGAGGCGCAGTGGTGAGCAGCGGAGACGACGACGAGCGTCGAAGCAGGATCAGCCCTCGCAGTCCGATACCATGTAGAAGAGAATAGAGAGCCAACAACATGTATTGATCTCTGTTGAATGTTTATATAGTACAACAATGGGAGTTGCTATCTTTAGCAACTGACCCGACTTAGTGCATGATGTGTGCGTGTGGTGAGCGTGGTGACCGGTCTCTGTGTGTGTGTCAGTTACAAGTCAACACAGTGTATGTATCCTCAACACTAGGGAACGGGTGGGGCACGAGCCCCCACCCTAATCCTTCTCCCCCCATGTGGGGGTATTAACCCCTATACCCTTACGGCTAAGCTTGGGTTGGCCTGGATTGATAGGTTCAGTTCACCCGAAAGATGACGTGCGGCCCAGTTAACCTGATCGGAGTCCCGCACAGGGAATCAAGACGGATTTGGCGATCAAGCAGGATCCTGGTCGATTAGAATAGGAATCCTTATCCGACCACATATGGCAATTGTAACCGACTAGGATTAGTTTCAGATCTGTAACCCCGCCCCGGACTATATAAGCGGCGGGGACCCCTCTAAAATCATCTCTCATTGACATACAAAGAATACAAATCGACGCAGGACGTAGGTATTACGCCTTCTTGGCGGCCGAACTCGGATAAAACCTCGTATGCATCTTGCGTCACCATCTTGTTTGGGACTTGCGCACTGTCTGCGCCGATAATCTACTACCTTGGGCATACCCCTAGGTAGACCGCCGACCATATTTAAATCGACGGTGGCGCGCCCGTAGGGGAGTGCGTCTTTGCTCTCCAAGCGAACAAGATGGTCATCATCTCCGCTCCATGGCTACGCCTAGCGGTCTCACGTTCACCATCGGCCGATCACTTGGACCACCGCCCACGCGTCTCCATCACCATGACCGAGGGCGTGTATTCAACCCGCCGACGACGACTACTTCACTGCATCGGCTACGGCTCCGACCACGGTGAACACGGCTCCGACCACGGTGAACACGGCTCGACCACGGCGAACACGGCCCGACCACGATGGATCCGGCTCCGACCACGGTACATCCGGCTCCGACCACGCCTACAACACGCCAACCCGTCATCCGCTTCCCCACTACGGAGGGAAGCGGATCGACGACACCGACCTACTCGACTCCATCGATGGGTAATGGCTCCCCACAACAGATCTATCCGACCAGGCTCGGGCGGTCGTCCCGCACGGCTTGAACAGATCTTGTGGTCGTATCTACTCTCGAGGGGCGCCCGCTCGTCGCCACCCGACCTTGACGGGCCTCCGACTCATGAAAGTGCGAAGTCCCGATGGAGAACCACCAGTCCAGCCCTACGGCTGCGAAACGCCGCCTTCACCACGCGCGTGCAACCTACGACGCCGTTTGGATCTATGTCCTACACACCGATCTCGTCCGCCATGCAACATCGTCAACATGGTCCGGATTGAAGATTATCAAGAAGGATCTGTCCACACACCGGTCCGAGAGGGTGACTCCAGCTCCTCATCCCAAGCATCTCATCCAACGATCCGCCCACACCGAAGCTTCAGCGTCACGAAGATGAAGGCGTCAAATACGATCTGGATCTACCAGACCACGCCCCGGGTTTCCCCCAATTTCCATCTTTCCCGCCAAGACGAGGGGATTTGATCCATGTTGTCAAGAACGACGAGCCGCCAAAGTTGATTGGCGAAATGTAACAAGAAAGGATCGCACGCGAGGCACGCAAGATTGACCGGTTCAATCGCCGGCAAATCGGTAGTTGAAGCGGACCCAGAGGCACGGCGCGCAAGGATCCAACATGCGACCTCAACAATGCTTTCGGCGGGTGGGGACAAACAAGTCTTCAAGACCCCAAGCGCCAACGTAGCCGTTGCTATGGCGACAATGCAATGGCTGCCCAACACCTCGTAAACCCAAGCGATCCGCGATGAAATACAAGCATATCGGCGGGTCACTATGGCTCGCACCGCAGAGATGAATCAAGCCCGGCCCCATCGGTTTGGTGGAATCAAGCCACGCCCGCCAATACTCAAGTCGCTCCACGGCCGCTCAACCGACGTGGCTCGCGCAACAACGACCCGTCGGACAATCGTCAAGGCGAAACGGTGGTCATGATGGTGGTCGGACGAAAAACCGTCGCCGAGAGAGAGATAACCGTCCACGACGTTGAGGTGACAACCGCCGGGATAACCGCGACAATCGCCGTGATAACCACGGTCGCAGAGCTAGTCCAGATGGCAATCGAGATCGCCGCGACGGCAATAACGATCTTCGCCATTACCTCGGCGGACGTGATCTGCGTGCTCGCATCAACCGTGAGAGCCAACGATCGTGCATCCCATGAAAGCTATCGCCGTATGGAGTATGACACCGCCCACGGCCCTCCGGTCCGGCGCTTCACTCCACACCTTCGCCAAGTCATATGGCCCAAGAATTTCAAGCTCGAGAAACTTCGGCAATGCGACGACAAGGAAAACCCCGAATTATGGGTCATGCTCTCACGAAACAGCGTGCCGATCAGCCATGGTCGACGAGCACGTTATGTCTAACTACTTCCCGCCGTTGGTCATGCAGTCACCAATGGCTAGTCACCTTGCTTAAGAAACTATTTTGACTCTTGGCGAGAGCTCAAGCGGGCCTTCATCGACAATTTCATCGCTACTTGTGAACAACCCGGCAACAAGTACGATCGCAACGGATCCGAGATCGGAAAGACGAACCATCTGCGCGAATATCGTTCGGCGTTTCTGGAGATGCGCATCAAGGTCCCATCAATCTCCGACAACGAAGCAATCGAGGCTTTTCGTCACGGCCTCCGTTTCCACGACGCCCTAAGAGATAAGCTCCTTCGGAAAAGACCGAAAGTCGATCCACGGCGCTCTTGGCCACCGCTAAGAAATACACGGACGACGACGACGCTAAAAGATAATCGTCGAAGAAGAAGCAAGGATCCCACGCTCCCACCACCCTCCACGCCACGATTTATTACATCGCGGCAACCGTAGTCGAACGACAATTTTGACCGCCGCAACCAAATATAACGACTCCAAATGACCACCGTGATCAACGTAATCAGCGGCGCGCAACCGCCGTGGATTTATTACAGGAGCAGCGTGTTTCGGGAAGACGACGGCGAGTCAATACGGTGAAAAAGGGCGGCGGACGTCGTAACTACGAGGATGACTACGCCAAAGCATTGAAGGGCCCCTACCACTCCATCCCAAGTCGAACCATACCATGGAGAATTGTCGCGTCCTCAAGACTATCTACACGCCGCCAACAGCTCCGGATATTTCCGACAAGCCTAATGACGTAAGGGAACAGCGCCGCGAGGACAACGACGACGATGATGCGGATCCTCATCATAATACGCTGTCCGACCGATCGCGGCGTACACCATCATCGGCGGCAAGGTGTCCATTGAGACCAAACGAGAACGCAAGCTGCTTCTACCGCTTGAACATGGCAAAGAACGACAACCTTCTTACCGATCCGCGGCTTCCTCCGTGGTCTCACCGTGAAATCTACTTCAGCAGGGAAGGACCAATGGGCCGCCATACACGAGCAGGCGTTTTCCTCGGTCCTCGATCCTTGTATCAACAAGGTTCGATTCGACAGGTATCGATCGACGGCGGCAGCTCCATTGATATATTGTTCAAGAACACCGCCCGCTCTGAAAATAGCCTAGGCGGACTGAAGCCGTCACGAGGCACGATTACAGGGCGTTCTCCCCGACGAGCTCCACACCTCTCGGGCGGATCACGCTACTGCGCAGCTTTGGGACTCGGACCACTTCCGACCGACCACGCCAACTTCGTGGTCGCCGATTTCGACGGCACCTACCATGCTATTCTTGGTCGACCGTCGCTCACCAAGTTCATGGCCATACCTCATTACAGTATCCGGTGCTCAAAATGCCCTCTTGAGAAAGGAGTTTTAACCCTCGGGGGCAATGTATACGCAGCTTATACCGCGAGGACGATAGCTTCAAAATAGCAGAGGCCCACGACCTCTCTATTCGCATGGCGAGACCATGCTCGGCGCTAAGAAGACCACGGCCGACCACATGGAGATCCCAGAGCTCGAGGCTCCGCGCAAGAACATCGAGATCCAAGGAGCACAAGACGATCCAATGGTCGAGGGCGATCCCAAAGACAACGGCCCTCATCGGGCCAACAACTCGATCCCAAATAGGAAGACGCGCTCGTCGAGGTTCTTGAGGGCAACGTGGATGTGTTTGCATGGAAACCTTCCGACATGCCCGGTGTACCTCGGGACTTGATTGAGCACTCCTTAAATGTCAATAGCAAAGCCAAACCAATCAAGCGAAGTTACTGACGGTTCGCTTCGCGACAAAAAGGAGGCGATTAGGGTAGAAGTTACACGGCTTTTGGCGTACCGGATTTATCAAAGAAGTGTATCATCCGGAATGGTTAGCCAACCCGGTTCTTGTACGCAAAAAGAATAATGAATGGAGAATGTGCGTTGATTACACCGATCTCAACAAACACCGCCTAAAGGACCCCTTTGGCTTACCTCGCATAGAGACGAAGTCGTAGATTCAACCACCGGTTGTGAGTCGCTCTCCTTTCTCGATTGCTACTCGGTTATCACCAGATCGCTCTCAAAAAGGACGACCAGATCAAGACGTCTTTCATCACGCCTTTTCGGCGCCCTCTTTGCTACTACGACTATGTCGTTCGGGCTCAAAAACGCCGGTGCTACCTACCAACGCTATATACAGGCCTGCCTCAACGACGAGATAAAAGACGGCCTCGCCGAGGCTTACGTCGATGATGTAGTTGTCAAAACCAAGGAAGCACATACCCTTGTTGACAATCTGAACGCACCTTTGCAGCCCTTAATACGCTCCAATGGAAATTAAACCCAAAGAAGTGCATCTTTGGTGTCCCTTCCGCATATTGCTCGGCAACGCGTCGTCGATTCTGACGGCATCGCCCTAACCCGGAGAAAGTCAAAGTCGTCTTAGACGTGAAGCCCCCAAAAAGGTGAAGGATGTCCGAGCTCACCGCGCATGGCCGCTCTAAGCCGTTTCATATCAAGATTAGGAGAAAAAGGACTACCGTTCTTCAAACCGCTCAAATCGTCCGAGAAGTTTGAGTGGTCGGAGAAGCAGAGGCTGCCTTCACGCAATTTGAAACAATACCTCACGTCACCTCCGGTACTTCATCGCTCCCCGAGAGAAGGCGAAACTCTCCTACTTTACATTGCGGCAACCGATCGGGTGGTTTCCACTACAATGGTGGTCGAAAGCACGACGAAGTCGGGCCACGCCTACAAGGTACAACAGCCAATTTATTTCATCGTTGAGGTACTCAACGAATCCAAGACCAGTACCCACAGATTCGTAAACCGCTCTCGCCATAATCGATAACATCCCGAAAGTTGAGACATTACTTGACGGATATCGTGTGGTGGTCATGACCGAGTATCCTTTGGGGACATCATTCACAATAAGGATGCGAACGGGCGATCGTCAAATGGGCAATGGAGCTATGCCCTTTTCCTTGGAATTTGCAAGTCGTACTACAATAAAGTCTCGTGCACTCGCCGATTTCATCGTCCGAGTGGGATGAGACTTCAGCACGCTGCCTCTCCGAGATCCGACGAAATATTGGACGATGTACTTGACGGTTCTCTCAACATTGACGGTCTTGGGAGCAGGGTTCTTTTTGTATCACCATCCAAGGAGCAGCTCCGTGACGTCCTCGGATTTATTTCCCAAAGATCTAATAATGCCGCCGAGTATGAAGCATGCCCGCATGGTCTACGCATTAAGGTTGAGCTTGGAGTTAAACGTCTCTATGTCTACGGAGATTCGGCTCTGGTCATCAACCAACTCAACAAGTGTGGCAAAACCTCCTAAATTATAGGGCCCACATGCACCTGTCACTGTCCAACGACCTTTGACATTTATGCATATGTTACCGATAACTTAAGAAGATCGCCGGGTGTCCTCGGAGAACCCCGAATCATCCACGATTTCCGAGCGGGATCACATTACGAGTCATTGCAAGATTACAACATTTATCCAAATATCAACACAGAGTAAATCAATGGAAGTCTTACAATAACTTAGTTTACAAAACATTTATTTCAAACCTTACAAACTAAGTTCGATTATTATTACAAAACGTAGTAGTGGAGTGGCATTATAATATATACAAAACACACAAATATCAACGCCTCGCCTTGGGGGCCACACATTACTTATCATCAACGCATTTGAACAATGGTCATGCAAAGACGATCCAAAACAGATCTGCTCATGAGCCTCACCGCAACAAGGGTCAACAAACCCCGAGTACGAAAGTACTCAACAAGACTTAACCGAAATAAAAACCGATAAGACTCGTGAATGCAGTGCTCGTGGATTCAAGGTATGGCTTTAGCAATAATCAAAGTTCTTTTGCTTAAAAGCATTTTAACAAAATTCTTTGTATCAATATTTAAAATCTCATCGATCATATACAAAGTGACACGATCCGTATTAAGATCATGAAACTTCATATCCAACACTTTCTCGAACCATTCTCGAAGTTCCAGCTTATTAATACTACGATGATGAACAGAGAAGCGAGTCTCCATAACCGAGGAGCAACGACGATTGAATCGATTATTAACCCAAATTGGGACTTCCAGACCACCACGACATATGTAGGTCCCCGACCTACATATACCAACCTACCCTTGGATCCTCTAAACAAGAACGGGTCCGCGCACCCGAGAGCACAAAGACACCTCAAATCCGCCACATTCCAGCCACGAGGGTACACGCTACTCCCGCCATCTCTCCACTCCCAAAGGCGCGAGTAGCCATTCTCGTAATAGAATAGCCAAGTTAAGGCTTACCGGAGTATGTGGTTAGTACTACAAAGTCTCACCGCAAGCAGGTTCACCAACGGTACGGACCTTAATCGACACAAAGTGAAAGAACCCGCTCACAAGACATTACCAGTCTTGTGGCTCACCCACACCGAGTCCGCCTGGTCTAGATTTATTACTCCACATTGCCATATCACATGATAACATAAGTAACCAAAGTTCCATTTAAAACTCGCAGTGATGGTAATCACCCAACTCGATCGGTCTAAGCGAGCTAAGCATAACTAGGCATATACGATTTTAAATGGGTAACAAGGTAGATATGGAACAACAAGGTTGATAATGCAACAATTAGGTTTCCACTTGACTTCTAATCACTTAATGCAGTATTGAAAAAGCAAAAGCGAAATCAATTTGTAAAATACAAGGTAGGGTTATATGCATCCGGGGCTTGCCTTCGTTGACGGAAAAATCTGGCTCCTGCGACGTTTCACAAGTCTTCGATCCGACCTCAACAGACAGATCAACCTCCTCCGCAACTTGATTAACTACCACGTGCTCACCTTCGTTTACTACACGTAGTAACATTGCCATGCTTAACATGATGTGGAATATGAAACATGATGCTCGATGATGGATACAAAAATAAATAAATTGGATACAATTTTTTTCTTCGCAGTACAGTTACAAACCAAATTAACCAAACCATATTCGTAACTGATGAGACCACGCTAGCACCGATCACTTTGGTGAACTCTCCGACCACTATGGTGAACTATCCGACTACTATGGTGAACTATCCGACCACTATGGTGAACTATCCGACCACTATGGTGAACTATGCGAAGCAAAGATCGTCGGTAAGGGAGAACCGGCGACTGCAGCGATCAAAATGAGTAAACAACAACTGACGAAAGACTACAGCATCGAAACGAAACCGTAAGTACACGATTACATGATAATGGCTCACCGAAAAACTCGCCACGATGACACGCCTCAGCGGTGAAAGTTGTCGACCTCGAGGAAGAAAAAACGTGGATGACGAGTTCTCGGCAATTTCAAAGCGATCAAGGCTAGTCGGCCGGATTCGCAAGGAAAAGACGGAACTAGGACGGCCTTTTACCGAGATGGCAACAGCGCTAGGGAGACGATCGCGAGCTTGTTGGAGCGATGACAACGACGGTGGTGAAAACAAAGGAAGAAAAAAGCGACGATGACGACGTCTTGGTACTTATAGCGCGCCAGAAGCTCAAGGAAGCCACGACGAGAGCTATTTCCGTGCCAAGCATATGACATCAAAGACGGCCACGACACGCTCGAACGCCAAGAAGGAACGACGGCAATGTAGCTTAGGCGGTGAACACTGCTCACAAAATTACAAAATTGCCATCGCCAAAAATTCACAATTTACTCTCAAATTTTTCATAACAACTCAAAAATCTCCAAAAACAAAAGTTGTTCAAAATTGAAAGTTCTACAACTTTGCTTCTATAACCATCTCCTAATTACATCTAGATTTTGAAATGGATTTTCGTGGTAGGATTTAAATGTTTGAAAGCGGGTTTTCTCGAAAAATTCAAAATCCAAACAAACTTTGAATTTAAGTCAAACAATACAATTCAACACATACCACATGAATATAAACTTGTTTTAGTGTATGCATCTCAAAGTTTTCACCAAATGCCAAATGCTTTGCAATGCATATGATGACATGTCGTTTTAGTATTTTAAACACCCGAGGTGTTACAATCCTTCCTCCTAAAAGAAATCTCTACCCGAGATTCAAAGCCATAGAGTAAGTAATGGAAAAGGAAATGTGTTAATCCAAAAACATCCCGAACTCTTCCATAAAACAAGTGAGGTTTCTTTACAAAACACTATTTGTAGTAACCGAGCTCAACTAACATTATCTATTCTATATTGACGCTAGAAACTCGAAATTTTTCTAACAAGTAATCTTCGATTCCCGTGTAGCTTCCTCTTGAATGTTGATTCCATTGAATTTTATAGAACTTTATTGTCCTCCTTCGAGTAACACGATCTTTCTGAGCCAACACTTGGATAGGATATTCTCAATAAGTCAAATCTGATTCAAGTCCTACCCCTCAATCTCAACATTCCTTTCGGGCACTCGGAGACACTTCTTCAATTGAGAAACATGGAATACATCATGCAATCACCGATAGATGTTCGGTAATTTCAAGCGATAGGCCACTTTTCCATACCTCTCCAAAATTTGAAATGGTCCAATATATCGAGGTGCTAACTTGCCTTTAACACCAAAAAAAACGAAAGTAACTCCCTTCATTGGTGATACTTTAAGATACACAAAGTCCCCTTTGTTAAACGTCAATGGTCGACGCTAGCTTATCTGCATAACTCTTTTGTCGGGACCGAGCTATCTTCAAATTACTTTGTATTTGCCTAACCTTGTCTTCTGCTTTCTTTCACAAGATCAACTCCAAAGAATCTTCTTTCTCCTGCTCGCACCAACTCAACGATGTTCTGCATCTACGACCATAGAGTGCTTCAAATGGAGCCATTCTAATGCTTTCCTGATAACTATTGTTATATGAGAACTCAGCCAAAGGCAAACACTCATCCCACTTCTTGGAATAGTTAAGGACACAACACCTTAACATATCTTCAAGTACTTGATTGACTCTTTCAATCATCCCATCACCATGGGTGATAGGTCAGACTAAATGTAAGCTTGGTTCCCAACGAAGAATGTAATTGTTTCCAAAAACTGAGACAAACTGTGTACCCCTATCTGACACTATGGTCTTTGGTACTCCATGTAGGCTCATAATTCTTGCTAAATATATCTTGGCATATTGAACAGTAGAATATGTATTCCGGACCGAATAAAATGTCTTGACTTGGTTAGTCGATCCACAATCACCCATACTGAGTCAAATCCTTTGATGTCTTGGGTAGACCAACAATAAAGTCCATACTTATATCCTCCCACTTCCAAGCTGGAATAGGTAATGGTTGTAATTCTCCAAAGAGACCTCAAATGTATAGCTTTCACTTTCCGACAAGTATCACACTTTGCTATATACCTTGCAATTTCTATCTTCATTTTGGTCCACCAAAACCTTTGTTTTAAGTCATGGTACATCTTGTTGCTTCCCTGGATGGATAGATAACCTAGTAGCATGTGCCTCATCTAGAATTGATCGCAGTAACTCAGAACTTTTTGTACCACCAAAGCGATCCTTGAACCATAACACATCTTCATCATCTATGTTAAAGCATTCCGCTTTTCCATTCTTGACTTTTTTCCTTGATATGGGCTATACCCTTATTTTCCTTCTCGAGCAAAGAATAACTTGATCTCGAATAGTGGCTTCAACAATTATGTTGGTCAAATTGCCTGTTGAATTACATCTACATTCAACTTCTCCATCTCTTGACATAAGGTCAAACCCATTGTTCTTACTTTCGGGCAATTGCAATAACTTTTGTGACTTAGAGCATCTGCAACCACATTTGCTTTTCCAGGATGATAATGCACTTCTAAGTTATAATCTTTAATCAGCTCTAACCATCTTCTTTGTCGCATATTCAATTCTGACTGAGTAAAGATATACTTTAAGCTCTTATGGTCTGTATATATATGGCATGTATTACCAAGTAGGTAATGCCGCCAAATCTTCAAAGAATGGACCACACCGCTAACTCCAAATCATGAGTCGGATAGTGCTCTTCATGTTGCTTAAGTTGCCTAGATGCATAAGCAATGACTCGGCCTTCTTGCATCAACACACATCCAATACCAATACCCGACGCATCACAATAGACGTCAAATGACTTCTCGATGTCAGGTTGGGCTAATACTGGTGCAGTGGTCAACAATCTCTTCAAAGTCTGAAAAGCCTTTTCACAAATGTAGACGACCAAACAAACTTGACTTGGTTCCTCAACAACTCAAGAATGGACTTTGACACTTTAGAGAAATCTGAATAAACCGACGGTAATACCCCGCCAATCCCGTAAAACTCCTAACTTCATGAACTGTGGTTGGCGGTTTCAATCAAGAACATCCTTCACTTTGCTTGGATCAATGAAACTCCTTCCACCGACAAGACATGTCCAAGAAATTGTACTTCCTTAAGCCAAAACTCACACTTGCTGAACTTTGCATATAGTTGATGTTCTCTCAAACGAGTCGAACAATTACGAGATGTTCCGCATGTTCTTCCTTGCTCTTGGAATATATTAGAATGTCATCAATAAACACCACTACGAATTTGTCTAGCTCGCATGAATACCGAATTCATCAAATACATGAAATGAGCTGGAGCATTGGTCAAACCAAAAGACATGACCAAATATTCATATAATCCATATCTTGTGGTAAATGCCGCTTTTGGGAATATCTTCAGCTTTATCTTGATTTGGTGATATCCCCGACCTCAAATCTATCTTGGAGAAAACTTTGGCTCGGGCCAGATTGATCAAAAAGCAAATCTATCCGAGGTAATGGATACTTATTCTTGATGGTCACTTCATTCAACTGACGGTAGTCGACACATAACCTCAAGGTCTCATCTTTCTTTTTCACAAAATTGCCGGACATCCCCAAGGTGATGAACTAGGTTGGATAAATCCTTTATCAATCAATTCTTGCAACCGAGTCTTCAACTCGCTAACTCCTTAGGTGGCATCCTATAAGCTCTCCGAGAAATAGGAGCTGTTCCAGTTTCAATTCTATGGTAAATCGGACATCTCTATCCGGTGGTAGACCGGGTAATTCTTTAGGAAACACATCGTAAAAATTCACATACTACCGGGATATCTCTAATCTCTTCGACGACAGCTTGCACAAACTTTGCCCAATCGATCTTCTTAAGGTTGGAAGTTGGATAAGAAGTTGAGAAGCACTAGGCGGCAAACTTACCCTTATAGTTCTATTCAAAGCATTTATAATGACCTTATGCTTGATACATCCAATTCATTCCCAAAATTACATCTATATCCTCGGTCCTTTAGGATAATCATGGTAGTGGGAAAAATATGCCCACCTGTGTTTATGGGTACCGGTATACCATTTCCTTAGTACACGACGCCCCCCGGCGATCAGATAAAGAAATTTTCCTTTGTTGTCCCAATTGAAATTTCATACTTCACAACAAATGCTCTATTGATGAAGGAATGCGATGCGCCGTAATCAAAAAAGTATAATCTAGGATGATTGGCAACAGAAACATACCATCATCACCGGCTCTCCTTCGTGAATTTCCCGGCTTGAATATAGAAAACCCTTCCTGCCTTCCTCTCATCTTTGCCCTTCTCGAGCATTCTGATTGTGGTTCTTGTTTGGTGCTTGACCTCGTTGTTGATTGGCGGGGGCCTTCGATATAATTTTGATTAGCTCGCTTAGGATATGGACATTCCTAGAGAAATGACCAGTCCTCCCACAATTGTAACACTTGGATAGTTGTGACCTGTGATGTTGGAGCATTACCACTAGGAACATTGGTTGACTGTGAGTTCGGATAGGTTATAGCGGAGATTGACATTTGATCAAGCTGTTCGCTTGGAACACAAGGGCGACGATAAGGAGGACGATAATGGTTTATCTTGGATGATAAATCACTCTCTTCTCTTTTGGGTTCCACCAAAAGGTCCAGACGGCACATTCTTTTTCTTCTTGAGCTCCTTATGTCGCCGATATTTTTGCCTCTCAAGCAAGTGCAATATTTATCGCCTCATGATAAGTGATATTGGTACAATTTGTCATCATTGTCTGCAGCTTTGTATTCGGACCTCTCATGAACCATTTCTTTTTCTTGGCATCCGTATTGACATGTTCTCGTGCATATTGTGACAGTGATTGAATCTTCCTACATATCGCATCACAGTTTGATCTCCTTGCTTCAAGGCAAGGAACTCTTCTAACTTCATAGCCATCACTCCTTCGAGGATATAACAGCTCTAAAAGCGATGACGAAACTCTATCCAAGTTAATGGAACACCAAGGGTTGCATGGCCATAAGGTTTGCATACCAAGCACCGGCTGCACCTCTAAGTTGTCAAGCGGCAAACACCGGCTTCAAAACTCCGTGCAATGAATAAGATCAAATTTACATTCCCATGGTCCTAAGCCGGTCCATCGACCTCCAATGGTTCATCACCCTTAGTGAACACTTTGGGGTTTTGTATCCGTGAAGTCAACATATGTAGCCTCATGCCCGTTAGGATTAAAATCCATGATTTCTATGCATCCGATTTTGATTACTTTGAGCCATCTCATGAAGCAAACGAGAATTTTCCACAGTCACATTGACTAATGCAATGATAGCATCACCAAATTGGTCGGCATTGGTGGCGGGTTGGGGATATCATCATCATCTTGTGAAGTACCGTGAATATGATCCTCACGATTTAACGATCTGCTCATAACAAACCAAACTTTATTCACAAGCCTTTATTCAAAGATCCTAAAGCTTACTACAACGCATTACATCGGTGCCACTTATTTAAACACAAGACCACATCTAAACAAGACTACTTAACTTAACTAGAAGTAATTATTTCACAACTCTACTCCTTTTTGCGATTACATCAAACTTCGTGCTCTCAGTATCCATTCCGGAATTATTACCGCCTTCATTATCACTTTCATCAATCATTACTAATTCTTCGGGATCTTCTTCTTCTTCTGATTCACTTTCATCGGCAAGGATGACACCGAGATCCAATGCATCAACTTGGGGTTCATGATTTGGATCTAGGAGATTGCTTAGCCTATGAACTTCCTCATGCATATGTATTATGCTCTTCTAAGTCTTCTACATAAAATTCTAACTCATGAGTTCTAACTCTAGCTATATTTTCCCTATGCCAAGCTTCATTCCTTCCTTCCACTCGCACGAAACTAACATACGTTCATGCGCTCTCGTGAGTCTGTGGTAAGACGCCTTAATTGTTCCTCGTAATCACCCACCTGAATGGCGTCCATAGCCCTATCTCTAGTAGCTTGGGCTAACTCTGCAGAAATCCTCTCAGATTCTCACCGAGAGATCGTGCCTAGCGCCACCATCGCTAGCATCATCATTCCTAGGGGCAAGTTGGTGACGAGGAACTCCTTTGGGTCCAAAGTGGACTTACGGGGCGTCATCTTGGCACGAGCCATACTGAAGGAAACCAATTTAATCCAAGTAAGACCACTTGATCAAAGTCTAAAGAGCAGCTATGATGAATTACATTCCTCAAATCGCACTCATTACTCAACTCCGCACTAAGAGGTGAAGGAAGTAACGAGTGAATTATTCATGATGCATGAATCGTTTTCTGAAAAAAAAAAACATCAAAGTTTATAATGCACATAAACAACATTTATTTTTTTATATAGGGCATAGTAAGATTACTACTCCACCACACAAGACCCTTTTAATCAAATAAGGAATGGTGAGAAAGAAATAAGATAAGTCAGAAGCAATTTGGACCAAACTATCAAGTTAAATTTAGTCATCCAAATCATTTTGAAGTTTTTGTAAAACAATACAACAAAAACCTTGTAACGATCGCTCTGATACCATTCTGTGGCAGAACCTCCTAAATTATAGGGCCCACATGCACCTGTCACTGTCCAACGACCTTTGACATTTATGCATATGTTACCGATAACTTAAGAAGACTGTCGGGTGTCCTCGGAGAACCCCGAATCATCCACGATTTCCGAGCAGGATCACATTACGAGTCATTGCAGATTACAACATTTATCCAAATATCAACACAGAGTAAATCAAATGAAGTCTTACAATAACTTAGTTTACAAAACATTTATTTCAAACCTTACAAACTAAGTTCGATTATTATTACAAAACGTAGTAGTGGAGTGGCATTATAATATATACAAAACACACAAATATCACTGCCCTGCCCAAGGGCCACACATTACTTATCATCAACGCACTGAACAACAGTCATGCAGCACGATCCAAAACAGATCTGCTCATGAGCCTCACCTGCAACAAGGGTCAACAAACCCTGAGTACGAAAGTACTCAACAAGACTTAACCGAAATAAAAACTGATAAGACTCAGGAATGCAGGCTCAGGGATTCAAGGTATGGCTTTAGCAATAATCAAAGTTCTTTTGCTTAAAAGCATTTTAACAAAATTCTTTGTATCAATATTTAAAATCTCATCGATCATATACAAAGTCGACACGATCCGTATTAAGATCATGAAACTTCATATCCAACACTTTCTCGAACCATTCTCGAGTTCCAGATTATTAATACTACGATGATGAACAGAGAAGCGAGTCTCCATAACCGAGGAGCAACGACGATTCAATTGATTATTAACCCAAATTGGGACTTCCAGACCACACGACATATGTAGGTCCCCGACCTACATATACCAACCTACCCTTGGATCCTCTAAACAAGAACGGGTCCAAGCGCCACCCGAGAGCACAAGACACCTCAAATCCGCCACATTCCAGCCCACGGGGTACACGCTACTCTCCCGCCATCTCTCCACTCCCAAAGGTCTGCGAGTAGCCATTCTCGTAATAGAATAGCCAAGTTAAGGCTTACCGGAGTATGTGGTTAGTACTACAAAGTCTCACCGCAAGCGGTTCACCAACGATACGGACCTTAATCGACACAAAGTGAAAGAACCCGCTCACAAGACATTACCAGTCTTGTGGCTCACCCACACCGAAGTCCGCCTTGGTCTAGATTTATTACTCCACATTGCCATATCACATGATAACATAAGTAACCAAAGTTCCATTTAAAACTCGCAGGTGACAGTAATCACCCAACTCGATCGGTCTAAGCAGAGCTAAGCATAACTAGGCATATACGATTTTAAACGGGTAACAAGGTAGATATGGAACAACAAGGTTGATAATGCAACAATTAGGTTTCCACTTGACTTCTAATCACTTAATGCGAGTATTGAAAAAAAAAGCGAAATCAATTTGTAAAATACAAGGTAGGGTTATATGCATCCGGGGCTTGCCTTCGTTGACGGAAAAATCGGCTCGCGACGTTTCACAAGTCTTCGATCCGACCTCAGCAGATGCATCAACCTCCTCCGCAACTTGATTAACTACCACGTGCTCACCTTCGCTTACTACACGTAGTAACATTGCCATGCTTAACATGATGTGGAATATGAAACATGATGCTCGATGATGGATACAAAAATAAATAAATTGGATACAATTTTTTTTCTTCGCAGTACAGTTACAAACCAAATTAACCAAACCATATTCAGAATCGATGAGACCACGCTAGCACCGATCACTTTGGTGAACTCTCCACCACTATGGTAAACTATCCGACTACTATGGTGAACTATCCGACCACTATGGTGAACTATCCGACCACTATGGTGAACTATGCGAAGCAAAGATCGTCGGTAAGGGAGAACCGCGATCGCAGCGATCAAAATGAGTAAACAACAACCGACGAAAAGACTACAAAGATCGAAACGAAACCGTAAGTACACTGATTATGCACAACGGCTCACCGAAAAACTCGCCCACGATGACACGCGCTATGGCGGTGAAGTTCTTGACCTCGAGGAAGAAAAACGTGGACAAATGAGTTCTCGGCAATTTCAAAGCGATCAAGGCTAGTTGGCCGGATTCGCAAGGAAAAGATGAGAACTAGGGACGGCCTTTACCGAGATGGCAACAAAGCTAGGGAGACGATGCGAGCTTGTTGGAGCGATGACAACGACGGTGGTGAAAACAAAGGAAGAAAAAGCGACGATGACGACGTCTTGGTACTTATAAGCGCGCGAAGCTCAAGGAAGCCACGACGGAGCTATTTCCGTGCAAGCGACATCAAAGACGGCCACGACACGCTGAACGCCAAGAAGGAACGACGGCAATGTAGCTTAGGCGGTGAACACTGTTCACAAAAATTACAAAATTGCCATACGCCAAAAATTCACAATTTACTCTCAAATTTTTCATAACAACTCAAAATCTCCAAAAAAAAAAGTTGTTCAAAATTGAAAGTTCTACAACTTTGCTTCTATAACCATCTCCTAATTTCATCTAGATTTTGAAATGGATTTTCGGGTAGGATTTAAATGTTTGAAAAGCTGGTTTTTCTCGAAAAATTCAAAATCCAAACAAACTTTGAATTTAAGTCAAACAATACAATTCAACACATACCACATGAATATAAACTTGTTTTAGTGTATGCATCTCAAAGTTTTCACCAAATGCCAAATGCTTTGCAATGCATATGATGACATGTCAGGTTTTAGTATTTTAAACACCCGAGGTGTTACAACAAGGACTGGGACACGACCAGTGAAAAGATGGACGCATATTGCAAATCGATAAGAAAGCTGGAAGGCAGGTTCTATGGCATCGAGTACATACACGTGGTCCGGGACAAGAACCAGCAATGGATGCGTTGTCAAAGTTAGGATCATCCCGAGCCAAAATCCCACATGGCGATTCGGCTCAAGACCGCTCACGCCTTCCATTGAAGACAAAGATTCAACAACCGACAAAGTTTCGCACCAAAGCAATTAGTGGCTACGGTTCCGCGCCGAGCACAACCGAGCCGCTCCCACCACTCATGATGAGCCGGACCGAGAGAACACCTTTTATCAAGTACTTAACAGACGGTAGCGGTTATATCGATCGAATGTAAAATGAACGCTGATGCGTCAGAGTAAGCGATTCCGCTTTCGTCGATGGCAAGTTATGGCGCAAAAACGCTAAGGAGGAAATCTTGATGAAGTGTATAACCCAGAGGAAGGCAAGCATCTCCTAGACCAAATCCACTGCTCCTGCGCAAAACCACGCTGCCTCAAGAACACCGGGTCGGTAAGGCTTTCCGGCCGGGTTTTATTGGCCGTCGGCCAGATGGCTTACGACGCAGAAAAAGCTAGTCCGCCACCGTGAAGGTTGTTAGTTCTTCTCCAAGAGAATCCATGTACCAAAGACATGAGATCCGACAATTCTAGCCTCTTGGCCCTTCGCATGTCGGGATCGGACATGATCGGGCCTTTCAAACCAAATCTGGGAAATTTACATGCGTCTTCGTACTAATTGATAAGTTTTCTAAGTGGATAGAATACATGCCTCCAATACAGGCATCCTCGTGAGAAAGTCATCACATTCCTCGACCAGTCATCCACCGTTTTGGCGTGCTCAACAAAGATCATTACTTGATCCGGGTACTTTCGATTCCGAACGCTTTTTGGGACTTCTGCGATGAAAGGAGCATAGTTGTAAAATACGTCTCGGTGGCGCACCCTAGAGCTAATGGACAGGTCGAGCGGGCAAATGGCATGATCTTGGACGCATTGAAGAAGAGGATGTACAGAGAAAACGATAAAGCTCCTGGAAGATGGCTCAAGGAGTTACCAGCCGTTGTCCGGGCCTCCGAACTCAAATTTCCTATCGTAAATAATCGCGTCTCACCATACTTTATGGTTTACTGGCCACCGAGGCGATCCTCCCACCAGATATATAGCTTTCAGATCAAGACGGGGTAGAGAACTTCGACGAAGGCAAGGTCGACGTAAAGCACGGAGCTAGAAGTCAACAAATACAGAAGAGAAAAGGCTTGATTCTTGCGTCTAACGGCCAAATACCTTCTTTGTTTTTGCGCAGTACTACAACAAGAACGTTAAAGAGCGTTTCTTTGTGGTCGGGGACTTAGTCCTGAAGTGGAAGACGAACCAGTGGTGTCCACAAACTCGCAACCCCATGGGAGGGACCCTTCATGATCAAGGAAGTCACACGCCCAACGCCTTACAAGTTAGCTCATCTAGACGGCAACGCGGACGTGCCAAACTCATGGCACATCGACAAGCTTAGACGCTTCTATGCTTAACCACTGAGATATGTACTCTACTTGTATTTTCGATTTATTTTACTAAAGCAACTATGATTTCTCCGACCACTCATGTATCACTCCAAATTTTATAATTATTCTAACTTAAGCCAGCATGTTGCCGACCACCACTCTTTCTACGGTTTTCGAGCAGGCCCTGCATCTCTGTTCCTCCCAACACGCACGGGATCCGTTCTCACGCTATGGTAATCGGCGGAGTCCCCCTGGTTTGACTTGTTCTGCGTCCACGCAGTGCACGAGGTCATAGTACCTCATACTCCGACCACATGCTAGACTAGGGCCGCACAAACTTTTCGTGGTGACGTGTCGAGCAAAAACGGTACAACTAAATGTAACGCTTAACACGCTCCCACTTAGTTACACCAACAAAAAATTTCAAGCTTAAAGTGCGTTTTGTATAAAACAAACAAGCTTATAATGATATACTGATTACGTTATTACAAGCTTGCCCGAAAAGGCTCAAGTTTACAATAACACAACTATGTCCTCCTTCTACAGACTCTAAGCCTATTACATTGGCTTGTCGGGGCGCATGGCGCTTTCGCCCGCCTCTCGATACCCTACTCGAGTCTCGGGGACTCTAGGGCTGGTCAAGTCAAGGGATGGCCCCGCCGGTGCTGGTCGGTCGAGACCGCAGAGCTTCGTTGGTTGGCTTGCGGTGATGGCATTTCCAAATGGCTTGTCGATGGCATACCCCTGCATGGTGATGTCCCACCTCCGACAAAGCTAATATCGCCAATTATCTTTGACGACAATTCCAATTTGGGCCGTCTGCTCTTCGACCTTGTCTCAGGTCTATCTCCTTCGGTACCCAGCCTCCAAGCGCTCGAGGTTGATCAGGGGTAGTGAGCACGCACCATGCTTAGCACATGGGCACCCGTGTACTCACCCGCCTCCTTCACGAAGTCTTGGAACCATCCCCATGCTTGCTTGCATCTCTCGACCATCCCGAGGCGACGCGTCCCTTAGCTCTACCTCTGTGAGCGCCGGTCGATAAGGTCGAGGACGGGCACAATGCCGCTTGCCATTTCTTGGCACCGCTTGCTCCACATGTCCCGCTCCTCGGTGGCCTTAAGGCATTGCGCTTTCCAAATCGTCACGCTCCTTGATCGCGGCCTCAAGGTGCCTCTTGGCGTTGACTTTCAAAACCGAAAACAAAGACAAGACATCAAACGTGATGACACGACAAGGCCATGTGGGCAATTGAATGAGAAAGGTGGTCTGAGTGCTTACCTTTCAGTTGTCCTTCATTCCGTTAGTGTGGTCTTGGAGTTCGATCGGCGGCGTGCGCCTCGTTGTCCTCCTTCAGCGACCACATTCTCGCAAGCGCACGACGATCGTTTCTCCCCCTAGAGGCGGGTCACTTTAGCTTCTAAACCTGATTATACGACTATTATCACAAAGAACAAAGTAACACAAGTCCCGCACTTGCTATGATACGGTGAACACTTACCGCTTTTCTCCTGCTCTTTGTTTTCGAGCTGACCGACCAGGCTTTGGTTCTGTGCTTCTTGGTTTTTTCTCTCCTGGTCGGCGGCTTCAAGTTGGCGTCGTAGGCGATCCACTTCAGCCGTCAGCTCCTTATTGGTCATCATGATTCCTTCTATCTGGTCGAAGCACCTTTTTCGGTATCTTGCGCTTTTCATCAAGTCCTCGCACACGCAGACAAGTTACGTCGACGCCGACTACACAACAGGGTCAACGACTAAAGCCAAATATACCGGACTTCAACACACGGGCGCTTGCGCCTGTTCGACTCTTATGGTCTCTTCGACCTCTGGGATTTCTTCGTGCATGACCCATTCGCCGTTCCGATAGCGCGACACATATACATGTTGTCGCCTATCTTGGGGACGGCCCAGGACTTCTTCCACTTCATCCTCTTGCTTTCTGTTCGGGGGCGGCATCGGTCCGGATTCAGAGACTCCACGATCACCGAGGCTTTCCCACGAGCCGTCGCGTCGGCAACCATGTTCCGGCAACTTCGTCATTTCGCCCCTCGGTTAGATCCAGCTCCACAGGCGCCGTGGTATCTGCCTCATCAGGGTTTGTGCTTCGAGCACTTGTATTCTCGCTTTCGGGGGCGGCATCTGGTCGTCGTCACTTCTTTGAGCTCAAAGCGAGTCCCCGCCATGGGCTCCTCCACGGTGGTTGCCGAGCGCGGTTGTCCCATTGTTGTTGGTTCGGACGTTCCGCACCAACTAGTCGGTCGGGCTTTCGGTGACGCCGATCTAATACATTCGTAGACAAATTCGAAGATAATAGCATCCAATGCAAAACGCAAAGCTTACATCAAAAGTATAGATACTTACGCTTTTGACTTGCGAAAGGATGTGGCGAAGAACGTCTCCTCGACCGCCTCGCCCGCTTTGCTCGGCGGTGTCCATCGGGCTTGGTCAACCTCCGATCTGGCGTCCGGAGTATGATGCGGCATGTTCCTTCGTCGCGGCTCGTGTTGCGATGGTCGGTCTTTGCACCACCACTTTGGCACAGAGGAGCCACCCTGCTCCGACGGTCCCACCTGCTTTCTCCTCTTTCGGGGGACGAGCCGGAGGATGTCCGCATCCTCTGCTTCGTCGTCCGGCGAGGGGAAGATGGCTTGACGCCGTTTGGTCGGCAGCCGGACGCTTGCCGGTAGCTCTGGTCGAGGCATCCTCTCACGGTCTCGAGTACCGCCCGAGAAACGTCGTCGCTCGGTCCCGGGCACTGGTTCAAGCGGTTGGCCCAAAGAGCTTGTGGCCATTCTACACCGGGAGGCGACACAAACACTCCCGCCTTGGCCACGACCATTACATCGAGACACAAAATGAAGTAAAAAGATGCTTATTTTCTTGATGCAACATGATTCTACTGATTAAAAGGTGGCGTCATTTACCTTTGGAGGAGGGCGAGCCACCTTGAAGGCGTGTTCGATGGCGTCCAAAGCAACATAATTGGGATCGGCCAGTTGAATAGCTCTCCAATCGGCCTTGATTTCCACCTTGTCGAGCGGCTCCTTCCTCGGTCCTCGCTTGATCGGCGCCTCCTTGGTACTCAGTGGCCGGGGTGAATCCTTTTCTCGGTATCGGATTCTTCTACCGATGAAGTTGCCGACAACGCTTCGGGCCATCAAGCCTTCCCCACGGATCATCCCGGCGGTTCGGCGATCTGCTCCAAGTTCTCGGGTTTCTCCGACCAAATGCTTTTCTTCTCTGGAATCACCCCCACATCGCATGTAGAGTGATGGTGTTCGGCTCTTCACGGATGTAGAACCATTTCTTGTACCACTCGTCCAAGGAGGTGTTCCAGGCGGTCAGTGTATTGAGCCTTCATGCCGTCACGCAGAGTTCAAGTAAACGCCACCGGCGATCTTGAGCCACCGCTCCCTTTCTTCCAAGATGTAATAGGTGGCGAAATAGGTCAAAATAAAATGAAGCCACCATAAGCTTCGCAGAGATGGATGAAGGTGGAGACAAGAAGAATCAAGTTGGGATGCAGTTGCAAATCCCAATCTCGTAGTACAAGCAGAGACCACGAAGGAAAGGGTGCACTGGAATCCCAAAACCCCGTTTGAAGAAATCTTCAAAGACCACAATCTCACTGGTTTGTGGATCGGGAAGCTTTCTCCTACCGGTGCACGCCATCCATAAGTGCCTTGTTGTGGAGCACCCCATGGCGACGAGGTCCTCGATGGTCTCGCTTTCGTTGCTCGCGATTTCCACCATTCCTTCGCCATGACCTCGCTTTTCTTACGGGTGTCTCTCTTAGCCATTAGGTCGTGCTTACTAAGTGGGTGGATGCAGAGACCGAGGATTGGTGATGATTTTTGGGGCAATAGGGTTCGGCAGAGGAAGAAGAAGGTTGCGGCGGATGACAATGGGGAATGGTATGAGTAGCTTACCAGATCGCATTATATAAAACAACGAGCACCGCTGTTTCGTCCTACCGAGAATATTGGGAGTCGTATGCGCGCGCTGCCGCAGAGGGTTGTTCACACAACCTCGAAATCTGCGCCAATAAATGCGCTACTTCATTAACAGTGTACGCGCCTCCTCGTTGACGGTGTAAGGAGGCCCACACTGACACACCTCAATACAGGTGTCAACCAACTGTTTGCAAAAAAAAAAGATAGAATGACGTACTGTACCTATTGACTTTTTTGACCAGACGTGTCAGACTGGTCTTGGCAGAGAATAGAGAAAAGTACACAAAATAATAGTACAAGCAAACATAAGTGATCGTGGATTTGTTTTGACCACTCATCGTGCTTGGATACCGCCTGGACCACTAATGTGCTCGGGGACCGCACCGACCACTCACTGTGCTTGGATACTTGCCTGCACCATTTTGTGCTCGGGGATCGCCTCGACCACGGCCGTGCTTTCGGGACCCGCCCACCACCGCTTGAATAATGGTTCTCCTTGGCTACATGTGATATGTACTCACATACGCTTAAGAGACTTTTCTTTTTAGACCTTGCTACAAGGCTCATACTTCGCTTTCCAAGAAGCTCGGGACTACATCGGCACGATGCACCCGGCATCTTATCTTGTATCGCCTGTCGGCAATTGGATTCTTAACCTCGCCGAATTTCTTTTTAGACCACGGCACCACGTGCTCAAGCGTCACCTACTACCGTGCTCGGGGACTAAGTGGGCACACTTCACCTTGCGGTGAATGTGTTTGATTAAATTGACCCTTGTGTTTTGAATGGTTATGAGGATTATTAGTATGCTCGGGACCCGCCCCCACCACGCTTGAATAATGGTTCTCCTTGGCTACATGTGATTTGTACTCACATACGCTTAAGAGACTTTTCTTTTAGACCTTGCTACAAGGCTCATACTTTGCCTTCCAAAGAAGCTCGGAGACTAAGTGGGCACACTTCACCTTGCGGTGAATGTGTTTATTTTATGACCCCTACGCCTCCGATTTTTAAGGATGCTATATGCTTGACCACTTACATTTCTTTTCGTAAATACAAGTGGGCACACTTCTCGTGATGTAAATCTTTTTCTTTTTCTTAAGAGCACCATACATTCTTCTGACAACCTACTTCTCCGGTGATGACGGTGGTGGTGGGCGTCAAGAATTCAAGCCTTGCTTGTCTGGAGAAGGTTAAAATGACGTGTCGCAAAGATAATACATGATGCTCGGGGACTAGCCGTGGGGGTATTAACCCCTATACCCTTACGGCTAAGCTTGGGTTGGCTCGATCGATAGGTTCAGTTCACCCGAAGATGACGTCGCGACCCTTAACTTTGATCGAGTCCCGCACGAGGGAATCAAGACGGATTTGGCGATCAAGCGTGATCCTCGTCGATTAGAATAGGAATCCTTATCCGCCACATATGGCAATTGTAACCGACTAGGATTAGTTTCAGATCTCGTAACCCCGCCTCCGGACTATATAAGGCGAGGCGGGGGGGACCCTCTAAAATCATCTCTCATTGACATACAACAATACAAATCGACGCAGGACGTAGGTATTACGCCTTCTTGGCGGCGGCCGAACTCGGATAAAACCTCGTGTCTGTCTTGCGTCACCATCTTGTTTGGGACTTGCGCACCTGTCTGCCGATAATCTACTACCTTGGGCATACCCCTAGGTAGACTGCCGACCATATTTCGTCGACACCCCACATATCCACCATCACAACAAAATTATAAGCAAAGAAGCTTGAAAGGAGCTAGATGTGGAAAATGATGGAGTGAAGTCCCACTTCTAGCATTTGTTTCTAATCCTCTACTTCATTGTACTAAATAAAGTTTCATAGCTTAATCTCAATGGGCAATATTACCTCCACAATAGGCACATCGGGCACAAGATAGAGTGGCTTAGCTCACACCAAAGCTCTCTAATATATAACACTCTAACTAGCAATACCTTATTACCTATAGAAATATACCACCTTAAATGAAAGAACAAACTTATATTGCGATAGTTTGATTCGTGATGGATCTCATAATATCGGCATCATATTGTTGATATGTATATAACTTTACAAATTCATAACACACGCATGCATACTCATCCCTGTGAATACCTTCGAGAGAGAATGGGTTGGCTCCTTGCTATAAACCAACACATAGCCTAATACTAATTAATATAGTAAATAACTAAAAATCCAAGCTATAGTCCACTGTAAGGATCAAATCAAGGAACTAACCGAGCTAACCTAAACTAAATTCTCTTATGCTTTCTTACTTGTAGTTCTAAGGAACTTGGTTAACAACACAAATGGCTTCATAGTAAACATAAACTAAATTCTCTGCTCGTGTTTTTTATGAATTTATTTATCGAAGTCTGTACTGCTAAGGAACTTGCTTAACAACTCAAATGACTTCATCTAGAATTAAAAAAAAAGTATGTATATATTCTTATACTTTACAAGTGCTACATTCTTCGTTCTTATACCGGTAGTAGAAATACGGAGCTAATTAATAAATCTCAGATGTATATGAGCCGGTAAATATATTGCAGAAGCAGCAGAGAGTTGCCTTGTTGTACTCGTTCATGGTAAACTAGTACATTCTGTTATCGACTATTAAACTTGTTTTGGTTTGAACTAAAGGTTTCGACTGTCAAATGCAGAATCTTTCCATCCAATTTCCCAAACTACACAACCCAGCATGAGGGAGTCCCTTTTTCACACTGCATGGTTGGCTGGTCCGGTCCGTACGGCGCACAGTTCGTATTTCCACACAACACAGGAAGCTCGTCCACGCACTACTTATCTCACACCATCGCATCCGATCCCTCATGCCAAGCACGTCGGAATCACACTGACTCGGAACAGCAGCATCCTGAAAAATAACGAGTGCGTGGAGACTGGGATTTGGCCCCCGATCGATCAGTTTGGCAGGGCACGCAACGCACGCACTACCCGAGCTGGTAGCCAGCACCACTGCCGGCTAAGCTAACCACGCAGCGTCACTTCGCGGAAGCTTCGCCCCTGCCGTCTGCCGAGAGAGCAGTGCAGTGCTGTGTGTGTATCGTCCAGTGTCAACCGCGACGGATCACACGACGAAATGAAGCCGCACCCAACGCAACCACCCCCCGTCTCCCAATTTCCACCCGTTTTCTCGAGGCCGCACCTACTCCGATCCGCCACTCCTTTTCTTTAAGAATTTCTCGGGGATTTTCCAGGCCAAAGTGGTAGCGTCAGCTATCCCACTCGCAGACTCGCAGTTGCAGGGCCAAGTACTTGGCGGAAGCAGACGGGCACCTTCCTGCGCGCTGCAAGGACAGGACAGGACGAGACGAGCCGAGCCGAGCCGATGCCATCACGTCATGCAAGTGACCTTCCTCCTCCCGCCCGGCCCTAAAGCTGTCACGCCGCCCAATATTCCTTGCCCTCACCGTCGGGTCGTATATATATATATATAGCTCGCTTCCACCCCCACCATCTCTCCAACCACAACCCAGCGCATCGCAGCGGCGGCAACTCGTCGGAGCAAGCAAAGCAAAGCTACCTCCTTTCTTCGCACTACAGACCAATCAAGCTCGATCACCGATGGCTGAGAGGACGAACGCGATGGCGGCGCCGCGGCCGCTGCTGCGCCGGATGCTGTCGTTCCGGGAGCCGCTCCTGGTCATCCCGTACCTGCTCAGCTTCCTGGGCGCCGCGGCCTCGGCGCTGGCCCACAGCCACTCGTCACTGCTGCACTCGGTCGCCAGGGCGCTGTTCCCGTCCGCCGCCGCCAACGCCAAGCACGCCGCGCCGTCGTCCGCTGCCGTCGCCGTCGCTGCACCGCGCCCGGACGACAGCGACGGCGAGGACGACGCCGCGCTGAGCAAGGCGGAAGTGGAGGCGATCATGGCCACGATCGGCCTCGCGGCGGCCGGGCGCGGCGAGGGCCTCGCGGCCGCCATGGGCCTCGACGACGTCCGCGGGCTCTTCGACGCCGAGGAGCCCAGCTTCGCGGAGGTGCGGGCCGTCTTCGCGGTCTTCGACGCCGACTGCGACGGCTTCATCGGCGCCGAGGACCTGCAGGGCGCCCTGGCGCGGCTGGGAGTCCGGCAGGACGACGCCGCGTGCCGCGCCATGGTCGTCGCGGCCGGCGGCGGCCGGGACGCCCGGATGAACCTGTTCCAGTTCGTCAGGTTCCTCGAGAACGGCCTGTGCTGACGAGGCTGCAGGGCCGGAGGAGCTGACTGTTCCTTCATTTTTTTTCTTCTTCGTTTCGTCGCCTCAACTGCTCGTGGCAGGAGATGAGAGAGTGTACGTACCATTCTGAGGGGTGTTCGTTGGTCGGTTGTGTTTTTCCTCCTGCCATGAGTTTTGGGGGTGGACTGTGCAGCAATTAACGTACTAATTCCCAAGTTAAGAACAATCAAATTAATGGAACTAATTTGCCGGTTGCAAACATCTCGCTTTGACGATCATCTACTGTCTACACTGATGATATATCCCGAATGCCTTCTTTTTCTCTTTTTATTTTTGCCAACTCGAATGCCTTCTCTGAAGAGACGATAGATTATAAATTCTTATTGATTTAGCATGATCACTTGATCAGACAGACAATCCGCTTCATTAGCGTAAAGGTCAATCCTCGTGGTGGAGAACTTGTTGGAACTCACTGTTCGTAGTCCACCACACGCCCTGGAATTTCTGCAAATTTCGGTCAAAAGTTCAAGCGCAATGATTTCAACCTTCAAAGCATTGTTTGGGGTCTGTCCCCACCGATTTCGCCGAGGCTTTGTTTAGATTGGGGTTAGGAATCAGTATTTAACACTGTAGCACTTTCGTTTGTATTTGATAATTATTATCGAATCATGGCCTAACTAGGCTTAAAAGATTCGTCTCGTAATTTACAATCAAACTATGTAATTAGTTATTTTTTTATCTACATTTAATACTCCATACATGTGTCTAAAGATTTAATGTGATAAAGAGAGTGAAAAAAAAACTTGCAATCTAAACAAGGCCCAAGTCTGGTCGGGTCCGTTTCATCAGGGTCACAGCTTTGTGTTCCTGTCATTAGTTGGCGTTGATGCCGGCCTGATCCAGAGGCTGCTGTGGCGGCGTCCTTCCAGGAAGTTTCGCCGGGGGTGCTGCTGCTGCTGGCGTTGGAAACTTGCCGGCATGACATCGACGTGCCCGGAAGGGTCCCCTGCACGGGCTTGGAAGCTGTCAGGAAGCTAGCCTGGGGTTGCAGCCTGCAGGTGACCGCTCTCTGGTGTCTGGATGCGGTGTCATGGACATGATAAACGACACCGCTGACGGGCAGTCGCTGGTCTCCGTCGCATCCATGAATATACGCTTGGCTTATAAGCCTCACAGCAAATTAGACAACGGTACTTTTCAGCTATGATTTATCAACCAAAGAAACATGACAATATTCTCGATATCAGAAAGAGAGGAGGATTGAAGAACTGCCCGCTTTAATTTCTTGTGAGAATCTGATCACGGGAGGCTCGCGAGATATGCAGTGATCGTAAATTTTCAGTCAGAATAATATTTTTTCTCTCATACCAAACCAGCCAGCAGTAATAATCAACGATCGTGTATAGGATCGTTTCAGCCCCAGCCGAAGAGGCTGCTAGACTCTCCACGGCATATAATAAATTAAAAAGCGACCAGTTTTGTATGACCGTGCGTTCGGTATACGATTCCTTGACCTCAAGATAGCAGCTGCGGGTTATTTGTATTATTATTACCAGTTTTTCAATCATCACCAGGGTAGATAGTTATACTATTTTAAAACTTTGTTTTTAAAATTTTCGAATAGGCCTATTAGTTCAGTTGATTAGAGTTCGAGACCTGTATGGGCCATATTTTTAAATTTTTTTGATACAATGTTTTTTTTTTGTGCAGTGAACTCTGAACTTGTACGTTTTTTGGTGCAATGATTTTTTTTTGTGCAATGAACTCTGAACTTGTACGTGGGTTTGGTGCAATGATTTTTTTTTGTGCAATGAACTCTGAACTTGTACGTTTTTTGGTGCAATGATTTTTTTTTTTTGGTGCAATGAACTCTGAACTTGTACGTGGGCCTGCAATGAACTCTGGACTTGTACGTGGGTCTGCAATGAACTCTGGACTTTTACGTGGGCCAATCACACATATTCATGCTTTGCTTGCCACATTTTTCTATTTTGTTCTTTTTTTATTTTTTAGCGCAATTCGTCTGAACTCTGGACTTGTACGTGGGCCAATCACACACATTCACGCTTCGCTTCGGCCTAGAATTCTTTAACACAACTGGCCCATAAGTCACCACCTCTTGGGCTTCTAATCCTAGTTTCATCTAGCGAGGGAAGGGATGCCTGACTAGCCCATAGGCCACATCCCACTTATCGAATCAAAAACCCTAGCATAGCCACAGGGGAAGTCTATCGAAGCAAGCACGCGTCTCCACTCTCCAGCTAGTCCGGCGCAGGCTCCGTTCCCCCGCTGTAGTTCGACCAGGCGACCGGCGGCGACGCGCTCGTGGTTTCCAGCGATGTCGGCGCAGGCGGGGACAGGGACGTACTCCCCGGCGGCGGCCGCAGGGGACAAGCGGCGGGAGAGGAAGGAGGAGCTGCGGCGCCACCTCGTCGAGGACGCCGATTGGCCCCGCACCGACGGCCGCTCCTTCCACGACTGCCGGCCAGCGTGTAACTACCCCCCCACACACACACACACACACACGTCCTCTCTCTACCTGCTCTTGCTTGAGAATTTTGGTTACTTGCCTTTCGTCTGCTCTTGCCAACCCCGTACTTATGGTGTTCGACGTTACGCGTGATGAGTGAGGGCGTGGTACACTGGACATGGCATTCGTTGGGTTGAACTCCGTTTAGTTACTGTGTCGTCTACTGCTTTGGTTCCATGCCTCTTTAAACGATCTGTCCCGTGCTTGTATGCCAATGTGGTCTACTACAATTTGAATCTTAACCTTCATTTGAACGATACTACCTGTTGTTCTGTGGAGTTGAAACTATCAGTATTCATTTCTGGATCATGTAATTAATTGATAATTTACAATGTGTCTTGCAGTTATGCAGACAGGACCAACTACTGCTGCATCAGGGTCTGCTTATGCGGAATTTGGGAAGACAAAGGTCATTGTATCGGTGTAAGTGCAACATTCTTTGGTACCACCTGCTTTTCATAGTATGTTTTATGTTTTGGAATATCAAATGTGAAAAGATAGTGTTTCACTTAAATATTCCACACATCAATCTACTCTCCTTGCCTGTTAAATGTTTATATCGGTGTCTTTGCAATCAAATATGAGCAAGTTAGGGTCAACCAAAGCAGCCCTGTAACTTTATAAGCACCGGCTTTCAGTCATTCAGTGTGATTATTTCAGTTTCATATATTTCTTGTTGGTGATCTGACAATCATGGTTTTAGTTTTGTGCTGCTTGTGCTCTTACCACTTATGTGTTTAGTTATAAGGTCAATAGTGCTCACTGGAGAAATTACTTGGGCTGTAGTATGCAGTGGCGGAGGGAGGGCCAGTTCATAGATTTGTGAAATAAACAACAATGGACAGTACTAATTTTACTGTTCAACTAGTGCAAAAATAGCATTGGCAGGGGTGGCCATGGCCCACTTTGGCCATAAGGAAGCTCCGCCAGTGCTACTATGTGTTTCTTAGCATTGCGATATTTGAATTTCGTCTAATCTTGTCTGTGAACTTGCCAACTTGTGAGATTCTTTGCTTATATTGAATCTGTCGTTTTGGTTGATCATTCCTCTTTGTTTAATGATTAACTTTGCAGGTTTGGACCAAGGGAAAGTAAGAAAGCAATGATGTACAGTGATGTTGGTAGGCTCAATTGCAATGTGAGCTATACAACATTTGCCACTCCAGTGCGTGGACAGGTACACCATGTTTACCTCTCTTGTCTCTGTTTGGACTAACTGTTGGAAGGTATTGGAGTTGATTGCATTCATCTTATTTCCAGGGAACAGACAACAAAGAGTACTCATCGATGCTTCATAAAGCTTTGGAAGGCGCAGTAATGCTACACACTTTTCCAAAGACCACTGTTGATGTTTTTGCCTTGGTTCTTGAGTCTGGTGGCAGTATGATACTATTCTAGCCTTGATGTTTTTGTGTAAAATATAATACTAGATTTTTTTTTACATATGTGAAAGTTCTCTTCATGTTTAAGAAGTAGGAAAACATTGAAATGCTGCTCATCTTCGTAACATGCTAGAGCCTTAGCCTTGGTCTAACGAGTTAGAGCTAAGCCATAAATGACAAATACATAGTTTGAACATGTTATCCATTGTATTTGCTTATTTTACAAAACTGTATGTGGTTAACGTGTTTTGAGTTGTTAATTCTTGAGTCAGTCAGATATTGCTAATTTGTCGGTAGAAATGATGGTACACTTGTTGTTTTAAAGAAAAGGACAGTTTTACACCCATCTTCAATTCTATATTTGTATTGTTTCAGTGGAAACCTTTCTTTTGTGACCAATTATTTCTGCATAAGTTTTCTTGTTAAAATGCAGAACCTTACTTGCAGTTGTTTCCTTTCAGGTGATCTTCCCATCATTATATCATGCGCTAGTCTTGCACTGGCAGATGCTGGAATCATGCTGTATGACCTTGTTACATCTGTATCTGTGGTATGACCCCATGTTGTCTCTGCTCTATGATACTCGCACCTAAACCATCAGTTAGTTAAACTTGAGGATGACCAGATTTTACTTCCTTGTCCAGTCATGTTTTGGTAAGAACATCATCATCGATCCAACCTCAGACGAGGAAGCATGGCAAGATGGAAGCCTTGTGGTGGCTTTCATGCCAGCCCGCAAGGAGATCACACAACTCACGCTCAATGGAGAGTGGAGTGATGGCAGAATAACCAATGTATGGCCTACCTACTGCGTTAGAAGAGATGGTATCAAAGTTGTAACAGGTACTAACATCTTGTTACCTTTGTCAACAGGCAGTAGAGCTCTGTATGGATGCTTGCAGTAAGCTCGGTGACATATTGCGTGACCGCTTGAAAGATACCGCCACCTTGATTAGTGAATGACGTGGCAGAGACAAAACACTTGCAACAACATATATCCTTAGCTGTACAAATTTTGTAGGCAAGGGAGGCTTGTAGGCCTGACGTTTGAGTAAGCATGCATGGTTGTCTCCTTCAAGGGCGAACTGTCAAGCTGGGAAGAAATTGCAGGGCAGTGTGTATTTGCCATGTAACGTACTCCTGACTTCTGACCTTTGGCTTCGTGTAGCATCTATATCTTTCTTTTTCTGCTTACTGTAATACTCCTTGCACTACGGTGACTTGGATTCTATTGATACTGCCCTTAATTTTTGGTTCGGGCGAGAAAAACATTTTACCGCTCTGAGATTTTTACCCAATTATTTCCACGTGTTTTAGGTCCGATTCAGAGATGGTAATTTCACATGATTTGCTACATGAAATTTTTAGCCTAGTTACTAGTTACTACTCCGTTGAAAGTTTGCAAGCTTGCCACTCATGAGCCATCCATTGCAGCATTGCACTACGCGGTAGCAGCTCGACCAGCAACACAGTCGGCCAGTCTTACTGACAGTGGGCCACACGTTCCTAATCCCCTTCCTAGCACCACAAAAATATCTCGATTCTGACAAATATCCGAACAGCCAGGCGCGAGCCGTTCCCCCATACCGTGGCGGTGAGGTATTTAAGCCCCTCCTCACTCCCCAACTCCTCCCGTGCCATCGCCATTCATTCACCTCCAGCTCTCCAAGCCCCGGAACCTTATCACCAAATCCTCATCCCATCCCGAGCGTCATGGCGGCCGCGCTCGTCTCCACCTGTCTCTCGCCCCGCTTCATCGCCCTGTCCTCCCCGAAGCCGGCTGCGCCCGCGGCCTCAGCCTTCCTCCCCTTCAGGCCGCCGCTGCGCACTGTGTCGGCGCCGGGGAGGCGGGTCTTCGAGCCCGTGGCCGTCGCGGTGTCGTCGGAGTACGAGACCGAGGGAGCGGAGCAGGAGGAGGAGGGAGCCGAGGAGTTCTCCGAGGACCTCAAGCTGTTCGTCGGCAACCTGCCGTTCAGCGTCGACAGCGCGCAGCTCGCCGGGCTCTTCGAGCAGGCCGGCTCCGTCGAGATGGTTGAGGTATATACAAGTTTTCCGGTCCTCGTCTTCGTAATTACTAGTCGTCAGTTGAGTTTACTTGAAATTCAAATTTCTACCTACTGTGCTATGGTCACTAGATGAGCATTGTTACATTTGGGCTGGTTCGAATTATAAGTTAGATTTACATGCAGTTAAATATCTGAAATGTCTAATTGGTTCGGTACTACAGTAAATACTAAATAAGTATAGTGGCAAGAACCGTCATGTTATTCAAATTGTCAATTCCAACCACATAGCTGCATGCATGAGTTAATTTTTTTGTGTTTGAATACCCTAAGATTTCTTTGTGTTTTAGGTTGTGTATGATAGAATGACTGGACGGAGCCGTGGATTTGGATTCGTGACAATGTCTTCAGCTGAAGAAGCCGGAGCTGCTGTCGAGCAATTCAACGGTTATGTGAGGATACTTCCACTCTTTTAAGCTAACTGTCTCTTGGTATGCTTCTGAATCTGATGATCAGCTATTTAACTGAAGGAAAATGTGCAGCAGTACTGATAAGACAGTGGTCTATACTAGATTGTAATGCTGGTGTTTTGTGCCAGTTCTTAAGATTTTCAGATTCAGGGTTTGCAGTTTTGCACCAAAGTTTGAAATACATTGTTTTTGAAAGTAAAAGTTTGCAATACTCAAAAACCTGAAATCAGAATCATACCTTATAACTAATTATTGCTCATAGTTTCCAGCTAGCTGTTTGGGACTGAATTGCTTCTATTGAGTGCATAGTGCGTCACATTGCAGATAAGATTCTTGACTAATTAACCTTGCCTCACAAACAGACATTTCAAGGAAGACCACTGAAGGTGAACTGTGGACCGCCACCACCTAGAGATGAATCCACTCCAAGAGTGCCAAGGGGTGGTGGTGGCGGTGGTGGTAGCTTTGTTGATTCAGCGAACAAGGTCTACGTGGGGAACCTTGCATGGGGCGTTGACAACTCGACTCTGGAGAACCTATTCAGTGAGCAAGGGCAAGTGCTTGATGCTAAGGTCATCTATGACAGGGAGAGCGGCAGGTCAAGGGGGTTTGGTTTCGTCACCTATGGCACAGCCGCGGAGGTCAACAATGCCATATCAAACCTTGATGGCATCGTAAGTTCTATGCCATTTTGATCCTTTCATGTATCTTGTACATTGTTATACATAGAGGATGTGCTAATCTGAATGCTTTATCGTAATGCAGGACTTGGATGGTAGACAGATCCGAGTCACGGTTGCAGAATCAAAGCCGAGGCGTCAATTTTGAGATTTTGTTAAGGCGGTTTAGAGGTTATTAATAGTGTGTTTCACAAGTTTTAGTTTGTAGCGTCTATTCTTTCCTCCATATGAGTAACAAGAAGATGCTGATAATGAGAAACTGGAAGTGAAATTGCTGTACACAGGAAGATATTTTTCCCAGCCCTACAATGAACACGCCCTCTTATGCTCATTGCGCCTTCAAACAGAAGTAGAAATCTAACAAGGTTGTGCCACATGCGAACGTAACAGGCAGTCATGAGCACTTTTTTCTGAATGTTCGTGATGGCATGTATGAATGTATGGTGTATGATCCTTCTGGAAAGATGAATTTATTTGTTTCAGCTTTACCACAAAATTGACAATTCAAATCTCCTTGCCATCGTCTATTTAGGAAGTTATCTTTAGCCGGCATACTTTTTTTCTAATTAATACTAGTGGATTCTAATATTTGACTGTGTCGTTCTGTTGTACTTGTGCTCAGATTGTCTATTTATAGCCTGAATATTCATATGCCCACACAATGGTATCCCTGCTCCTGATGAGGTAGGCTGGTAGGGGGGGAATTTCAGCTCTAGAAAAAAACTTGTATTCAGTTCAAAATGAAAACCAACTTTGTCTAGAGAACTACAGAACTTTTCAACTCATTGGTAATTCTTGTGGCATAGTGGTTGTGGAAGCATTGAAATAGCTACGTGTTTGAGGGTGCTTCTCCAAATATCCGGTTGGTGTATTCAGATTTCAATACATGTTTGATGGTGCTTCTCCAAATACCCGGTTGGTGTATTCGGTGCTTCTCCAAATACGCGGTTGTGTATTCAGATTTCAGTACGTGTTTGAGGGTGCTTCTCCAAACACCTGAAACCCGATTGGTGTATTCGGATTTCAAGGATGAAAGCAGGGTTTGGTAGTTGGCCCTTGGCCGGAGCAAACAGCCAAAGAGGTTGAGTTCTCTGTGGCCTTATGCCCTCATCAGTTATCCCTCTAGGTCGTCTATTTATGTTCTAAGGCATCTAAGCACGTTTGTGATTAGCTTTTGCTATTTCTTCTCTATGCGTGTTGATGTTTGCGATTACAAAGTACCACTCAGACACTCACAACGCACGCACACTTGCCCGTATGAATGCACAGTGGTGTGTTTGTTTTTCTCTGTCTATTTGTTTTCAATTTTTTGCTTTACAATTCGGTGTTGTTTTTTTAATCATTTTCTCTAAAGTGAAGAAAAAAGGGTCTCTTTTACCTCCTTCAACTATCACCCGAGCTCAGTGAAAGCATCTAGGCCCCTAGTTGGGTTTCAGTGATTAATGACGATACAAGATTACTATGACTAACATGTGTTTTGCAGAGACAATTTGAGTTAGGTCATGGTAATGGCAATTGATTGGGCAATCATGGTTGTCATGCTCCTGTCGATGGAAATCGTTTGGTTTTCAAAGGATGGACGACAAGGTTAAGGACGGACTAGTTCTAAGTGTCGTTTGGTGATGGAGAGACACTTAGAATAGTTTAAGACTTTGTTTTTCCTTTGACCGTACTATTAAGGGGGTATGGACTAGTACCTTGACCTAGATAAGTCTAGTGGGTTAGATATGGTGCACACTTGTCAAACCTAGCACTAGTTAGCTCAGGAATAGCCCTAAGATCAATTGGAGTAAACTTCATTCACATATGATTTCGAGTTGGAAGTGAATGGAGGGTCAAATGATTAACCGGACGCTGGTCTGGTTGTGACCGGACGCTGGAGGGTGAGTCCGGTCAGTTCATTTGATCAACTGGAGTCGTCTGGTACTGACCGAACGCTGAGTGGTAACTGACCGGATGCTGGGTACCTACGTCCGGTCAACTCCAGAGAGGTTCTAGAGAGGTGTTTTCGTGACCGGACGCGTCCGGTCGGTGCTGACTGGACGCTGGTCAGGATCCGGTAACTGACCGGACGCTGAACAGTGAAGTGATCGGACTCTGGTTGCCAGCGTCTGGTCAACATCAGTAAGGTTCCAGAGAGTGTTTTCTTGATCGGACGCGTCCGGTCGGTCTTGACCGGACGGACGGTCGAGTCCCATCGAAACTAACGGCTCTTCTCGACACGATGGCGGGTATATAATCGACGGGAGCGTCCGGTCACCCCGCAGAACGCTGACTTAACCTCCAAACGTTATGTTTTGAATGAGGGGGTATAAATACTTACTCCACTCATCCAAGGGAGGTCTCTTACCCATTTGTTCAGCTGAGAAACACCTTAAGAGTGTAAGGAAGAGCAAGAGCCTAGTGAGGTGATTGAGATTTGAGAATCCAAGATTAAGGTCCTTATTAGTGCAAGTAGAGTAGCAAGTGTGCATCCACCCTTCTCATTAGGTTTGTTGTGGTCAAGTGAGAGTTTGTGCTTGTTACTCTTGGTGATCGCCGTCACCTAGACGGCTCGATGGTGATTGGGAGCTTGGTGATCATCTGGCGGAGCTTGTGGATGACCCAACTCAAGTTATGAGCGGTTGTGAGCGATTCACCGCGACGGAGTGTCGAAGAATCAGTCCATAGAGAGCACTTGATCCTTGCGCGGATCAAGCAGGAGCTACACCCTTGCGCGGGTGCTCCAACGAGGACTAGTGGGGAGTGATGACTCTCCGATACATCGGAAAAACATCACCGCGTTCTTTTCCCTCTCTTTACTTTGAGCATTTATATTTGAGCAATTCATTTATTGTATTTACATTCCTAGAATTGCTATGTTATAGTAGGATTTGAACATAGGGTGTAAAATTTTTGTGCGATAGAACAATAGAAACACATTCTAGGCACAAGGGATGAAGTGGGCTAAGTGTAGGGCTTAATTAGTGCAAAGAATTTAGAATTAGCCCAATTCACCCCCTCTTGGGCATCTTGATTCTTTTACTCAGATTTTCTTCTCGAAATCCGAAACTAGACATCTGGCTCACTCAATTCTCATAACCGTTTCAAGTTTCAATTAACTCCTTGCGCCGGTTAGAAATGGTTTTCAAGGTGGTTTTGTCTTTTTAGCTAAATGGATTCCAGTAAACACCTGACAAGTTTTAAAAAATCATGAAAAAAATGTCTCTAAGCTTCTAAAAAGTTAGAGAAAACCATGGAGGGAACCAGAAATCCAGATCAAATATTCTAAACTCATGAAAATATCTCTAGAAGTTTCCAAAAAATGGATTAGCTTTAGAAGAAATGGAAACATATATAGAAAAAAACTATTTCTAATTGATGTCTAAATGTCCTTTTAAAACTTTTACAACAAAAAAAGAGGCAACCAATATGAATGTATTCAACATTGATGTATGTTTGCATTTAATGCTAGTTGCATATTGTGTTTTTGTTGTGGAAAGTTTTTAGAGTGCATCTAGACATGGATTATAACGCTTGAAGTCTCTATTTTTTATAATATTTTCCCATTTCCTAGGGCCAAATCTAATCTTTGGAAACTTCTACATATATTTCATGATATTTAGATTTTTTTTTTGGGTTTCTTGTGTCTCAGTACATCTCTATGTTTTTTTATCATGATACTTTATAAGTTTAGAGACATAATTCGTGGTTTAAGAACCTTATATGACGTTTATAAAATTTTAAACTACTTGAAAACCACTTTTATTTGGATAAGGGAGTTAATTAATTTGGTTAATAGTTCAGAAGTAAAGAATTTTTTCCTAACGTAAATGCTATTGTGCTATGAACTCTCTAAACGAGCTGAGCGAAAGCAGCAGGCCAGCAGCGACCCAACAGCCCATGAGGATGAGGCCCAGTCCAATCGCTACCTGCCCGTCCCCCTCCTATCACGCAATCGCACGCAGGCGTCGCCGCCGCGGACGGACAGATTCCATTCGCCCCCGGCCCCGATCCATTTCTCACCAGAAGCGAAGACGAAGGCAGAGGAGAAAGGAGGTCGCGAGCAAGCCGGAGCCGGAGAAGATGAAGACGTTCGATCCGTGGCCGGTCTTCTTCCGCCGGGAGTGGAGGCGCAACTGGCCCTTCCTCACGGGGTTCGCCATCACCGGCTTCCTCATCACCAAGATGACGGCCAACTTCACCGAGGAGGACCTCAAGAACTCCAAGTTCGTCCAGGAGCACAAGAGGCACTGACGAACCAGGTGAGGCCCCGATCCGCTCTTACCCGTCCCCAGTCTCTACATACGAGGTAGATCTGCATCTGCGCTCCTCTCTGTGATGCGGCGCCTGTAATGCATACATCTCGCCTTGGTTGGATTCCTGCAACCGTGTCGGATTCCGAGTGCTACTCGGCGTGTCCCAAAAAAATCTGGCGATCGGACACCCGCACCCGCACCGGTGTCCATGTAACACTGTAACCCCTTCAATGACCTTAATCATCTCTTATAGCAGATTTTGTTGGGTGTACTCATTATTTTTCTGCCTAATTCCCGTTGATGTTTACAACCTACAATTTGACCAGTAAAACATGCGGGTCAGGAAACAGCCTTTGGGTGAATTAGCTTATCTGACCATATCTGACATGTTATTACTTATTAGCATCAGCCAGTAGCACGTGTGTGAACCTTAGTAGAATCATACTTGTTAGCAAAGTAGCAAACAACTAGCAGTGGCACTTGGTAAATAACTACTTTGTCTGTTGATATCCTTGAGGAGTTGGAGGATTAAGCAGTTGTCCAGCACAAAACCAGCAAGCCAACCATAAACTAGTCAACTCCATTGTCCTTGTCAGAAGGAAATACTGATGAGTAAAAAGTATTTAACTCCATCGCCAGGTTCAGTTTTGTAGCCCTGCACAATATGAAATGAAATAGGCGCCTATATTTGACGGTTTCCCAGTCTGCTGGTCCAGTCCATCCAAATAGATGGAACATATGAATTCATGAACTGTTTGCTGACCAACAGGAAACAGATCTTGCTTTGTTGAAAGCAGTGAGCAGCAATGCTCCAAATCCATCTAACCGAATGAAACCAGTGATTTGAACTTTCAACTCATTGTAAAAGGACAATGGAATCTTCTGACAAGAACGGCCCTGACTTGAAATACATCTCTGCGCTCCAAATTCTCTTAGTAGCAATTCATTCATCCAATTTCACATCTCAGGGTTGCACAGAACTAGAAAATGTTTCTCCTCTTTCAGATTTCTTAACATTTCCTAACGGAACATGGCCAACACCATTTTACTCAACTGACACCAAGATCATTGTGTTCTTTTAGTTTCTGTTCCTATATTATAGTCAGCATCTCACTTGAGAATACAATGCAAGGGTGTATTTTTGCATTAACCAGTGCATTAGCTAGCACTTGTGAAGGATTCACTGACAGCCAAAAGGGCACCAACTGGTAGTTTGTGATTTTGTTCACATGTTAAGCAATCTATGATTTATGGTAAAAAGGTGTTGGGTTTCTTGTATTGTGGAACCTATAATGAGGACTCTACAGGATGCCTTGCAAAACCAATCCAAAACCATGGTCAGCAACTGAATCCTTACCTAAATTATCTGTGCTCCTGGCTTGATCTTTTTGTAAATGAAACTGGACATTAATTGTTGGTTTTGAGATGCCTATGGGTAGAATTAAACTCTCAATATGTAAATGAGCATTGTCATTAGATGTGAAGCTAATTGATTGTTGAGGTCCTTAGGACACGTGACAACTTTTTTGTTTGAAAATCACTGAAATATCCAATGAGATTTGTCTTTTCCTTTCTAATGATCTCTGATGTTTATCACTGCTAAAACCATGTTTAACATTATATGTGTTTGCTGTTTGACATTTTCTGTTATGTTGGCATGCTTGATAAGAATTTGACTAGTGAAACAATTACTGGTTGGTTGTGACATCACTGCTTTCATCCCTAAACCTTTCCATGTCATAAGTACCGCTAGAAACCTAGGCAAAGTATCATTCCCTACAGTTTTCCTGAAAAATGGTAGGGCATTTTTTCTTTCCTGTCAAAATGTTCCCTAGTAGGAAATTAAAATCTGCAGGGAAACATCTTCCCCACTATCTTCTCCTTGATGTTTCCTCACTGTCTTTTGCTTGCTCCTTAGGAACTCAAGTTGTAGGTAACCTTGCAGATTCTAGTAGTGCTGGGAGGATCACCTATGTGTATCAGTTGTCACTGCTAAAAGCCACACTCCACATTGTCTGTGCCCACTGTTTACCACTGCTAGCCCCTTGTGCATTTGGGACCCCATACCTGTCCCTACAGTTTTGTGAAATACTAACGCTTACATTCCCTTGCAGGTAAAGGAGTTGTGTCAGAAACGCCTGTTTGGCCAGCCAGTTCTGTTATGCTTTTGAATGAAAAGAAATAGACCCCTTTTTTCGTTTTTCTTAATCGAAATGCTTGCACTCTATGTTCCATTTTTTATGTAATAAGAGGCAAATGAATTGAGCCAACAGCAATCAGCTTCTGATTGAAAAATATCGATGTGTGGCCTGGGTGTTGTGGGATTGCATCTAATGCTGTCGATTTGGTGGTGAAAATGAAGATTTTGTTATATGATTGGAGCCTATTTGAAAATGAGGGGTGGAGAGCCTGTATGAGTGTATGGCCTTTAGCACTGCAACGTACAAATTGTGAAGCAGAGGGGTGTTGTACCATGACTATCATGAGAGAGTTATTTGTAAAAACCATTCCCTCCCATATATGGATCGGGGAGGGAAGGAGCTAATTCTCACTTGGGGCTGTTTGATAGCAGAATTGGACCAGTTGAAACCCTTTTAGACACAGACGGTATTGTGGCGTGGATTTCGGACCTGAAATTATTCAGGTTTTCTTCGTAAAAGTCAGAAACGGCCTGTGGGTTTCGCATGGATTCCTGTATTTTTTTAGTTAATCTTTTGTAAGTGATATAAATTAAAATGGTTTGCATTTAAGAAGTTGTTCACCCACAAAAAAGTTCTGAAATGTTTTATAAATATTTTCATTTATATAATTTTTGAATAAAATAATATTCTAAATCAGAATCAAGGTTACCATATGAAGTGAATCTGATTTATCGTCTGAAACACGTTTCTGTTTCTTAAGAGAATCTAGAACTGAAATGTTTCTACAAGAATTGATCCCTACCAAACGGACCCTCAATCCTTCGGATTCACTTTAATTCATTTTTAAAATGTGTTAATCCAGGCATCAAAAAGAAAATGTGTTAATCCAAGCAAACCCTGTGGCTTGGTTGAGCTACTAGTGAAAAGCGCGCGCCATCGCGCGCAGAGGCGATAAACGCGTGGTTACATATGGCGCGTGCAGAGGCGATAAACGCGTGGTTACATATATGTTCGGGAGGTACATGATTATAGAATGATTCTGGCATAATGTAACTTCTGAGTTGACTCAATTCATATAGCTCAGGCTACTGAACAATGTGATGATGCAAACCTGAAACATAACATGCAACAAACATAATCACCTTGTAAAACCATTTTGAGTACTGAACAAATTACAGTGATGCTAAGCAGGGAGCTCAATGGAGAGCCAAATACTGGCCTCTAGATGTTTACTGTGTGTCATAGATCATGGTCGATCATGTAGATGCTAATCATGTTAGGAGTATAAAAACAAAAATGATGGCAGGTTACCGCTGAAACCATGGCAACGTTTAATCACGAAATTGGTAAGCATGCCTATCAGTATAATGCAAAGTAATATCAATGTTGGAAATCCAGGGTTTCTTTTTTGTAAACCACATATTTATATATTGTAATACACATTACATAGAAATTAATAAAGGAAACTAAATTTAGGTAAATCAGCGGTACTGAATGAATAGCAAGCAATGAATTAGTGGCAGTGCATGATGCCTAAGAAATAAAGGATAATGTCACATGGCAGCACAACAGAGAAAGCTGGAGCAGTGCTCGAGCAAGGAAAAATAAGAAGGCAATCTTTGTGCAGCCGAATGTTGGATACCTAGAAAATTAGCAAAACAAAAGCGCTAGCATTCATTACTGAAATATAATACTAATCGTAGCAGAATAGGCTGTACAGTTTGTACCTGGCCCTAGGAAGGATCGAAGCCATATCTTATTTGTCCGAGCATGTAAAGCACCGAATTGCTGGAACAAGAAAATCTAGAATGAGCGTATATACACGACAGTTTAAAATATTTCATTTTTATTTAATGGGAATGGCATAATATAGTTTGCTTCATTGGTGGAGCAGTAGGTCTGTATAGAGTATTGATGCAACTATATAAAGTAGAACTATATTGAAAAAGCAGTGGATATATTTGCTGGTTTAACTGAACGTAAAATGGGACTGTGGATGTATAATGAGATGTAAAGAAACAAATAATTTTATAATCAGTAATATGGAGTTATCAGCAACCATGATATTTCATACTAAACAAATTACCATTATGGTTGACGAGCTGACTCTAATAAATTATCACAAAATGATGATTTCTCTTAATCATAATTTACACACTCTGTAAATGTACATATTTTTAGGCATCATCTACAGCACTGTTTCACACAGTCACAAACTATAGCAAGAAGTATTTGAAAAGACTAAATGGATTAAATCGGATGGAGGAGAGATACCGGATAAATGGAGACGTACGCAACCTGCCTTGATCACACACATTTGACATGGTACATTGTGTAAGGAAAAACAACAACAAATGGTGGGTGTTCAGCCGAACCTGTGAGCAAATGAATAGTAGAGTGATCAGGCCACAACAATTGCTCTGTACGGTTACACCAAGGATACAAAGAAATTGCAAATCCCTTAACTCTGCGCACTAATGCTGTGGAGCATTCGGTCGACACAAGGTGGAAAAATAAATAAAGCATGGAAGAAACAACAATCTTAGAACCCGGGTGGTAACAAAAACCTACAAAGGTAACCTAGCAAAATGGAAAAAATTGCAATCAGGAGGGTCTTTGGAGCAGAAATATTTTGCTAAAAGCGGTTAACCTGAACCTGTAAACATTTTGATAGCATGATTGCATGAGTACCAGCAGAGGGAGTTTAGTGTAGCAAAGTAGATTACATCATAATCATAATTATGCAGTATGAATGGGCAGGAAAACGTAAATGCATTGAATGGGGCACTAATTGGGGCCAACCGTGTATGAACCAATGTTTTCAAGTCGTCCGATTAATCGTGATTAATCGTGATTACTTGTCCTAATCGGTCCCTAGTGTTCGATTAGGAGGTCCGACTCGATTAGCTCGACCAGAAAGCTGGTCGTTCGATTAGTCGACGAGAAATCGCGATTAGTCGTCCGACTAGGACAGGGACGACCAGTTTGGTTACTCTGTTTTTGGGCTTGTTTAACTAGGTGGACATGTGGGCTACTGGGCTTGCAGTTTGGCCTGTTAGGGTTAGAATGTTTAGCAAAAAAGATTGTTAGCCTTTGTTGCGCTGCATATGGATGCGAGCGTAGTTGGAGTGAATTTTCTACTGTAAGTGCTAGTGTACTACTGCTGAGTAATTAAGTATGGTAGTAATATCGATATGTGATTCTGCATTATATTTTGTGTAGGTCTATACATAAAAGAGAAATCGATTAGAGCACCAAAGGTTAAATAAGTTGGTATATGTCGGTTACAACCGCAAGATGGAAAACAGATTTAAAAAAATTAGAGAGCTGGGTTCCAAAAGAAAGAGATGCAATCCACTCTTGCTTGATGAATTTCATTGGAAAAATGAATGGGTCAATAAAAATTATGAATTAGAACCAGTTCAGGAAGATGGCGGCGATGCTATGACTTGGTCTGTTGTGGATGAGGCTATTGGTGCAACTTAGGGCCTAGAGGGACGTAACTTGCCTAGGGCTACTGCTACTCATCTCATCTTCATTGTTTTGCCTCGTGAGGCGTACTTATGCTAGGAACAGAAGCGTCCAAGGAACATAGTGACTCAAGATATTGATGAAGTTGATGATGAAGACCAAGATCAAGCATGTAGATTCAAAGAATAGCAATGGAGGAGGATGAAGAATCTGCACTGGCTGGCGCGAAGATGGACCAACTGGAGATGGAGATGGAGGCTTCAATTTTAATGTTCATTTGCTTAATTAGATGGCTAGTTGCCTACTTTTGTTGAACTGTTAAATGTCAATGTTTGTGACTCTGTGTTGAACAATTTAGCTTATGTGTCTTGAACTTGTTTGGTTATGTAATATCTTTGGTTGTGTGGTGCTATGGTCTCGCTATGTGCTAACTCGCTAAATGCTAGTTATTTGCTCTGCAAAGATCTTCAGCTGTTGAGCCGTGTGTCAAGATCAAGACTATATTAGTGTTGCTAATTATGGTCTTCTTTGGTATTTTAGGATTTCAGCAGCAAGTCAGCAAAGAAATGGAGTTTGGGACAGGAATATGGACCTCTGGACATGGCAAAAAGAGAATAAAACAACTCTCACAAGTAAGTCACTAGCTAAACACTAATGTAGTCTTGATGCTTGCTTTATTATGTATACTATATAGTATATATAGGTATATATAGTAGGTATATATGTCCTGATATATAGGACGACCAGGGTCGACTAGGCTCGACTAATTGACCTGGTCGACGACTAATCACGATTAGTCTCCTGGTCGGTCCCATGGTGACTAGGTTCGACTGTACGACTTGAAAACATTGGTATGAACAAATCAAATTATTAAGTTTCATCGGGCTTTGTTCTATCATCAGAATCAAACACATACATGATATGAAGGCCATTATTTTTGTAAGCTAAGAAATAGTTGTTGTAAAGAAAGATATGTAACCTCTGAAACATCACTGATCAATGGAAGGTAAACAAAAAAAGGTCATATTCATATCCCATAAATAGATAACAGAAAGGAACAAGGAAAAAAATGGATGAACATACCATGGTCCAGTGGCTAGCCAGCTGTCAATTGCATCTATGGCAAAAACAACTTACATGGGAAAAATCAGCTTAAATGAGAGGAGCAGCCTAATGTACCTTGAAGAAGAGGGTGAGAAGATTAATCCAAGAAGCACCTAAAAGTAGCAGGTATTGACTGGGTTATCAAAAGGAAAAATAGTGGAGCGATTAATCCTGCTGAATTGACGAAGCCCAACCAAAACAGTAATAATCATGTGAAGAGATGCAGTTGTAAAAAATCAGTAAGATGAAATGAGCTGGGAAAAACATTAGAATACAGAGACCAGATCAAGAAGAGGCTTGCCTAATACAGAGACCAGATCAGGAAGAGGCTTGCCTACACTGAGTTGGACTACTGTTGCTTATTAAGCCTATAAAGGGGATTGGTAAAAACAAGGTCTGCATGCAGTAGATTTCTCACAATCAGCATATAGCTAAAAAAACAGAGAACCCAAGCTCCAGGATGCACCCCCAATTTCACTCCCCTAAGGGCTCGTTCGTCTGGGGCAGTTTGACATTAGGATTCGTTTCGGCTGATGAAATCTTATACAAATAAACTAATGATTCCGTCCGGAAACTGTTCCTAGCAGTGATCCGGGGGGAAACGAACAGACCCTAAAGCTGAAATATTTTAGAATGTGTCACCTCGGTTTTCCCATCTAAAACAATGTAACAAAAAAACCTGAGAAGAAGGCACTCGCTTGGAACAAAGAGGCATGTCTATTTTACATGATATTAAATCTGCACCTTTGGATGGTCCTCACGTCCTCTGAACAAGGCAATTGGTTGTACCATGAAATCTGCGACATGAACAATTAAGCAATCTAATCAAGCGGAGATGGTTGTAAAATGTTGTTCAAATAGTAGAGCATAGAAATAATAACCAACATGGAAGCAGATCAATGAAGTAACACCAAAAGCTATTTACACGGTGAAACTATTTATCGTACATCATCGCACCATTCTGCGCAACCGTTGCAGGCATCTTAACATGACAGAAAAACAAATAAACAATTCATGGTTTGTAAAAGCAAGTATCGATGTATAGTATGGGACGAACAAAACTTTGCGGGGAATTTTCCTTTTGTTTTGGCAGTCGTTGGCGTGTGAATCTCGTCCGTTTTTTGTGCCGGGATCCCCACTGTTATTATGCTGCTCCCCTGACAGCTTCAGCCTGTGGTAGGATGACGATAGGAATGAATATAAGACAATACAATTACGGAAAATCCTGTAAAAGTTGTGAACGCCAAAAGGTAATAGGAATCTAAAATAATAATAGGCAGTATAAGAACTCCATTTTCTCGCCGTGGACAGAAGAAACTATTGCTACTACTCAGTATGATGTGGTTGTTGTTCCTTGACATTGTTACAAAAAAACACACTTGCAGACCTCATTTGTTTTTAGTGCATGCTTGTATGGAGAATACATTTGTAAATAGGATTCGTAATGCTTGTACCTAGTAAGACATGAGGCGTATGTGTGTCGGATGCAATGCAGCATTTAACATATGCATTCGGAAGTCATACATCGATTTAGCATAATTTCGGATAGTTTACAAAAAACGACATGCAAATAGCACTGCAGTAAAGTAATGAGGAATTTGGCAAAATACTAAAGTAATTGCTGATCTAGTATAAGATTGGAAATTCCCACGAAGTAGTAGTGGGCAGAGAGAGAGAGAAACAGGGAGTGAGGGGTCTCACATCATCTGTTGTTCGAGATGTCGGACTAGAGAGGAGCGAATAGTTATTTCTAAAAAATAAACGGATCGGTTAACCAAAATAAATGCGGAATCAAAATTATCGGTTTAGCCAAGACTACACACACCTATCTATGTTCTCGAGCATCTTAAAAAGATCATAAACTAGTAACTAAGGTGCCGGGCTAGCTAGAGCTCACCTAACCAATTTTAGAAGCAAGGTCACACAAATCTATGCCACTAGTACTTCAAGCAACGGGAGAGCTCCTATACATGCTAGTAAGCAAAAGCACAAAGCCACCTAAGCTCACTAGCAGTGCTCAATAACAAGGCTATATAAGCCAAATTATATTGCGCAAATAACTTAGCTACACAAACTAAGCAATTTGACTGTCGATGAAATCTGGTCGGCAGTCTACTGAGGGGTATACCCACGGTAGTAGATGACCGGTGAAGGTGCGCGTAATAGGAACCAGATGGTGACACAAGGCGCAGAGACAACGATTTAGATATGTTCGGACCGTCTGATAAACATAATACCCTACGTCCCGTGTCTTTGTTGGATTATATTGAATATGATATCCATTCGAGGGGGGTCCTGCCCGCCTTATATAGTTTGGGGGGCAGGGTTACAGGTCGGTTAGATCTAGATCTATTCGGATATATGGTAAGTATTTACAAAGAATACGATACCTATCATATCCGAACAGATCATTCTCTATCTTCAAGATTCCTTCCTAAAACCGTGTGATGCATGCCGATCAGTGTCTTGCATCACACGCTTTCTTCTTATGGGCTGGACCACCCCTGATGCTGCGGCCCATGTTCATTGCCATGGGTATCTAGGGTTATACCCTCCACAGTGACTAACAAGGTTACTCAAACCGAATTAGTCACGTAAAGGAGCTACTTCTAAGCTACACAAGTAAGAAGGTAACTAGCAGGCTACACAGGCTAACTAATTACAAGAGCAACTGCACAAGCATAATGTATATGAAAGTAATTACAAGCTTGTATAAGGAGATTGCAAACCAACGGGAAGAAAAGGATGACACGATGATTTTTATCTCGAGTCTCACGTGTTTGCCAACACGCTAGTCCCCATTGTGTCGACCGCTCACTTGGTGGTTCGACGACTAATTGGCATCACCCGCCAAGCCCGCACGTCAAGCACCGTAAGAACCTACCCCAAAAGTGAGAGTAGCTCAATGACACGCTCTACTAGTGTTGCTCTTCGCGGCTCTCACGGGGTGAGCACAGTACCCCTCATAAATCTTTCTCTGGAGCATCGCACAATTTTCTTGCGTATTTCACGACGGAGAACTTGCCACCAAGCCGTCTAAGAGGTGGAAACCTCCAAGAGTAACAAGCATCACCGGCTTTCAACTCGAACACCTAGTGCCACTCGATGCAATCTTACAATGTAACACACTAGAATCACTCACTCGCAATGAATTCGCACTTTTGCAAGTACAAGTGAGTTAGAGGGCTCCCAAACAATCTCAAGCATGGACACAAAGTCCCCCAAGGTGCTCAACCTCAGCCATGGTCGAGACACCCCTCTATTTATAGCCCAAAGGCCAAATATAGTTGTTGCCCCTTTTCTGCGCATCGACCGGACACACATGCGCAGAGACCGGATGCGTCCGGTCGCTCCAACGCCGCCACGTGTCACAACCGTTTAAAAATAGTCGTTGCCACCCAATGGCTCTCTTCGCGCGCGCTCGCCACCAACTGATCGGATGCACAGGTCACATGACCGGACTCACCAAGCCACAGCGTTCGGTCGCGTCCGGTCATGTCTAGTAAGCTTCCAGAGACGCCAAAACGCGATCGGACGCGCCCGGTCATACACGACCGGACGCGCCACCGCGATCCGCTCGCCACACGCGCTCTATGTCGTCCCATGAACAGTGTTAGGCGCGTGTCTGGTCGCCTAGTCGAGCCGGCGTCCGGTTGCGGTTAGCCAGCGGCCTTTGCCTCGGGTCACTTGACCGAACGCGTCCGGTCATCCCGAACCCAGCGTCCGGTCACCATGACCACTCATTTCTTTCACTTCACGCGGTGCCTCCTTTCACTTGGTCAACAAAGCAAGCATTCAGCCACACACACTCCCTCTCTTGGCTTAGAGTGCATGCAATGCTTGTTTATTTTTACCCTTCTCAAAGTGCATGCAATGAAAGAGAAGCCGAGCGCACACAAGGCTCTCTCTCTCTCTCTCTTTGCAATGCATGTGTGCTCTCCTCCATTCACTTTAGCACACTTTTCTTCTCCATTTTTATCTCCTTTGCAAATGTGCCAACACCACCAAGTGTACACCACTATGTGAATGTGTGTTAGCATTTTCACAAATATTTTTTAAAGAATTAGACACTCAATTCACCACGCCACTCGATCCTAACAACGATGCAAAGTTTGTAATTTAAGCATGCATTAACATTTTGCAAATCATGAGCATAATCATTATTATGCATTCATAAGCATGACATGAAATATAGAATTGAAACATACTAATGAAACATGTATGTTGCATAGTTGTGTTTTAATAGGTTGGTATTCAAATTTTCCCAAATTTTGCTTTTAAAAATATTATTAAAAAATTGTCAAAATACCCTTTATTTAGCTTTTAACTTCCATCTCAAAATCTGTTTGGATTTAGACTTTGCACCTTTTGACAAAGTTGTAGAGTTTAAATTTCTAAACAACTTTTATTTTTACCCCAAACCCTGAAAACAGTTTTTGGTTGCTCAAAATTGTGATTCAAATCTGTTGAAAAAAAGGAGAAAGGCTCTCCTCACCTTGTTGGGCCGGTGCCACGTTTTCGGCCCATAGCTGCATCCAGCCCGGCCCCGCCGCTTCGGCCACGGCCGCTCCCAGCAACTCCCGCTCACGTCGTCGCAGCAGATGCGCCCAGCATCCGACCGCGCCAGACGCCAGGCCGAGTGGTGGCCATCGCCGGGCGAGCTCACCACACATGCAACACCACCGACCGCCTGCCCCGACCGGCCCCGCCCCGCCTTCAAGACCCCTGTCCGAACCTCCCTCTCCATTCTTGCTCTCTCCCCCTCTCGTTCTCCTTTTTAAAATCCCGGGCAGGCGCCCGAGCTGCCGAGCTCGTCGACGCACTCCGCCGACGTCAAGCTCCCTCACTGCCACCCCATTTCTCAATTCCCGCCGCCAGCAGCTCTGCCTTGGACCCCTGCCTCGCTTGCGCTCACTCGCGGCTGCCGTCGTCAAGGTGAGGGCCGAGCGTGGCCGCCCCCCTTTCTCTCCGACGAGAACACTGCCACGGTCGCGTGGGCCGCCACGCCGCCGGGCCATCCCACCCTTCCCGTCGGTGTGGCTCAGCGTGGTGAGCACGCTGGCACCGCCTGCACCACCGGGGCTCATGCCACGATGAGCACCGGTCCACGTGAGCTCCTCCCCCGCTTTGGTCCTCGACCAGGTGGGCATGAGGCCCGGCCATGATGGGTCGATGGCAGCTCCGGGTGCAAAAGACGGTGCACCAAATATTTACCTCGATCGGATTTTTGTTTAAAAGAAAAAGATTTCTAAAATGCTTTTAAAGGATTCTAAAATACATAGTTGTTGCTGTCGTGCCCCAATTTTGGTGAAACAATTTTCTGTATGCTTCTTATTCTTAGATCTACAATATAAAAATGTTGCATGTCAGTTTTGGGATACATTTATATAGGGCTTAGTTAATTCTTGTAATTGCTGTTTTCTTGGAAAATGCTTAATAAATAGAATATACATCAGAAAAATATGATTCCAATTTGGTTGATCTATTCTTGAGATGTAATTTGTAGGAAAAATATATGTCATGCATGTTCTGTAGAGAAATATTGATGTGTAGTTCAAGTGCCTTTAATTGATGATTTTTGTTATTTTGATAGAGAGCAAAAATTGTATAAAACATGTGTATGATAATTTTTGTGCAGTGATTGTTTACTGTGTAGAACATAGAAAAATACCAAATCTGTTGTTTGACACTTTTCATAGTACAAAGTATTTTCATGCTTAATTATCAACCATAGCTTGTCATTTTTGTGTAGGCTATTTTACTTATCCAAATGCCATGAAAATTTTATGGTAGTCTACTTAGAGTAGTACTCTACTACTGAAAGTTTCTCAGATTTTTATGAGCACTAAAAATATATGTTGCTATTGTAGCCCTAGTTTAAAATGAAATCAAATAATCTTTTTTTATATATGTTTAGTTAATAATGTTTGCTTTGGTATATCTTTGAAGCATCTTAACTTGTTGTGGTGACTTGGCATGTTAGTACAGTGGTTGTAGTAGTAGTATAGTAGTACATGTTCTTGGATGATGTTGGCTACCTTGTAGAAGAGCTTTACTTCTACTATGTCCAATAAAGTTAACCATGTTCATCTACATTCCATGCATCATGATCATTACATGTCATCTCTCCGATGCACCTATGCATTAGCACTTATACATCTGCATCATACAGGATCGCAGGAGGAGTTGATAGTAGTTGTTCAGGAAGAGCAGACCGGGACAGATCCACAAGAAATCCAGACATAGGAGGTGCCAGAGGAAGAGGAGCAAGGAGAGGACTTGCCCGAGTGCGTGGATCATCAACCTAGTTCGTTCAAACGAGGTAAGCCCCGGAGCATTATAAGTCTCCTAATTTATAAAAGCAATTCTTTCTATATATATGAGTTTATATATTATTGCATTAAGTTGTAGGAGTTGATTGAAACCGTTGATGCACTTATTACTATCCTTGCCTACCTTATTACCTTTTACCCTGTTAGGTCAGGATCGAATAACTGCTTAGCCTTGCTTAGACCGGTAGCGATCGGTGATATCTGGTCACCTACATTATAGGTGGTTACTGGAAGAATTTAGTTATGAAAAGAATGATATCCTGGAATTAACCATGTGTGATGGATAATTGGAGACCGGACGGAAAAGTTGGAGGCAACCAGACAGGGTTCTGGGGTGCTGTTGGTTTCCGTTTGTGTCGATTAAGGACCGATCGTTGCTCGTCCCTCTTGTCATGTTGAACGCATGCCTCACATTTAGCTGGCCGAATAAAGTACCTTTCGACCGCGAAGCTAGTGGCACTATTCAGACTGGGATCTACATGAGTGCGCGTATTGGTGCTGATGGGGGTATGATAGGGATGCGAAGAGTGAGCCCAAGGGCAGGTGCGCCCTGATTCCTGGCAGTCGGGCGGTCCCTGGGTACTGCGGCTCCAGATTGTCCCGCGACTACCTGAATAGTGTCCTTGGTGATCTAAGCTACCCTAGCAGGGGAAGCATGGTTTGTGTGAGGAATAAATCACCAGCTGGTTAGGAATCGATTCGAATCGCCATCGCTCCTGGATAGCGAGCACTTGACTCGAGCTACGGCATCGTAGTAATTATTATGGAACAATGATGGTTATCTGGATGGTATGGGATATGCTAAATCTAAATTGGTAACTGGATGTTATTGGTTAATCAAGTGATTGCTATAGTACATGTGCTTACCTAGATGGATAGGTCCTAATAAAGATGATGCAAAGTATTTAAAATGGTGTCTTCATGATAACTTATGCTTTTCGCAAACAAGTCGGCTAACCCACTAAAGAAAGCCTTGCATAATCCTTGGTGTCGCTTTATTTTGGTTTAAGACGGGTAAGTCTAGCTGAGTACCTTCTCGTACTCAGGGCGTTGTTCCCATTGTTGTTGCAGATGGTCAAATGTACTACGGCTATTGCATTAACTGTCTGTACCCGGCGATGGGTGACAACTGGGACCAAGGGCAATGGTCACTCCGTATCTCTCATCTGATGCTTTTGTTGGAGATGACTACCTACTGGTATTGTATCTGAACTAAAAGTGTGTGTGGCTTTAAAACTATTTGCTTCCGCTATTTCAGATTGAACTGGGTTTGTAATAACTTTATATTCTAAACTCTGATGTACCCAACTGTGATTGCGAACTTTATGTAATGTGTGACGGTACTTACTAAACTTGTACGATCTTGGTTTGTATGTCGATTGGTTTGAAATCCTTCGTGGTTTCACGGACTACCGGGTTATACGGGCTTAAGTTTGCTAAATTATTTGCTTCGGCGGAAGATTTCCTTACTTAATCTCGTATAATTGGTCGGTTCTGTTACAAAGTTAGATCGCTCGAGTGGCACTAAATGACCGATATGCAAATAAGTTTGCCCCTCTTGATAGTACGGCCATCTATCATAAACCCGGTCATACACTTCTCTACACACCTATGACCGGTGAAATGAAATGCCCTATGGTTATACCTTTGCCTTGCGCATTCCATTTCATCTCCTCCAATGTTGATACAACACATGCACCAATCAATCACAAATGATATGATCCACTTCATATCATCACGTGACGATATTGGTTCATCGATCTTGACTTCACTTGCTCTTCACCGTTGCTTCGGTCCATCGGCGCCAAGTCATCACTCAACTTGCCCTTCACATTTGCAACCAGTCCATCAAGTTAAGTCTTGTCTTGATCTTCTCCACCTTAGTCACATGACTCAATGGCATGTCTCATATGCAATGAGCTCATTCATCACATGTGTGAGCCTTGCAACATATCCAAGCCATTTCACCTCCATGGCATAGGTTACTCACACATGATGTACTTGTGGACTAATCACTTGTGTATCTCACTCAAACACATATTAGTCCACCTAAAGTTGTCACTCAATTACCAAAACTAAACAAAGATCTTTCACCTAAGAAGTAATGGACCACTGGACCAGCGATTACAATTTTTTGCCATCGCTGTGTCAAGTTGAGGATGACATAGCAATGAACCGATCATTTGAATTTAGAGTAATCACCTTGGCAGAAAGTTCCTTGCGTTATCTCGTAGCCTGCAAAATGCAAAGAAAAGCAAATAGGTGACATTAGCGGTTATCTAATCTCTGCAGAAGCAAATGAAGGTTAACTCTTAGTTCAACCTGGTTGAAATCCTCATCACCTTGATTTGTTAACTCTTAGTTCATCCATGTGTGGGTAAAAAAAATTATCTTGTTGTGTTGCTTGCCATCCATGCATGCCTACTGCCATTCATGTGTGCCTACCCAAAAATTATTTTGAAACGCTGAGCACCTACATTGGCAAACCAACAAGGCAATTTATGAATGATGAGCAACGAAAATAAAGTCACATTCGAGGAATACAAGCTGCCAAGGAAGAACTCAAAGTAGGAAACAAATCAAGGTGGTTCTAATCCTCATCACCTGTTTTTGTTGTGTTCCTCACCATTCATGTATGCTTACAAATATTTGTTTTAAAACGTTAAGCACGTACATCGGTAAACCAAGTAGGCAATTTATAAATAGCGAGAATTGAAAATAAAATTGCAATCTAAGAATGCAGGCTGCGAAGCTAGCACTCGTGAAAACACAACTAACTAATAAGATTAGGGTAGGTTACTAAAGTGTAGAGCGGATCTTTTGGGAGTCCACTAACACACTCAGTAAACTATCTGGAACAAGGCAAACCGTCAAATCGAAATTGGCCAAAAGAAGGAATAGCTGAAGGTATAATATCTCCATGAAGCTTAGAGCTAACAAACTGATTTAATTAGAGTAAAAGATAGTCATAACCCGCCTCAGAGCATCTTAAATTGCTATGTACCTAAATAGAAATGTAAACCCACAATATTCCATCAATATTGGACTAAACCATTGCTTACATGCAGTCCTGGATACACATTAGGAAAAGTATCCATGAATTAGTTCTTCCAAAATCTAACAACAAGCGGCACTATATGGAGCTATTGAACACTTCAAGGTTTTACCAGAGAGCATATTTTCACAATAGACTAGGCCACCAGCGCCGTGCTAGCGTGCAGGGCCGCGGGATGCCTGCACGAGGAAACAACGAAGATCGCTCCTGGGCAAAAGCGACGGACTAGGGTTTCGTGGAACGCCGCTGCACAGTCTAGGTCCCTCTAGGACACGGACCAGCAGTATGCCCACCCGGTGCGCCGCCAAATCTAGAGAGTGGGAGCCGGGGTGCTGGAGCACAGGAGCTAGGGTTTCGTGGAGCATAAGAACTGACGCGGACCAGCGGGAGGAGGCAGCACCGGGGAGCAGGCACGGCGCCGGCCACTGGCGGAGCCCAGCCGCGCTGCGCTGTGGTCGGGGACGGCCACCGTGGGCGCCCGCCGCCGCCTCGGGGGGGAGAGAGAGGAAGAGGAGGGAGAAATAGAGGTGAGAGGCAAGCGAGGGAGGGCGGAGGAGGAGGAGGACGAGGGTCGGCATCGCCGCCGAGGCCCGGTCGCGGCAGTCGCCGTCGCCCCTGCCCGCGTCGGGGAAAGATCGAGAGAGAGACATCGATGAGGAGAGAGGAGGGGGTGAGAAGCGGGAATGAGAAGCGGAAGCTGGGTATATATTTGCCTATCTGGATTCGGACGAGAAGCGGGGGAAGCAGAGGAGAAGCGAAGAATCCAACAAGAAGCAGCAGAAATCGGCTTCCGATGGAATCTGCGTCGAAGAATTGTGGCCATCCGATGGAGGATCCGACGACCATGAGGATTTGGAGCGACGTGGACCCTGCTTCTCCTATAGGAAGCTGACGGGTTTTCTAGGGGAGAATAGGGAAGCCTTGAAGTGGGCTATCAAACATGAACAGATAAACTATTGTATTTCTACATTGACTGAAGCTCTTTTTCTACAGGAAGTTGAAAAAGGAAATAAAATGGTCCACCTTTCTGCAAACAATTACTAGTTTTAGCTTAAGCATCATAGACAAGTTTGATTAGAAAAGGAATACCGAAAGATATAGCATCTTTCTGCAAATATCAACTAGTTTTAGGGTCACCAGGATTATATAGAAACTTCATAGAAATCAGTCCATTTTTCACAGGAAAAACGAAAGAGCAAGAAAAAAAATCCCGTGTTCGAAAGGGTGCCTTTGCTTAAGCATCATAGACAAGCTTAATCAGAAAAGAAATACCAAAAGATATAGCATAAAGTGACAACGACCAATAAGATTGCCTTTCTTTTATAGCATTAAAAAAGTTTCCATGCCTTATATAGCACCAGTCTCATCTTTTATTCTCTACTACTCTCTCTATCCCAAATTGTAAGTTATTCCAAGAATCTTGGAGAGTCAAAGCATCTCAAGTTTGACCAAGTTTATATAATAAGATAATAACATTTATGATACCAACTAAGTACCAATAGATTCTTTGTTAATTATATTTTTATAGTATATCTATTTGATGTTATAAATCTTTGTAATTTTTTTTTATAATTTTGGTCAAACTTGAGAAGCTTTGACTCTCCAAGATTCTTGAATGACTTACAATTTGGGATGGAGGGAGTACATAGGAGTCCCGTCATAGCATATTTTGTTTAGATTCCATATCATGGGCCAAAATACTCTAAAAAATGTAATACCGAAAGATATAGCACCTTTCTGCAAATATCAATTAGTTTTAGCTTAAGCATCAATGACAAGTTTAATTTCGAAAAAAATACTGAAAGATATACCATACAATGACAACGACCAACAACCATATGTCATTCTATGTAATGGTTCATAATGGAATGGTTCACATAATGGCGAAGCTAGAGCAAACAGAAAATGAGTTGTGAATAGGTTTATACCATAGAAGATGTAGTCATATAATCACTTTTTATGTTTTTATAAAAGGTGGATTTGCACTCTCAATCACTAATCACTATGCAGATTCGCCCATAATTCTACTGAAACCCCAGCCTAATCTGGACCTTCCAAAATGCACAGATCCATCCTAATCTTCTCCTTGGAACGCGAACTGATCTTAAAATTAAGCGCCTCCTAAAAAAGCTTAACCAAAGCAAACCCCTCGCCCCCACGCAAACCCCGATACCTTCGCCTTTTCCGCCCGCGCCGTCCGTCTCCGTCCATGGCCATGGAGATTCCGGCGCAGGTGCGCCGCTACTGGCTGCCGATACTCCTATTCACCGCCGGATTCCTCTTCCAAGCCCTCGTCCTGCCTCGCCACTTCCCGCCCACCCACTACGACGGTGAGAGCCCCTCCGCCGTCCCCACTCCCGCTTCGCGCTCTCCGATTCGGCCACGTTCTGACTTCTGAACCTTTTTTTTTTTTTTTTGATTGGCCGTGCTGTGTGGTTTGCAGTGCTGGGAATCGAGAGGTTCGCGCCGGTCGAGCGGGTTGTGGAGGCTTACGAGTGGCTCTCCAAGGAGTGGTGAGTGCGATTGATGCGACTTACTGATAGCTTCTGTTTGAATTGATTTGGAAGTGTGTTGTTCTGTGGAGTTCGTTGTGGGAACTGGGAAGTGCATTTCTCGACTATTGCAAGTCGTAACGGGGTAATCTAGTTGGAGTTTACGTGGAATGAGAGGGCATGATTAGTGCTTGCCTGAATCACCAGCTTTGAGATAGTGCAGACGCATCACTCGATTCTCCATTCCAGTCTTAGTAAGATACTGTTTGTTTGTTTGAGGGAAATCAGTAAGATACTGTGGATGATTGCTTGCTTGTTGCTTATCTCTACTAGTTGCTATTGTTCTTTTGCATACCTGCTTTACAGAATCTGAGTGAATCTTTTGTCGATGTTAACCCAGGCTATCTGAAAAGAATCACCAACCAACTGTTGATATTATAAAGGTGAGATCAAAATCTAGAGCTCAGTCTACTAGACTTGGTAGTTGGTAATGTTTGCATAGAATATAGTGATTATTTTGTAAGAATTGCCTACGTCCTAGGCATGGCAATAACTTTCCATAGCAGACTCACCATTCATGTATCTATGTAGTCATACACTTTTCACACCTTCTGTCATTCAACTTTAAGAACCATTGAGATTATAAACCAACTACCATTCAGTCTTTTTTCTCTGTTTTCCCCCAAATGCTTGTTGCTATGAGAGTAATATATGAAACTTCACAATTCTTTGATGGTTCGTATAGATCCGTTATGCATATGAGCTGTTGACAAATCCAGTTTTAAAGAGGGACTATGATCTTTTTGGACTGGATGAGCATAAGGTGACCACTCTCTCCCCCTCTCCCCGTTCACGTGCACGCCTATCAATTGAAAGTTTCTTCAGTTTTATCACTTCTATTTCCCTATCGGTCTAAGAGTTTTTCCCTTCCATCTGGTAGGATGTCCTCAAGAGAGTCAAAGAACAATATCGAACGGAGCACTTTCTCAAAATTGATCTCCCATTGTTAAAAGACTCTGTAGTCAGTAAGTTCCGCCTATCTAATCACTTGTAAATTGTACTGATATATTTCCTTGCTTTTGTTATGTTTGGCATAAAACTATTTCAATTTGTTAGGTTTGACTGATGAAGCCTTCAATGTACTCACACATGAGTCGTTCATATCTGCTATTAATGAAGAATACCCGTTAATCATACTGGTTAGTTTTTATGCTACCTCTGTAAGCGATTAAGCTTCCGTTGTTTTATTTACATTACTTGTGCATATTCTTAGTATCTTCTGCTGGAACGAATCACTGAACTTACTGCTGATTCTTGCTCTATTTTCTAGGTATATTCAAAGGGTAGTCCTCGGTGTGCTCAATTTATTGAGTACTGGAAGCAAATTGGTACGTTTCTTCATTCTGACGTGGATGCTATTTTTTTATTTGTTGCTTCGTTTGGAAAGAAAACCAACACATTTAGATACTTAATGGAAAATGCAACCTATTGTAGGATTACACATTTGGCCACTGTTTTGTTTGTTGCTTCACACTGATAGTCTTACATGAAATTATTTACTTGATGGGGTAAGTTGCATCGACTTTAGTAGTTAATGGTATTGAAGGATGATGAAAATTGGAATTGTGGTAAATTGCAGGGTCAGATCTAGAAAAGACATTCTTTATTACTATTTAATACACTGCCAAGTGGCATGCTATGAGAAAGGCATATGCTGATATAATTGAATTTGTCTACTTAGAATTTGTTATTTTTAAGACTGAGAATATTCCTTAGGTGAGCAAGCTTTGAAATTTTAGCGTTTTGTCTGAGCGGTACTTTATGGATCTTTTGGCAGTTGAGTCGACACTCGACTGTATTTTCCGTTCCTTAAGAAATTATTTGGTGTTGACAACAATAACTACTGACAAACATTGTGAATTTAGAATTCCCAAGAAAAAATCTCCTACTTGATTCCCCCCTCACAATATTTGATTGCATGGTCTAGGCACTCAATTGGATGGAATCGCCAAAACTTCTATGGTAGAAGTTGGTGATTCACAAGTGGCTGGTTATTTCGCTGAAAAACGGTTCTCCAAGCGGCCATTTTTCCGTAATGGTATGTCAATACAACAAGTCTTGTTAGTCATAATGATGTGAACTTTAAGTTAGTTTAGGTTTCGCAGGTGATCCACTTCAACATATTGACCCTCTATTTGAAACATTGTTAGTTTGTTACATGGATTTTGTCAAACAGAGTAGGTCAGTGAGGGAAGTGGATTGCTATTTTTTGGTAGTGGAGAAGTTCTGTCCTCAATTTTCTGTTGAGAAAAAGGTATTCTTTTTGTTATTATGGTTCATTCATTCCATACTCATTCGATTCGTGCAGGTGTACCAACACTTGTTGCATACCCTGCTAACTGCAAAAGTCCATCCTGTTACATGAGGTGACTATTTTGGCCAGACTATCAGTTTCCTGATCATATTTAAGTCTGTGACTCTTCTTTTCCTGTTATATCAGCATTCCCATGATGAGATTTTATGCCACGCCATTTCCCATCTGTGCTGAAGACATGGCATATTCGGTACGCGGTCTAAATAACCATGTTTTCTATGCCTAGGTACCCAGGTGGGCTTTTTGTGGATTCTGTTGTTGATTGGGTTGCAACATCAGTTATAGGATTGCCTCGGATCTTGTACTATTCAAAGGAGACATTGGTGAGCCTTATGATTAGCTCTATTACTTTATTTATCCTATGTCGATGTGTTCTTTCTAAATATTTGAAATTCGAAGCAAATTGAAGGCCTGTTGGAAATGTAATCTATTATTTTAGTTAGTAACTAAGATCCATGTGACCTACTGAATCATGAGTATGAATCTGCATCCAAAATTCCTTTTTAGAGATACAGATTCTAGTTTGGTTAGTGAAAAATTTGTCATTACTTGCATGGGAAGCAGTCAGGACTAGGCTTCTCGCCCACTTATTTGGGATGTTTATCTTATGACATCATGGAACTATTTTAATTACACAATCCTTATGGCTAATTTGTAACTATAAAAGTAACCAACCAACACACTCCTCTACGTATTGTTCTTGTCGTTTTGCATATTGCTGCCCCGTTCAGTGTTACTATTCAACAATTGCAGTTAGGTTTGATAGGTTTTACTTGAGTGGAATTATGGTTCTAATGCAGAGCTTTATTTTCAGGGCCCCCAATTCATTGGGAAGAGCGGCCATCATAAGGTTGAATAGCTTTTGCTGGAGCACCTTTACCTTTTGGGCTTTTGGCCACTCACAATTGCTCATGCCATCTTTGCATGCATTATGTAGGTCAAAGTTATCTTTTTCTCAAGTACTGGAGAGCGTGCTGCTCCGTTCCTTCGCCAAGCTGCCCAAGAGTATTCAAGTTATTCATCATTTGGATTTGTCCTATGGAGAGAAGACGAATCCCAGATTTGGTGGAATTCGTATGTGCTTTTTGAGTTTTTGTACAACTTTTTGTTATCTATAAATTATGCCTTTGTATAATATATTAACAGTAGCTATTTATAACAGTTTGATATTATATATATGTTTATAATGAGTAAAGAAATATGAAAATTTTAACTGATACAATTTACTAAAACTATTGAGCACTAGCATTTAAGGCTCTATTAGTTGCAGAAATTCATTCTGCAGAGTCTGCATATTTACACAATTGTTCATCACTTCCTATTTACAGTACCTATTTCATACTTAGCTACTAATCGTTGATTATCAAATTTTCTCAGATGACATTATATAATATTTAGATATATTCCGGCTAAAAACTATTTAGATATATTGGGTAAGAATCACAAATTGCTTTTTGTTTGTCTGAAGTCTGAACATATCCTTCCCATCTTGCCGCTTTTATTGTTTCAGTAAGTGGTATTATATACTACTATTACGATCATCTTCATTGATCAGAGTCTTATTGCACATACCATTTCATGCATGTATATATGGTTTTACATATGATGGCGCATCCAACCTTAAGTTCAAAAATAGTCTCAACTCAGCTTTGTCAATGATCTGTTTCCTGATCCTTTGTTTTTTTTTTTTTTGGCTATGTTTATGCCTTGACTTGAAAGTTTACCATTTTTTGGCTACAGAGAAACTCTTAATCAGATAATTAGTGTTACAGTCTGACAATTGAATGCTGATACCACAAATAGTAGCTACTTAGCATCGAAAACATGTGATTTACTGATTTCAAGATCAGTGAGCATTGAGCAATTGAGCTACTGCATTTTAATGAAGCAAAACATTACCATGGTCCCATCTGTTAGTACACATGGTAAAGTTGGTCACACAATCTTTGTCTACTTCGGATCAGGTTAGGGGTGGAGTCGGCTCCAGCACTTGTTTTCTTGAAGGGGCCAGGCACGAAGCCTTTTGTACACCATGGCAAGATTCCTCTCCCCTTAAGTTTTTTTTTTTTTTTGCAATGCGGAGGTTATGCTGATTGTTGACATCCCCGTTCAGGAATTTTTAGCAAGTCAGAGTTCATAGAGATGATGGAGGAGCACAAGCACCATGGTATTGTTGAACAGTTTCTGAACCAATTGTACTGAATTATCAAACCGCGTAGTATTGTTTAGGATACAGTTTCCTTAAATGAAACAAAACATTTCTTTATCACCACATTCACTCCATTACTGTTCTTGTTTAGAACTGCGACAGCTAAGAAGTGACACATCTTTGGAACTGGGTTGTGATGCTAGAGGCCATTCACGTGCTGGCAATGATGCAGCAATTTGGTATTGTGTAATTGTCGCTGGTCGTCTGGGTGCAGAATTAAATAAGAAGAGACAAGTAAGTTTTCATAGTTAATTGCAATGCGCAAATTGGTATGGTTTATTATCTGAATAATCTTCATTACTAGTTTGCTAAGTATATTGGTTTGCATTTGAAACTAGATTTTGCGTAAGGCCCAAGACAAACTGTTAGGTGATGTTGACAAAAGTGCTCGGAGTGTCGATAATTCAGTAGAGACATCAAGTGCTGCAACTGCCTTCAAAGATGATAGATTGACCTTTGTTTGGTTAGATGGAGAAGTACAAAAGGTAGACTGCTTTATAATTTCAAACTTTACTATTTATCTCTTATATTATCTATAGTCATCTTCGGGATAGGATCTTATCCAGTTTGGAATGTTATCTCTTGTTAGTTGGCAGGTATAGATTGATTTGTTAGGACCAGCTCTATATAAGGCATGGCATTACATTCTTTTGTTATATATAAAAAAGGAAAAATGAATCAAAGAAGTATCCACCAGCCAACAGTCTACACTTTCTCCCAAAGTCCCTCCACTTCAAGCCATGCCATGCGGCCTCATTGTCTGTGATAGTTATCCCCCGATATGATCTAATGGTCGTAACAAGTACTACCTTAGTGTCCAGAATACTAGACCCTTGTGAACAGAACCATAATGGATTTGATTCAAAATGTTCTGTGGTAGTAATAACAATTATGTGGACCATTAATTTACAGTGCGTGCTTCATTGATTCTGTAAAAAAACACTACATGCGAGATTGGTCTGTGCTTTTGTCTATTTGTCACTTGTAGCCCTTTTAGAACCTCAAGGTATCCTCCAATTGCTTAGTGGATAATGAGTTATTGATTCTGAAATATGTGTTTCCCACCAAATGAAATGCTCCGGACCTCTGGTTATATTATAGTTGTCCTTAATTCCCATGTACGTCACTGGAACCTGAGCAACAGAAACACATCAGATCCTGACTTCAGCAAATGTGTGGGCCATTCCACTGTCAGCAATCAAATTGCTCCTCTTATATTTGTAAATACGAAAATAACATCATAAGCATATATTTTGGCAGCAAATTTGTGCCTTCTATCTTGCCACTGATTATACTGGAGCCTGTGGTCCTAGAGACTTTGGAGATGACAATGATAAACCTGAAATTTTCATTGTTCGATTCCAAAGAAATGCAACATATGAGGCACTTAAAGCTGAAAAAAAGAACAATCTTGTGGATGTTCTCCAGGGACAGCATACTGATGCGTCCCAGCTAGTGGCAAGGTACAAGGGTCCAGATGAAATTGAAGAGGTGAGAATTTAATGGTTTGTACCTTCTAGTGCATTATCTATTTGCCTTCTGATAATTATGTCAGGTTTGGTACCTCAACACTAAAAGATCACTGCTAATTCTGTACCTGTTTTAAATAATATAATATTGCAGATAAATAGGTGGATCTCTCAGATTATCAAAGATGGAGATACTAGAGAAATTCCTTACTTTGTAAGTCTCTTGCATGTTACTCCCTCCGTTCTAAATTATAAGACGTTTTGGCTTTTCTAGATACATTATTTTTGCTATGTATCTAGACATAGTGTATATCTAAGTGCATAGCAAAATCTATGCATCTAGAAATGCTAAAACGTCATATAATTTGGAATGGAGGGAGTACAAGATTATTATTATTATTATTTTTTGTAAAAATCTGCAGGACGTTGCACTTGACCTTTGCCTAGTTGAATCGATAATTTTACAAGAGAAAAAAACATTGTGTTATTGTGTACAAGGTTAGCTAGACATATGTAGACTTCAAGAATGTCCATTCGATCAATGATTTTGAATTAGATTGCCTTTTCAGTATCCTTAAATTGTGTTATTGTGTACATATGTAGACTTAAAGAATGCTCTTATAGTCTCCCTAGCATGTATTCTTAAATGAAAGGGGTAAGAATATATAAGAAATGAAATGTACTTCCACATAGACCAAAGGACGATTGACTCAATTGCTTGACTTGTCTTACTTGATCCAGTCTTTGTCCAATGTATCTCCTTCTTTTGACGACAGTCAACATTATTTGGTTGATACAAGTTGCCTCTAACCATTTTTGTATGAACACCCGTTCTATCTACCCAAGCACCTACAATATCTAACTTGTTGGCACTAGCAGTAAAAATTCACCATGGCTTAACAATTACTATATGCGATTGAGGTCTAAGCATTAATTGTACCGTGGATGAAAATGCTTTCACTTTACTTCTGAAAATAATGTTTTCAGAGCAGTCACATTGCACAAAGTGTATACCATATCCCCCATATTGTTAATCTTTGCAGTGCTCTTCTGCGTGTGTAGACTTCAAAGGTGCCAGATCTTGTACCAGAGGAAACAAGCAAAGAGTGGCTAAGAAGTTCTAAAAGTATCCGCTCAGCAGGGAAAAGTCTAAAAGATAACATTGGTTTCCATGTCCAAGATTACCTAACCCACCCAATGATTGGTTCAACTTTGCTTATGTGCGGATGTATTTCTATGGGAATAATATGGTTCAGGAACAACAAACCAACTCAAAGTACTCGACAGGTAGTTTCATGTTTGATATAAAATTAGATGAGCATTACCTTATTTACTGATTCAAAAACTTTTGGAGTTCTCCCCATGTCTATGCTCAGTTTTCTTAATGTTGATCAGTCAGTTACAGGTAGTTTGTGATGTAGGTTTTGTCTACTACTACTCTACATACACCTGAATTTGTAAACCCAAAATACCATTAATTTTTCTCTCATACAATCTGAATAAATTGTGATGTCGCCAATCTAACTGTTACACTCCACATGATTCACTATTCATTTGTTTCCAACCAAAAAAAAAGGTCACATGGGTGGTATTTGATCTGAAGGTTCTCGCATTCCATAAAACCTACTCGTTATCCAAGCAAATCGAAACATCACGTTCTTAACACTTTAGAAAGTATGTTTATGTTTGACTTGTTACTCAGCATTCAGAGCTCTGACAGTATGTGGTGTCATCTCACAGGAGAAAGCTCCAAAAGACAAGACAAAGAGGCCTCGTCCAAAGCTTAGCACGTCGCTCTTCGGTGAACCTTCTGTCGCAGACATTGACCCAAAAGACGCTCGTCAGTGGGAGATGTCAGACTCGGATTCAGACTAATGACTTGCTCCTTACATTTGGACCTGACCTACTGCAAGGATGTATTAAACTTTAGTAAACTATATAGTAGTGCGGTGGCCCTAGTTTTGGCAAATGCGACAGAGTATAACCGATATAGTGAAAACAGTTGGATCACTGAAGTAATCAAGTTATAGTGAAAACAGTTGGATCACTGAAGTAATCAAGTTGCCATCTTTCTGATGCTTCAGCTGCCCTGTGGCGTGACTCCAGGGACATATTTTTGCTATTGTTATGTTGACACCTGCTTCTAAACTGATGCTTCAGCTGCCCTGTGGCGTGACTCCAGGGACATATTTTTGCTATTGTTATGTTGACACCTGCTTCTAAACTGACAAGCCTGGTGGAGATCCCTGTTAACCTATGATCTCAGAATGGAGTGAACTATATAGTAGACAGGAACATATCTGTCTCTAGAATATGTTCTAGAATATGTAAATGATGTATCCCACAACAACAACGTACATGCATATTTGTTGTAAGCTGGCATGTATTTGCGTCGTGTCCAAGCCAAAACGGCACATTGTGATACCGGGCCTGTTCGCTGGTAGGTGCTGGTGCTGGTTTGGGTTGGTTGGTGCTAGGGTTTTTTTAGAGGAAAATACTGTTGGCTGACTGGTTTGGCCTGGCTGAAACCAACAAGCTGACAAGCTGACCGGCTTTTGTTTTGATTTTTTTTAAATATAATGCCTTTTAGGCATACCGCGTGCATTTGCTGCAATCCTCGAGAGCTAGTTTGGGCAAAAACTCAAACCAAACGCATGTCAGCTTGAAAGTTGTTAATATCTTAAGGGGAGTGGTAAAAATTTTAGATTTATTGTGTTTGGTTTGTTATCAAGTTTGCTTCATTCTGCTAGGAAGTTGGTAATTCTAATTGGTGACGAGAAAAGCCAAAAGTAGTGCCACCAAATTTGTAGTTCTAAATTCTAATGTTGGCATGACAAAATTTTGCATGTCTAGAACCTGGCAATTGGGTGAAGATCAAACAGCATCGTCTCCTCTGTGAGGTAGAGGTGACTAACTGTAATCCCTCTTCATGATGAACCTGTAGGTCTTCAGGTTGGCGCCTTGCCCACAGATCCAATGAAACGGCCTCCTTCTCCTTCATGCCGCTGCACCCAATAGCGCTTCTCTAGATGACCAGATTCCTGTGTGCAACGAAAAGGATATAAGGAGCTGAATCCCTCATGCACTGTGACTTGCTGGTTCATTGTATTGTGGACCATAGGAATAGGAGCAGGTGGCAAATTTGGGTTCGAAAATCAAACGTTCATCTCCAAGAGTTTGCTATCTCAACTTGGCATCCATATAATTTTGGCAAAACAAGAAAAAATAGCCTCCAACAGTTTGGCAAAACAACTTGGCATCAATAGCAACTTGGCAAATCTTCCCTCCGCGCGCGTAAATATACGCGCACGTATACGGCTTGGCATCCGGGGCTCTTTGTTTCTTAGCGGGGCTCTTCGTTCACTTAGCGGGGCTCTTCGTTTTGTTAACAGATTTTTTTATTTTACCAAGTCAAAAATGTCAAACTCTTGGAGATGAATTGTTTTTTTACTTGCATATAATTTTGGGAGTTGACAAATCATAAGATTTGCCAAGTAAAATTTGACAAACTCTTGAAGATGCTCTTACAGTACTTTACCAAAAGTTTGGTGACCATTTCAAAATAGGGGCAGATATAGGGCTAAACAGAGTATATCAAGCTCTTTTTATACGAAATTACGGAGTATAAATTCTTCTTATAGTACTTTAGCAAAAGTTTGGTGATCTGCAATTGGATCCTCAAGTGCGATACTGACGTCAGACTTGAGAAACCTGACGTACAGCTCTCTGGAGTATAGCCCGTTCATTTGTCTAAAAAAGAAGAAAAAACACTGTAGCGGCTGGTTGTGTGAGAGAAAATACTGTAGCGGCTGGTTGATGAATAGTGCCGCTGTGAGGAGAAACCAGCCAGGCGAACGGCACCTATAGTCTCGTTCGCTTGTCTTATAATCCGTACTTTTCAGTTTATTTTTTCAACCAGAACAGTATTTTTCTCTCATAATAAATTAGCCAAAACAGTGTTTTGTTTTTTTTTTTCAGCGAAGCGAACGGGACCTATTGGATGCAGTGCGATTGATCTGTGACTATGAAGTGAACGGTACAGGATAAACGACGAGCCAACGAGTAATCGCTAGTCTCCGTTGCATGCATCTACCAGCAAGAGAGGATAGTTATGCAAGTAATCCTCGCTATGCAAGCATAAATAGAAGTCAACAATTTTTATATATCACCAAAATAAACTATTTAAAATGTTTTTTTAATTCAAACAGGCCTATTAACTTAGTTGGTTAGAGCGTCGTGCTAATAACGCGAAGGTTGAAGGTTTAAGAATTGTATGGGCTGTATATTTTAATTTTTTGTTCTTTTTTTAAAATTTTAAAACTTTGTTGTTGTTTTTTCCTACAACTGAACTCTGGACTTTTTTAAAAACTTTTAAAACTTCATTGGTTTTTTCATGCAATCTTAAAACTTCGTCTGAACTCTGGACTTTTACGTGGGCCAATCAACTTCATTGTTTTTCAAAGTTGTTAACTTAGGCTGTCAAAAACGTGGAGGTCGGTCTGTCGTGTAAGAGCATCTCCGAGAGATCCTCCATGTCCTTTCTAAATAAAATGAATAGAGATTTTGTTGAAAAACTACTCTTCAATAGTTTTTTAAATGGTTATTCAAATATAGTCATCTTTTATTTCGGATTTTTCGCTAGCCAAAAATAGAAGACGGAAATGACTCTTTAGAGTGCGCATAAGATATAGAAAAACTGTTGGAGAGTGAAAAGATATAGAAAACGATTTTTATGTAAATGATTTTTCAAATATTAATTTAGAAAGTGAGATTTAGAAAAACTCTTGGATATGCTCTAACACAATTAGCCTATATATTTTGATCTCACCTATATGGCCCGTTCGGCTTACCTTAAAAACCGGCTTATTCGGCTTCTTTTTTTAACCGGAAAAGTATTTTTCTCTCACAACATTTCAGCTTTGGTTTGTTTTTTCAGCCAATTTCAGCCAAGCGAACGGGGCTTATATGTGCGTGGAGGCCGGCCTAGGCGAGCTGTATTTTAGAGGTGGGAAATATTTATATTATATTATTAAAATTAAAAAAATATTAACGTCACAAAGCACTTTAACTCAAGATCAGGAATTTGCAGTTTTGTACACATCTATACCTTGCCCTTATTCCTATACTCTCTTTTTTGAACCCACAAGCGCCCACGTCGCCCCTTCTCCCTGCCCATTAGATTTCCAATCAACGGCCCGCAGAACATCGCCTCCACCTCATACTTCCACACCTCACGTACGGTCAACAGGACTTCCGCCTCGCGAACCTTCTTCGCCGCTGCGACGCTCGCGCCCCGGTGCCCTCCGCCGCTCGCTGTCCCGCGGCCTGCGTGCCCTCCGCGCCGCTCGCCGCCCCTGCCAGCGCCGCCGTCGCTCCGGTCGTCCCCGCTGCGATGCCGCGCCGGCCGTCCCCGTCGCCGGCTCCTTCCCCTCACCGCGACCTCCGCCGGCTGCTGACGCCCGCGCCACCACCGACAGCCGCGGACACCTGCCCGTACGGGTCCTTCCGCTGCCGTCTCCGCTTCGTCTTCGCGGCCATAGACGACGGGATGTAACCCCTGCCGGAAACCTCAGACAACAGGTGTCCGCCGCCGCCGCCGTCCTTCTCCACCGGCTTCACGGCCGCGCCAGCCGGAGGGGCAGCCCTGCTCCGCGTTCTTCCTCCTCCCCATACACGGTAAGGCCTTGAATCCCTATTCTCTTTCCTCTTTCACCTTTCTGTCTTCTACCTTTCCATCGCTCGATGGAATGCCAAACCAAACAAAAAAAATGAACGGAGAAAAAGATGCTGCCTATACAGCCGTCACCTGCACAACCAAACTTTCAGTGTGTCAGTATGCAATTAATCCTTGCATATTTTTCCTACTTCCATCATTACTTTGATTCGTATGTCTTCGATATTCTACGTTACATCTTCACTACGAAGAGCTCCACATTTTCCACAAGAAGGAAAGAACATAGTATGACATTATGTTTCCAATTTGTCTAATGAAAAAAACTCTTGGGGTCTTGGTACAAATAACGTATGATTAAGAAACTGTAAGATTTGTTAGTGTTACATTATATATTATATAATGAGTTCCTGCCAGTAATGTGGATCTTCCTTCGAGCCTTTTAGGCAGTTCAAAATTTGTCATGAAATCTGTCTTCTCATGTGCTTGGTATAGCACACTTCATAGGTCTCTCTTGTCTCTTCAAGAACAAAATTTCCTCTAATATACATGTTCCTGTTAATTAATTCTATCATATTCTTCTAAATGAGCAGGACTGCTGAGTCCCGGTCGGTGCCTATGTCTCCTCCCCCTCACACTACAACCTCAATCCTTAGCTGTCCATGCTCAACAGATCTTCATATTCAACAGAGGTGGCATCAACTGTGAAACCAGCTGGTGAGTAGTCAGCACTTTACTTCTGTCAGTTGACCCTTAGTCCTCTACATTTACCAATTAGTTTCAAGATAGGACACAAAAAAAGGGAAGCCTCTGGCCTGCCATATAGATATTTTCCTACTGATTTTGTTCCCTCTGAATACTTTTCAATCCCTGCTCAACACCTAGACGTAAACCAGTTCTATCTTCGTTTGCAACCAATTTCACATGATCTAATGTCGCCATGCACCCTATTCCTCTAAATAGGTTACAGGGATGCAGAGTTTGAATTTTTTTTACATCAGTTCTAATTAGGCAGTACAGGTTTCATTCAAAGAGTTTGATGCTACCTTCTATGGTACTCATAGTATTGATATGCAAATGTCATTTGCATGCACTATGTACAGGGTCTGCTCTGTTGGAGGCCATATCAGAGATGAAAATGATTCGAACGGAAATATGTTTACTGTTCCATCAAAGAAACATGCAGAGTTTAATAGGTCTCTTCATCCACTAGCTGTGAGAACAGCCTGCTATTTCAAACACTCTATCAGTCTGCTTACTGTGCTGTTCGTCGCCCTCCCACTGCCGGTGGTGTAGTTCCTTCAGTTATGGTTAAAGGCCGTAAGCGCGGGCCTGCTCATGTTGATGAGCCACATATAGGTAATGTTGTCGTTCTCAACGCTGCTGCTTCCATTTGCTTTGCTAATTCAGTGTTTGCCTTCATAGGCATATACAGAGGCATTCATTAATTTCCCTTTCTGATATAACCGGACATACCAGTGGACAACTATGTTGTGACGCTTCCTCTATGTCACCTTCGGATTCGAGAATGGCAGTCTCACAAACACGCCTGGTCAGGCGACCGGCTAGGTGATTCTAGAATTTAATATTTAGTCCCCTGTGATGTTGCCTACTTCTATGTATATCATATCTAATGCTTTCCTGTCTCTGATGTCAAGTTTCACATTTTTGCAAACCATGCCGAGACTACTGCCTGCTTCTTCTATGATCTGTCAAATATATATATTTTTTACAATCAGTAGGATGATTCTTCCTATAGTCAGTAAAATTCGTCAAGCTATATATATAGGCTATATACATATTTGTTGCATTTATGCCGGGCGAATACTCTTTTTTTGGTGACTAGAAGTTCTGATCTGTTTTGTTTTCCTATTGCTTTGATTTAGAAATTGTATTAGTGTTTCTCTCAATTTTCTTCTCTAAGTTATAAAGTGCTTGTTCCAATTTTCTGTAAAAAAAAATTAGCTTCTATGGGAAGCTTATATATATAGCTAGCTTTCCAATACCAACTGCAGCTAGCTGTGCTATGCCTGCCCATAAATATATGAGGCCAAGGTGGCCTCCAGTGGCTGAAAATGAACCCATGCATCCATCCATTAGTTATAGTAGTTTTTGCAACGGCTCTCCACAAGTGTATACATAGATCGGCATCAGCTAGTACCAATATTAGATGCCAGTGTACGTATTTGGCAGACACGGGAGCTTGCATGCAGTTGCTCTCCAAAACTGAACGATTGGTATATATATTCATAGACAGAATTGTTCTGCATTATGAACTTCTTAACTTAGAACACGAGGGGATCAACGGAGATATCCAGAGGCACTGGTGCGCAGTGGAATCCTAAGCTAGGATAGTAACGTGAAGAGAGACGAAGGAAAACCGAAGTTGACTTAGGTAGAGGCAATAAAAAGAGACTTGAAATGATTGAATATATCCAAAGACTTAGCCTTAGATAGGAGTGCTTGAAAACAGCTATTCACGTGCCTGAATATTGATTGTTTCTGCTGGGTTTCAACTCTAGCTTATCCTAACTTGTTTGAAACTTAAATGCTTTGTTGTTCTCGTTGTTGTTGTTGTTGTAGAACACGAGGGGATCAAGATTCAATTGGGATGATGCGTGTGATGTGATCTTATCTCGACCTATAAGTTATCGCATTCACTCTTGGATCAGGTAGCTAGTAGCTTAATAAGCTCATCAGCCATCACTCTTGGATCAGCGTGTTTGAGAAGTTAGCTAGCTTCTGTTGGAAATTGTGCCAACATCAGCTGGGCAGCTATCTGTGCCATGCGTGCCCATATATATACACAAGATATGTGCCCCGTGCGTTGCAGAGTGGCAATATAGTCTGTAGTATGTTGGATTCCGCTACGTGTAATACTAAGAGAGATTGAGAGGAAGGAAAGAACAAGAAGTTAAATCTGAACAAACTTCATGATGCTCTAAACAGGCAACCCACAAGTCGAAATAGTGTTTGAAGCCTGGACAAAAGGTAGACAAAAAACCAAACGCACCCTTAGTATATTGCCGTAACGACCACAGACCGTAGTGATGCCTTCAATCCTCGCTTCTTCGTTTAGCATATGATCTTGCAAATTAAATAAATAAATAAATTCAATATAATTTCTAGAAATTACTGCGCCACACAAATTCTGTGATGAATTCAGAAAAAAATTCTTAGTTGGTGAGTGAAAAAGAAGAACTAAAGGGGCTGCTGCTCTGGCCTTTGGGCCGGAATTTCCGTGCACATGGCCCAAATTCCGAACGTAGCATTCTGTTGGCACGCTGGAGCTGGCAGGCCTTCAGCTAGAATTTTGGGCCATCTAACCTGCTCGTCCTGGAATTAGCGAAAAGAAGAAGAAGAAGAAGAAAAAACGGGGGGCGTGCGAGCGCTAGCCTTTCCTTGGGCCGGTGACTTCCTAGCCCGCGTCGGAATTACTGAAGGGGGGATCCCTCTGATTTGCTAACAATATCGGAAGGCGCGGATCGGCAGAAAACACGCGCATGCTGCTGATCGAGCGAGCACCCCCATCGGTTTCGGACTCCAGTCCACCACCCCATCATCTCTGGACTCCAGCTAGGAGTAGTTTTATTCTATCTCTACTCGATCGATCGCGCCTCTCCGATCCATCACCGTCACCGTATCGATCCATCCAAGCCAAGCGGAGACGGATCGGGACGGGATCGAATGGAGGAGGTGCTACCGGACGACATGCTCGCCGACGTCCTGGGCCGCCTGCCGCCCAGCAGTCTGGCGGCGTCACGCTGCGTCCGCAAGCACTGGTGCTCCATCATCGACGCCCGGCGCCTCCTGCGCGCCCACCTCCTCCCTCTCCGCCTCGACGCCTTCTTCTGCATCTCCTTCGACCTCATCGACCGGCTGACATATTTCTTCGCACGCCCCTCGACGGCGCGACGAATCCCGGGCAGCCGCCTCGACTTCATAGACGGAGAAGATTACTACGATCTGGAAGTGAAGGATCACTGCAATGGTCTGCTCTTGGTGTATGACATGGTGGTCAACCCTGCCACACGGCAATGGGCCACCTTGCCTATCTCCCCGGAACCATCCATTGGCTACTACTTGGGGTTCGGGGGGACGACGATCATGGATCAGGATCAGGAAAACGACGACCACTTGTTGTTTTCACGCTTTTACCTTGTCTATGATCCCATGGCGGAGTCTCCGCAGCACTTCGAGGTATTTCTTTTCCCCTTACTTGGCCATGATCTGGGAAATCACGAAAACATCACCATCAACCTTGAGGAGCAAGAATGGCCGCCATCGACATTCAGAACCCATGTCTTCTCGTCGACGAGATGGAGGTGGGAGGAGAGATCCTGGATACGCCAAGGGGAGACTGTCGGGACCATGGCCGATATGCTGCAATCAGATTATTGCATGGACCGCAAGGCCGTCTATTTCCTGGGAGCACTCTATGTGCATTGTCAAAATGATTCTGTCATGAGGTACTAACTAGCTAGTAGGCATCGTCGTTTCATCTATTATTATTGTACAACTGCATGCTATATATATATGATTTATTTGCTCGATCTAGTGCTCTAATTAAGCACACATGCAAATATATTCATGCTTTTTGTAGTTAATTAATTGCAGGATAGCCTTGTCTAATGACAACAAGTACCAAATGGTGAGATCTCCAGCAACATGGAGCCAACTTGGTGCTGAGCGTGCTACCTTTTACTTGGGAAAATCAGAGAAAGGGGTGTACTCTGCGTTACTTTATTGGGTCGACTGGGGCAGCTGCCCCCAGTTTCGAGTCTGGTTGCTTAAGGAGGAAGAAGAAGAAAATGATGATGGACATCATCACATTCACATGGAGTGGGTGTTGAAGACTAACATCAGCCTTCCACCGCTGCTTGCAAATAAACTTCCTCTTCTCCACAGCGGCTTTGCTGATGATGAATGGAGGGTCATCCATGACTATAATAACAAGGAGGAAGTACCACCTGCTGATGCTGCTGCACATGGCGACGACGAGTTTGCTGCTGATGATGAATGGGACTTTGACAATGCTGACATTGTCCTTGATGAAGCCAAAGATAATAAGGCCGCCGAAGCAGACGGGCACTACCCTGTTGATTTCCTCGGATTTCATCCTTACAAAGAGATTGTCTTCTTTTCCTTAAAATCAGGGACAATATCTTATAATTTGAATACTTCAAAGGTTCAACAGTTGGGCGGCCACATACATATACCAGTGGGCATAAGAACCTGTTTCCCATACACACCATGCTTGCTGACATTGGGGGAATTATTTGAAAACAGTTAATATAAGTGGCTGGCTGCTTGTATCAAATATATATATATATATATATATATACTCCAAATAAACAAACAAACGAAGTCTAAATATATATATATATATATATACTCCAAATAAACAAACAAACGAAGTCTAAATATATATATATATATATATATATATATATATATATATATATATATATATATATATATATATATATATATATACTACTAGCGTAAGGCCGGTAGATGTTGATCCCCCGCACTTGCCTTGCTTATAAGTATATGTAATAATAATCAGAGTGCCCATACATCTTCAACTTTATTTGTCAAAATTATCTTTCGTCATGCATATTTTGCTTTCATTTTAATTTTGTGGCGATGAATAAATATCTTTGAATCACTGCCTGCATCTCGCACAAAGTTGAAGGCCCACTTATATATATATAGCCACGAGCTGGACACTTTTTTAAAAATAAAGAAATGGTGGACACATTATTTTAGTTACTATAGTTGAACGAGCATTTGTTTCAATTGTTTTGAAAATATAACACATAGTATACAAAATAAATATTTGAGATACTAGGTAACTATTTTAGTTAATAGTTGAATGCAAGTTTGTTTCAATTCAATCGAAAATATAACACACATTACAAAATAACTGTCCTTGTTACTAGTTGAATGCACATTGTTTCAATTGGTTCAAAAACATAGTACTCTAACAAGGAAGAAAGAAAAAGGAGTGGTAATTGTCTAACTACACTACTGTAGTTGCTATGTCAATAGTGAATTTGTCCATCGCGATGTATGACAGTCTAACTCTCTCGGAACCATACGTGCGCAACAAATAAATATGAAATAAATAATAAATCCAATAATCTGAGGTGCCAATTCAATCTTATCGGATCAAGTCCACCCATAGTTCAACTAACTGTAATACTTGTTTCGTTTGCCATACATAACCGGTGTACCATTTCTCTTCAGATATATCATCGATTCATTGGCATCATATCTCCAGCTGTGTACTCATCTTTCCTTGTGTTGGAAGCTGAAGATCCCCCTCTGCGATCTGAAAGTACACGTACCAAGGGCACTTGTTTCAGAATCCGGAACACAGCTACATATCATAAACTGAAAAGATCACATAGCAGTGTCCAAATAAATAATGTCTCCAAATCTTTAATGCACGGATAATTCAACTCATTGGGCTTTAATTACCTTGAAGCATAAGCAGTGAGATGCCCATCTTGCATTGGTACACATCCCAATCCAACATTTGAGGTGTCACAATACACATCAAAGCTCCTTGTAGTATTATTAGGTTGACCCCAAACGGGTGCCGAGCTTCTATTTGAGACATTGAAAAGCATCTTCACAAGTTTGGGTCCACTTTTACATCATTCTTGGTTAGCTCGATCAATGGCTTGGCTATCTTGGAAAAGTCTGGAACAAATTGACTATAATAACCTGGCAATCCTAAGAAACCTCGAGCTTGCTTCACGGTTCTTGGGGGTACCCATTATAAATTGAAAACAAAGTGAAGAATGCGCAGGTTTTCCCTTTGAGAAAAAATGCAGAACATGTGCAGATTTTCTCTTTTTTTCTCCCATTGTTACCGAACCAAAAGGATTTTCAATGAACTCGCACATAGATCTAGCTAAGCTGCTTTCACAATTCTATCAAAGGCTGCCCCGCCGCCCTTGTTTACAACTTGACATAGCCACTGTAGGATTCATCGTTCATACATTGACAGATCAATGACATGCTGCCGTGCTCTGATCCATATCTGCCCATTCTGATAAAGAGGAGCAATGCTCTGATCCATATCTGCTCTGAACCAGGGCCTTCATTCTCCATTCTGATAAAGAGGAACTGAGATTACCTGATGACAATAGAGTAGAGGCTGAGATTACTAGCTGGCGCCTGAATGAATGAATGAATTCAGGTCGGATGACTGGACTCTGACTTGCTCCTTCCTTGGGGGTTGTGCCTGCCTGGGCCAGGTCATGGAGAAGAGGCCTATATAGGAGTAGATAGAAAGAAAAGAAGGCCCAGCCTCACCCGACTGACAATCCTACCTCGCTCGCTCGTCTGTGTCTACTCTATTCATGATTTCTTAGGGTCTGTTCAGATCACAGCGAGATTGTCATAATTTGGATTATACATATAATTATAATAATCAGGATTATGAATAATAATAAGAGTGTTTGCATCTTTAGATTATGGTAACTGGTTATGGTTGGTTAAAACGAGAAAATTCCTATCTTATCCTTTATAGTTTGGCAAATTGGACAATTAATTAGAGGTAAATTGAACTTCTATAATTCTTTATAACATGGTCTCACCCGGATTATGGAATTATATATGGTAATCAAGAATTTTGATTATAATAATCCATCACATAATTAGTTATGTTTGGATCAAATTTGATTATATAATCTGATTATTATAATCATGTCCAAACAGGGGTTAGCGATTCGATTCGACGAGGAAACCCCATCCCACCCTCTCTTTCAGCCGGCCTCGCAGCAGCGAAAATACGTCTGTCTATGTGAGTAAATTTTTGGCAAAACCCGTAGCAAATTGACTATTACTGATCATGATCAAAATGCTGCGATCTCACCGTGCTCATGCTTGCAAGTTTGTTGAGTATGAATGGATTCGTGTTGAAGTTCTTTGCCTTTGGAGTTTGGATATTAGTCCAGTGTAGCTGTCATCGAGAATTCGTCGATAAGAGCGAAATGGTTGTTTGAGCAGTTGAAGTGTGGTTTCCTGAAACTTGTATTCACTGGAACTTTAGAACTTGAGAGCTACGCTGAATGTGCTTACATGTTTCTTAAATGTTACATTGAATATGCATATTTTATTGTAAAACATGCAAGTTTCTAGTATATCATCCTAGAGAGAAACACCAGCTGTTCAACTAGGTAATCCTGAACCTGTTCTAGTTGAGATGTATTATGTTCAATTCTAGTTTAAGCATTCCTGTTATTTCCCTTATCTCAGCAGCTCTAGCACCACTGATCTTTTGCCTTTCTGTTGGCATGGTTTATTATCAAATGTGTTGTAATATTTTGCTATAATGAACACTACGGTGGTACCCGAGTTCGCACAGACTGTAGGTTTTTGTCATTTTGAATTTTGATCTAATAGCCACATTTGAACTGCAAAGTGCTGCATGATGGTAGATGATCCAAATTGATGCTTTTTGTTGAACTGAAACAGGCTTCCAATGCAGAAAGTTGATGCTGATCTGTATGCTTCAATCCATTGAAGTGGCGGATACTTTCACAGTTTAACTACCTTCCTCGTGATGTTTCTGGCTGCATGACTAGTCCCAGCTGAGAGCAAGCGTGCTTCAATCCATTGAAGTGGCGGATTGAGTGGTGGAGAATGACAATTGTTGGAATGCTGCTTTATTTGGTACCTGCAATGTCCGAGCTATGCAACTGCGTGCTTACCTTCAGGTTGGCCCTTTAAATGTGCTGGCTCTGTCTGTTACTCAGAAGCCAAAGCTTGTCTCTGATACCCCATCAAAACAAAAGAAAAAATAAACAAAAGCTTGTTTCCAATGCTGCTACACACGTGCGCCTTCGTTTCTCTCATATACTGACCCTCTAGAAACTTTATACAGTATCTCTCAATTCTCTGCATGCCGATCAGGGCTAGGTCATCTTCGCTTTTCCTCACAAGGATTCAAATGTAGGATTCTTTGGCAAATGAGATATCAATGAACAACAAACTCATATAGAATCTCACCTAGTCAAGGAGGAACCTATGTGCTGATTACAAGGTTCACCGTACCCTACAGATGAAATAACTTGAGAATTTGTAACCCTCTCGATAAACATGATGCCTTCTTTTAACTCTCCTGTATAAGACAACATGTAGATGCAAAAATGAGCTATTAATTGGAAAGGAGTAAGTATCAAAGTGTGTCTTCTTGCACACACATACAATTTTAGCGTGCCACTTTACACAAACCAAATCTTGTAAGTGAAGCAATTAGAACTAAAGTTTTATAACTGTAAATGAACTACCGAAATATCCCTGACAAAAGCGAGCCTAGAAATGGCCCAAAGATTACCTTCAAATCGTCCTTCGGAGACTAAAGCAGCTTACCTGCTCCGAGAAGCATGACCACATGCATTTTCCCGTCTTCCTGGCTCCTGAACTCCCACTCTACCATTTTCTGCCAATGGGAAGGTCACAGCAAAGCCAAATACCTGTCGATTGCATATGTATGGAGTAATTTTGAGGAGATGTTTTTAAGTAGGGCTTTTTTTCCTTTTTTATTTTTACAATATAGTGGTGTGTTGCTAATTTAGATCGGCAGCAGAATAAAGGCCTGATAAAATTCAAGCAAGTGCAAGCATGCACAGGCAGAAAACCCAGCAATCCAAAGGCTTGGCATTCTATCTGCTGGCTCCTTGAAGCGCGCTTGTGAAGCAGCCCCTCGGCCCAGGCGACGCGATGGGCTCGAGTCAATAAGTTCATCAATTCGGTAAGTTCAAAGTCCAAACATGAGTCAATAATTCAATATCGCATGTGACTATACTATTTGAGTTTCGCAGTGATAACCTCCGAATCAATATCAATCATTATGAAAAAAAATATAGTATCAAGAAGGATTAGGCACTACTTGAACCTGGATGAGGAAGGGCCCTCCAAACATAGTGGTTCTAAGGCGCCGGAGAGGTATATTGGTTCGATCCGGCGAGGAGATGACGGCTGCAGCCATAGGGGCACTGGATCCAAATGTATCAAGTTTCTTTTGCTTCAAGCCAAACAGCAGGCACACGGAAGTGAACAGTAGGAGAGAGAGAGAGAGAGAGAGAGAGTAGAGAGGAGCGGGTGAAAAGCCTAGTTTGGTTTTAGCTAATTGATAAAATCCATTAGACTAACCCTTTGTCTAAGTGTGAAGATAAAGGGTGGTCCAAGCAAAGTGATGGAGCTACAAGATGATGGCCAATGGTGATGGAGGTGACCACAAGTGAATATCAAGGGATCCAACTTGAAAAAGAAGAAAGAGAAAAACAAAAACCAATGATGATCAAGGCAAAGGTATTGAATTGTCGGATTGTTTTGCTCCGGTAAATATCCAACAACGTGATCGTGATTGATTCATCAGATGAATCGGAATCGGATGGTAGCACACAAGACATAGATTTATCTTTTGGATCGGGAGCGTGCACTTAATGCATGTTATTCTTGATACACAAATGAGTTATCCGAGTGCGCTAATCCCTACTCCATTGGTGTGGCTGCTTTTATATTCGTATGCTCAATTATAGGGGCTGTTGCTCCTAGCTACGTGTAGATGGAATAGGTGGAAAATGGATCCCAGCACTAATCCAAGGGAGTTCAGCCAGTGGTAGACTCCTCCTCGCTCGGTCTGACGTTGTCTATGCAATTTGGTTGTAAAATACTGTGTTATTCACCGATTCACTGGGCAATTTTAGAAAAGGGAAATTAATTTTGGAAGCCTGAACTTGGACACGCCAAGCTCTAGATCTCTCAAACCGTTGAGAATTCGATCTTTGCCTTTGAAACAAACTGGTAGAGTTATATACAAAGAACAAAATTGATTAAGGTCGATTAAGATTTTTACATGCAAATTTGAAAGAAATTTGATAAAGAACAGAGCCATGCTCTCGCCTCTAGAAAGAATCTAAGCTGCTGAGGAGGGAGATGCTGTTGCCAGGTTTGGGGAGGTGCACTCGGGGAAGAAGAGGAGAGGAGGGAGAGAGGGGCGCACGGCAGAGCTTGCGGCGAGATCCACTCGTGACCATCCCCTAAGCCCGCGTCCACCGGCAGGGGTGCATCCGCAGCGAGCAGGCTAGCGAAATCCAAGGAGCTCGAAACGGAGAGGAAGGTGTCCGCTCCGATGGGAAAGAAGAAGCGCGGCCGCCCCAATCCCTAGCGTCGCGGTGCGCTCGCTCGAGAACGATGGCGGTATGCAGAAACGATGGCAGGCAAGTAATTTTCTGAAACTTCTCGCAGCCGAAGCCGGAGAAAGCAGGGGTCAGTCTGCTGTGGAATTCCTACTAAGGAGAAAGCTGTTTTTAGTGGAAGCTGCTATGGCCTTGCCCTAATTGGCTTTTGGAACCAAAAGCTGCAGCTAAAAGCCCAACTAAACACACCCAAAAACTGAGCAATGCTACTGTCCACACGGGGCGAAATTCATACCAAATGCTAGGTTAGGCAACCAATCAAACTCTATAGACAAAATGACCATACTCTCAGAACTCAATTCCCTAGAGAGGTTGTGAGTTTATTCGTATATTAGTTTATTTTTTATAAATAAAGAAATTTGACTTAAGATAAAACTAGAAAGACTTAAAAGACACAAGCAACTGACAACTTTGGGCGAAAATCAAGCATTACGGTACTCTACCAGAGTTTGGAAACGGTGACCATCTCAAAAGAGGGGCAGATACAGAGCTAAACAAAGTATATGAAGCTGTTTTTAGATGAAATTATACGGAGTATCAAATTTTTTTATAGTGCCATTGATTTGCAGTTCAAGCTACTCCTACACTGCAGCTTGGTCGCAGACGGACCTTGGGCGGACTGCCGGCTTCTATCTCCCGCTCCTCCCTTTCCCCTTTCGATTCTCATAGCTCCAATCCAGATCTGCTACGAAATCACCAATCTTCCTGCTTGATCTACCTCCTATTTCGTCTCGGAAGCCTCCAATCGCAGCCTGCGCCGTTGGTGACGGAAACAGGGGTGCGGAGGTAAACCATAGCGCCGCCGCCGCCTGTTCATCTGTCACCGGTCACTTCTCCCCTGCCAACCTACTCCCATAGAGGGTCACCAGTGTGGATTTGGGTTCCCCTCCGTTGGAGACCTCGGCGCCGACGATTTCCTTCGCCCGAACCTACAGCCGCACGGGGGCAGGCCGTGTCCACCGTCTTCCATCCACCACCGTCCTCCCAAGCCGTTTTTTCCCCAACCATCCCTCGTCCACGCCGTCTTTCATCCACCGCCCCTCCCACCCCGGACAATCTGAAGTGCAGCGAAAAATATGAGCTTACTTAGTTGGAATTGCAGAGGTTCAGGCAGAAGCCTCCGATGTCAGAAGATGCAACATCTTGCACGACTCATATCTTCAACCCATGCTCAGGTAACATTCGTATCGGAGACTAGAAATTCCCGTGTTACTGCTGATGATTTAACAGATCATTTCTATATGTGCAATAGTTTTGTTGTTCCTGCTATAGGCCTCTCCGGTGGTCTTTGGGTCATGTGGAGTGATGACGTAGATGTGGATATTGTGTCTTCTAGCCATTATTATATTCTAGCTTCTGTTGTGCAAAAATCAAATGCTTCGAGTTTTAATCTAGTGTGTGTATATGGTGATCCCCATCATAAAAAGACAAATTCCATCTGGAACGATGTCTTATCCTTCATTATGCAGAATCAAGGTAAACCAACTTTATGTATGGGCGACCTGAACAATATCATGCATCCAAAAGAAAAATGGGGGCATTCACCTCCTTCACTTTCTCGGATTGATAACTTTTGTTCCCTTATTAAGCAATGTGGTCTGATGGATCTTAGATACAGTGGTCCTGCTTATACTTGGACAAACAAGCGCTTCACGACTAATCCTACTTTTGAGCGTTTGAACAGATGCCTTGGTTATGTTGAGTGGTGTCAAGCTTATCCTTCCACTATTGTTTACCATTTGCCTATGTTATATAGCGATCATGCTCCTATCTTGGCTATCATGACCCCGAATTGTCCCAAGCCGAAAAGAAGATTCAAATTTTAGAATTGGTGGCTAACTGAAGATGACTTTCATAAGATGGCTTTGCAAGCATGGACCCAAGCGGATGGTAAGACTTTTCACTTGCGCACAAGAGAGTTAGCTTGCACCATCAAGAAATGGGTAAGGGAGAAAAAACCTCTCAATCAACAACTTTGTGATATTGAAAATAATCTTTCTATCCTACAGCAAGACCCTCCTCATATTATGGACCATTCCAAGGAAGAGAATTTAATTCAGCAACATAATATAATCCTAGACAAAATCATTGACCATTACAGGCAATTATCGAAGAAACATTGGGCAACTGAGGGTGATAGGAACACAAGATTCTTCTAGCAAGCTTGTACTAGGAGGCAACATAAGAATAGAATACTTTTCATCCAGAAAGGACAAAACATTATTGTGTTGCAAATGAATTCATAAATTATTTCACTAATCTTTTACTTCTTCCATTCCAAGGGTTAATTTTAATTTCAATTTTGAAGGCACCATCACTAATGAATTTACTAAATCAGTGCCAAGCATTGATGAATGTCTGCAGATTTTAAAGAACATGAGGCTAAATGCTGGTCCAGGTCCAGATGGTTTCAATATAGCTTTCTATAGGGCTACTTGGCCTTGGATCAGCCGTGACGTTCATAACTTGATCACAAGCTTTTACAATACTGGTAATTTACCTACTCCCCCTAATACAACTGAGATTGTTCTTATTCCAAAAAAAGATTCGTGCAAACTTGGTTACTGATTTTAGACCAATCAGTCTCACAAATGTAGCCTACAGAATCATTGCCAAATCTTTAGCAAACAGGCTAAAAGAGGAGCTTCTAGATTATATTCACCATTCCCAACATGCCTTCATTCAAGGGAGAAGAATCACCGACAATATTATTATTGCTCAAGAAATTGTGCATTCTTTCAATCTAAAATCCTTTAATCAGCATGCCTTTATGTTAAAGATTGATTTAGCCAAAGCTTTTGATAGGATTGAATGGTCTTTTATTCTTGATGCTTTGCGACACAAAGGATATCATGGTCACTTCATTAAGCTTGTGTATGCCTGCATTTCATCCACATGTTTTTCGGTTAATGTCAATGGAGAATCGTACGGGAGCTTTCAAGCAACTAGAGTTCTATGGAGTTCTGTGGCAGAACCGTCTAAAATAACTCACTTTCGGAGGTGCTTGTCTTTCATTAGACACTAAACACCCTAAGAGTGAGCTAATTTAAATAGTTCTGTCGAGCACACCCCATGGGAGAACCCGAAAATCTACATTTTTCAACAGGATCATAAATGAGAGAATAAAGCTTACAACATTTTAGCCATTTCTTACATCACTTTCCATGCAATATCAGAGTATAATATTTGTTGTTTATAACAGCGGAATATAACCATGTTATCAAAGTTTTAGAGGAAATAAAATTATTTAATGACAAGTTAAACATTAACATGATTCATTATATACATCATAACATGTTATAAGTTTTTCCATTGTAAAACATTTTGGGTGGAAGTTTCAAATAAACTCTATGTCCGCAACGTTAAGGAAATCCTCGCTGAGCACACCAGGAGATTTCCACACACAAGTGTCAGCTCCACATGTTCCTGTCACCTACAACAGGGTAGAACAAACCCAGAGTACTCAATTGTACTCCACAAGACTTACCTGTCAGGAGAAAAGAAAAGACTCTAAGGATATGCAAGGCTATATGGCTTGTGGATTTACTGTATCTACAGGAGCATTACTAAACGTGTCCTTATATTCAATTTTATTAGCAGTCATCATTAGTTTATTAACTAACCATTCTATGTAAGCACCTATGCTACTTTCAAGCAGGTAGTAAGCAATCAGAACCATTTTACCATATTTCATATTCCAGTTTTTACTACAGTGCTAGATCGTAGCCAAGTCGTATCGTATCACACGGCGATTCGTGAACCAATGTATCCCAGCTGGGTACCTCGAAACACACGCCCCGCTTGTACCCCAGGCACAAGCAAGACCAATCCACCACTCTCCTATCAAAGGGTCCAGGTCCCCGTCCAAATTTGGACTCCAAGCCCCCACACCTGAGTTCCGGACTCAGTGTGGTGCTTAGACCTCCACCATCCCTGCCACCAATCAGTCGGTCTAGAAAGAGCCGAAACCCACGGCAAGAGAGCAACGAGCCTTCCTGCCTGAAAGCTCTAGTTTGGTTTTGGTTAATTGATGAAACCCTATGTGCTAACCAAGTTTATCAAAGTGAGTATGAGATAGGTAGCACTACTCCAAGTGATAAGACAAATGAAGATCATGACATGATGATGATGATGCCATGGTGATAATCAAGTGCTTGGACTTAAAAGGAAGAAAGAGAAAAAAAACAAAAGGCTCAAGGCAAAGGTATAAATGGTAGGAGCAATTTTATTTTAGTGAGCAAGACACTTAGCGAGTGTGATCATATTTAGGATCGATAGTCGTACTATTAAGAGGGGTGAAACTCGTATCGAAATGCGGTTATCAAAGTGCCACTAGATGCTCTAACTCTTTGCATATGCATTTAGGATCTAGTGGAGTGCTAACATCCTTGAAAATGTTTGTGAAAATATGCTAACACATATGCACAAGGTGATACACTTGGTGGTTGGCACATTTGAGCAAGGGTTAGGAACTTTACCGGTGGAGTGTCTGCCCGTAGAGTGCGGACAGTCCGACGGTGCCACCGACGCCCTATACAAAAAAGACAGGGGTTCACAGAGTGACCGGACGCTGGTGGTGTAGTGACCGGACGCTAGGTTCAGAGTCCGGTCAGTGACAGCAGAAAGCACACTATCTCGGTCTTGTGACCGGACGCTGGAGTGTAAACTGACCGGACGCTCATGGTCTGAGTCCGGTCAGTGTTGACGTACGCTGACGTGAGGCGCACAGAGGAAACGTTGAGCGACCAGACGCATGGTGTGTCCGGTCGAGCATGACCGGACGCGTCCGGTCGTGAAAATTCATGTTTGGAACCTTACTGGAAATGACCGGACGCTGACGTCCAACGTTCGATCACTTTCTAACTGACGCGTCCGGCCATCACTTGACCGTTGAAATCGGGCGATCGGCGTTTGAAGCCGATGACACGTGGCGCACATCGCACGACCGGATGCTGAGGTCCAACGTCCGGTCAATATGACCGGAGCGTCCGGTCGGCCCGTGTTCAGTGCAGTGAGGAGCCCAACGGCTCTATTTCGTGGGGGCTTCTATTTAAGCCCCATGGTCGGCTCAAGCTCACTCTCTTGGCCATTTGCATTGACATAGCAACCTTATGAGCTTAGCCAAAGCTCTTCCACTCATCTCCATTATTGATTCATCATCTTTGTGAGATTGGGAGAGAATCCAAGTGCATTGCTTGAGTGATTGCATCTAGAGGCACTTGGTATTCGTGTTTCGCTGCGGGATTCGCTTGTTGCTCTTGGTGGTTGCCACCACCTAGATGGCTTGGTGCAGCGGTGGAGGATTGGCACGAGTTGGTGATTGTTCGTGGCCATCTCCAGTGATTGTGAGGGGATTTATACCTTCCCCGACGGAGCGCCGAAAGGTAACTCTAGTGGATTGCTCGTGTCATTAAGTTACCTCACTTGTGGGTAGGTTCTTGCGGTATTCAGTCGTGTGGACGAGGTTTGTGCAACACCTCTTAGCCACCGAACCACCAAGTGTTGGTCGACACAACGGGGACGTAGCGTGTTGGCAAGCACGTGAACCTCGGGAGAAAATCGGTTGTCTCTTGCCATTTGGTATTCTTCCGGTGATTGATTTAATATTCACCTTGTGATTGGTTCACTCCTCTACACGGCGTTATAATCACACTACTCACTTATTTATATTCTTGCAAACTAGTTGTGGCAAGCTCTTTAGTGTAATTAGAATTGAGAGCTTGCTTTGTTATTTTAAGTTCATCTAGTGGAGCTTTTTAGAGTAGCAAGATTAAGAGCTCGTAGTGAGTATTAACTTTGCAAGTTGTGTGCCTAGGAATCATTGCAACTAGAATTGTTGGATAGGTGGCTTGCAACCCTTGTAGAGCTAGAGCAAATTTGCTTTTCGATATTTGTCATACTAATCAAATTGCTCTAGTTGATTTATAGATTTTTAAATAGGCTATTCACCCCCCTCTAGCCATATTAGGACATTCCACCACCCCATAAGCAAGTATGTGCTTAGGATAATAAGTCTGTGACCTAACTAGAATCCAATGCAACGACCGGTCCTCAATCGACATAGGTGGAACAAGTGTAATCTGAGCCTCGCTCGAATGCCAAACCAAGTCCAGATCTAAAGTACCATTCTGCCCGGTCTCTAATTATTATTCGTATATATATTTCGGGTGATAGTAATATAATAACAACAATAATATCTTTCCTAACTCTCGCGAGTGACAGACAATCACTCGACTTCTACCAGAGTCCTGTAACATAGCAATCTACATGATCCTGTCATACTAATAAGACTCATAGGATAAGGATATATATATGCAAGTGGGTTTCATTCAACTCCTTAAATTTAATGCGCAAGCATAAAATAAAAGTGCAGAATATTAGGGGTTATGCATCGGAACTTGCCTGGGTAAGATATAACCAAAAGTTAGTATTTCATTATGGTGACATGATCATCAAGGCACCATCTTTTCCGCTACTTCGGTCATCTCTACGATCCATCGTTGTTCTTATTATGATATACGTGGATGCAACACAGAGACGCAATTAATCAATGGTAACTACAACTCTATAATACGATTACGTTCCGCGAGCTAACGAGCTAACTAATGATTAACGTACTAGTCTATGTATCCACGTCCCCAAGTAAGGCTTGTTTCCAGAAAATGTTTTCGTTCTACAAACCCCCAATTATTTTTAACATTTGTTTGATTAAATATATATTTTCGTATTATGACTTATTTAGTTACCTTAACAAACTAATTTCTATGAAGCTACAAAAATTATAGTGAACACCTAATAATGTGAGGAATTTACTGTGAAAGTTTCAGAGCCAACACTATCACCAATTTATCACAACAATCCCTACAAGTTTATATTTTGACAATATTAAGTATCTCAATTTAATTATATAACTCATAAGAATATTATAAAACTATGTGAACAAAATACATTAGCAGATAGGTCATGATTTTAGGGACCCAACAAAATTGGTTTCACAATTTTTGGACATCTACACAAATTTATCTTGAATTTACAATTTTAGCTTAGAAGCTAAATTAGCAAATACTTGGAAAAAAGAAAAGGGCCGACCTTAACCCAATCCGGCCCGACGGCCCAACGCGGGGTACGAGCGCGTGCGCACCGCGACGGCCCAACGCGGCCCAAGGCCGGGACGCCCACGCGTGGTGGCATTCTTACAAAAGAGACCCTGTTCTTCTACGTAATAGCACAACCTCCCTACATACTATTCTCCTAGTCATCATTTTTGCAAATGGGCCCCCGAATGTTGCCAACTTCACCACGGGGAGGTCCCTGGACTCCCCGCGCTCACTGCCACGGTGGCCGAAGGCAGAGGGCCGCTACGTCGGGCTACCAAGGCTCGCTAAGACAAGAGTAAGGGATTGACCTCAATCCACGGCTAAACATGCACGGCTAGGTGGTGGTTAGGAGCTCGGGGACGTAGTACTACGAGCTACAGCGGCGAGCGGCCATTTGCGACGAGCGGCGTGGTCGTTCCCCCCAACCTACATGCTCACGGGAGAGTGAAAGTGGTGGAGAAGCATTAGGAGCTCACCAGGGTTCATGCTACGGTGGCGGTTGAGACGGAGGAGCGACGAGGCGACCCGACCATGTGCGCCCGCACCTCACGGTGGTGTACCGACGCGTCACCGCACCAATGGCGGGCCTCCTGGACAAAGAAACGCAAGTGCCAAGTGGAGGGGGTCAAGGCGAGTTCATGGTTACAAACAATCGAACTACTACCACCCCAATCATACCTCTCCCCAAAGTTCAAGTTCACGACGGCGTCTCGACCGACGACGATCAAGACACCAAATTGGCTGACCACAATGCCCAGCTACACCTTGGTGCGGGCCGGGCTACTAGATAACCTCCTAGGCTACTTGCTGATGCGAGGAATCAAACTATGGAGCCTCGAGCAAGGTGAATTGGGAGAGCGGGAAGTGCGATGCCCCTGCTGCTGCCATGTCGCGGAGAGACACACGGGCGGGCCAAGCGGGTTAAAATGGAGCGGTACAAGCACGTGCTCCTAGCTGACGAGGCAGGGAAGAGCTTGGCATGGTACGCATGGCTTGAAGCGGCGAGACCCAAGAGGGCCCACAGGCGTCGTCGAGCGGGACAAGCAAGGCAGAGGAGCGTCACCTCGGCACTACGACCGGGATCGGATGGCCACGATGCGGCGGCGGCGGCACTGGCTCACGGTAGATGAATCGGAGAGCGGGTAGGTGAAATGTGTAGCTGAGACACATGCCACGTCGGCAGACGGCGGCCGCCATGGCGTCGGCCCGGACCTGCGCGCGGCCTAGCGGCACGGCACGAGTTGGCCAGCAAGAGGCAAGGAGAGGCGAGAGACACGCCGCGGCGTTAGTTGGCACGTGTCAGCTGCACACGCACTGGCCCGTAGGGAGAGAGCCGCGGCCGGCAACAGCCGAGCCCGGCGCCCGCCACGCGCGTGCACACGGTGACCGCGAACACCGGCCGAGCGGCTGCTATTAGTGACGTGCACAAATTTAAAGCTTCGACCAAAACCAAACCGCTTCGGTTGAGACCAAACTAGTTTGCCAAGGCTCAAGAGGGTCCTAAAGGCTATCCCAAGGAGCATCAAACGCAAACTTAGATGAATTACCGAGAGAGGTAGAGACACGCCAAAATAGGTTCGTCAAGCCAGGCACTGATTCACGAACGGAGTGCCAAAACCTGACCGCAACGTGTTCTAGCGATGTTGGGGAAATTCTTGCGACGCCATGACAACTCCAACCCACTCGGGGACTACACCCTACCTAAGTATTCACTTTGATGCAACCAACTGTGCGAAAACATGAAGTTAGTGTTTAGGCATTTTTGTTGGATTTTAATTGCCAAAATAGCATTGTCTACAATTCTTTTCCGACTTGGACAGAGTAAAGGCTTGGTTAGAACTAACCTTTAGCGCTTTTGCCCTAATTTTTAAAGGGTCTAAACCTTGCCGGATTCAACTAACAATTGCACCATGACCTAGTCCATACTACATACCAACTCTTAGAGACATAATATCTAAGCACTTCCTATTTAGTTTGTCCAATATAATTTGCCAAAGAAGGATACCTTTAAACATAAGCTCAAGTGCTTGTTGGCAACGAAAATGACCCTTCTAAATTCCAAATTTGATTTTTGAACTTCCTAATTTACTAACTAATAGTATTTATTCTCCAAAAATTAATATTGCATTTCCATCTACTGCACTTATACTTTAACTTTATTCAAGTACTACATACAAGTTATATTTGATTTTTGTTTATAAAAATTATCTTTCGTGCCAACGATTAAACTACTTATTCTATCTTTCCTTGCTAAGATTTTCATTAGCATGTTTACGCATTAAGTAAACTAACTTATAATATTTCTTTTGACCCTTTTTCTCTCTCTCTCTCACAGAGAAGTGAACCACATAAGACTTGTGTATCATTTCAAGTGTGTTTTTAAATCAAACATCTGAGAAACTCGTTTCGGTGATTTTTTTTAGGCCTAGATCTTGACGCTAAACAAGCTCGTAATACCAGGGGTGTTAAAAAATTCGACAAGGATGTTGAAGGACACGTGGACGCCTAAGAGGGGGGGGTGAATTAGGCAACTTAAAAACTAACTCTAAACTATGGCCTCTTTTTCTACTTCTAGCAAAACCTATGCAAAAGATAATCTATCTAGATGTGCAACTACGGTTTTGCTAGTGTGTTGCTATCTCTACCGCAAATGATAATAATATGATCAATGTAAATGCGGAAGCTTAAAGAGCAAGGTAGAGATATGCAAACTCCCGTCGACGACTCCGGTATTTTTACCGAGGTATCGAGAAGCGCGCAAGCTTCCCCCTAGTCCTCGTTGGAGCCCCTCGCAAGGAATCCCTCGCAAGGGCCAAGCTCCCGGTCGGGTAACTCCGTGGATAGCCTCGGGCCTTCCCCACGCAGCAAAGTGGGTCTCCGATGTGCCTTCCGCAAGCCTCTCCCGGATGCTCCCGCCGTCTTCACTATCAAGCTTTCGGCCAAACGCGCATGGGCCTTGTTCCCTCCGGTACACGGTGGCGGCCACACCACAAACGCGTTGGTGTGATCTCGCAAGACTTCAAGCCCCTCCGATGTACAACACTTGTGCTCACAAGCACGGGGTGGCAAGAGGTATGCAAACCTCACTTAAACACTAGGCAAACACCTAGAGCAAGCGCATAAGCGATGGTCTAATCAACCTAAGCACTTCAAAAGCACTTATGCTAATCACCTAATAAAACACTAAGCACTATGCATGTGGAGATCACTCAAATGGTGTATCAACACTCTTGATATGTCTCCTCGGCTCCACACCCCTCAAATGGCGGTTGGGGTTGTATTTATAAGCCCCATCGAGAAAGTAGCCGTTGGGGTCGAACTCCCGCAATTACGCTCTCTTGCCGGACGACTGAATCGTCCCCGACGGACGCGTCCGTCGTCCCGACCGCTAGCAACGCGCTGAACTACCGATCGGACGCCGCCGTCGGTCGCTCTTCCTGCCGGACGCGTCCGGTCGCGATTCAGCAGCTGGAACCTCTCTTCAGACTTTCGATCGGACGCTGCGTTCCTGCGTCCGGTCGGTTGCCGCCAGCGTCCGGTCCTTGCGTCCGGTCGCTGTCTCTGCCGAAACCACGGTCCAGCGTCCGGTCGCGCTTCCAGCGTCCAGTCCGGCGTCCGATCGCCTCTGCTGACTTCGTTTCTTTGCGATCTTGCGCGCGGCTTGGTTCCTATCTTCATGCTTGGACTTTGCTTGACATCTTGGGTCTTTTCTTGTGCTTCTAAGGTCTTGCTTGAGGTGTTGATCATCGGATCATCACGTCGCCTTCGTCAAAGTCACGTCTTGCACCCTATTGGTTGGTCTACAAAACAAACACTTGCAAATTCATTAGTCTAATTTGGTTGTGTTGGTCATCAAACACCAAAATCCAAAGTAAATGGGCCAAGGGTCCATTTTCCTTACAATCTCCCCCTTTTTGGTGATTGATGACAACACGACCAAAGCAAGCAAATGACAAAAATTATCTACTTGCTAGGATGCAATGCAAAGGACAGGTTATATGATACTAATTGATAGATACCAATTAAAACTTTACTTAAAAATATGTCTTGCCCTTGCAAATGTCCCCATGTGATATTATGGATTAAAGCCTATCTTTCTAAAAAAAACTTCTCCCATTAATTCACTTTCCTCCCTTTCTCGGACCATTACCACTTGTAGACATCAACTTGATGCTTGCCTTTGGTCCTTCAAATTCTCCCCCTTTGGCATCAAACACTAAAAAGGAAGACATTAGTAGCACAAGGGAGGGTCAAATTTCATGATCCTTTGTGTATAGAGTGAAATGGATCACAAAATTTGACTCTCGCATTATATAGACTAAGCTCCCCCTAAATATATGCATACATATGGTAGAAAGCAAAGCATATGCATAATTAGCAAATTGTTGCACGAGAGAGTTTAATCTATATAATGCATGGAGAAAGCATATAAATATGAAATGAAATCAACATGATGATGCCAACTGAAGAACGATGCTTCTCTTCGGGGACTCCATTTTCCTTGCAATGAGACCACTATACACATGATAAACTTGAAAAAGGTGTTAGTCTCAAAGCGTCCATCTTGTAGATGATCCTCCCCCTAAATTTGTGCATGGATACATGGAATACTTGAAGTACTCATGCACAATTGATTTTGGAGTCAAAATACCACTTGAAAGATGATATTTGGGAGAAAATTATCTACAATTTGGACTTTGGCACATATTAGATAAACAATAGTAAGACAAGCTATGTGCCGTGCTCCTAAGCAATTTTAAACCATGTAGGTTTGCTCCAAGGGTTACAAATGAGACCGAGCAAGCCTACCATATGAAATACCTAGTGTATGCATGACAAAGGATATAAGCATGCAAATGTAATCCTAGGCATGAAGAGTAACTAGATGCTTAAAGATACCAATTGTAGGAAAATCTAATTGCAAGATGTACCAATTAAAAAGTAATAACATCTAGTTACCTAACATGGGAAGGGGAATTTGGGTCCATAGTATTCACTAACCCACTTGGCAATGATTTTGTCCATCATGATGCACCCCATGAAATGCACCCATACTTTGCCAAGTCTCCAAATTCCCCGTGCTCTGATGGACTTCTTACTTCCCTTTCGGGATCCAAACCTTCTTGGTGCTCTTCATGTTGGAAATGATTTCCTTTGGCACCCAAAAGCGTTTGACCCCATTGTTTGCTTGCTTGTTCACCTTGATGGCCACCACCTTGTCATTTTTCTCTTCTTCAAGAGATAAGGTGTGGAGGCCTTCTTGTCCACCTTGTTGGTGTAGGTGTTGGAGAGCTTGCTTGTTTGCTTTTTTTTTCCTTCATCTTTGCTCCTCCTCATTCTTCACCTTGCACTCATAGGACTTGTGACCTTCTTTGTGGCACACGTAGCAAACCACGGTTTGTCCTTCATCAAGCTTCTTCACTCCCTTGACGATGTTATCTTGATGAAGTTGGGTTTGCTTCACCTTGCCTTTCATTTGAGTCAAGTCCTTGGTGAGGCGAGCTACTTCTTGCTTGAGTTGCTCATTCTCTTTTGCAACCTCTTGTGTGCATGTATCTACAATCACTTTCTTAACACAAACTTGGTTGCACAAAGGTGAGTCTAAACATAAATCATTGCAAGAGGTAGATGCATCCTTTTAATTATGTCATTTCTTTTAGATGCCTTGGTGGGGGTATTTTTTACGGCCTCAAGATTAGCAACTTGATTTGTTAGCTCATCACAATGTTTGCACATGATTTCCATTTTAGCAAGCAAACTTTGATAATCATTTTGTGAGCTAGCTAACTTTTCTTTTAATTTTTCATTTTCTTTTCAAGTTGCTTATCATTAATTGTGCATGCACTTATTGTTGCACTAGCCTCAAGTTGCTCAATTTTAGTAGATAGTTCAACATTGAGATTTGCAAAGTTTTCATATTGTTCAAGCAAATTCTTGTATGCTTCTTGTGAACTACCTAGCTCTTCTTTTAAAGTTTTGAGCTTCTTTTGTTGACTAGTGCAAACTTTAGCATATTTAAGATTTTGTTGCACAATTGTATTGTAAGAAGGCAAGTCATCATCACTATCACTCTCACTAGAGGATGAGCTTTTGTTACCTCGTGCCATAAGGCACACACGAGAAGAGCTCCTTGTTGATGAGTGCTTATGACCTCGCCTTTTGTGATGGTTTTCTTCTTCACTTGAAGAATCATCCCATGACCTTATTGTTGTGAGGGCTTTGTTTTTGCACGCCTTCTTCTTTGTCTTGGGTGTGGGCTTGTTTGGACAAACTTCCACAAAGTGCCCCATCTCGCCGCATCCGTAGCATCCTCTCTTTCTTTGCTCATTTCTTTGATTGGTGAAAATGAGATCTTGAATTTGGATGGGCACACCCTTGACATTGAGCCTTTGGATCATCTTCTCCACCTTGTTGATTAATTTGATTGATTCTTCATCAAGGTCGGAGGTGGAGGAGGAAGATTGATCATCATCACTTGATTCTTGTTCATCATCATCATCATCCTCATCTTCTTCTTCTTCACTTGAGGAGCTTGAGCTTGAGCTTGACTCAACTTTCTTGCCCTTCATCTTTTTCTTTTCGCTACAAGGCGAGAGCTTTGCCTTTGCTTGATGAAGATGCTTCTCCTTGACCCATCTTACGTGACATTTCAAATGCCACTAGCTTGCCAATGACAATGCCCGGGGTCATGGTGCTCAAGTTCTCCATGTTGTGAAGGATGGTGATGATGCTTGCATATTTCTTTTGTGGTAGAACGGAGATGATCTTCCTCACGATGTCCGCATCATCTAGCTTTAATAATCCTATTGAATGGAGCTCATTGATAATTAGATTCAATCGAGAATACATATCACGAACAAGCTCATCATCATTCATAGCAAAGGAATCATAATTTTGCTAGCTAGACAATGTTTTTGCTCACGGACATTACTTGTACCGTCATGGAGCTCCCAAGTTTTAACCAAATTTCATGTGCCGTATTTAAGGTGAACACTTGGTTAAACACATCCATGCTAAAAGATTCAAACAAGCAATTCTTAGCTCTAGCATTAAAATGCATTTCTTTTTCATCACTCTTTGTGGGTTTTTCTAGATTCTTGATGGGTTTCATCCCGTCACGAGTGACTCTCCATACACCCAAATCAACCGCCTCAAGGTGGCAAGCCATTCTAGCTTTATAGTATGGGAAGTTAGAGCCGTCAAATTGTGGAGGCCTAGCGGTATCCATCCCAACCACTCTACAAGCGTCGGCTCAGCGGCGGTTAAGCCAAGCCAAAGTCCAAATATGAGCCAACCGGCTCGATACCAATTGAATGAAGGACACGTGGGCGCCTAAGAGGGGGTGAATTAGGCAACTTAAAACTAACTCTAAACTATGGCCTCTTTTTCTACTTCTAGCAAAACCTATGCAAAAGATAATCTATCTAGATGTGCAACTACGGTTTTGCTAGTGTGTTATATCTCTACCGCAAATGATAATAATATGATCAATGTAAATGCGGAAGCTTAAAGAGCAAGGTAGAGATATGCAAACTCCGTCGACGACTCGGTATTTTTTACCGAGGTATCGAGAAGCGCAAAGCTTCCCCTAGTCCTCGTTGGAGCCCCTACAAAGAATCCTCGCAAGGGCCAAGCTCCCGGTCGGGTAACTCCGTGGATAGCCTCGGGCCTTCCCCACGCCGCAAGTGGGTCTCCGATGTGCCTTCCGCAAGCCTCTCCCGGATGCTCCCCGCCGTCTTCACTATCAAGCTTTTCGGCCGAAACGCCGCGGGCCTTGTTCCCTCCGGTACACGGTGACGGCCACACCACAAACGCGGTTGGTGTGATCTCGCAAGACTTCAAGCCCCTCCGATGTACAACACTTGTGCTCACAAGCACGGGGTGGCAAGAGGTATGCAAACCTCACTTAAACACTAGGCAAACACCTAGAGCAAGCGCATAAGCGATGGTCTAATCAACCTAAGCACTTCGCAGCAAAGCACTTATGCTAATCACCTAATAAAACACTAAGCACTATGCATGTGGAGATCACTCAAATGGTGTATCAACACTCTTGATATGTCTCCTCGGCTCCACACCCCTCAAATGGCGGTTGGGGGTTGTATTTATAAGCCCCATCGAGAAAGTAGCCGTTGAGGTCGAACTCCCGCAATTACGCTCTATCGACCGGACGCTGAATCGTCCCCGACCGGACAGCGTCCGTCGTCCCGACCGTTAGCCGCTGAACTACCGATCGGACGCCGCCGGCGTCGATCGCTTCGCTCACGGGACGCGTCGGTCGCGATTCAGCGCTGAACCTCTCAGACTTTCGATCGGACGCTGCGTTCTGCGTCCGGTCGGTTCTTGCCAGCGTCCGGTCCTTGCGTCCGGTCGCTTGTCTGCCGAAACCACCGGTCCAGCGTCGGTCAAGCTTCCAGCGTCCGGTCCAGCGTCCGATCGCCTCTATGAGCTTCGTTTCTTTGCGATCTTGCGCGGGCTTGGTTCCTATCTTCATGCTTGGACTTTGCTTGACATCTTGGGTCTTTTCTTGTGCTTCTAAGGTCTTGCTTGAGGTGTTGATCATCGGATCATCACGTCGCCTTCGTCCAAGTCACGTCTTGCACCCTATTGGTCTACAAAACAAACACTTGCAAATTCATTAGTCTAATTTGGTTGTGTTGGTCATCAAACACCAAAATCCAAAGTAAATGGGCCAAGGGTCCATTTTCCTTACAGATGTCCTCTATCACCTTACCTATTTGTCCTTGCTATCAATGAATTGTCTTTAAGATTGCAGGAAGCACTAGACAATGCAGAGCTTATAGGTGTCACTTTGGGCCCAGGTGTCCGCCTATCCACTCAATTCTTTTTGTTGATGATCTGATCCTTTGTGGCAAGGCTGATCTATAGGAGATAAACATTATCAATAATATTCTTTATACTTTTTGTGCCATGTCAGGTCAAACTCCAAGCTGGTCCAAATCTTCTATACTTTTTAGCAAAAAGGTGAGCCGTGATGTGAGAGCCCAGATCAAAGTTGTCTTCCCTGTGGCTGATTTCGACCACAATTCCATGCACGTGGGCCATCCTTTGCTCATTAGCCATAGGGATAAAAATAAAGCTTATGATTTTATTTATAAAAAATTCAAAACTAGACTCACTCTCACAAAGGAAAATACTCTCAGCCATGCTGGAAGATTAACTTTGATCCAGTCAGTTTTTGCTTCAATTCCAATTTATTATATGGCTAACATCTTATTCTCTATATTTTTTTGGGCAAAGCTCACTTCTGTTATTAGGAATTTTTTGTGGCAAGGTGTACAAAAGGAACAACAAAAAAAGCACATCCACTATAGATCATGGGAGACAATCTGCAAACAAAAAAGGAAGGCGGTTTGGAGATCAGGAAGTTGGAGTTAGTAAACAAAGGTATGTTAATTAACACAGCATGGAGACTAATCCATGATTCGGATTCTACTGTTGCCAAAACCATTAAAGCAAAATACTTCCTGTATGGCTCTCTGTGGACTGCACCTTCTTATGTTTCAAAATCTATCTTTTGGTCTTCTATGCTAAACAACCATCTTGAGAACATTATCACCTTTCAGTTTGTCAAAGGAAATACCTCTATTTGGAACCAACTGTGTGAAATGTCCTAATATGGCTAGAGAGGGGGGTGAATAGCCTATTTAAAAATCTATAAACCGACTAGAGCAATTTGATTAATATAACAAATAGCGAAATGCAAACTTGCTCTAGCTCTACAAGGGTTGCAAGCCATCTATCCAACAATTCTAGTTGTTATGATCACTAGACACACAATTTACTAAGTCACTACTCACTAAGAGCTCTCACAATTGCTACACTAAAGAGCTCCATTAGATGAACTTAATCCACAAAACAAGCTCTCAATTCTAACTAAACTAAAGAGCTTGTTATAGCTAGTTTGCGTAAATGTAAATGAGTAAGTGAGGTGATTATACCGCCGTGTAGAGGAGTGAACCAATCACAAGATGAATACTTTATCAATCATCGGGAGAATACCAAAGGGCAAGAGACAACCAATTTTCTCTCGAGGTTCACGTGCTTGCCAACGCGCTACGTTCCCGTTGTGTCGACCAACACTTGGTGGTTCGGCGGCTAAGAGGTGTTGCACGAACCTCGTCCACACAATTGGACACCGTAAGAACCTACCCACAAGTGAGGTAACTCAATGACACGAGCAATCCACTAGAGTTACCTTTCAGCGCTCCACAGGAGAAGGTACAAACCCCCTCACAATCACCGGAGATGGCCACAAACAATCACCAACTCGTGCTAATCCTCCTCCGCTGCTCCAAGCCATCTAGGTGGTGGCAACCACCAAGAGCAACAAGCGAATCCCACAGCAAAACACGAACACCAAGTGCCTCTAGATGCAATCACTCAAGCAATGCACTTGGATTCTCTCCCAGTCTCATAAAGATGATGAATCAACGATGGAGATGAGTAGGAGGGCTTTTGCTAAGCTCACAAGGTTGCTATGTCAATACAAATGGTCAAGAGAGTGAGCTTGAGCCGGCCATGTGGCTTAAATAGAAGCCTCCACGAAATAGAGCCGTTGTGCCCCTTCACCGGGCACAACACGGGGTGACCGGACGCTCCGGTCAAATCGACCGGACGCAGGACCCCAGCGTCCGGTCACTCGATGCATGCCACGTGTCCCTCTGTGTTCAACCAGAGCCGCCCGATCTCAACGGTCAAGTGATGACCGGACGCGCTGCTGCGAAGTGACCGAATGCTGGACCTCGGCGTCCGGTCGTTTCCAATAAGGTCCCATTCACGCAAAATCACGACCGGATGCGTCCGGTCATGCTCGACCGGACTCACCCAGCGTCCGGTCACTCGGCGTCTCCCCTGTGCGCTGCCACGTCAGCAGGACCGGACGCAACCCTCCAACGTCCGGTCAGAGACCGACGCCAGCGTCTTTGCAGCTTCTACTGACCGGACGCGCCGGTCCAACTGAGGCCAGCGTCCGGTCACTTACAGTGGCCTCTGTCTTTTCTGTATAGGGCACCGGTGGCACCGTCGGACTGTCCGCACTCTACGGACGGACACTCCGCCGGTGAAGTTCCTAACCCTTGCTCAAATGTGCCAACCACCAAGTGTATCACCTTATGCACATGTGTTAGCATATTTTTACAAATATTTTCAAGGGTGTTAGCACTTCACTAGATCCTAAATGCATATACAATGAGTTAGAGCATCTAGTGGCACTTTGATAACCGTATTTTGATATGAGTTTCACTCCTCTTAATAGTACGGCTATCGAACCTAAATGTGATCACACTCACTAAGTGTCTTGATCACCAAAACAAAATAGCTTCTACCACTTATACATTTGTCTTGAGCCTTTTGTTTTTCTCTTTCTTCTTTTCAAGTCAAGCACTTGATCATCACCATACCATCACCATTATCATCATGTCATGGTCTTCATTTGTTTCACCACTTGGAATGTGATACATATCTCATGATTACTTTGATACACTAGGTTAGCACTAAGGGTTTCATCAATTCACCAAAACCAAACTAGAACTTTCACCGTGGTATCCCATTTGGAGGGAGATGCATGATCGCTTAAATTTAGAACAATATGAATATCAAATTCCAGACAAAGTTTCAGATCTCTGGCTCTCAAATTGTAAAAAGTGGGATGAAAATAAGATTATAGCTCTCTTTGGTCAACAAACTTTGCAGGTTCTTTTGCAGATTTCTCTTATGATGGGAGATGAGCCTGATATTTTGTGTTGGAAGCCAGCCTCTAATGGCATGTGCTCCTCCAAAAGTGCGTACAAGATGCTAGCGACCGAGGAGGCATCAAACAATCCACCTTCTAACATTAGGTGTTGCAAATTCTCAGGCATGTTTGGACAGATAAAACAATTCAGCCGCGAGTCAAAACTTTTGCATGGGGACTTCTTAGACTTGCACTTGGGACAGCTTGTAGGATCCATAGGATTATTCCGACGGTCAATGATACATGCACTCGCTGCGGGAGGCCTAAAGATGACAACCATCTATTTTTTGGTTGCAGCTTTGCTCGGGCGGTCTGGTTTGCTTCGCCCATTGGCCTTAGAGCCCATGCCTTACCACAAACAGGTCACGGTCTCCACTCCCAAATTACTGCTATATTGTAGCAGGGACCATCTCATGCTACTATAGGTATGATATTCTCCATTATATGGTGTTTGTGGAAAGCTCACAATGATCACAGATTTAACAAATCCAATTGGACGGTTACAAGGGTTTTGCATGAGGCAAAAGCTACTGATACGGCATACAATATAGCATTGGAGACAACACTATGCCTCAATCTATTACACATGCTGCTACAAATCCAACACCTGCAGATTCTACTTGCTTTACTACCTTGCAGGTTCCTGAGAGAATAGCAAATGCTACTCATACTACTACAATGCAGGCCCACGAGGCTCCTAAGATTTTTTGTGACGCCTTTGTTGATTCTCAAAATCCTACTACAGCAAACTAAACAGGGATTGGAGAGTGCATTCTCACCCGACCTGCTAGAAGTGTCTCCCATGTTTCTTTTTTCCAGGTAACGATTCCACAGGTCTTGGAGCCCTTGGAGGCTGAAACTCAGGCCCTCCTTTTTGGTGCAAAGCTAGCTACAGCTCTCAATCTACAGGACGCAACTCTGTTCACTAACAACCAAGTACTGGCTTCCGCTGTGCTTGATGGATCGCCACACACTCATCCTAGACATTGGTCGATACGTCCAATCATTGCTGAAATACATGACATTATCCAAGTAAAAAACTATACAATACGTAAGATCCATAGGGAGGCAAATAAGATAGCTGATAGGCTTGGGCCTTGTTTAGTTGGCGAAATCTTTTGGAAAATGGTACTGTAGCACTTTCGTTGTTATTTGATAATTAGTGTACAATCATAGTTTAATTAGACTTAAAAGATTCGTATCGTGAATTTCGTCTAAACTGTGTAATTAGTTTTATTTTTTATTTATATTTAATACTTCATGCATGCGTCCAAAGATTTGATGTGACGGAGAATTTTGGAAAATTTTGTAAAATTTTAGAAAGTAAACAGGCACTTGCTAAAAAGGCAAGACGAGCGATCATCTAGAATTCAAAGTCTTTTTTTTGTCAGGCACTTGCGCATCATCCAACTTGTAAAATCAAGCTTGTGCTACAAAACCACGACTGTGTAACAAAATCCTCGTCTCTGTAACATGTTTGTGATACAATGGAACTTTTACCTTTTAAAAAAAAACACTGCAGCTTTAAGCACCCTGACGTCAGACTTGAGAAACCTCTTCAACTAGTCGCGCTCTCTGACACGGCCCAGCGCATCGCGTCATCGTCTTCCCCTTCCCACAAGCCAAACGCGAATTCCAGCCCCGTGACCTCCCCAGCCCCCGATCTCCGGCGATGGCCGCGCGGCGCCTCGGATCCCCCGCCTCCAGGTGGCTGCGCCCGTCCGCGCTGCTCTTCCTGGTCGCTTCCGCCCTCCTCTCGGCCCCGTCGCCGGCCCGCGCCCTCCGGTTCGACCTCGAGTCCGGCCACACCAAGTGCGTCTCCGACGAGATCAAGGTCAACGCCATGGCCGTCGGCAAGTACCACATCGTCGGGCCCGACCCCAACTTCCCCGACGCCCAGCTCCCCGAATCGCACCGCATCTCCCTCAGGGTAAGCAAGCGAGCAGCGCCAAGCGGCTATTGGGTGATCTGGCTTGGGAGGGGAACCCATGGCGATGTGCGTGTGATGATTGGGGGCGCTTTCCTTCGATTGATGGGCAGGTGACTTCGCCGTACGGGAACAACATGCACTACGCGGAGAACGTGCAGTCGGGCCACTTCGCCTTCACGGCGGCGGAGGCCGGCGACTACCTGGCCTGCTTCTGGGCGCCCGACCACAAGCCGCCGGTCACCATCGAGTTCGAGTTCGACTGGAGGAGCGGCGTCTCTGCCAAGGACTATCCCAGCGTCGCCAAGAAGGGCAAGGTCGATGTGAGTATTTCGCTTCGCTCTTCAGATTCCTACCTTTGTTTTGGTCAATTCACCACCAATCTGGTCGCGTCGATAGATATAGCGTTGGTTAGTGGTTCACTTTTTGGAATTAGGAAAATAGATCGAGGGTTCTAATTTACTTGTGGCAGCATAATTACAGGACTGCTCTTTCGATTTGGGTGCTTGGTGTGGACTAACTTGTGCGGTTGCGGGACTAGTATGTTTAGACAGGAATAATTTTCTGATTGTGCATGCTGACAGTTTGTTGATCAATTCTGTTCCACGTTGATGTTGAAGAGCATTTGGTTTTGCAACTTTCAGCTTGATAGTGATTTTGGTGTGTTTGCATGTTGGACTGCTAGATTTTACTAGTTAGAGCTTTTCAATTTTCTGAAATAAGTTGAGTTCAATTTGGGTATGGATTGTGCATGCTTTTGTAGTCTGTTTTACGCGCTTCATAATGAGTTCTTTTTAGTTTTGCTACCTTGTCATGGAGTATATTTGCAGGTGGTATATTTATATTTTCTGCCCTGGTTCTGGGTTCAAGTATGGTACAGGTGTGGGGCTGGATTTTTTGGAAAAAAATATATGTTCGTGTGGTTTTTAATTTGAATCAAGAAGCTCATTTTTTAAAAGTATATTGATATTAGTACAGGCGAGGGTAAGGCTTGCCATTGACACCCTTCTCCAGACCCCGCACAGAGCGGGAGCTCTCTGCACTGGGTACACCCTTTTTTTTTTATATTGATATTAGTAAGTCATTCCTGCAGTTCAATTATATGTTCTTCAATGTGGATGTAGAAAGGTCATAAGCTTAGTAACCAACAGGTTGCTCATTACTTTTTTTGTGGTGTTTTTACTTGGTTTTCATTGCAATGTGTACTTAGTTTCATACAAGTTGTGCACAATGTTGACTGTACTTGAATGAATAACAGGTACACAATTGACATTTGTAATGTTTTAATCTCTCACTTGGTGTTTTTTTTATCTCGTTTTAATTATGCATGGCTTAATGGTAAGCATCATATGTGATTTAGAGTCAGATTCGTATTGAACACATGTTAAACAAGTTTGGTCTATTGGCATAAAATTCTAGAGAAGTGGACCGAGAGAGATGATATGTGATGAAGGTGGGATGTCGTGGTTTCTGCATTGAACTATTATAGGTTAATGTTGATCATAAGGGCATTTTTTGAACTTTCCATTGAAGAAAAGGAATTGGAGAAAAGACGACTTATCCTTTTGCTGACTTCTTAGAACTTGAAACTGGGCATTTTGGTGGCTGTGTGTAGCTTATCTGCTTTTCATCTCGTATTTGCAAATTATTGGGTTGTAATTTAAACTTTTAGTGCTATCTAGGAATTGAACATAACTGATCTTGCTAATAATGTGTCTCATATAGCATTTGCTCCTCTGGTTATTTATTGGCTGTGTTGACACTGCTCATAAGTCATAATCAATTCCTGAGACTGAGCAAGTTGTCTTGTTTTTGTGAGAATAGTACTACTTTTTGCCATGCTGTTTCTTATGGCTAGTGCCTCTGTTCATGCATGTGTATTGCTCATATGTTGCAGATGATGGAATTGGAGCTGAAGAAGCTAGAGGAAACTATAAGAAATATACATGAAGAGATGTTTTATCTGCGTGAAAGGTAGTATCTACCAAGTCAGCGAGAAAATGGATTTTGTGGAAAACTAAAAAGCAATTCTGATACTACATGGCCACGTCTTGTGTCCAGGGAAGAGGAAATGCAGGACCTGAACAGGCGAACAAACTCAAGGATGGCTTGGCTAGGGTTCCTCTCCCTTGGCATCTGCTTATCAGTGGCAGGTTTGCAGCTGTGGCACCTGAAGACCTTCTTTGAGAGGAAGAAGTTGCTGTAGTTGATTCACGGTAGACCTCAGCGCAGGTGTAACCTATTTTTGGGTGAACTGTCGATCTGTTACAGAGCTTGAAATCCCATGTAAGAAACTGGTATGTCATACTAGAGAAATATGCTTCACTATGCTTTAGCCTGTCCAGTTGAACTTCTATAAGAAACTTAAAAGGGAAACTAAATTGTCTTCCATTCAATAGTTTGTGTTGTAATTTGGACTTCTTGAGCACCGCGTTGACTCTTCTTTACGTGATAGTTGTGAATCTGGAGCGCCTGTTTTTTTTTTTACCTGCTAGCTATTGTGAAGCAGAGCTATGAAAAGCCCCACGTTCCTAGACTCTAATCGCCAGTTCCACATGTAATCGTCTGGGTGTAGTCTGCAGCATGGCTGTTACACCATGACTGCAATGATCGATGGCCGGTAACCTGATAACTATCATGTGCTACAGTTGCAGTGAAACTTGAGACTGCAGTGCCGTAATAGTTACCAGTTCAATCAGGAAACTGCAAAGAATCACCTTCTCCAGATCATAAAGGTAACATAGTACATTGTAATCACAACGAAATTTGTAATCCGTAAAATGTCTCTGTATAAAGTTTACAGTAACTTCTTTGACTTAAGTAACGCTTACAGAATATGCATGGTAAATTCACTTCCCATCGCCAATGAGGCAGTTCTCAATAAGCATATAAAGATCCTGGCAACAGAAAAGAATAGAAAAAGGAAAACATCTGATCTATAGAACCCCACATCAACCTATATGCTGCACAACTACGGTCTAATAGCTCAATATTTTTCATAATGTACGGAGAGAAGCAACGAGAAAACCTAAAGACAGAGTTGCAAAGGATGTGGTACAAACAAAGCTTCTGTTTTGTTTAACAGAAATAGCATCGACGTAAAACAGCAAGAAAATTTTGTAGTCTCATTGGACCTTTCTCGAGGCACCTAATTCTGTACATTCATCAATGTCAGATCTCCCGAGAAAACCCCATTCAAGACACCAGTTGTAGTAACGAATATATAATTATATATGCACTGCTACTGGAACAAATGCCAGTGGTTCTCGTGCGAATAATGCTCCTTGAGCTTCTCAAGCCTCTTGAGGATCTCCAAGAAAGATGGTCTCAGATTGATATCCCCAGACCAACATAGCTCAACCAAACTGCAATAAGAAATAAGAAAAACAAGTTAAAATACTGCAGCACACTCTCCATGTTAACATGGCAATTGTAAGAGTGTCAAGGATTTTTTGACTTAATACATACTCCTTCAACTCATTGGTATGACTTTTACGGAAAACTGGGCGATGCCCATCTGCCACGTACTTAGCAGCCTCATAAGGTTCGTAGCTGGAGAAGGGTGGATCACCTTCCATCATCTACGATCATACAGAATAATCTTAGGTCATTCAGTGATACCACCTTACTGCTGGGTGGTGGCTTCTACTTTTAGGGATGAAATTACCTCATATAGAATCATGGCAAAAGAGAAGATATCAACTTTCTTGTCATATTTCCGGTGCTTGAAAACTTCAGGGGCCATGTACCGATCTATGTTTGTCCGAAGTTAAACATAACAATTAACAATTGCATAATATATTGAATTCAAGAGAAGATATTCAAAGGAGAGTGGTAGCTCCTGAAGCTTACAGCTTCCTGTCTCTCCAGTCATCTTGTATACATCATTCGCGTGCTGCGCTTTGATGATCTTGCTAAGGCCGAAGTCTCCAACCTTCAAGTGGTTGGCAGCAGAATTCACCAGAAGAATATTTCTAGAAGTTGACACATTGAGTTAGACTGGGACAAAAAATATTGTCACATTATCAAAAGCAAGCAATTCCATGACAAACCTTGGTTTTAAATCTCGGTGAATCACAACATTAGGCTCATTATGAAGATATGCCATTCCTCTGCAAAAGAAAAAACATAATGAAAAAAATAACACAAGAATCAATTATTACAGCTAAGAATTACGGAAAACCAGCTAATACATTGGAGTGACAGTGGTATGCAATGAGGTGAGTCAGAAATACATGCAGGCAGTATATGAAGGCTCAAGGATATGGTGTTTATGGCATAACTAGAATGCATATACTATTATGGCACGCCATCTCTCAATCTACAGTTCAAATAGATCCAACAGACCATGTTACCATAAGTTTATAATGCTGTTAATAGATTTGACATGATCTCATGAGGGATGATAAATAGATGCATTTGTAACTGCAGAGTCAATGTACTCACGGTCAAGGCTATTCTTAACTACTATATATTACACGAGAAATTATTTAAATAGCATAACGGCTGTTCTTAACAATATTACAACTATAAAGGCCTTGAGGAGAACACAATATTACTCGAGGACGTTTCGCTGTGTTTGTCCTCAGCCTTGGGAGAATACGTCTCGCAATGTTCGTCCATTGAGGACATCGATTGTGTAATTATTGTATATATGTTTTCACTCCCATTCCCGAATCAAGTGCTTTGAAACAAGAGAAATAGTTCTATCATGTAATTAATAGGGGAGCGCATGGCCATCCCAAATCAAGTACTTGTTGTGCTATGGACAAACACAGTGAAACAGAGGTGTATGCACTAAGATTCAAGCACATGAGGTGAGAGTACCTTGCAATATCCAGTGCAAAACTAACAGCGGTAAGTGGGTTGAGTGCACCTTTGTCCTTCAGATATTGATGAAGATCACCCTGAAAAATGAATTTAACTTAACATGAGCAAGTTCCAAATAGTCCACGCAAAATGATAGTTGAACACAAAGCAAAATACATACTCCTCGTAGAAACTCAGTAATTAGCATTAGAGGCTTGGTTTCTGTAACTGCTCCAAGGAACTGGACAATATTTGGATGTCTCAGCTTTATTAGCAAGTTCACTTCGTGCTTAAAATCTTGGCTGCAGGAAAGGGAAAAAAACATTACATAAACATGCATACACAAACATGTATCTTGTAACTAGAACACTATAGTTAACTACGATTGATGAAAAATTGGTGTACAATCAATCAGTTGGAGCAAGCAAGGAGGTTGGTAGTTATTCTGATATGATTGGCTTACATCACCAGCCTGTCATCAGATAAGGATGGAAGAATGCGCTTGACAGCAATAGGTGTTCCTCGCCAATTTGCTTTCAGAATTTCACCGAAAGAGCCCTGTTGTAGGAAGCAGGTTACACGAACTTAAGATAACCCAATACAAAAGGAACTAAAAGTGAAGTACAGTAAATCATTGAACTATGCTAATACTTTATCAAATAATTGTATTGAGAAAGAGATGTTTCAAGACTTGAAACCTTTCCGATAACTTGTGCTTTTGTAAAGTCCAATTCAAGTGGGTTAATCTCCCAGTCAGCCTTATTTGTTAGAGGTGGTGGAATCGTCTTTGGTTCAAAATGGCTTCCAGTTTTCCCCTACAGGGTAAAAAGGAAAAATTCGAAGGAGATGAGAACGATCACATGATGCATCAATCTGCATAATCATATCATATTTACAACCGCCAGTTTTAAAACTCGTAGTCCAGTAGAGCATGATTAATCTAGTTGCAAGCAAAAGGTAAACCAAAAGTATCAACTAAACAGAGCATGTGTAAATCACCAAGTCCTCCCCCTTAGATCACCTAATATTTTGCCAAAGAAAGAGAGGACACCTCTACTTCCGACAACAATATTGGGGACCATGTGTCCTGGATACGTATTTAGAAACATTGCACCGATAACAGCTGCAGAGCAATATACAGGGGACTCACCCACTAAACCCATACCATACAGTGACAGGTGGAATTGGAATACCTGGTGTTCAAGTTACAGATTTAGTAATCTTGAGCTACAGGTCAAACCTATTCAACCTAAAACTTTGCAATCCAATAACCAAGACAACCTGTTAAATCAAGTTATCGACCACATACATATGTCAATCCGCCGTGCTCCTTGAGCAGCTCAATCATGGACTGCCTCTTTGCGCCCTCCGCATCAGCTAGTGGCTGTTCACAAACCATAGAAATGTTAGCATGATTAGCAATCGTCCTAAGTGTGACATCATAATATGAGAGTCTGGACCAAGCCAGTCAATATTTACAGCACTACAGCACGAATATAACCCATCAGCCAACATAAACCTAGAAGTGCACTGGACAGAACCACGCCAGGCTTCTACATCAAGACTTAACACCAAACCGAACCAAATAAGCAACAATCGAGACTGAATGAAAGTATGACTCGTCGCGAGGAAACAAATGTCATGAAAACATGCTTTAAGAGCGGAATGAACCGATCATTGTAGCACCGGCACATTTGACAAGCCAACATAGCAAGCGCGAGACCCCATGAATTCGCAGCGCAATCTGCAAATTCCTCAAATGCAGCAAGGTCGAGACACTAAGGAAAACCGGTTCCCAAGCCCAACGCAGAAGATGAAAGAGTACAACGCAGTAGTAGGATGAAAAGCTGCAGAGCGTGGATGTAACTGATCGCGTGCCTTTCCAAATTGTCAAATTCGACAAGCCAATCGTATCCCAACAGAAGAGAGTAGGATCTGAAACCTCTGAATCGTTCCAACACGAAAACAAAGAGGCCAAGGCGCAGCATCAACCCAAATCGAGCCCGCGACATCGGAACAGACAGAGAATATCGGAACAGACAGAGCATGCAAATCAAACGCAGATGCAAGGGGCAGGGGAGGATCGTCGGAGGAGACTGGCCCACCCCACTCCCACCCACCCACCCACCGTGTTCTGCCAGCGGTCCTGGGCGTTGACGTCGGCGCCGTTGGCGATGAGGCACTCGGCGACGTCGTGCCATCCGTGGAGCGCGGCGACGTGGAGCGGCGTGCGGCTGTCGTAGTCCCGGGCGTTGACGAGCGCGGCGTCCTCCTCCAGCAGCTTCCGCACGGCGCCGACGTCGTTCTGGTGCGTGTGCCACAGGATGAGCGAGGTGCGGACGACGAGGCCCTTGTCGTCGAACCGGCGCCGCGCGCCCCCTTCCGACGACCCCGCGCCGCTGCTCCCGCCACCGGATCCCCCATCCGCCGCAGCGGCAACCGCGTCCTCCTCCGCCGCGCTCATCTCTCCCTCTCTCTCCCGCGCCCGTCCCGCGTGGTCCGAACCGAACCGAACCGAACCGGATGAATCTGCGTGGAAAGGGTTTCTCTGCTTCTCCGTTTGTTTCTGTGTCTCTGGAAATCCTACTATTCCGGTGCGGGGAGCTGGGGGACTTTTAATCGCCCTCGGCCCGCGTGCAGTGCACGAGATCTGAATCTGATCTCTGAATCCAACCCGTGACTGTTTAGCGTCTCATCACAGCGCCAAGCGCTGCTAACCCGTTTGGTTAAGGACCCCGCTAGCCGACGCCCACTTGTCGTATGTGCCAGGCTGACTGACTGACTGACTGATGCAGCAGCAAGTCAGTCACGCTCTGCCGGTCTGCCCCTGCCCGGGCGTGAAGGATGCATATGCATCCAAAACCGGCGAATTTTCCACGGAGCTGGAGCTGATCAGCTGACGCAGTCTTTGCTCCCATTTTCGTGCGGCCTGCTTTGCGGCTTTCCCTGTCGCGCGCAGACATCCGAGTTCTTCGCCAAAATTGCCACCAACGTCTTGTTTAGATTGCAAATTTTTAATCTTGGACATTGTAGCACGTTTCGTTTGTATTTGACAAACTTTGTCCGATCATGGACTAACTAGACTCAAAAGATCCGTCTCGTGATTTACAACCAAACTGTGTAATTAGTTATTTTTTTTATCTACATTTAATGCTTCATATATACATCCAAAAATTGATGTGAGAGAGAGAGTGAAAAAAACTTAGAATTTGGATGCAAACTAAACAAGGCCCAAGATGGTGCCATTTTTGCACTGATCCGCACGCACTGTACGAACTGTGGGTGGTGAGCAGAACCCCCGGAGTTACTGTACACCGATCTCGGACAAATTAATCGTGCAGAAGATGGTGTAGGCAACCAATAACGAACCTGTACAAGTGCGCTGACAACGACAATTATGACTTGCTATGCAAAAATTGCAGGTGCGCTGCTGCGCTCGTTACGTACGAGAGCGAGTGCTCCCCGGTCCCCATCGTGCTCCCCCTCTCCGGTCGGTCCCGGGACGCGATTGCCATGCGCCCATTCCTGCGTACCTCTTCCAACCATGCTTTTTCGGACCACCCTGAGCGTGACAAACGCTGCTGCGTGTGCGGCGGGGGCGTATCGTATCTCTCGGCTCTCGCCAGGTGCGGTGCTCCCATCCCGATTCCGCACTGAGAGCGAGAGGGCGGTGCGCTTATCACCGTCCTGGCGTTCACCCGTTATCGTCCATCGATCGGCAAAGTAGGGGAGCAGCGGTGGGCCGGGACAAGGGGCCACCGGGCGGTTCCATGTGCGGCACGTGGATTCCGCTCAGGATTTGGCAAATGCTTTGGCTTTGCAGACCCGGTCGCTGCAGGTGCGGAACCGGTCCCTCCGCCACGCTTTTCCGTGGTTTCTGATGAGGCGAATGAGACTCTGAAAGGATAGCGATGGTGATGTTTTTGTCAGGGGAGAAAGATACTGATACCGACTGTTTATGTTTTTTTCGAAGGATGACTCGTGTTCAGTGGCTAGATGACCGGCAAGTTTCAGGGCGACCGTGCATGGGCTAAGCATGCTTATCCAATAACCGACGTCCGCAGCGGAGCTTTCGAACTGATGTTCATAGTTTGTGACAATATATATTGGTCCAACGCATGTGTGCCTACCGTACAAGAGATAAGCATTGAGGGCCAGGTTTTTTGTGTTAAGAAATGGGACGCTGCGTGAGCTAGCACCACTGGATGCCTCTTTTGAGAATCGGGCGAGGTAATGGCTCAAGTCAGAAACCACTGAAATTAAACAAATGTATTTGAGCATATCCTTTTGGATGAAGGGCGAAAACTATGGTAAACCCTTTACCACCTTTTCTGACAGTTTGGGACGTACTAAGCATGCGCTGCAGCTGCAGTACAGCAGTAGTAATATACGTGTTATTACTATAAAGCAGTAGTAACTCATGGTCTCATGGACAGAGCGAATAGAGGATCGATCGGTAGCTTCTGTAGCTGGCTATGTATATTCTTTCCAGCTATAATTGCGGCTCACCTGATGACCCAGGCACCCATCAGCCGCATTTTAGCCGGAAATGCTGGTACAGTGGTACGCACATGGACGAGATGAGGTAGTGCACGTCTCGCAGTAGTGAGAAGTCCATAGTCATATGTGCATGCCGACGAGGTTGCGACCTCAGTTCAGACATCACAATATATGATGGATAACTAAAAACTAAAAGATCTATCTGCAAAAGGTAAAGCTACTTTTCAGTCATCTAAGTTTATACTCCTACATCCATATTTGACAGACCAGCACCTGTTCCAGTTTTCTCAAAAATCATGGAACAGCGTGAGGGTATCCAGCAACAGAAGATGAAATAAGACAAGTCATCATTGCTGAGCAGGGTAGCTTAATGTTCTAGTACATCGATTATGATTTTCAAGTAAATGTCTCATGTATCAGGGTAGCTCTCGACAATACACTGGGAAGATGAAATAAGACAAGTCAAGCCAAACGTTGCAGGGTAAATTGACAAACCTACAGTTTGTTGGTAAAAGAAGATGAAATCAAATGGTAAAACAAGGCAAAATCATTAACTTTGCTGACCAAAAACAGTGGTAGTATATTGACAAATGTACAGATTGTTATTCCATGTCATGTCTGAATTTTGAATTACACTACCAATTGCAATAAGTACACTAATTAGCTGGACATATTTTTAAGAACCATTTGGTCCTTATATGATAGGGAATATTAATTTCAAACTAACTTAGACGGCTACTTAAGTGCTCATTTTCCTGCTCTGCAGTCTGCACGCACAATCACTAATTCACTACTCCGTACTTACCAATAGTCAAATGCAAATAGAGTCCAAACTAATTTTGAAGAATTTGATCAAAGAGAAATTCAGATTTATGCCAATTTGGGGATAAAACAAACTTTTAGAAAGAAAAACTCCACCTACCCACAGAAAATTATATAACACTAAGAACTATTATTTTTTATTTGACAATAGTGGTTTCAAATGATCACATAATGAAGCAACATTCAGACTAGCCAAGGCACTATATAATCCCCAATTACATTTTCTAATTAAAATTTTGATCTCCATTGATCAACTTATAAAGTTAGGATCTAAACATGCAATTCTCATGTCCAGGGATCCAAGCAGCACAACCATGGGAAGCAAGCCTAGGAATTTGCTCTGCAATTTACTCTAAATTAAATTATACAACTTCAAGGCAAGCTACTACAGGAAATTATTATATAGTTTTTAGGATCTAAACACGCAACTCTCATGTTTAATAACTAACCTCAAGTAGTAGTTCATCCATGTAATTGACCATCTGGCACACACTCAGACAATCTGTTTTAGAAGCTCCATAAGTAGAGAAATCCTCCAAATAGTATGATTCAGAAAAGAAAATATCTGCAGGCAACCAAGTACCGAAACAAGTCCGGAAATCATAATGTGAAATTAAGGTATTGAAGAAAAGGTATATTTTAGTAACAAAATTTTCAATTGTGACGTACCAGCTAAACCCACATGATGTATTCTGTGATTTTGTCACAATGGATACCAGCTTGTGAAGAATGCATTCTACACCGTAAGGCTCGGTCAGCCATTTAATGTCTTCTGGCAAGCAGCCTGTACATGACCAAAGAAAAACATAGCATTATGGACTATACGGGTGGATGAGTTCAAGCATTGAAGTGCAAACTGAAGAAATAGATTGTTTAGTTGTACGATAATTGTCTGTCAAAAGGAAAGCATTGAGTGAGACAACCTAAAGAAAATTATGTGATCGTGGTCGAGCCCCAATAGTTCGGTTCGATGACCAAAAGATGAAACGAAGGAGTAGCAAAGATAATTTAAGTATTTTCAAAACCAAATAAAAGAATTGACCAGGAAATCACCAAAGTTGAAGTTTTCGTCAACTCCCTTATGGCCATTGTAGCATAAGATGATGCTGGTAGAGTAAATTCTAATTTCACAGCCAGTTTCTCTGGTGACAGATCTGAGATGCCAATTGATTTGGTTTCTACTGAGCTAGCTTCAATGGTTGGTCCAGAGGTGTCCAATGAAGCTTGCAACCTGGAATCACTTGATGGACAACTGCAAGTCCCATCAGATAACGGTTGATTTGTTTCTGATGACTGGGTTTCTGATAGAATATCTAAATCAGTTGGTACTAAAGGTGTATTGTCATTAGTGTAAGTCATTAGGTCCCTGCATTCATTAAAAAACAAATCATAGCACCAAATGTCGTACAGGAGTACATATACAATTAGCTTGGGTTGTTCATCTAAATTCACTATGAATAAATATACAGAAAATTAAAGTTTAAATCTAAAAGATAGGGGACAAAGCATTTGATTCGACGGAACAGAAAAACTCTGCTTGTGTTGTGTGTACCATTCAAAATCAATAGGGCGTTGGAGTACGCGGCGGTAACCTCCTTTCATGCTTGTAATCGAGAAGTCCCTAACAAATGACAGTCAAAGAAATGTATGACAAATAAGAACTTGCTCCACTGGCCTAAAAGTATATTGTGCATAAGGAACCAAAAAGGAAAGCCTACATAGATAAATGTCATTTTAAACCCTCATTTTCCTTCTGGTGAAATCAGAAGGAACTTTCTAGTGGCAGTGTATGATTACAGTTCGTAAGCACCACTAAACTGTTCAAAAGAGGAGTCAGACAGCAAAAAAAATGGACCTTGTGACAGAGCGACTTACTTGATGCCATGGGCGCTCTCTATCAGGCTAATGCCATCCTGTGTCACAAAATTAAGATGAACATTATGGTGGTCGTTGGAAAAGAAATAATTTGAACATGTGAAACTCTATCACGTCTTCATAATCTGACTGGAAGAATTATGTATTCCATGAGTTTGTCAAAAAGATTTCTCTAAAGAAGAGATAATATAGTAACCGATGGAAGAAACACTAAAAGTTAAAAGGGACTTCATGACCTAATAAACCATTTCCTCACCATAACTTTCAGACTAAACATTTATATTTCATAACTAGATACTCCATATCATATGCATGTAAACAGAAAAAATTTCAATTATATCCTTTTTTGGGCATAAAAGAGCATAAGATGCTTGTACAACATAATCTAGTTATCATTAGTTCATTAAAGATGTTTCTTCAGTTCATAACTGTTATGGTCGGCAAGGTATACCAACGCCGCGACAAAGCCAGTGGCTGAAGGTGGACCGCGGCAGGAGCGCACCAGCGCGCGGTCACCACGTCGCGGCGTCGCAGTTTGTTCGCGGCAGCCGAGTCTTCAGAAGTTTGTTTCGTTTGGTTTGTTACCCTCAGAGAGAATAGGAGTTTGTTTAGGAGTTTGTTTCATTATTCCTTAGAGTGAGGAGAGATTTGTTAGCATTTGGTTATAAGTGTGGAACACTATTCATTAATGAGAATCAGCCAGAGATTGAGATTCATCTCTCTCGCTCCCTGGCGCCCCAGCGCTCACACCCTCGTCCACAGCCCTAGCTTCGGCGCCGAGCACGGCGCCGCCGCCTCGCCGCCGGGCGTTCAAGCCTCACCCCTCCACGTCCCACTCCTATCACCTTCGTAGCAATCCACGTTCCAACAATAACACAACAAACCTCTTGAATAACTGAAAAGTTCATGACAAAACTCATTACCTTCTTGGCTATTTCATGATAAATCCTAGCAACTTCATTCCCAGGAAACAATGTTTCTGACCTGCACGTGGAAAATAGTAAGCATAAGTGCATAACACTCAAATCACAAAAACATACGACATAAGCATATGCTCCTCAGTCCTCACCCAGGCAAAGGGAGGACAACATCCTCAAACGAGTAGACTGCCTTCAATAAATCTTCAGAATCAACTAACTAGAAGAGAAGCGCATGATTGGGAATTTTGTTATATCAGTGTTATGGAAAGGTTCGCCGTCAGAAGTATGCTCAGTAACGATTTTTTATAGCATACCTTCACAGACTGGATCATTTCTTCAGGAAGTGTTTTACAAGACAATTCCATTTCAGGTGAATTAGCATGGCTATCATCACCATCATCAAACGTATCCGTGGTAGTTGCTTCTCCAAGAGAGGACCCTGTTTTGTAAACTAAGTCACCTTCTACAACTTGTGAAATACCTGTGAGTTCAGCCATTAGCATATACAGAAGAAACAAGAGTATATACTAGTCCCTACTCCCAAGAAAGCGAAAGGTTAGTTTTAGAACAACAGCTTGAACGAGAGCAGCAGAATCCAATGCACAAGTAGACTTACCATACTTTTCCACTCTCATACTTGCAGCATGATTCCATAGGTAACTCTGGTAGCTATGTACATACCTGCACAGCATGGTTCCATTGGAGTACCAGAGCACAAAGTAAATACGAAAAGCCCTAACAATATATTCTGACAGTAGATTTTGAATACTAATTTCTTACATAACAGTGATGTACCACATTCTTCATTACATAATTAGCAATACAAATGAAAATTTAGATAATATATTGCAACATACATCAGTCTCAGTGTTTTAGGTATAGCCATTAGTGCTTGTAGATAGTTACCGGGGTACTTCTTCAATCTCTGAAGCTGGAAATGAAAGAAAACATAGTTCTAAGGCTCCCACATTAATGCAATTGAATTCAGACTGACAACAAGCAAGAATGTAAAATCTTAAATGGTAACAAGAATGAACATAAAATATGGCATTCATGAATTATCATGATCACTTAGTAAATATTGGAGAAAATGAAAACTCAATCTCACAAAAGCAGGACAAAAAGGGAATTTTCTATTTATTACCTCTTACTGTGCAAGTAAACGACTTTTATCTTTTGGTTGGGTACATTTTGTACAGAAAAAGTAATTGTGTATTACCTGACATTTCAAATTGATATGAGTAAGGAAGGCTGTATGGTGCTGCCTAGTACCTAGAGGCTAGAGGTGCCTAAACTAGTGTAGTGTAAAGAACATGTCTATCCAGGCATGCAAATATTTGAGCAACTTTCACCACTCTGGACCAATTGCCAAGCCTGGTTTACCTCTCAAAGCCTCCTTGTTTGAAACTGATGCTAAAACCGAACTGCTGAACTTAAAATTCATGAGTGGAACTGCACCAAACACCTCAACAGTTCACATAGACTCTGTATTGTGTAGTCAAGAAAGCTCTTGGCAGGCGGGAAACACAAATACCTACATCTTACTTTTTTATATAAGTGGACTCTGTAGGAAACTACGGAGTAGGAGCCTAGGACCAATCAAATCCCAGCATCCCAAAACTATGCAGTAAATGTGCTAGGAAGGAAAAGGTGTATGAATTTATTTCGGCAACATGTACTATGTCTGCAAAAAGATCAAGGAAACCTACAATAGCTCTCTCCACTGTGAGATGTCGGGGCATGCCCCTAAGTGTTGCATCAACATCACCATGCCATTTATAATGTACCTGCACGTCATTCATTGCATGAAACTGCTAGAAGTGAGTTAAGTTTCAAATATTCACAACAACAACAACAAAGCCTTTCAGTCCCAAGCAAGTTGGGGTAGGCTAGAGTTGAAACCCACCAAGAGCCACTAGTCACGGTTCAGGCACTTCAATAGCTACTTTCCAAGCACTCCTATTCAAACATAGGTCTTGCCTCCCCCTTTGTCAATTTCGGTCTTTCTCTACCTCTCCTCACATTATTAGCTTGGCTTAGGGTTAAGTTTCAAATATTCACATTTAACATAAATTATTTAGTTATTTAACAGGGAAAAAAGAATACCGCCTACCCTTGTACCAAGAATCAAGCTAACAGCACGTCTCCACTCTCCTCTAAGCAAAGCAGCACCAACAAAGTGAGTAGGTACAGAACCGCTGCCAAAGCGCTATCAAACACAATGGAAGCAAACTATTATGATTTGCAGAATAACGAACAAAAAATCATATCTTAACAGGCATAAGAAGCAAAAAATGATGAACTACACATCACATAATAATATAAAAACAGTACTAACTTGAAGCATGTTCCTGTACCTGTAAGCCATAGTAATTGATAAATCCATTTTTACTTAGACCATTAACTGCAGCATTTATAACATCGGCCGATTCTGCAATAACATTCCTGGGAGAGATAAAAGAAACAGGAAACATGAATTATCTGTTCACTCTTTAATTAGAAAACAAGGTCATGGCCCGAGTAAGTGGACCAAAGATAATAGCGCAAAATGATGGACAAAATTCTAGAGTTCCTTATAAGTTGTAACTTAAAAGCAAGCCACCAAGCATTTTATCGTGATTCCAACGACATGTTTCATAGTGCACGTGTAGCATCAAAATTGGCAAAGCACAAGCAGTTTCATGAAGACCATTCATGACATACAATCAGCATGCTAATGCTGCCAATAGTGCCACACATAGCAAGGAGAGTACACACCTCAAAGTAATTGCAAAGTGGTTCCCTCTGAGTTGACCAAGAGTAAGGCCCTCCTTCGCGTAACTGGAGAGCCATTTGCAGCTAAGTAGTCAGTGATTTTACATAAAGCAGTTCATAGCTATATGCTTGAATGGTTACCTAAAGTCTCCAACTCTGATACCTACGAGTTTGCTATTAAGAGCAGCCAACCTACTGGCATACACTTTGAAAAGTGTCACCTGATCAAAAAGGCAGGGAATCATCAGGACAGTGGGAAAAAAAGATAGAGAATTGGGAGGAGGGGGGGCTGTTCACACTGAGATCAGCCTTTTATCAAGCTTATTCAAATACTTTGTTACCCGACCAGACCATATTGACCCAGATTGTCCAACAATAAACCAACAAATGGGAACAACTCAGGGCATACCTGTTGGGTTGTAACAGCATGTTTATCCTTTGTTCCTGCAAATCCAAACGATCTTGGCTGTGGAAATTAAGGCCACCAACCAATCGATGAGAAAATTGAGCAACTCAATAGAAAACTTGTGAAGTACTTTGATAAGTAAAACATGGAGACTACCTGAACCCCTAGCATCTTTCCTATAACTCCTAGTGCCTCTTGTGTGTCCTTGTTCTCCTTGTAAAGGTGAAACCTGGTAATATTGCTTACTATTACCAGCTATATTTCAAAATCAAAATACATGAAATATGAATAACAAGTCAAATGCGCATCCTAACACATTATCTCAGCAGACCATAGATGCATATGACAAAAAGAAAATGGCAGCACCTCAGAAACTTCCCCAGGTGATAAGGCCAGGATGTAGAGCCTCTACTGTCAAACGGCTTGTCATCTCTCCAGCCTGAACTGTCCATGCCTCTCCTGTTCCTTCCTTTCCCACCACGTGGCCCCGAACCCAAGCGCACCCTAATACATTTCTGAATACCATCGCTGTGCTCAACCGTATCCGTGTTCAGGAACTTGAAATTCCTCTTGATGAACTCGTGCACCTCCTGCACCAAAAACAATTACAACAGGGCAGGTGACACATATCATCCAGGCATCCACTGAAACCACGTTCGGGATAACCAAACTCACCGATCGATGGGCCTTATCTGAATCAGCTGACAGAATGATTGGCGACAAATTACCATCCCCTCCCTCAGAAACCCTCTCCAGGAATCCCCTCAACGCGTCGTAATCCGCTTCGCCGCAGAGCAGCCGGAACGACTCGAGCGCCCGCGATGGATTCGCGGCGGCGTCGGGGTCGCCGTCCTCCGCATTATCTCCACTCTGCAAAGTGCAAATCCACAAAGACCAGGCAGCCGAAGCGAGGTCAGAGCCTAGGACATGGCGGATGGCGGATAAGATTACAGCCCAGTCCACTAATGCAAACCCGCAGCATGGGAGTTCGGGAGAGAAATACCTCCTCGCCGTCGGGGAGATCGAAGGAGGTGAGACGGACGAGGGCGCCGTCGCGGGAGACCTCGTGGACGACGAAGTCGGAGCAGCGCTGCTTGAGCGCGCCGCGGATGCCCGGGATGGAGGAGGCGAAGCGGGAGATGCCGACGTCGGGCTCGGCCAGCGGCGCGCGGCGCGGCGTTGGCGGATGGGCTGCGGCACGGGCGCGGAAGTGGGCGGCGGGCGGCCGGGAAGGGGGTTTAGGGGTGAGGAGGGGCAGGGGTTTTAGGAGGTGGCGACCGCGCATTCTGTCAGGCGCGCGGTGGGAGCACGGCCGCCGGATTGGGGGACGGGGACGGGGACGGGGACTCGGGGATTGATCAACATTGCTTTTGATTATCCGTTTTTTAATGAAGAGCGATGCCTGCACCGTGGAGCGAGTAGAAGGCTTCAGATCCAGCAAAAGCGAACTCATACGCAAACAAATCTTGGGCACGTCGCCGTGGCTCCATCGTCATCGTCGAATATTGCCAGGAATTGTCGTCGATCTGATATATATATATCCTGTGCTCAGTTGATTGGACGAGCAACAGACACAAAGAAAGAAAACAGACCGCATAAAAATCTTGGGCGAGAAGTGTGAACAATGGTAGCTGGGGCTACGTGTATAAAACCGTTTCATGTCACCTGCCACGGTGGCAAAATACGTCATGTGACCGACGTGTGATTGTAGACGCACACATTCAACTAGTTTATGCATCTATTTGCATATTTTCCAATTTGATGGACCAAAACGATACAACCATTAAGTTGTTGTAGGAAACTGGAAATACTGTCGATGTGGATAATGGTCAAGTATCGAGAAGAAGATTGAGAGAGTAACTAATATCGAGAAGAAGATTGAGGGAGTGGATTTTCAACATGCATGTATGCCATAGGAAGGGTGTCAAGATTCGCAAGGTCACGAGAATTTGGGCAGGCGTCTGGGTGAGAGGGATGGGGCATCGAGTGGGGACGTTTCGAGATGTCGAACGGGAGCGGTGGTGGACACTTGATCTAGCACGGTGACGGACGAAGTGGTTGCAGTCGGTGCCATGGCATGGGGCGACGCCGACGCAGTGGCAGATGAGGGAGCGCGTGGAGGTTAGTGTTGTGGTAAGGGGCGACGCCTCTGGGGTCTATAGGTGCCAGGGTGGGGGCAAAGCCGGTCGGGGCTACAGGTGCCGGGGCCGAGGGCACCTCGCCGGTGAAGGAGGAGGCGCAGGGAGCAGGTTAGCAATGGCGCATTGGGCGGAAGTGACGCGGCGCAGGGAAGAAGGCTGGGAGAGAAATTGATTTAGAAAAATCTAATCAACGATGCAACCCACGGAGCCGATCGACGGCCATGACAAGGACCTGTTTGGATGAAAGGTTTTAAGCCTAATACCCTTGTAAAATACAGGTATGGAAAATTATACGGGTTGGCAGGAAAAAAAACTGTTTGGATGATCAGTTTCCATAATAAATTTACAACCGGTTTAGGCTAGGCCACACTTTTTTTCCATAGTTATCGGGCTCGTCTCTCTCATCTCGGATGCCAACCTGATTGGACGTGGCCATGTCGGCGTCGGCGGTGACGTCCTGCTTGTCTCTGCTAGCCTTCTTGGCACCGCCGCAGCCGCCGATGCAGAGTGAGCAACTCCTTCCACCGGCTGGACCGCTTGTTGACGGAGGAGGCCCTCTCGTCGTCGTCGTTGGCGCCGCCGCCACAGAGCTCGTCGCGCAGCGTGGTGGGCAGCCGTGCGGCGGCGAAGCAGCTGGGGCTGTCCTTGAGATGAAGGATCCTACCCTTGGAGAAGAGCTGGGTGGCCGCCATCATGCGCAGGCTCATTGGCCGGTTCTGCTTCTGCACCGGCGGCGACGGCGGCACCGCGAAGTCGCTGAGAAGGAGATGCGCGGGCTCAGCGCGGCCGGTGGCTGCGGGCCGCTGCAGAACCCCGCGGCGCCGTAAGGGTTGTACATGTTGATGCACGCCATCGCGCGGCGGCGCGGCTTGCTGACCTCGTTCGCGCACTTCCTCCTACCAATCTGAAAATTTTCCGCTATCAAGGTCTACGGCGATCCATCGCTCGAACAAAACAACATTTTCCGCTGGCAAAAAAAAATCAAGAGGTATTCATGTGCACAAGAAATTACAAGCGGAAATATTTTACAGGTGAAAATGATTACAATACTGCGGAACAGGCCCTAAGTAGTGGGGCCGGGTAGGCGTGCCTTTTTCCCATGAGATTGATTGACGGGAAACAACAGTCACTCGTGATATTTGCCTTTGCTGTGGCACATATTTATGATTGCGGGTTAAGAGATGGCATAGAACAGCACTATGACGCTAAGTGTGCCAATATTTGTGTTAGAGAAAATATCACTCGTTTTTTATCTACTATAATAAAAATTGAAGGGAAATATTAAAATAAAAAATTTGGACAAATAAAAGAAACAACACACTATCTCGGGCTTGTTGAATTTTGGCTGAAATTGACTGAAAAACATTGGCTGAAATGTTGTGAGAGAGAAATACGGTTCCGGCTGAAAAAAGAAACCGAACAAGTCAGATATGGGGTAAGCCGAACGGAGAGTAGGTGAGGGAGCTGTGGCGATGTTGTGGCCTGGAGAATTGGCGCGAAAAGCCTCCGTCCTAATAAGTGACGTTTTTAACTTTTAGATATTTTATTTGGCCGTTCATTTTATTCAAAATTTTTATATAAATATATTATCTATTCTGTTATAACTTAATTTATCATTAAATATACTTTAATAATAATTTATTTATTTTATATTTATAAAAAAATCAATAAGATGAATGGCCAAATAAGATGTCCGAATGTAAAAAAATATCACTTATTTTAAGGCGGAGGGACCATGGTACAGCCAAGGAGGTGGCCAGAATGATTCTAGAGATTCAAGATGATAATTGTTTGAAAATATTACTTCTCCATTCTAAATTATAAGTCATTCCAATAATTTTAAAGAGTCAAAGCATCTCAAGCTTGATCAAAATTATAGAAAGAATTACAAAAAAATTATGACATCAAATAGATGTATTATGAAAATATAATTAACAAAGAACCTAATGATACTTAGTTGGTATCATAAATATTATTTTCTTATCATATAAATTTAGTCAAACTTGATATGCTTGGACTTTCCAAGATTCTTGAAATTACTTATAATTTGGAATGCAGGGCAATATTTCTTTCTATGCAATTGGTGGCAAGAACCAGATGCTGTCAGAGAAGGAGAGCCAAGCTCTGTTCGGCTGGCTGGAAAAACGGTTAACGCTTATGTTATTTGTTGTGAGAAAAAATATTGATATTTCGCTGAAACCATAGGTTCGATAAATTCAAGCGAGGAGGGCCCAGATCAGCGTGCCTCCACAACCCTTACCTCCCCGACCCCACACCGGACTCCCTACCTTCCCTCAACCTCGCGCCTTCGCCTCGTCGCCGCGGCCGAGGTCTTCCGAAGCGGAGGCAGGAAATGGCGCCCGCCTGCTCCTCCTGTGGCGTCGACGGCGGCGGGTATACCGGCGCGGTGCACCCCCTTCACCTCCCGCCCCCGGCTCCCCTCCGTGACTCGCTTCCTGGCACGCGGTCGACCGGCTTTATCATCCCCGGACGGCCAGTGAGGAGAGATTTTCACTTCTCCGCATTTGGGCGGGAGCAGCGGCAGCGGCTCGCATCTTGGTGAAGTCCGTCTGTGGCACGTGCATCAGGGCGGCGTCGGTGGCTCGCGCATCAAGGCGGCGGCGCGGCGCGCGTCAGGGGCGGCATCGGCAGCGCGTGCGCATCAGCGTGGCGGCTGCTCCATCCAGCTCGGCGGCGGCACGCGTACATCCGAGCGGCGGCGGCGGCGACTCCTTCTCGGGCGGTCGGCTCTAGCTCCAACCTCCAAGCTCAAGCTGTCCAGGACAAAGCAAGCAGCACCGATCGGTTACCAGCTTCAGCTCCACGGTCCACGCATCTACCTCGACATCTCAACCTCATCCCCTCCCGTGCTGTTGCCGGTTTGCTCCACATTCCGCACTGCTCAACTGAACTAGAATTTCTTCTTTTTTCAAAGTAAGCATATTGTTCCCATATTTCATTTTTATTTTAAAAAGGCGTTGTGCTCGGTTACACTGAACCTGCAGAAGTTAACAGACATGAAGAAGATGTGTCTAGTTGTTCAGAACTTCAGATGCATCAATTGTCACATATAAGAAACTCATAGGAACCTGCAGGCTAGCAACTACTAACTTGAAGCTAAAGATGACTGGGATCCATTCACTAATTATTGAGTGCCTCATTATCACTTCTACTTTGTCCGTCCATTGCAACGAAAAAAAAGATATAACCATGATAATTAAAGTTTGAACGTACGTTGTACCATTGTTGGCGGTCTTTACCGATCAAATCCGACCGCCAATTAAGACACAAAAAGAGAGAAATTGGCAATCTCAAACACATATGCATTTACTATTAACCAAGTTCCACATGTATTTAGAGAACATTATTTTGCAGGTTACAAACATAAATACATGGAAGATTTCACCGAAAGTCGCTTTTCGACGCTGATTTGCGCAAACTAACGAGGGAGACGCCCATCAACTCGACTCAAACCGGGCAAAGCACCACGGGAAGCAATCTAGGCCCAGCCCAAAGCCTACCACGCGAAGGCGGTGGCGAGGCGGCACGGTCAAGGGGCGGTCAACCCCCTACCGACGCTGCTCAGCCACCCCTTCGACAGGCGGTGGCATGCCTCCATGTTGAGGCGGTTGGAGCCGGTCCTCGCGCCAGGAATAGCCTCTAGCACCGCCTAGATCCGTGTATATAAATAGAGGGGTACCCCTCCCTCTACAACACACTCAACTTGAGCATCACCTCACACACCACTACCTCACTCCCTTCTAGTAGTTGTAGTTTTACTTTTTAGTAGCTTTAGAGCAAGGTAAAGCTATCTTGGAGAGCTTGTCTCCTTAGAAGAAGAGACCTTTAAGTATGAATAGAGATATGAGTTCTTTCAAAGTTATGCTCTTATATTACAATTATAGTCATACTTATGAACTATAGTATAGTTATTGTGTTATGATCTTAATATATGAACTAGTCTATAGTTTGTATGTCATGAGAGTAGCATACATGACTTTATGCTTAACTACTCATATAACTTATATAATCGAAATTAAAGCTAAGTTGAGGTGGCGGTTCATCATGTCATCAAGTGTGCCCAAGTCCTTTACCTATCGATCCGTAGGGTCGGGGACCCGGGAGGATTTGGGTAGTTTCTGTATACGCAAGCGTGGTGCTTGGGTATGTAGAGAGGTGAATGCATTGTCCCTTTCCACGGTTGAGGGGTAGGTGTCAGGTGGTGACAACTCTATCCGTCCCTTGTAATCCCCCACATTCGACTAGGGTGTAGGCGTCTAAATTGTCACATGAGGTTGCTGGCAGACCAGTATTCGGTGGCCTCCCGACCTGCTTCACACTTAGCCCTAAAACTAATTATGTAACTTGTATAATCGTTAACTAATCTTCGTATGATTATACTAGACCAATGCCTGCTCGACTTAGGATTATTCTTTTATTCTTTCTCTTCATTTTATCCTTTGAGGAATGCCAAGTGTGTGTCCACTATCCTAAAACTAATGTTATTTCCCCTGTTATAAACATTGGTGTACTTATAAGCATTATTATTCAAGTTCATATCCATACTAGACTCTTAATCAAATGCCTTCCTTTGGGAAAATATAAATAACGATACCATAAATACTTCCGGGTGAAATGCTACAATGATATCTCTGTGCGCTTGCGGACAAATATCTAAAATTTGTAAGGAACTATTAAGGCACTTCTGGCATTGTTACTAGGGATAAAAACTTAGTAACGACGCTCGGTCTTGCCAACCAGTATTTCTGGTGCCATTACTGAGGATGGATTCAAACCCCATTCTTTGTAGTGATGTTAAGAAATGCCAGCAACTATTTCTGGCGCTGTTGCCGTGGAAGGTATATTCATTAAAGAATCTAGTAGGACATGTTCATGATAATATGCATGTAAGGTAGTCATTGTTTATGTAGGCTAACTTTGCTTATTTTCTCCTGTTGTGGATGAAAACAGGATAGTGTATGACTGGTTTCGACCTGCCGAACAACTACACTCAAAATCCGGAGGCACTCCTAAGGAAGAAACGGTCTCATGCCGCTTCTTCTTCTTCTACTCCTCCGACAATCGAACCAGTCACCCCCGTACCATTCGCTACTCCAATCATGGCCAAAACCCTCCGCGACTACTCCACCCTCGATGTTGCCAACATGCCCGTTGGGCCCGCTGTTAATATTGGGGGTGGCAACTTCGAGCTCCGTACCAGCCTCATCACGATGGTGCAGGCAAACCAAGCGAGGACGCGAACGTGCATCTCCAACACTTTCTCTAGTTGTGCGACACCATCGTCATCAAGGATGTCGCACCGGAGAGCATCAGGCTCCGCTTGTTTCCCTTTTCCCTCTTGGGGAATGCGAAGCATTGGTTCTACAAGGAACGGGAAGCTGTCAAAACGTGGGACAAATGTTCCACGACGTTCCTCGCCAAGTTCTTATCCATGGGTAAAACCAATGCCCTGAGAGGACGAATTTCCAACTTCCAGCAAAGCTCCATGGAAACCATTCTCGAGGCATGGGAGAGACTGCAGGACTACATTCAAGCATGCCCACACCACGGAATTGAAAACTAGTTAGTGCTCCAAAATTTTATGATGGATTAATACCCATGTCTAGGGGCCACCTCGACGCTACTGCTGGAGGCGCTTTCCTTTCCCTCACCATTGATGGAGCCACGGCTCTCATCAATAAAATGGTGTAGAATCAAAGCTGGGGAGGAAAGAAAAACATAAAAAAAGGAATGCATATCGTGAAGGAGACGAATATGCTTTCCACAAAAATAGATTTATTAATGAAAAGACTGGAGGAACGGGCCTAAGATAAGGATGCCATGATGGGCACCGTCCAGACCATGGACTCACACATGACGTGTGAGATCTGTGGGAATGTTGGCCATTCGGGAATGATTGCCCCGAAACCCGCGAGGAAGCTGCCTTCATCAACAACGGGTTTCGCCAACTAGGTAATAACGGGTGGAACAACCAGTCCCGCCCGAAAGGTAATTCAAACTACAACTCCAATTATAATTTGAATCAACCTTCTTTCAAAGACTTGGTATTGGGCCAAATTAAAATTAATGAAAATATTACTAAAAAGTTGATGTATAATGATAAAATGTTAGAAAACATCAACTCTCAAATAGAAAGTTTATCCTCCGTAGTAAAAAATCAATTAAGCTTCAACAAAATTGTAGAGACTCAAATTTCACAAATAACTGCCGCTATTCCTGTCGATCATTCGGGGAAAACCTTGGTGCAACCCGAGAATTCCCTCGAAAATGTTAATACAGCTACAGATCAATGAAGGAGGAGAGGTCTTATCCAATGGACCAAAAATGTCAAACCATTGCCGAAGGTAAATCGGTAGTTATCTTAAAATTCAAAAATATTCAAAACAAATATTTCTAAAATTAAACATTTGAATTTTTATGTCAAAATAAAAATCTCAGAAAAATTCTATAAAAATCATTTTCTAAATAAAAATATTTACCAAATATTATTTTTGCAATAATTATAAAACTAAAAATTCAATAAAATTTGTTGGAAAATAAAAAACGAGCAAGCCGTTGGAAATCTGGATGAAACCCCAACAGCTAGAAGTTTGAAATGGCCTTTGGCCACTCCATGCCAAAGGGCAGGCTGAGCGGGCCCACCATAGGGTCGGGCGACCCCATGGGTCGGCCGCCCCCTACAGGTGACCAGTGTCGCAGCCCTTCGGACAGAGCGTAAGTAACTGTTGCCTCTCCGCCTCCTCTCAGGTTTTCGCTCTATAAATGGCTGAGGTGGCTAGGAGAGCCCCTCACCCCTCTCACACTCTCTCATTTTCACTCTCTCACTCACTTGCTCCCAAGTTTCTTTCAAGCATTTTCCAACAAGTTCTAGTGCAAGAAAACTCTGCAAAAATTCCAAGCTCAAGCTTGTCTTCGGGTTCTCATTTTATATTTTGTGCTAACCCCAACCCGCGGAAAAGTTTTCGCTTGTTGTTCTGTTGTTTTTTGCCATGGGTAGGTTCAGGAAGGCCATCGCCGGCGCTGTTAAGAAGATCACAGGATCAAGCTCAAAGTGCTCCCGTGAAGCTCAAGCATGTGCTACACCGAGCACGAAGAAAGCCCGATGCATGAAGATGAAGAGACCGTGCCCACGAAAGAACAAGAGCAAGAGCAAGGACAATCGATGGAGGAGGAGGATGCACCCCACCTCTACTTGGAGAGAGGCCGGAGATGGAAGCATACAACCTCATCCAGAACCACGAGTTCGACCACATGTCGTTGTATGACCCCACGCTTCTCCAAGCCATAGGTATGGATGTCGAATTCACCTCCATTTGGAAAGCCATTGGTTGGGAGGAAGTTGATCCCATTTGGGAACAAGGTTCTCGTCTCTTAACCATTCAATTTTTATGCTCACTAAAAGAAGCTGACAATGGAATTACTTTCCGCTTGTTTGAAGAACATTTTTGCACTTGGAAAGATCTTGCTCAACACATAGGTTTCCAACGAAGATGCTTAATTGACATAGATCATGCTCTTAGAAGTTTTAATCGCCATAAATTTTGGAATGAAATTTCGGGTCAAGTCGTAGTTGAAAAATTTCAACCTCGTAAATATGGACATCCAACACCCCACTCTTAGGCTCATGCATCGTTGGATCACCATGACTTTGTTTTCTAGGCAAGATATTCGAGTTGTTCATAATGATGAAGTGAAAATACTCTATGCCATGATTAAAAAGATTAAAATTGCTCTTGTCAAAGAAATGTTCAAACACTGGTTAGAATTGTTAAAGACATTTTCCACTTCCATATCATGTACATCTCTTGTTACTCATATTGGCACTGGTGTTGGTGTGATGGAAGATCGAGATGTAGAATATATTTCAACCCCACGCCTTATTATCGATGAGCATTACTTGTTACAAGGACATCACCTGAAACATAATACAACTGGACAACTTGTGTTTTTCTTTCAGGGATGTACAAACAAAATCCCGCTACCTAACCCGAGTCTTCGTTTGTATAATTCCCCTGCGCTAACCTTCCCTCCTGTTCCATAAGAGGAAGCTCACAGAAATTTTGCGTCCGGCAGGATGACAAGGAGCAGAGCCAGAAACGAAGCAAGCAGCTCATAGCAGCCGCAGCCTTTTCCAGCTACGCCCCAAGCATTCCACCCGGAGTCATTCCCAACTGGGCATGTACCGGGGTTCACACCCGTGTACCACCTCGGTTGGGAGAATACTCCGCAGACACACGTGGCTGGAGGATCCGGATAGGCAGAGGCTGACCCCGCAGCATGGGCGATGAACTCATCCGACTCCGAGGGGCTACCTCCACCTGTGCAACCACGACAGTCTATCTCAGGATGGGAGGACGTCAACACCCGTCTTGGAGGATTAGAAATCCGCACTGGTGAGATCCAAAATGCGCTTAACACTCACGTGCAGGATATGGCACAATGCCAAGTGTGTGTCCACTATCCTAAAATTACCGTTCTTATCCCTGTTATAAATATTGGTGTACTTACAAGCATTATTATTCAAGTTCATATTCATACTAGACTCTTAATCAAATGCCTTTCTTTGAAAAAAATATAAATAACGATACCATGAATACTTTTAGGTGAAATGCTACAATGATAGCTCCGTGCGCTTGCGGACAAATATCTAAAATTGTTAAGGAACTATCAAGGCACTTTTGGCATCGTTACTAGGGATAAAAACTTAGTAACGACGCTCGGTCTTGTCAACCGGTATTTCTTGCGCCATTGCTGGAGATGGATTCAAACCCCATTCTTTGTAGTGACGTTAAAAAATGCCAACAACCATTACCAAAATAACGATGTTAAGAGTGTAGTTCATAATGACAAAAACTATATGACCTATATAGATTGTACACACTAAAAGTCACTAATGGTTAATTCTCTACTCTCACATCAAGCCACATCATCGAAATTTCAGTCATAACATAGTCATACTAATTTCTTTTGGCTGGCCGTCCACTAATCATACATGGTACATCATCTCCTCACCTCCTTGACAGATTAAGGTCCTTCGCATCCATGCTTTTGCTTCTTTCTGTGCCAACCAATGCTGCTTAGGTTGTATTCCTAAGAGATAGCATATCCATCCATTCTTGCTTTTACAGTCACTCATTGGTAAGTCAGCCATCAGGTGCATATATGCACATATCAGCCATCTGGGTGTTGTATACAGCTCACAAGGACCTATAAAACATAGAAACGTAGAGATGGTGGCAAATGCTCATTCAACAGCTCATTTTAGGCCGATTTAATAATTATAATCAGACTCAGGAAGCACAGGCATCTGGTTCTATAGCATAATTTTTTTCTGCATTTTTGCAATTGGTATTTATGAGATGGGGATATCATGGGCTGCGAGGATATCATAGTACCGATAAGAAAGCACAGGAGTAGTTGATGAATCATATCTATTTTCAGTAGGGTGAATCGATTGCAAGAATCTTCCACGTGTATTTACATTCTTAATATTCCAACTCTAGAATTAGCATCAGACATGCTCACGAACATGCAATTTTGGTTATTTTTTGGTGCTGGTTTTGATCTCACAATGAAACTCGCATGCCATTTGTGTCTAATCGATACTCTTTTTCTGCGAAATGAATTATTTGTGAATAATCATACTCATGCTAAACTGAATGAATTACTGACGTGTATACGCTGAAGCGTGCTCTATTGTTAGCAATCATCTAGGTCTTGGAGGTTGGAGCATTGTGGAATACTGCAAAGGCTGAAGCTGGCTCTGTTGTTGCTGTTTGTGGACTTGGCACGGTTGGACTTGCAGTAAGTTCTCTTATTCGTGCACTTCCGTTTTAATCGAGCCACTATTCTCCTGTTACGTTGGTTTTTGTTTATCAACTGGTCAAATGGGAATCCAAATTCCTTTGTTACCAATGCATTGAAAGTGACCTGTCTCTTGTGCAAGTTGTGGAACCTAATTCTAATTTGATACTACTAAATTCAGTATGCCATTTCAGTGCATTTTATACAGAGCGATATAATTTGATGAGATTTGTGTTTAATATAAAGGGCATGTGATCTAAAGTTTAACATTTAGGCTTTTCCGCATTGAGCAACTGAAAGATCTGATATTTTCTGTGGTTTAAGTACTCTGTCGTGGAGTACTGAATCACTTGTTAGAGCTGTCCTTTGTGGAATAACATTTGGTCTTCCAAATAGTGAGGTCTTGCTGGCTACACTTAAAACGTCATGAATAATTACTGCTTGCATTAATAATTTTGATATAGGTGGATTAGCACTTTGGTAATTTTGAAACATCAATTACACCTGCCATTTGGCTGGCAGTGATCAGTAATTCAGTTTTCTATGTAACATGCTTTTGTCTATTTTCTTAACTACCACTACCAGTAATTCAATATTCTGTGGTCTGACTAGAATCATTGGTCGGTGTCGATGGGGAACCCTACGGGCCCCCCATAGACCATACTGCAGGGAGGTAGGCCTTGGTAACAAGGCCTACAGCCCAATCGCCAAGAAGAACGCGAAGCAAAGCAACGTGCAAAACCGAAACTCCAACGCAAACTATACAAGGAAAGACGCTCGAAGCGTAGCTTAGGACTCTGACCTTGTATCCGAATAGGACACAAACAACGCCTCTCAGCGCCTGGACTATAAAGGGCTGGTGAGGGTACCCATTGTAAGAGGAGAACGCATACCGATACTCAAAGCAATACAACGCAAAGCAAAGGCTAACGCCAAAACTGGGCGTAAGGTTATTACTCGACCAAGTCGAGGGCCTGAACCAAAGATAAATCGTGAGTCTCTTTGCGTAACCATGAATCCGCTATTCGCCGAAGCTTCAACAATCGTCCCGGTACCCCGTGGCGAGCTATCGGTGGTAAAACATCGACAATGGGCGCGCTGTAGGGGCTTTCGGCAATTTTTTCTCGAGTTCGGCGGACCTCAACCTCAAGATGACCTTTTCGGTAGAACAACCTTTGTCTTGGATCCACGGATCTCGCAAGGCTAACGGCGATGGCAAGCTTCGTACCCGTCTCCGAGAAGAAAAAGAATTCGATGACCAAGTTCAATACAAACTCGCCGAGAAGATGACGAAACTCTCAACTTCGGATACAACTCGGAATAAGGAAGAAAGCGGATACGAAACCGACTCTGAAAAAGAGATATAACCCAATTCCAAGACAATCTTCACGGCACAAGAGCCAAGCCTAATTGGACTCGGAGACACAACAACGATCGTGAAGGGATACGACCCGTACAACTCAAAGAAGAACTTGGGAACTTACGGACTGCGCAACGCGACATCAGTCTATCAACACTTTACCCAAAATAAGATGAACTCAGCAAGAAGAATACTCCTGGAGGGAGCACAAGAAGGGATGATCATGACAGTGGCCACAAAGGATTATGTGGTGCATTGGCCAGGTTCTTTCACCTCAAGCAAAGTCCAGACTGGCACGCGCGTTGAAGAACTACCTTATCAAGAGGGAAAAGAACTCGGATCCAGTTCAGAAGCTACAGATAGCTCAACCAAACGAAGGATGGAATACCGTACAAGAAGAGCTCAGAAGAGGTATATTGTATACATGGCGAAGCAGTTAGAACAACCTTTGGAGCCACCATAGATACCAGATATAAAATCTTCAGACGAATCAGAAGGCAACATCTCGCCAGATGAGAAAAGCGACAGCAACGAAAATGATGAGCAAAGACTAGCAAGGCTAAAGAAGAACAAATTGAAAGCTGGAAGGAGGAATCGGGCTAAACAAAGGAAGCAAGTCTGGAATAAATACAAAGCGGAGCTAACGGAATACAACAGAAAGAAGGCGGAAAAAGAAGCCACAAAAAATACAAAAGGGAAAAGAATTGAAGAATTAACAAAGGAGTTGTACACCCTTACGAATAACGAGAAAGCAAAGGAAGACCAAAAGAAAGAAGTCGGGGGATCAGAAAAACAACCCGGCGAAGAAATTCCACAGGAGCCACAAAGGGAGCAGCCACCCAAAAAATCGAATTTTCAAAGGATAGGACCAGTAGAAAGTGCTGATATCAATGGAAGGAAGGAACACTACTCAAAGATATCAGAAAGAGACAAACCAGAATTGAGCCAACGCTACCAAGAAATGTCAAGAAGATTTGACAAAGAAGATGACTACGGAGAGTCTGAGTTAAAAGAAGATAGGTCTTATTACAGAAGGGCAAGATCGCCAGATTACGGAAGAACGGAACCATACGACAGATTCCCTTGTTTCGCAGGAAGACTACAAACTTTAAAGCTACCGCATAAGTTTAAACCAGCAAATCATTCCAAGTATGATGGCAAAGTCGAACCAAGACAATGGCTAAGGGTTTACTCCCAATCTATTGAATTAGCTGGAGGAGACGACGACATCAAGGCTCTATTCTTCCCAATGGCCCTCGAAGCAATGCCGCTACAATGGTTTGACAAATTGAGGTCAAGATCAATCAGGTATTGGGAAGACTTGCAGGAAGCTTTCTGCAACAACTTCGCAGGCATTATTACCCATCCAATGACTACAACCGAATTGAAAGGAGTAAAGCAAAGGAGAGGAGAAAGTCTAAGGGAATACTATAGAAGATTTGAAGAATTCAGGGCTCAAGTCCATGACATTACTGACAGGGAGGTGATAGAGGCCTTTGTAGAAGGAATCTGGGCAAACTAGCAATACAAGGACTATTTCAATGAGAACCCAAGAACAAATGAAGACTTCAAGAGGGTTGTTGAGAAGCTAATTTCGTTAGAAGAAAGAACTTGGCATAGATTTGCTAGGGATAACCTAGAGAATAGAAGACCCGATTACAGACAGCAAGACAAAAGACCAATGCAGGACAATATGGTGGCAACCACAGACAACAAAAGAAGATACAATGGCAACGGCAATGATAGCAATCACAATGGCAACTACAACAATAGCAACAACCATAACAACAGCAGTTACAACAGTAATAGCAACTATCAGAGTAACAACTACCGAGGAAGAGCACCGGAAAACATAGAAAACATGTCGTGTCACATACACCCAGGGGCCAGACACAAGTTAGTTGAATGCAGCACTTTTCAGCGGCAATTTATGAAGAGAGAAAACAGGAATCAAAACAACTCGGAGCCAAAGCAAGAAGAATCCAAGGAGGAAAAGAGAGCTGAAGGAGATTATCAAGAACCCCAACGCCAATTAGCGGTGATATTTTCAGGTGTTCCTAACACACAAAGCAAAAGACAAGAGAAACTAGCTCACAGAGCCATCATGGCAGCTGAACCAGTCATCCCAAGATATTTAGATTGGTCAGAGTACCCCATCCACTTCACAAGAGAAGACCAATGGACCAGTGCAGCAAATACAGGATGCTACCCACTGGTACTGGGTCCGACTATCGCAGGAGTAGCAGTAACTAAAGTACTCATCGATGGAGGAGCCGGGCTTAACATAATTTTCACAGATACCCTCAAAAGGATGAATCTGGATTGTGAAGGGCTAATGACACCCACAAGCACACCATTCTATGGAATAGTACCTAGTAGAGCAGCTATACCCCTCGGACAGATAACCCTACCTGTCACCTTTGGCACACCAGACAAATACCGGACAGAATTCATCAAATTCGAAGTTGCAGACTTTGAATCATGCTACCACGCAATACTTGGGAGATCAGCTTTAACAAAATACATGGCAGTACCACATTATCCATACCTACTACTCAAGATGCCAACAACAAAGGGCGTATTATCATTGAAAGAAGATCTAAAGAAAGCACATGATTACGACGTATAAGCAGTACAAATATCTGAAAGATTACAAGATATAAAGGAAGGAAAGGAGGTTGCAATGCTGGCCAACGAAATGAACCCAGATGAGATTAAGATACTGGCTAAGAAGCCAAGCAACTTCGCACCACCAAAAGAAGCCGCTACCAAGACTATTGACCTACTGACTGGTGATCCGGAGAAGACGGCAATCATCAGTGCAAATCTCGACCCCAAATAGGAACTCGCGCTCACCAACTTTCTTCGGGACAACAAAGATATTTTCGCTTGGAAGCCAGCAGACATGCCAGGGGTCCCAAGGGAGTTGGCTGAGCACATAATTGATGTGAACAAAGGGTCCAAACCCGTTAAGCAGAAGTTACGAAGATTCACTCTAGACAGAAAAGCAGCAATCAAAAAAGAGATCACCAAGCTCATGGCAGCATGATTCATCAGAGAAATAATCAACCCGGATTGGCTTGCCAACCCGATCCTAGTAGAGAAGAAGAATTCAAAAGAATGACGCATGTGCATCGACTACACAGACCTCAACAAACATTGCTCAAAAGATCCGTATGTCCCACCAAGGATTGATCAAATCATCGACTCGACAGCAGGATCAGCTCTGTTATCCTTTCTAGATTGCTATTTAGGCTATCATCAAATATCCTTAAGAGAAGAAGACCAAAGCAAGACATCATTCATTACACCTTTTGGGGCATATTGCTATAAATCAATGCCTTTTGGGCTAAAAAATGCAGGGGCAACATATCAAAGAGCAATTCAAACTTGCTTGGGGAGTCAAGTCGGAAGAAATGCAAGAAGCATACATTGATGATGTAGTAATCAAGACAAAAGAACCCGGATCATTGGTAGATCTCGAGGAGACTTTCAAGAATCTAAAAGCATGACAGTGGAAGCTAAACCCCATAAAGTGTGTTTTTGGGGTACCATCAGGACAACTACTCGGGTTTCTAGTCAGCAACAGAGGAATTGAAGCAAGTACAAAGCAGGTTAAAGCCATCATGGATATGAAACCTCCAAAGAAAGTTAAAGACATACAGAAGCTTACAGGATGCATGGCAGCACTCAACAGATTCATCTCTCGACTAGAAGAAAAATGGCTACCTTTCTTCAAATTATTGAAAAAGGCAGGAAATTTTGAATGGACAGAAGAGGCAGAAGAAGCATTCCAAAAGTTAAAAGAATACTTGGCATCATCACCAGTAATGACACCACCAAAAGACAAAGAGGACATGATGCTATACATTACAGCAACCAAGAACGTTGTCAGCACAGCAATTGTGGTTGAGAGAGAAGAACCCGGACACGCATACAAAATGCAAAGACCAGTCTATTACATAAGCGAAGTACTAACAGAATCAAAAGTGAGATACCCACACGTGCAAAAACTACTTTATGCAGTGTTGATATCATCAAGAAAGCTAAGACATTATTTCCATGAACACAAGATTACAGTGGTAACCAATTTTCCACTTCAAGACATTCTACGCAACAAAGATGCAACAGGTCGGATATCAAAATGGGCAGTAGAACTCGGTGCTCTCGACCTAGACTTTAAAATAAGAACAACAATCAAATCTCAAGCATTATCCGACTTCATTGCTGAATGGACAGAAATCAGTCAAAAAGAACCCGAACCAATACTTGATCATTAGAAAATATATTTTGATTGCTCCCTAAAGTTAGGAGGAGCTGGAGCAGGGAGTACTATTCATATCATCAGAAGGGAGACAGTTCAAATGTGTGTTATAAATACCTTGGCAGGCAACTAACAATGAGGCAGAATACGAAGCATTAATACACGGTCTAAGAGTTGCAAGCTCGCTTGGGATCAAAAGACTACTTGTCTACGGTGATTCAGCTGTAGTAATCAATCAAGTCAACAAGGATTGGGATTGTACAAAAAATAATATGGACGCGTATTGTGCAGAAGTCAGAAAATTGGAGAAAATTTTCCAAGAGCTCGAAATCCATCATGTACTAAGAGATTCCAACGTTGCAGCAGATGTGTTAGCCAAATTAGGATCAGATAGAGCAAAAGTACCACCCGGTATATTTGTGGAAGAACTCACAGCCCCATCAATCAAACAACTCGGAAACACAGAAAAAGAGAAGGAGACAACAGATCCAATAGAGATAGATCAAGCAGAAGAACCAGACCAGTCAAGACAAATCATGGTCATACAAAGTGATTAGAGACAAACATACATTGATTTTATCAAAGAGAAGAAACTACCCGAAGACAAAGCAGAAGCAACTCGGGTTGTATGAAGAAGCAAAAACCACGTTCTAGTGGGGGATAAACTATACAAAAGAGCAGCATCATCAGGAGTACTGCTTAAATGTGTTCCGACAGATAAAGGAAAGGAAATCTTGGACGAAATCCACTTAGGATGCTGTGGAAATCATGCAGCCTCTAGGACACTAGTCGGCAAAGCATTCAGAACCGGTTTCTATTGGCCAACATCACTCAAAGATGCAGAAGAGCTCGTCAGAACATGCAAGAATTGCCAAATGTTTGCTAGGCAATCACATGTGTCGGCTCACAACTTAATATGCATACCGCCGGCTTGGCCGTTCTCATGCTGGGGGCTGGATCAAGTTGGACCACTCAAAAAAGCAAAAGGAGGCTTCGAATACATATTTGTGGCAATCGACAAATTTACAAAGTAGATTGAATACAAACCTTTGGTCAAATACAGTGTAGAAAAGGCAGTGAAATTCATACAAGACATCATGCATAGGTTCGGCATGCCCAACAGAATAATCACATATCTTTGTTCACCATTTACAGTAAGAGAATTCCAATACTGGGCAAGAGATTGTGGGATAGAAATCGACTTTGCGTCAGTAGCACACCCGCAGGCCAATGGACAAGTCGAAAGAGCAAATGGACTCATATTACAAGGTTTAAAACCAAGATTATATGAAGATTTTAAAGATTATGGTGGAAAATGGATCGACGAATTACCAAAAGTGGTATGGGGTCTAAGAACCCAGATCAGCAGAGCAACTGGATACTCACCATTCTTTCTGGTCTACGGATCAGAGGCGGTACTACCAGCCGACTTAATATGGCTATCTCCAAGAATAGAACAATATGAAGAAGGCGAAGCAGAAGAAACAAGGCGGTTAGAAATTGATTCAATAGAAGAAATAAGAGAAAGTGCAATCATACAAAATGCAAGATATCAGCAAGGGTTACGAAGACATTATGACAAAAGTACTCAACCCCGATCGCTAAAGCCAGGGGACTCAGTACTACGACTAATCCAGAAGAAAGATGGATGACACAAACTACTCAGTCCATGGGAAGTACCCTTCATCGTGAAGACAACAACATGACCCAGCACATACGAGTTGATGACTCCAGATGAAATACCTATAAAGAACACTTGGCATATCAGCCAGCTCAAAAGATTCTACAATTAAGTACAACAGATTGTACTCAAGTTTCAAGAGAAATAAAACAGAGATTATTCAAGAAGAACAGCTTCAAATATGAGCCCTGTTCAACTGACAGAACCAACCCATAATCAGGTTGGGGAAAAAGGGGCTTCCCTGTTAACAGCCAACCCAAAAACAGTTGCGCTATACGGGCAATCTTGTCACTCAACCATATGGAGATGGTCTAACTGACGGCCAACAGCCAAATAGCTTCTTGGGTAAGGAGACCCAAGCTAGCATTTGTCACTCTACCATAAAGAGATGGTACGACTGACAGCCCTGTCCAACGGACAGAACCAACCCGTAATCAGGTTGGGGAAAAAGGGGCAGCCCTACAAACAGCTCAACCCGGAAACGGTTGTTGCTATACGGGCGCAATCGCTTACCCCAAGAGCTTGTACGATTGCTTACTTACCCTGCAAACAACCAACCCGGAAACGGTTGTGCTATACGGGTCCGGTCGCTTACCCCAAGAGTGGTACGATCGAATACTTCACCCAAGAAGCGGCACAAGCACTCCAACAACTCGGTCGCTTACCCCAAGAGTGGTACGATCGACTACTTCGCCCAAGAAACGGCACAAGCACTCCAACAACTCGGTCGCCTACCCCAAGAGTGGTACGATCGACTGCTTCGCCCAAGAAGTGGCACAAGCACTCCAACAGCTCGATCGCCTACCCTAAGAGTGGTACGATCGACTACTTCGCCCAAGAAGCGGCACAAGCACTCCAACAGCTCGGTCACCTACCCCAAGAGTGGTACGATCAACTACTTCGCCCAGAGAGGGACACAATCACTCCAACAACTCAGTCGCCTACCCCAAGAGCGGTACGATCGACTACTTCGACCAGAGAAGAGCACAAGCACTCCAACAACTCGGTCGCCCACCCCAAGAGTGGTATGATCGAATACTTCGTCCAAGGAGCGGCACAAACACTCCAACAACTCGGTCGCCTACAACAAGAGCGGTACGATCGACTACGTCGCCCAAGGAGGGGCACAAACACTCCAACAACTCGATCGCCTACCCCAAGAGTGGTACGATCGACTACTTCGCCCAAGGAGCGGCACAATCAGCAAAAACAACTTGGCCGTTTACTCTAAGAGCAGTATAATCGACCACTTCACCCAAAAGCGGCACAAGTAACAATTACAACTCGGGAGCTTACCCTTAGAACTATCCTGCCTCAAGAATGACGCAGATCTATAGTACAAATCAGTCGATTACCCCAAGAAAAAGTATAATCAACCTTTTTAGCTCTACTAGATCACCAAGAAGAAACAAGCTGTGGCAGAGCACGAAAAAGTCACAAGGAAAGACAGGGCGAAACTTGTCCATATTATTCAAAGACATCTAAGAAGAAAAGAAAGATAGGACGAAGCCTGCTCACATCTTAAAAATTCAGAGACAAAGTATATTACAAGGACATCAAAAGAAGGTTGACTTTTCACATCTGTTCAAGAAGACGGAAGAGAAGGAGGAAGTACATTCATTTGATCAAGAATTTGGTCTGATAGACCACTAAGCTATACTTTGGCCTCCTCCCAGTGTCTTGAAAACTCAGCCATTACAGAAGCTTCAGTAATCCGCTCAAAAGGAGCATCAGGGGCAACAACCCGGACATACGAAACCACATTATTGATGCACCGGTAAAAGCCACCCTTCATAAAATCATAAAACCGGGAAAAAAACACCGGTAATCCCTGCTCGGCAAAGACCTGAAGGAACAAGAAGAAATTCCTAGAACTCCACCATGAAGTACTCAGAGGCTTATCAATCTCAAGATCGCTGATCCTAAGTCTTTTCAGTACTAGCAAGAACATGAAGTCTAACAGAACAACAATTTATAACGAGTTGTTTGCACCAGAGCCAGACAAAGCACTCGAAGACAGTCTCTCAAGACGACGTTCTACACATACCGAGTTGTTTACATGGCGCAAACGAAAGCCAAACAAAGCACTCCACCTATCAAAGAGTCATTTCACGACAAATGGAAACAACTCGTCTACTCAAAGCTACGGATACGTACCACGAAGCAACTGCTCGGAAGAAATCCTGATCACGCACACAATTCGTCTGACGAATAAGTAAAGCAGAGACATCCACACAGAGAAACAAAAGAAACCACATCAAAAGAAAAGGAAAAGAGAAATTGGGGAAACAAAGTTTATGATGATCATAGAAGAACACGACTACTACATACATCAAATCACTAAGATAAATCTACGACTGGATAATCTGCCCTTCAATATCCTTTACGCCAACATCAAAGCGAGGGCTAATGACAACGCATCCAGCCATCATCAGTTCCTCGCCGGAGACCCGCTACCCATAGATTCGACATCATCGTCATCTTCGACAGCAAGGGCGCCCCAGTCGACTTCGTCTTCGGCGGCGAGCGCCTCCCAATCAACCTCATCTTCACTGTCACTGCTAAGGACGATCAAATCCGCCCTTATCGAAGTAGCGTCAGCAGCAGAGAGGGGGACAAGAGTGACCACAGGAGCAGCCGAGGGATCCTCCTTCTTCTACAGAGGGACAACCGGCGCTGATGTCCCAACAAGGGGAGCCTTCCCCACCACCGGAGGGGCTAGCAATGAAGGCGACGACGAAGACCTTCCGCTCGATGACGCCGCCACGGCCGTCCTCGAAGAGCAAACAAGCGAAGAACGCGACACCTTACGGACACTCTGCCTATGGATGAACTTCTTCTTCATCATTATGGCTATGGCGAAACAATTGCGAAGTGGCCAGTTAAATAGAGACCAAATCGCCATCCCAGGCAGTTCAACAGCCTCCTCGAGATAAGGATGGAGTTAAAACTTTCTTCATAAAAGGTTAAGTGTAGAGTTAATTGCTTCATCAAAACCAATATGGCGATTCGGCTTCTATCGTCAACCACGCGACGATCCATTTACTGACACAGCTAAAAAGACGGAAGGCACAAATCTACACAATGGTACGATCCAACGGGCAGATTTTAGACTTATCCATCCAGCACCACGGTAGAGTTTTCAGATTACTACAAGAACAACCCGTCAACCATGAAGAAACGAAGGGCCACCTCGCAAGGAACAAAAGAACCCGGTTATTAAAGAAAGAACTCGGGAGCCTCATGAATAACCAGGATTACAGCAGAAAAATGAATGACAACTCTGAAGACAAGAATTCTTTACATTACGAATGGCTTCAAAAATAGAAGATTACACATCTTACAAGACCCAATGAACTCGGCACTACGACAAGAAAGGTAGCAAAAAGGAGCCCGGACACAACTAGGCTCTGGAACGACTACGTGCTCCAATTTGCTACTCGGTAGAACAAACCGTTCTCGGCTACACTGTTTTCTTCAAAGGACGGACGTAGTGCATCCAAGGCGAAAATCAGCAGCACGGTGGGATAACATAGACCAGGGGAAGTCGGCAGGCATCTGTCTACCCAAGCCCGTCGTGATGCAGGATCAGGTGTTGATCTGCACCGGACAGTCTCAAGACAGACGGCGAGGATCAACCCAGAACTGCCGGATGAAGGAACGAAGCCCACATCACAAGACTTCCTCCAACTACCACCACGTACTTCCAAGTACAATGCCGCTGCGGGATTAGTCTACCTCTAATCCCTATCACAAGACTTCCTCCAGCTACAACAAAATGTACAAGAACTACAAAATACGCCCGGGGGCTGCTCTACTTCACACACTATCATATTCATAACTACAGAAGACTTCAGAATAGGCAACAAAAGGCTCGATGAATCAAAGCAGCACTCAGGAAGGGCATTTATAGGCAAAAGAAGCGGTGCACATGGACTAGGAGCACCAACAGAAGAAATCTAACAAAGGACACAATGAAAAGACAGAATTCAATAAAAGAGGACTCTAGCGTGAAAGAACGACACTCAAGGACAAGCATATCCAAGAGAATATTCCACAAGCAACAATACAACCCGTGAAGACATGCATTGAATTCTCCAACAACCAGAATGACAACAGCAATAAGTAACCGAACAAACAACTCGGAGACATGTGAAGGATCACATACAAAATTACAGTGTCAAAGGATTACAGTTGAAAAGGAACTTGGACGGAGAAAAATTATAAATCTCATTGATCGAAGACAAATACAAAGGTTACAGACGGCCAAACAGGACCGGATAAACTCAGACATAAGATAGAGACAAGATTCTTAAATATTGCAACAAGGAACCTAGTGGCGGCAGCAGCGACAGCTCGGACGCAAAAGAACAGATAGAGCAGCATGATCATTACCAACCAAGCATAAGCCCAGGGGCTGCTCAACCTAACACACCAGCATATCTACGAATGAAGAAAGAATTGAACAAGAATTTTCCTACTCAAGGCAGAACCACAACCAACAAAGAAGGTATTTATAGCAAACCAGAGGTAAACAAGGCTAAAGATCACAAGAAAGAGAGAGGAAAAGAACAAAAGAGCAAAGCAACAACGACGAATAGTACCAAAAAGCAAGATTACTGACAAAAAGTAAAAGAAGATGCTCACTCATGGCTATACAAGACCCATCCGTGACCAGCAAAAGACAAAGATCAAAGGAGTACAAATCAAGACCCTTCTTCCGGCTTCTTTTCAACAGAAAAGAACCCGGAGAAGGCTCGGGGGCTGCAAGTACCTACCACAGAAAAACATATTTTCAAATTTTTTGACCCTCCAGCTTTTTTACCAAAAAACAGAAGGCTCGGGGGGCTACACTCAATGTGCACTCGCTGCACTCAAAGGAAAAAGAACCCGGAGGACATCAAGCAAAAGTGCACATTAGCCAAAAGAAGAATCAAAGAAGACCATATCAAGATTTCACTTCAAGAAGGACCCGGATCAAGACTACAACAACTCGGCCCTTGAAGCTCAATCATGAAATACTCGGGGGCTTGTCGATGGGGAACCCTACGGGCCTCCCATAGACCATACTGCAGGGAGGTAGGCCTTGGTAACAAGGCCTACAGCCCAATCGCCAAGAAGAACGCGGAGCAAAGCAACGTGCAAAACCGAAACTCCAACGCAAACTATACAAGGAAAGGCGCCCGAAGCGTAGCTTAGGACTCTAACCTTATATCTGAATAGGACACAAACAACGCCTCTCAGCGCCTGGACTATAAAGGGCTGGTGAGGGTACCCATTGTAAGAGGAGAACACATACCCGATACTCAAAGCAATACAACGCAAACAGGCTAACGCCAAAACTGGACGTAAGGTTATTACTCGACCAAGTCGAGGGCCTGAACCAGTATAAATCGTGAGTCTCTTTGCGTAACCGCCGAATTCCGTTATTCGCCGAAGCCCGAACAACTGTCCCGGGTACCCCCATGGCAGGCTATCGGTGGTAAAACATCGACAGTCGGACTAGAATCATTGGTCTATGCTAAGTTAAGAATGGCTTTGGTTGTAGTTTGGGCAAGTTTTCTCATGTGCTACTCTTTGTCTTATTGTTTTTCAGGGATCTTAGCTGGTATCAGTTGAAGGGTGACATCTTAGTCTTACTGCCTTGTCCTACTTGCTTGCCCTATCCTGCTTTCTTCGACGCGCACGACAAGCTAAGAAGGAACCGCCACCAACCTCCTCTCCAGATCGAATCTCGACCAGGTGAATCCCCCTCTTCTGGGAACTGGGATCCCCTTGCCCTTCTCCTTTTTACCAAGATATTGGAGCTGCACGAGATGGTCAGCTGCTGATGTGGCCTGCTGAAATTGATAAATTTTGAGAACGATATAACTGCTAGACAATGTACTTGAAATCTTACTTTTTCATTTTTTTGTTTCATGACAGGCCATGCTACTTGCGTGGGGATGAAGCCATTACAATGTATTAATGCCAATACGAATGTGCTACCTCATCGTTGAAAATTTTGTATGATGTTTTGGGTTTAAACATTACATCATAATGTATGTGGTTCCTTAACAGCCATAAATCATATCCAAAAAGTCATTGTACTGCTGATAGATATTAAGATACAAGAAGCACCTTATATTGGCTTACACATTTTTACCATTAACAAGACCGTCCAGAGTTGGAATACCAAGTCCCTCTTATGGCAGAAAGAAATCTCAACTTAAAAGAATATTTACAGTATATGCAATGTGCTTTTACAGTTTAACTCTTCCTGTTATTGCATCATTATTTATTACAAGGAGTTCAGTGATATTGTATTCTCTATGACTTGCCTGCACACTAATTTTTCTTAGGGAAGTTTAATATAGACTGATATGGACTGCACGATCTGACAATATAGACTGGATGGTAAGTCTATGTTCACTTCTATCTCCTGCAGAGATCATAGCAATTTGGAGATAAATTTAAATTGTACGCGATATTGCATCTGGATGAAGATAACTATAATAGCCCATGATAAGCTTCCCAGCAAGCCTCAGTTAGTAGCTTAGACGCTATTAAAACAATATATTGGATTATTGGTGAACATCTAACCTATCAATCTTAGACGGTATGTCTTGATGTAAGGTTAAAAGTTTAATTAGACATAGGTATCTATATTGGTAGCATTTCTTTTTGAAAATTTTGCCATTGTGACCAGCTTATTAAATTCTCGAATGCAGTGTTATTGCTGCTCTGAGTCTGCAAAAAATGCTTCTTGTGCCCATAAGTCGTTCCGAAGAAAAACTAATGAGGTTGCATCTCTGCTAGGTGCCTGTTGAGTGCCCTCCTGGATGCCTGTTGAGTGACCAAACCTGAAACACAAGGTAATTAAGTTAAAATCTTCATATTCTTCCTTTAGGCCTCATCTAATCTGACATCACCTCACCCAATCTGCACATGCACATACTCATATTAGATCCTGCATTTTGTTCCTCGCAGTGGATAAGCTTATCCTGGCCAACTATAAATGCTTGACAACATATTTTCCATTGTAAGCAGTAATACATACTTTGGATTAATGGTCAGTTTTTGTTGAGGTGTTTTCGATGCTATGCAGAGAAAGCTGTCTAAAATACTGGAAAAAACCTCCATGCAACTGAAATTTGTTTTGCCCTAGCAAGTTATCATCAGTGAAGTTGCTGGTTGTGCAAACAAGTTCGTGGTATGAGATTAGCTGATAGTTCTGCAAGTTCGTGGTATGATTGTTGTGGATATAGTGAGCTTGCTGTCCTATTTATGATAGATTCGCTAGGAGTAAAAATAAGAATACACTCTATTTCTTAGACTGGTACATTGAGAAATTGGTTATTTGCATATGGCCAACCAAAAGCTTCATTATATCTTTTATTTGTGCTTGTTTAAATCCAGGAGGGGATATGGCCAACTCTGGTCCAATGAAGCTCCATCCCTACTGGTATTGAAATTGTGGAACTTTTCACTTTTGGCTGGGCCGTAGGCACAATAACATAGATGATTTTCATCGCCGTGACCTCATATGCATGTCATGTTGTGTTCATTGGATCAAGTCGAGAGTAAAGAGTGAGCTCAATCTTCAGACTTATCTGATTGCTCAATCTTTGATAATTGAACCCTGTGTTGTATCTGGTGCATGACAAGATTCCAAGTCATGTGTATAGAGAACCGAGAGCAGCCAACATAAACCGGACAATCAATGATTCTGCTCAGTGATTGTCAATCAAACTTCTAAATTCATAAAGTGTATCTTCTTTTGCCCAACCATAAAATATTTGCCAGAATCATAGAATGTAGAATTCCCATCAGCTATCAATGTTTCAATGATTATCTCATTTTTTGCTTGCATCTGATGAACAGAATGATTTTGGAGGAGCAATTTATTGTTTCCTAGATGCAAATGTACATTCTGTTAATCATTGATTGATTGGTTCACTTGTTGACGTACAATATACCAAAGTAGTTTATCTTTTTTCTTAAATAAATTGTTTTACTGTAGGAAATAAGAGCTTGAGTACATCTTTTATTTGCCAGTCAAATGACAAAAATACTTGTGTGGATGAGTATATGTGGATGGACTAAAAAAGGTTAAGGATTTTGGAGCATAGAGTCAGCTGGGCGACAAGTCTGTATCTGGGCGCCTTGGATACGGGACTGTTTACGTTCATCGTGGTTGGAGTTTAACAAGGCATCCAGCCGCCTTCAGTTTAGGCTCATCATGGTGGGACTGTTTAGGTTCATTGTGGTTGGAGTTTAACAAGGCGTCCAGACGCCTTCAGTTTAGGCTCATCATGGTTGGAGAATAAAAGACCAAGGGGAATCTGTTGCCTCATCAGCACGGAAACAACCCCAGATGAGAAATGTTGGTTGCTCTTTACAACAATCCCCACCTTTCAAAAGACTTAGGAATACTATAAACATAGATAGATAAATTACATTGCATTTGTACATGAACTCAGAGAGTTCAAATATAGGAATGATCTTAAGCGAATGCCAATGAATGGTATCACGACCATTCAGTTTGTTGTTGAATAGAAATGTTTGTTTCTACTAAAGTTATAGTACACTCAGATTGTTGGGAGTTAATTTTTGTTGCCCATAAGAGTATGATTTGTTTTTGAAGTGGTTTTGTTGCCCATAAGAGCCTGACTTGCTTTTGAAGTGGCACAGCTTGTACCTGTTTTATTTGCTTACCAATTGCTGCGGAACCAAATTCTTGAAGTAACATAGAAGTTCATAGATCAATTTTATGAGATTTGTTTTTCTCATTTTTTTTCTTTTTGGATAGGATGCACAAGGCAGAAGTAAAATTCAATGGAAAGGCCTGCATTGTGGGTTAGCTGGAAATTATCGGTGTTCTTCCATGAGTTTTTTTTTTTGAACTTCTTCCATGAGTATTTAGTACAGCAGTGAAGACTGAAGAGGTTTCTTTTGCTAGCCTAGAGGATGCTATCATGGTGCTGGCAATACAAGCAGAAGGAATCTGGATGTATCACTTATGCTTCAGTGTATTGCATATTAGTAGCTATTTCTCCCTGATGTGTTTACTGTAGCTCATACTTATGTTATTGTGGTTTTATCCTTTCCATACTAGCCTTTCACCTTTTTTCTTCTTCTTTTGGATAGGGTCATCAGTCAACTTCCAGTGATTTGCATACATATTAGGCATCGCCACTTCTGTGGCCTTAACAATTTTTTGCTTCCAAGATGTTCAATAAAATGCTTATGACCAATTAGTGATCACATTTGTCATGATTACCGATGAGTTGTGTGACCTGTCAGTTCGCTTCCCATTCCATTCGAATTTGGAGAGCAAGGCAACTTTCCACTTCGGACAGGTAATAAGAACTGAGTCCAATAATTGCCCCGTTCGCTTGGAGGAATCTGGAGGAATCTGTGAGAGGAAATCAGCCATGCACAGTAGAATCCAGCCACGCACAGTTCATCCAGCCACGCACAGTTTCTTTTTGGTACCAGTCGAACGCAGCCAATATTCGGAGGCAGGAGCGAAGCTAGGCTTTGTCATTGGGGTCAGCTGACCCCAATAAATTTGCGCAAACTCAGTGTTACTTACCGTTTTGTACAGTTATCCAAAGGCAAAGACCCCAGTGTATATTAGTACTGACCCCGGCGCCACTTTTGTCTGGCTTCGCCACTGTTCGGAGGTAATTATCTCTTTTTGTTGTACATTTTTGTGAGCTTATAAGTGCCACATCACAGTCTCTGCAGAAACATAGTCTAGAGATTTTGTTTCCATGAGATGAGAAGAGTCATGACAGAACGACGTAACTTCACTAGCATTGTTGCCAGCTATAAAAGGTTAGAACAACCTAAAATATAGTGAGCAAATGGGAAGAACAGGCTCCCGTGGCGAGGCACGGCCATCTGCTAACTGCTATACGTCTCTCGGGTTAGAACCCACCGACCATCTTTGCCGTTTGCGTGCTTTGCAACCTGAGCCTACGAGATGTTGGGCCCGTGTCGCATGCATCTTTCAATGCGGGCCGGACAGCCGGGTTGGCCGCAAGATGCATGCAGCTCTCGTACACATACACAAATACGTATTGTTTTTTTGTCTAATATAAATGTGCCACATCGCCGAGTGAGGAGAAGTTGCATCCCCTGACCTTGTATATAATAATACAACATGTTCGTGCGCATCCAATCCAAAAACAAATTGTGTTCGGTGGCGCTCGGTACACACAAATAATTTTTTTCCTTGAGTGTTATTTATATATTGTAAAAAAAAAAATCATTGGTTACACACAATTATTATTCTTATATATGTTTGGTTGTTTATTTCAGGCAAACTCATGGGCAGACTTACAGCTTATTGAGCCAAGATCAAAAGTTAAGTGGGCCAAGCCATGGGAGATGTTTGATGCTGGCAGCGAAGTGGGCCAAGCCATGGGAGATATTTGATGGTTGCTGTGGGCCTCCGTTGGATCCCACTCCGACCGCGGCCCTTAGCGCAGGCTCGTTCCCCTCGTTCCCGGACAAATCCCTTCCCTTCCCCCACTGGACTAGGCAGCCGAGCTGAGGGCTTCACTATATATAGTACATACAGTAATATACAAAATATACAAAAAGCAAAACAACAGTAATATACGACAATACGCACGGATACGGATATAATGCACGTGCACATACATGTAGAATAAGAGCAGTCCACTAATAAGTAGGAACTAAACAACAGGCACTAATATAGTAACCAACAGCAACTACCAGTCCACTACTCAGCAAGCCTCACTGATATATATGTACTACTAGTACTCAGCAAGCCTCATGTACATACTGCATGCTGGTACGGTACGTGGATGCTGGAAGCCTCATGGTGGGGGGGTACGTGGATGCCGACGGCGGCAGCAGGCGAACAGGTGGGCGGCCAGGAGGAGGAGGACCGTGAAGCACGCGCCGACGACGGTCAGTGTGGTGGCGGGCATCAGGTAGATGGCCGCGAAGACCTCACTGACGACGCTGGCGGTGACCAGCAGCACACGGAGGACGGTCGGGAGGCACCTGGTGGATGTGCCCAAGCCCAACACTCTGACGGAGAAGGTGGTGACGGCGACGGCGAGGAAGACTCCGTAGACGATGACGATCCACGTCCAGGCCACCCCCTCCACCACGTCCTGTGGCAGCCCCTTGTAGGCCGGCGCTGGCGGGATGAAGGAGGCCAGCAGGAGCAGGAGGTCGTAGAGGTCCCGCATCGTCCACTCCAACTCCTGCATTGCAGAGACCTAATCTCAGATCAGAGGAGGCCTAATACAGACGTAGCAGTGAAAAGTTCTAGAGGAGGCCTAAACCCCAGACCACGGATTGAAAACCCCAGACGAGCAGATGATGAAAAGTTCTAGAGGAGCCCTAATCTGGACGGATTGAAAACCCCAGACCACGGATTGAAAACCCCAGACGAGCAGATGATGAAAAGTTCTAGAGGAGCCCTAATCTGGACGGATTGAAAACCCCAGACGAGCATATGATGTTCCATACGAGTCCTAATCCCACGGATTGAAATCCCAAAACCATAAAGCAGATGAGGAGCGGATTGAAGACCATAAAGCAGATGATGAACCCCAGCGAGAAAGGTGAACAGCGGACGGTGCCGAGGATCGATGGACTGCCTATTTTTAAGCCGACGCCTATTAGTTTGGTGCGCCGGCGTACGACGCCCGGCCCGCGCCCGTCGTCCTCGCCTCTCTGGCACCTAGAACCAAAAGTGCAGGGATGGAGGCAGGGACGACGTCGGCGTCACCGACGAGCAGTGCACCGCCCGTCCGCCCGGCCCTGCGCGCCGCAGATCGACGCTCCATCACGTACGTACGCGCACGCGGAGGCGGCGCGGCGCGCGCAACGTGACGTGAAACTACCACCGCATTCCTCCGTGCGTGGCGAGTCAAGAGCGCGGTCCCGTTCCCGTCCCAAAAGGAACGTAAAGCAGATGATAAGCAGACCAGAAATCAGCAAAAAGGTGAACCTCGTCGGCGTCGGCGTCGGCGTGCCCCAGCCCGGCGTCGTCGTCGCCATGCCCCAGCGCGCCGCCGTGTCCCATCTCGATGTCGCCAGCCTCCGCCATGTAGTGCGCGGCGACGGCGAGGTGGAGGTGCGCGGAGGCAGCGGCGAGGTGGCGGCGCTCGCGCTCGCGCTCCATGGCCGCCTTTTCCTCACCGGGTGTTCACTGACTGCTCGCCCTCTCTGCTCGCCCAGTCGCCCTCACTGACTCGCCGAGACTCTCTGCTGGCTCGATCGCGCTGCTTTGCCGTATTTGTAAACGCGCCGGGGGGAGTGAGAGGGAGGTCGCGTCTGGGGAAATACGCGTCTCGCGGCACTCGTCACCCTCTCGATCCCTTTCGCTTCGTCACCGTACCCCCATCCACCACCGGATTCAGGAGCTTTTGACTCAGGACAATTCTAATCACCTTCATGCAAAAGATCCTCCACCGACCCCATAACAAATTGCCATCCAAGCAACAAAGATGACAACCTATACTGTTTGCATCATTCGTTTCATCAGAGCTTCTGGAGACAGAAGAATCTGATGTCGCCTTAGCAGATGATCCCCTCCATTTTCTTCTTAAACCAGTGCTTCTAAAGAATAGTTAAAAAATATAGCATCAAAAGAAGAAAAAACATGACGTAAGTACAAACTTGTATATTACAAGGAAAGTTTCATGTATGGTTCCAGCCAAGGAACCAGCTATTGTATAGACAATATTTGAGATTTATAGCCATAGAAGAATAGTTAAAACCTATATATAGAAATGGAGAAATCCTGAGTAAATGCAGCTGGACAACCATCACAGCATAACAAATTGTCATCCAAGCAACAAAGATGACATCCATCACTGTTTGCATCATTCATTTCATCAGAGCTTCTAGAGACAGAAGAATCTGGTTCTCTATGACCGGAGTAAGCACATCGACATTAAGTTTCACTTTCTCAGGGACTGTGTCGATGGAGGGCAGATTGTTATTGAGTTCGTCGAAACTGGTCGGCAACTCGTGGACGTCCTCACCAAGTCGCTTGGCCGTCTTCGGTTCACGGAGCTGAAGAAGATGATCGGCATGGTGGAGGTTCTATGGTTAGCAGCAAGATTATGGGAAGAATTGTTAAGTAATCTGCTGCTCTCCTCTATACGCGCGGCAGGGGCAGGCGCCGAAAGGGCTCTCCTGCTGTAGCATTGTAGCCGCGGCAGGGGGCAGGCGTCAAAAGGCTCTCCTGCCGCACTGTAACCACATCAGGGGAGGAGTGAGAGGGCGCTCGGTGAGGAGAGGGAGGGGGCGCCGGCGAGGCGAGGCGAGGCGAGGGGAGGGGAGGGAGGAGGTGCGCCGGCAAGGGCCGACCGCCAGCGGGAGGGCAGGGAGAGGGAGCTGGTGCTCGTGTGCGGGGGGAGGGAGGGAGGGGCGCGCGGTGTGCGAGGGGAGGGAGGGGGCGGTGTGCGGCGGGATTTATTTCCAGAAATTTTTTTTTAATTTTTTGCCGAGTGTTCTAGATCTAGCACTCGGCAAAGTTTTTTTTATTTTTTTCTTCTCCTTTATTTCCAGGAAAAAAATAATTCTTTGCCGAGTGTTCTAGATCTGACACTCTCGGCAAAGTTTTTTTTTCATTTTTTTTCTTCTCCTTTCCAGAAAAAGATTTTATTTCTTTGCCGAGTGTTTTTTTTTGCACTCGGCAAACCCTCTTTTTGCCGAGTGTTTTTTTACACTCGGCAAACCCCCTCTTTTGTCGAGTGTTTTTTTTTTGCCGAGTGTTTTTAGCGCAGCACTCGGTAAATAACTTAGTCGCCGAGTGTCCGAGGAAATACACTCGGCAAATATAAAAACCCTCGGCAAATTTGAGGATTCCGACAGTGATCGGTCATCTTTACTCAGGCCTCCCTCCCCGATCATTACCAGAAAATTGGTTTTGCAATCAACCCCAGGTCGGTACGTGTTAATCCGTGATGTAATGTTGCATCTCTGCAACGTGAAAAAAGAGTACGTGCAGGTGCAGCCTCGCGCGTCGCTGCGCATGCGGCCGCGGACCCAAATGCATGCACATGCCTGCGGCAGCTAGTGCTCGCCTAGCCAAGTGCTATGCATGCCGGCCCACGCAATTCTACTGCCCGCTCGGCCTGCTGGTGCTGGGATTACCCAATTCCTTTTTGCATCTGCTTGGTTGCTTGAAGTTTGGTTTTGATTTCACAACCCCTTTCCTCTCTATTCCCTCTGTGACTAGACTACTGCTTCTGCATTCCTTTTTTCCCAGGGTTGAGAAATAATTCTTGTAAACCAAACACACATCTCCAATGGAAAACTTTAGAATTTTTTAGCGAGATCGACCAAAACTTTCTGGAGTTGATTTAATATGATTGGCCATGTTCGTTTGAACTACTTCGGCAGTACTTTTCAGCGAACGCATATTGTTTTTCTCTCACAACAAATCAGTATAAGCATCAGCATAAGTCAAATTGTCCATTACTTTGTGCAGACAACCATGACTAGATATATGTGTGGCCCCACGTCAAAAGCCAAACCCTAAAATTAAAAATCTTGTGTTCGCACCATACCTTAAAAATTTAACGAGATCGATTGAATTTTTTTAGATGACTTAATATGATTACTGGCTACTTTTGTGTAGACCAGCGTGGCTAGATATATAAGTGGGCCCTGCATCGAAAGTTGGACCCTAAAATTGAAAACCTCGCGTTCACACCTTAAAATTTTAGCGGGGTCGTCCGAAATCTTTGGAGATGACTTAATACGATTGCCCACTATTTTATGTAAACCAGTGTGACTAGGGCTCTGTTCGCTTCTCTTATAATCCGTCTTTTTCGGCTTTTTCAGCCGGAACAATATTTTTCTCTTACAACAAATCAGCCGCAACAGTGTTTTGGCTTATTTTTTCAGCGAAGCGAACGGGGCCTAGATATATATGTCCGCCCTATGCATAAAGCCAGACCCTAAAATTAAAAATCTCGCTTTCAAACTGTACCTTAAAAGTTTAGCGAGATTGACTCATCTTTTTTGGAGATGGCTTAATAAGATTGCCCGCTACTTTATGTAGACCAGTGTGACTAGATATATATGGGGCCCACGTCGAAAGCCAAACCCTAAAATTAAAAACCTCGAATTCACACCTTAAAATTTTAGCAAAAACGACTGAAATTTTTAGAAACGACTTCATATGATTGCCCACTACACTGTACAAATCAGTTTGACTAGATATATATGTGAGCCCTGTAACACCCTCGGTGTTATATTGTAATGTTTTTGCTAAAACACTGCATTAGCCTCATGCTTGTTTGTACATGTGTGTGATTTGGAGTATAAGTCGATATACGGCATTTGAAACGTTCATCCGAAACGGAAAATAAATGTTAAGTTTCCTGTCACTTTATATTGTTTAGTATTCTAAACGGATTTTTATTAAATAAAAATGATGTAGATCGTGTATGTGAACTTTAATAAAATTTGTAGGACGTACTCAGTAGTCGACAATGAAGCAGGTAGCTCGGAATTGAATTCGACGCGTAATCGTGGCACGCCACGTCACCTATGTCGAACTATGTTGGGCTGGCCGCGGTCACCTCTGTTGCCTCGGTTGCCTGCCACCGCACGCTTGTGCACTACGCACGAGTCCTTTCAGCTCTGCGCTCGCGTGGGTCGACCGCGCGGACAATCGCCTGGGCACGTCTCAATGTTTCCCGTCGTCATGTGCACGCGTACCTTGCGTTAATGACCGTGGATGTGCCAACGCCTCTGTCTCCGCTGTCGCCATGACCGACGGGACCTCTCGTTTTCAATTCGCCGTGATCCGTAGCGCGTTAATGAAATTAAATCGCGTCCGCTGCGGCTCCGCTAGAACAACCAATGCTGATCGATTGACACCACCTCGCCGATCGTGGCGTCTCACCGTGCTCCAATTTTGGATTAAATCGCTCACTTTGCTCCATAAGACCGAGGTGGTGGTGCGCATAGACGACATGCCGCACAACCATAGCTTGCCATTTTTCAATCCACCGCACCGCTAGCTTCTCCTCCAAATTTGCTCATCGTGACCGCCCACTTCATTCAAAGCTCCACCGCCATTTTGCGTCTTCTTCGTGGCGGCGGAACCTCGCCCGGCAGGCGAGCGAAAGCGGCGACGGCGGATGCGTTACTATTTATATTAGCTTGTCGGCGTCGGCGTGACGTCACCCCTATGTCTGCGTGTTTGTGGCGCTTTTCATGTAGGAAAATAAAAAGCCATAATACGTTGAAATCGCCTCTGGGGGGCGCCATTGGCTGGGCTGGCCTTTCGCTGCCATTGCCGCCGCATTGCCACATTGCCATGCACCAAGGCGCCCCAGCCGCCAGGCCGCTTTGCCGTGGCATGCGATCGACCCATTCTTTGCCATTCTTCTTGGCAGCCAGCGTGCCCTCTCGCTTTCATTCGCTTCTGCCAGCGTCTGCAGCGTCTGCGTTCTTTGAGCTGCGCTGTCACGTCCATGCTTGCCCTATTTGGCAGCGCCCACTTTCTTTGGCTGCGTCGGACCATGTGGGCCATGAGTGAGGTTTCGTTTTCTTATTTCCAAATAAATTTACTCTTATTCAATTCGGTTTCAAGCTAAACTTGATAATTAGTAGTAAATTGCATGGTTGTCCAAAAATAGTGAAACCAAGTTTGTTAGGTTCACAAAAATGCCATCTACACATTAGTACAGTTAGTTCACCATTAACTGTTAGGATGGTAGGCTCATAGGATTAAAGTAGAGAACTTAGCGGTATATCGATCTTTAATTGCAGGATTTGTTGTGGTAAACCGGTAATAATTTTAGCTTCGAATTGTTACGGTAGGGTCCTTAGACCTTTACTTACTTGTCAAAAATAGGTAGCCTAGTACCGTGGTCGATATCCATAGCTTAGTAGCTAAGTCAATGTACTTTTATTTTAAGAGTCATTGTTGTTATATTCCTAAGCATTGCATCATCATTTCATGCATGTAGATCACGAGTGGTAGACTTCGTGCCCTGTCGTCGAGCCGAATGCTGACGAGGTGATCGAGGAGTACGAGGAGGAGATCTTCACACGGGAGGAAGCCCAGGAGCTTGTTGGTGCCGACTTTCTTGACCCCTAAGACACTGCTCAAGGCAAGCCCCTGCATAACCCCTATTTTAAATGATCACCGAATATATTTATATGATATGCATTTACGTTACAGGGCATTTTATGGAAACTACATGCATAGATATATCCACCATGAGTCCTACTAGTGCAGGTTGAGTAGCTGCTATGCTCAGGATGTCGGTAGCGTGAGTAACCTGCCGTTACTCGCAAATAGGTGATTACACTATGATATCATGATGAAATAATGGAAAGGAAAAAAGGTGACCGGACAGGGATGTGGATTTGGTACCGGTGGGTGTGAGGGGTTGTGTCCTGCGGCCAATAGGGCATAGCCCGGTTACACTTTTCCCCTTCCTGTGTCGATTAAGGACCGGTCGTTGCATATGACTCTAGGCAAGTCACAGACCATTGTCCCGAGCACATACTTGGGTATGGGCGCAGGGAAGACTTGCTGCTCTCTTGTCGTGGATCCGGCTCTTTCCAGACCGACTGATGGGAAGATGAGGTGGTGGAGGTCCTTGCGCCGCACTGAGTCCGGGATTCAGAGGCGGAGGCTTGGAGTCCAAGTTTGGACGGGGACCTGGACACCCGGGACAGGAGAGTGGTGGGTTAGTCCTGCTTGTGCCTAGGGTACAAGCGGGGCGTGTGTCTTCGGGGCACCCAGCTGGGCACATTGATTCGCGAATCGCCGGGTTATCCGGTACGGCTTGTCTGCGGTTTAGCACCGTAGTAAGAACTGGAAGTGGAAAAGGAGAAGGAACAGTAACGATTGCTCAACTCTTGCTTGAAAGTAGCACAGGTGCTTATATAGATTGACTAGATAAAAACTTAATACGGCTGATGATAATAATGTATCAATAAGGACCCACTATTAGTTCTGCTTTTTGCTAAAAGACAACCAGCAAACCATAAAGCCTAGCATATTCCTTGGAGTCGGGAAAGTATTCCCACTGTCGGATAAGTCTTGCGAGTACATTGTGTACTCAGGATTTATTTACCCCTGTTGCAGGTGACGCTTGAGGAGTTCCTTGTGTGGAGGATCCATCTGGTGGGCTCAGACGGAATCCTCGTTATCTTATCGCTAGATGTTATCTTTTAATATTCCGCTGTTTATCATTCCGCACTCTATATTTGGTATTGTAATAATGTACTTTTCAAGAAACTCTAATGTATGAGATAGACTTGTGTTGTAACTCGTTTTTATTATTGGATCCTTGGGAAAATGTGGATCTTTCGGGTTCTCCCTTGGGGTGTGCTCGACGGACACCGCTCGCTGTAGTTACTTTCGAGGTGCTTAGTGTCTGATGGAAGACAAGCGCCTTCGTAAGTACGCTCCCCATGTTATAAACTTAAAAGTATACATGGTCGATCTCTCAAGTAAGTCCACATAAATCCGATAGACACTGGACTTTTTCATTTTTGTGCAGCAGATGTTGGATTTTGTTGGATCAAATGAGCATGGACACATTCAAACCCAAATAGATCCCATGCAAGTGCATCCAGAGCAACTAAAGTCTATAAGTAGACTTTGGATTATCCAAACCACTCCACCTCTATCAATCTGCTATCCCGCTTGTGCGCGCGCGCAGGCGCTCTGTTTCTTCTTCACAGGGGAAACCGAGCAATGACGTGGCAGGTGCTGCTCCCTCCTTTTTTTTAAAATATATCCGGCGGGTACTAAGTCAAACATTTCTAATTTTAACTATCATATCAATTTTAAAAATATAGTGATTAACAATGTAAGATTTATATTTTTAAACTCTATTCCTTCTAACACAATGATATGCACACTCGGCGTATTCAAGAAAAAAATATAAAAAATAATTTCATAATACATTGATCATGGGATGAGGGTTGGATCTCCATATGTGTTTTTGATTGGTATCTGTTCCGGAACGATCTTGCATGTCTAATGTTAATGGATTAATCATTGGACTCGACGTAAGGACTGTACTCTCTTTGGTGCTACTCTCTTTGGTGCTCAACAAAGCTATAGCTATGTAGAGCATTGGTTACATTGAGGAGAGCCACTAGGAAAACGATGAATTTTTTTTTTTTGGAGAGAGTATTGTATCTTTTCAATTTTAGGCCTTTTAGGAATGTAACCTTTACTTATAGGTAGACTGCCGTATGCGCGCGTACAGCCTTTTGTATGCGGCACCCACGTATGACCGGCAATCGACTTCCGAGTTTCGCTTGCGTCGCTCACTACTCGCTCGACACATTGAGACGACGCATGTGAGGCCAGCATTTCTCGGCGTGCCGTTGTCTGCGTGTCGCTACCCTTCGCCGCCCCTGGCCTGCTGCTGCGTGTCGTGTCAGGCTGTCAGCTAGCTTGGGGGCGCAGGGCAGTGGAGCACTACGGCCGGCCATGGCCGCCGCGGCGATTACACCTCAGTGCCACCGGCCGTGGCAGCTGGTCGTCCCAGCGAGAGCGAGCGCGAGAGCGAGCCGCTGCACGGGTCGCCCAACCGCAGCCGCAGGAATCGGAGTTGGTTGTGCGCCGAACGCATGGACGGGTCCAGATGCTGGGCGCGCCGTGAGGGCCAGGGCTGGCGCGGCCGAGGCGCGGCCGTCGTCGTCGCCGGACGCCGTGACCTACAGCGCGAGCATCTCCACCGACACTCCCCTCCACGAACCTCCCGGGGTAAGCCACCTACCATCTATAACAATATCTGCGAGTGCGGCCATGGATGTGGATTGGGGCGAGAACTGAAGCTAGCCATCTATAACAATATCTGAGAGTGCGGCCATGGATGTGGATTGGGGCGAGAACTGAAGCTGGCCCGGACGGCCTCGTGCGCGCCCGTGCAGGTCTCCTTCGACGAGTACCTCCAGGACCGCGTGCGCGTGTTCCGCGCCATGTTCCCCGACGAGAGCAGGAGCCAGCGGGTCGGCGATGTACGTAACCACCACCTCACGCGCCCCCTCCTGTCTATTTCTTCAGCTCGCCCGGCGAAACCTATCGGTTTTGGGTTCTGCAGGGGGAATGGCGGGTCCAGATGCTGCCGCTGCAGTTCCTCCTCCTCACCGTGCGCCCCGTCGTCGTCATGCAGCTGCGACACCGCGCCGGCGGGCTCGACCTCCGAGTCGTGCGTATAGCTTGACTAGCCACGGCTTACCAGAATTCTTCCTTCTTTCCTTCGTGTACCGGCACCTACGACTGCGAGTGGTGGTGATCGATGCGCCTTTTACTTTTACAGACGGAGTGGGAGCTGAGGGGGCTGGACGTCAGCTACGCGCCCTCTAGCTTCGACCTCGGCGTGAGCGGGTCGCTGTACGCTGACCGGAGCCGGAGCCGGAGCCATGGGTGCCGGATGAGGGGCCACCTGAAGATCGCCATCACCTGCGTCCTGCCGCCGCCCCTGCGCCTCGTGCCAGAGTCTGTCCTGCGCGGCGTCGCCGAATCGGTACCTAGTTCTCGCCAGGCATCCAAAATAGCACTCCTCCAGTTCCTGAATTCTGGAGCCAAGTAATGCAATGCAGGTTCTGTCGAGGCTGGCGGAGAAGATGAAGCGGGACGTGGACGTCGGCCTCATCGCCGACTTCAGGAGGTTTCACCGGGAGAAGGCGGCAGCGTCCAGGGCCACGCCGACGCTGGACGCGACGGCATCGGGCAGAGACCAAGCCTCTGAAAGCTAGAGTCGCTGACGATCGGGCAGAGACCAAGCCTCTGAAAGCTAGAGTACATGGAGAGGCGTATGTGTACAACGTGATCATTTACATCTGGTTTCTGCTATACAGGAACTAATCTGAGACCAGAACACACGGAAACACGGCGTTGTCCAGTCCACTGTCTACATATGAATCGATCTGTGTAGCATCTTATGTAATCTCCCATCCCAGCACATCCAATGCGACCCTGACATGTACACCAACACTGCCACACGAGAGCGACCTACCCAAGAACAAAAAACATAATAAGCTAGCGCTCTACTAGCAAGCACAGCCTCTCATCGCCGCCGCTGATGGTCAGAGGAAGAAGAGCGGCAACGCCAGCAGCAGGGCGCAGATCGCCCACCGGGCTCTCGGTGCCGTCCAGAGGGATCAGGGTGTTGGAGGGGCTCCCGATGCCCGGCGTGAACGTTGACGGCGGGGAGAGGCCGCTGGGGGCGCTCGCGGCCGGCGTGCTGCCTCCTGCCATGGAGCTGCATGCCAACAAAAGAAATGTTACGTGTTACAAGCTGGTGGACGTTTCTGACTGACACGTATGGTGTCTTCACCTTCCAGTGAAGACGCACTACCCCGAGCCTGAAATGAGAACAATTCAGATGAAAAGATCAGAGGTCTGATTCAGACAATTCCCATCAAATTTAATGAAACTGAATCTCGGAACATTGAACCTGACTGAACCTTGACAACGACGAGGACATACTTTCTCTTGCAATTGCAAGGAACATTTCATATTGACAGGTAACAAACAGTAGACTTACTGGGATCAGCGGTGGTGGTCGCGGCCGTGCCGTTGAAGTAGCAGGTGGCGCCGGTAGCAAAGTTTTTCTGGTAGTAGTCGTTGTAGGCGTAGGACGCTAGCGCCTCCAGGTCGTTCTGCTTGTAGCACGGCCCACCGGGCTGGATGGGCGCGCAGTTCGCTTGGCCCGGCCCGCACGCCCAGTTCAGTCCCACCTGCAGCGCCCATAGATGGCCAACGGGCCGGCACGGCACGCCGTGCCTCTCGGGCCGTGCCTCACAGGGCCACGGGCCTGGCCTTCAGCCCAGGCACGGCCCCGATTTCCGTGCCGGGCCGGCCCGAGAAGCACGGCCATTTTCACAGGCCATGCCAGCCCGAGGCCCACTGAGTCGCCGGGAGCAGGCAGGGTCGCCGGGACGCAGGGGGTGTGGAGGAGCGGCAGGGGCTCGAGGCCAGCCACCACGCGGGGGCCTTGGAGGAGGAGGGCGGCTACCGGCGTGCTCGAGGCCGGCGCGTGCTCCGCGGCTGCGTGGGGAGGCGAGGAGGTGGCCGCCGGATCTGCCCGCCCACGCTCCTAGCAGCCGCCGAGGAGAGAGAGGAGGGAGGGGCGGGAGGCAGGATCTGGGGTGGAGGCGCCGCGCCAGGGTCGAGGCAAGGGTGGGGAGCCGGATCCATGGTGGAAACCCAGTGTGGCAGACTGTGGTGGCGGGATCGAGGAAGGAGGCAGCGCGAGGCCGAAGATGGCAGTGGCCGCCGCCCGCCGACGAGCTTGTCTTGGCACCGGATCTGCGTCGGGGCGGAGCTCGAGGACGGCATGCTCGCTCCCGTAGTGCGTCACTCGAGGAGAGGGAGGGGCAGGGGGCGTCGGCGTCCGCGCACAGGCCGTCATTCTTCACGAGAGGTAGTGGTCGTACAGGAGCCGGGGACGCCGAGGAGAGAGGAGGAGGCATCCTGACTCCCGGTCCCTGCGTCCCTCTTTTGCCTCGCCCGAACGCCATCTACAGCTCTAGGGTTTCTGCAGTGAGGAGAGCCGCCAGCACTGTGCCCGCTTATATATGAGGGGGGAGGCGGGCCGGGGACCGCGGGGAGCGCGTGGGCCGCGCTGGGCCGTGGGGAGGGGAGGAGGAGTGAGGAGGGGGAGGGGGGAGGCCGGGCCGATCGTTGAAGGCCGGGCCGTGCCGTGCCAGCCCACGGGCCTGAGCAGCGGCCCAGGCACGGCCTGTTCCCTCGGGTCGTGCCAGCCTGGGCCCGCTCGCCACCGGGCGGGGCCATGCTTGGGCCGGGCCAAAAAAATGGGCCTCGTGTCGGGCCGACGGGCTCGGGCTGCATGGCCATATATAGCAGCGCCCTTGGGTCCGCACCCGGCTTCGCCACACAGAACATACTGGTGGACAGCGACCTCCTCTTGCTGCCGTCCTCTGAGTCTGGATCGACGGTGGCTTCAGCATGGCTGCCTGCACATTGTAGGAACAGAGCACGTTGTGAAGTTGCAACAAATGAAGAAACTGGGGGCTGGGGTTTGAGCTACTGCAGAAAAAATCAGAGCCAAGAGCGTTCTAGTCGACAACACCACACTCATGCAAAACCTACAGACTCCACGTACATATGAAATAATGAAAATATATCTCTATTTGCATATAAGTGGTGGTGAACTACACTTGCTCAAGGAAAAAGGGTAAAAAAGAAGTACCGGAGATCCGCACACACAAAGAGCATTTTCACTGATGTAAGACTACATGAAAGTGATATGCTCCGAGCTCTGTTCGCTTGCTCGTATACGATCGTGGATTATAAGCTGGAATAGTATTTTTTTCTCACACCAAATCAGCCAGCAGTAAATAATCCACGATCATTTACGACCTGCCGAACAGGCTGCCATATTTCTCTTTCTAATCCTTGGTTTTTGGTAGGATGAGAAAATATCTCTCTCCAACAACTTCTAATCATTCCTCCTAAACTTTAGGCACTTGGATCCCCGTCGTGCGTAACTTTGCGCGGAGTCGGGGTCGCGCGGATACACGCGTAATCATTGGACAATTAAAGGTGGAAGGGCGAAAAAAGAATAAATATTATGAAAGGGTTCCAGATACAAATGTACAAGAGAGAAAGAATATATAAAATTGGTTAAAATAATTTAGAAATAGTATAGGATTCCTAATGTAAAATTATTTTCTATATTTTAGGAGTGAATTATTAGAAATTATTGGAGATGTCCTTCTTTTTTTCTTCCAATATATTTTTAGGAGTTGGGAAACATGTCCTTCTTTTTTTTCTCCCAATATATTTTTAGGAGTTGGGAAATATAAACTTTTTAAGAAGAAAATTTAGGATATCTCGGAGATGCTTACACTCAAAACTCTAATTTCACGATGACTCTTCTTCTTTTTATTTTTCTTAACCCTACATACAGCCTTCTGGATCGAATTACATATTCGCACCATAATGGCATGACGCAACAGAAGCGGAACAAGAGACGTCTCTTGGAAATCGAAGATAGTGAAACGCGTGCGTCACAGTCATACTCCAAATTTCTATTCCTACTCTTCAGTCTTACTCACAATCAAGTAAAACTATTGCGTCGGCATGAACTAACACCACTTCCTTCCCCCCTTATTGTGCTGCTTATTAAGCTGAAAGAAACATCGACCTACATGGTAGATGAATTTCTTCGCTGCACAGGTGCATATATCCTATTATATTCTAGGGAAATTCTCGGCGGATCCTGAACTACTGATTTGATCTGTAATCTGTGGAGAGAAAATAGTATTGGCTGGTAAAAGAGCAGTAGGTTGATCGAATTGTGACAATTCAACGGATTCTGACGAGTGATTCTGCAACCTGATAGCAGGGGCAGCCCCAGCTTATTACTCCTTAGAGTTCCGATGCTCGGTTTCGCACAACACAGGAAAGGGGAGAGAAGAGCGCATACCTGGCGCGTGCTCGTCGACGGCGAAGACCCGGCGAAGGGACCGACGATGCTACTAGACCAGCAGCAGCGCACCTGGCGTAGGGCAGCGGCGGCGGTCGCCGAGTTGCGGGAGGGAGAGAGCGCGAGCGAGCACGCAGGGTGAACGGGGAACGGGAGAAGAAAAGGCAACAACTCTGGTGCTGTTTGGAAGGACCCTAGACAGAAATCTGTGTGGGTACACATCAGGAGTAGTAAGTAAATTGACCCATTTTTATTTTCGCGACATATCATGTGCAAATCAATCAACATATGTAAACTTAAAAAACTATAAATCAGAACCCCTGGATACTGATCCAACGGATGGGGTGAGGGGGCTTAAGCGTAAAAAAAAAGGACGACGGGTGAGGGGCTTAAGCGCAAAAAAATCCCACCTCTCACCCCATTTATTGGATCAACATCTAGTGGTCTTGATTGGTAATTTTCAAGTTTGCACAGGTTAATTGGTTTGCACCTGATATGTTGCCTTTATTTTCTGGATGGAAGAAAACATTTCGGTACCTCTATAACCATTATGGATTTTTTTAGCCTGGACTCCTACTACAACCATTCTGGATTTTATTAAAATAACAATATACTTCATTCATAAAAAAACTATTCTCACTTCTAAAAAAATCAAACAAATTTAAGTTTGATAAAATCTATATAAAAGATACTGACATTTATGATACTGAATAAGTATAATATCACTAATTATGAAATATATAAACTTATATTATTTTATATAGAGTTGATCTGGTTTAAAAGGTTGTTATATGATATATTTGTATATAATTTTACCCGCATCCACCTGCTCAACGGCCTGATCGTGAAAAAAAAAACAAATCGACGATTGAATTAATATATACTGCGAAAATGTAAGTGTTTAACTAAATAACGAAGGATATTCATGCAATTACATTTTCTTTTTTAAACAAATTAGGTGTTTATATAGTTGCTACAGTGTCAGCATATAAAAGAATGAATAATAATTAGAATTGTTGACTCTTCACGGAAAAAGAGAAGAAAATAACTATATGTACCACTGACTTCATTATCTAAAAATGTACCACTGACTTGGAGGGTCTTATGCGCATATGCATGGAGTTTGGTTTAAGAAATTACTGTAACGCATTGTATCCATCCACTAATCTTTTACGATTATGCTTAAATATATGCTCGTGAAGGATGAGTCCATTTAACAGCCCAAACACTTATTGCCCAAACATGCTATAAATTGTTCAAAGGATCATATTTATATCATGTTTCTACATACGAAGATGGCGAGGAACATACAATGCTAAGGTAGATATAGCATTGCACGAATGGAAAAGGGGGAAAATCAACACATTTCTAGTGTCGGGGCAGTGGACTGAGCGGATAGGGGGAGGGGGACACGAGACCTATTTTGAAAGTTATATGGGTCAATGAGCATAGAGAATGGATAATATCCATGCTTAAACCTTATACTAATGATCAATCAGCATGGCTTTTGTTTTCGCTTGCACTTTTTCCACTAATTCATGTTTCTTTTCCCACAACGAGGAATCACTGTCTTTGCTATGAAAGGAGAGGACATGGAATTTAAGATTCTATATAATTTGGAAGACAATCATAAACATCAATCCATAAAAGGAAGATTAGCAGTGCAGATGTTCTACAGTTCCAACTGTTCTGTCCACTCCAAAGCAACTATGCACACGCTTGCGTAATGATCGAGCACATCCACCTTTTTTCCCCTTTATCTATCTATCAATTCATTTTTCATGGACATTCGCTTTGAGTTTCACAAAAGCAACCAACAAAAGGTTGGACCTTTTTGTTTCCAAATATTCGCCATGCTTCTTGTACCTTATCTTTTGTTGCACACGCTTGTAGGGTATCCATGTGGAGGGAAGATAATGGCATAGGTGGTTGGTACTACCACATCAGGCAGAATGAGAAAATGGAGTGCGGCTCGGGAAGAGGAATCCAACAAATGTGGTTGGTACTACCACATCAAGAGTGCGGCTCCATGTGGTCAACCGTGGAAAAACACAATGGCCACACCGGCCATTCTAGGGGTGTCTGTCACCACACCGCCCAGATCGTCTATATCTACATTCTTAATAAGAAATAAATGACATAGGGAGGCAAACCTTGTATTGCATGTCCTTCTGCACTCTTTCTTGGGAATAAAATATTGTGAGAAGATGAAGAATATTGATGTGATATTCCATATACCAAGCACAGGCTCGAGAGCGGAAATATTAAGCACAAAAACATGTAAGAACATCTCTAGTAGTTCAAAATATATATAAAAAAACAATCGAGAAAGAAAAGTTAGGAGCACATTTGTTGGATTCCTCTAATCGTTTTTAAAATCTCGCTTTTTAAACAAACAAGGCAATTTTGTATCAAGAATCTTAAATTATTCCTAAATCACCCAAACCACTTTTATACTTTATTTCTCTCTTATACATTTGCACTGAGAATCCTGTTCTTACTCTATGTGATACTCGAATTTGGATTCAGCTTTGAACAATCCAATGTAATTCGTATCCATATTTATTTCTCTCTCGTACATTTGCATTGGAATCCCTGTTCTTACTCTATATGATATTCGAATTTGAATTCAGCTTTGAAAGATCCAATCTAGTTCATATCCATATTTGAGGATATTTAATTCCATATTGTATTTGTTCTAAAATATGAATATAAGTGTGGGAAGTGTGTGCTACCAATTTGACGGCTAGGAACGATATTAAGGGCATTGGTGCCTACTGATGATTGTCCGTCTCCATTGGGAAGTGGTGCTGGAGCTGACCAGCACAATAGTGTAGTTGTCCACGAGAGCTAAAGTCGAGCAAAAAAAGAAAAGTTTGAGAAATGAACCGCACACTTTAATAGTTAATGAGTGAAATTGAGCCCAAAGAGCGAAGTTTGAGGATTGAAACTATTACTTTTAAAATATATTCCATAATTAATCTATAATACTTATTATACATCATATATATTAGTATTTCTATATATATATATATATTTGGTTATACTTAAGATTGATGGACACCTCGAGAATAGAGAATTTCATCTTTTTTTTTTAGCGCGGAGGCAGTAATTCAGGAATGAAATTGAGTCCAAAGGGCAAAATTTGAGGATCGAAATGGTCACTTTGATAATTTAAGATGATGTTAAACTAAAAATAAAATTCAAGAATTGAAATGACCATTTTACAAATTCAAACAAAAAAATTGAGTGCGCTAGTCTAGTATCCTCCGGCACCCGCTCCATCTCGCGCGGCGAATTGCATTATCCTCGCCGCCGCCGGTCTGTTTCTGCCGTTCTTGGAAAGAAACAATCTCAGTTCATGCGTTTCATATGCCGAAAAAAAGGAGAGGCCCAGAAACATGCGGCCCAGTCACAAGATCCTAACGACCCTCACGGCCCAGCGCCCGCATCCGCCGCGTATAACCCCATTCCGTTACAACGCGTGTCGCGATCCAACGGTTCTCCAGCGCGCTGTCCGCGCAATAAAGCGCCGGCGCCTCCTCTCGCGTGGCCTCCCGAAGCTTCCAGACTCGATTGGACGGATCGGAGCAGCACTCCTCCACGGCTCCACCTCCAGCCCTGACTGATCCGGCCTCTCTTGAGGTAAGCGTGGCTGTGAACTGTGATCCTTCCTCGCAGATTGCTTTTTTGCTGTTTTTTTCGATGGAGGCGCGGATTAGTCGTGAACTGTAGCTAGTAGCTGCTTTTGGAGGATGGATCGTTCGTTATGCTCAACCCTAATCCTTTTTACTGGTCATCGGTATGTCATTTTGTTTGTTTAGGCTATGATCTAAGTGGTGCATGATGGTAGGTACTAGGTAGATGACTCTCTTCTGCTATTGTTAAATTCAGGGCATTTCGCTAGTTTTTTCACAGTTTGCACGTGAATTCGTGGTTGGTTTTGTTCTGTGTGATTACTCTGAATATGCGTGTCCTTGATGAATCTATTTGTGTTGCTATTTGGTTTTGTGGCGGTAGTCTGCTGTGATGCACCCATTATTTCGCGATTAATCCTATTTAGGATTCTATAGTCTCGATTGATTGAGAATAGGCAGTGAACCGATTCCATTTGCGATTGATTCAGAATAGGCAGTGAACCCATTCCATTTGCTATTTCACTATATCTAGGATTATGTGGATTCGATGCGAAGTCCCAAAGGGTCCCTTTTAGGGAGGGAATGATGAGATGTTGGAACTTGGAAGTTCACAAGTTTGTTCCTTTCTTAAAGGCTGGGTAGACTGCCCCTTGTCTTTTGTAATGTCCTTTTCAGATGTCTTCTTTGTGCATGTACTGTTTCATTAATTAGGGAGTTACTAATGTCTATATTTAACTATAGTGTCTCTGCTTATATTATTGGTTAATCCTAGATCAATATGAGAAGGGGCTACAGTTACAGTCCTTCACCACCAAGGGGCTACAGGAGAAGGGAGCGCAGCCCAAGTCCCCGTGATTATTATGGTGGCCGTGGTAGGGATCTCCCAACCAGTCTTCTGGTCAGGAATCTCCGTCGGGACTGCAGGTAAAGATTTGTCAAACACTCACTTTCTCCTGCAATTGCAGCTACACTACTCGTAGGTGTGCTGGATGACAAAGTAATTTGTTATCACTTATTCAAATTCAATTTGGTGCTATGCATCTTCAGGACCTAATCGGAGGGCAAATCTGTATGGCTATCATTTATATTTATATTTGTTTAAGCATGCCAAACATATGGTTTTGTAAACCTATCCAATGACAAAAAGGAAAAGGGAAATCAATAACCTTAGCTTGGTGATACTAGGATAAATTATGTAACACCGAAGTTATTTCTATGAAATGCAATTCTAGCTCTTTATTGAATGTGATATATGGTGATATAGATTCAAAGACATATATCCGTTTGATTTGTATGTCCGGTTTTCCTCCAAATGGTCCATGCATATACATATGCAATTTTGCTGGTAGTCGAGTAGAAGTTTGCTTTAGATGCATCCATGAAAAAAGAATGTATATTACCTGAAACCTCAATGGATTCTATCTATTTATTCTCTTTGTGCCTTTTGTACCCCTTATTTTTTTCTTATGGTTCTCATGCACCTGCTCAAGCCATCATACTGTGGTGTCGCCACTGAGACTTCCTTATTCCCTGTGTTTTTGTCACCTCTAACACACAGTTCTCTGAATGCAGGCCAGAAGACCTCCGTCGCCCATTTGGACAGTTTGGTCGACTTAAAGATATATATCTTCCAAGAGATTATTACACTGGGTAAGGCACGTAGCTAGACTATGTGGCATTGCAAACTGTTGCGACCCTAAATGGTATTGGCATAGAACATGATTTCGAAGATTATTGCTTTTTCCCACCTCTTGAAGTAACGTGAAAATAATTTTTTGAAGACACAAGCCTAAAAGATTACTGTTGAAGAGAAGGAAGAAATAGAGAATTTCAATTAAGTGATCTGCAACTTAAAAGAGTGCTCAGTACTGTTCAAGAGATGGGAAGAATTAGAGTTACAAGTTTAAGAGATACTCACATCATGAAGAGTTTCAAGTCTGTATTTAAACTCTCATGAGTGCAAGGTCAGCAGCAAATTAAACTAGTGCACTTTGCACCTGTGTAACTTATTCTTGTCTTCATCTCTGTCAGCAGCCATGTGGAGATCCATAGTTTTACCAGTTTGATATCTGTGTGCCGTGAAATACTTGTACCATCTTTCTTGGAACATAACCTTTTTATCTTTGGACGAAGAATACATATCTTTAAGAACTCACAAATATTTTTCTTCTGTGCACTACAGGGAGCCCCGAGGGTTTGGGTTTGTCCAGTATTATGATCCTGATGCTGCTGCTGATGCAAAGTACTATATGGATGGGCAGGTAGTTCTTGGTAGGCAAATAACAGTTGTTTTTGCAGAGGAAAACAGGAAGAAGCCTCAAGAGATGAGAGCTAGGGACAGAGTCAGGTTTGTTGGCTCTTCTCAGTGCGACTACCTTGCCACTGGCACACTGCCTCTCTATTCATTCCTTTGTTTTTGCTGCATATTGCAGGGGTCATTCTTATGATCGGAGGTATTCTCGCTCTAGGTCCCCTCGTTATTATAGGGGCCGCTCTCCTTCACGCAGCCGAAGCTACTCGAGGTTTGTTTGTGCCTTGCATCTTGATCTTACTTTTTTCTCTGCATAGCGAGCACCCATTTCTCAAAGATGCAATCAAATCTGTTGGATTGGTAGGTCTCTTTCACCTCAGGATCCAAAACACAGACTTAGAGAGAGGTCCTACTCCGGCTCACCTGTGGACAGCAGATCAAGAAGTGGGAGCCCTTATGAGGATGGATATCGCAGATCGTCTCGAAGAGAGAGGTCTGTTTCTGTCAGCGGATGAAGCAGTTAAACGATCTAGAGCTACTGCTGTGAATCTACGCATGGTGGCCTACTTGCTCTGTCTTTCTGAACCATATGTATTCTGTCTAGATTATCATTCCCAGCACCAGAGAAGTATCGTGAGACTGTTTGCTGTACTTATTAGTCTTGAGGATACACAACGGGGGTCACCAATTCTCAGTAGATGGACTATGACCACTAGCTGCGCCAGGGCCACTGCTTCGTGTATTTATAGGCAGCTTTGTGGTATGAATAAAATTGGTTGGTTTTTGTTTTTTTTAGCCTCGACTACTAGTGTATAAGGCGTAGTATCTGTACTCTATACAACACACTCACACCACCACACACACGTATACTCCTAGAAGCTACAACCTATACACTTTAAATGTCTTTCTTGAGATCACTGAAGCCACACGAGCCTCATAGACAACGGACACGTCGTAGTCCTATTATAGCGTCACGCGAGTGTCCAGGACCTGCACGAAACAAATATGGGGAGAAACCCCCGGTGCCACACCTGGCCGATCCACAACTAGGATTCGAACGCGGGTGGGTGGCCTCCACGACGGAAGCGCACATCGCTGCGCTACAAGCGCGTTGGCAAAATTGGTTGGGTTGTGAAAGCTAAGTGGTAAGCTTTTTTTTTATGGATCACTGAGCTGTGGCTATGGCAGGGATACGATTTTTTTTCTTTTTTGACGAACAGTTTGGCAACCCTGCATCATATTAAGCAGATATGAAGCGCAGGTTGGCTAAATCCTATTGAGCATTTCGTCAAATATGTGCAATAGATGATGGATGACCATGTGCTTGGTGGCATTTAAAGAGAGGAAATTGCTCAATTTCTGTATGGGAATCGGGTATCGTGGAAAAACCCTTGGACAGCTAATGTTAGTACAAGATATTCAATATGAAATTCAAATACTGCCAATGCCAACATTGCTGGCGATTTCGAGTCTTTGTCAATGATGTCCTGCAAAGATGACAGGAGGGCAAAAGGTTTTCATTCAAAATGTCGCCAATGGAGAACTCTTTCTTGCACTAAAGTACTTTGTTGCCAGCTTATTTAAACCCTGATGGCAGTCACCAAATAATTTTCTGCATCCTATACTGGCCGATGTCAGATCACAAATTCTTTGTGAGTAGCACGGCCGCTGAGGTCGATGTGCTATGCTCTCCAGAAATCAGAAATGGAACCGTTACACGCATATCGGCCAGGCCTTCTGAAAAGAACTAGACACGTTTTGATGATTCATCAATAATGGAGGTTTTGATGATTCATCAGTAATGAAGACGGGGACTAGGGATTACTAGCACCCGGACGTCCGGAGCAGATGAGCATGTCCGGACGCCCCGCGCATGCTGCTGCCCCAGCCAGCCAGCCCGCCCATCCGCGTCTACCGCTGCTCTGTATCACTACTGCACGTGCACGTCTATCCCACGTCTACCTCGCCCCGCTTCGCACGCATACCCCGCTCCCGCCCACCTCGACCCGCCCCGTTCGTGCACCCCAGCTCGCCACTCATTCCCCCTGACCCCCTCCTCTCTCCGCGCGGGAGGGATCCGGGAGCCCGCATGAGGAAGAGCACGTCCACAGGACCCCAGGTACGCCGTGCGCCCCATCCATCGGCCCTCGGCTCACCGCGCCCTTTCCTCTAGCGCTCGGTGCGTGCCCCTATAACACTCTGAACATACCTTTGAAACACGAAACATTTACAACATGAAACACTTAATGCAACATAAGTCTGAAGCAGATAAAACATTTAGAACATACACTTGCAACATATCTGTGAAACATATGCAACATATAGATAAAACACTTGCAACATAAAAACACTTACTGCAACAAAAGAATAAAACAACTGAAATATTTGAAACATACTCTTGCATATGTGTGAAACATATGCAATATCCAGATCAAAATGCTTGCAGCATACGTTTGAAACAGATGAAACACTTTGAACAAACGTTTGCAACATGCCTCTGAAACACTTGCAGCATATGCAACATCCATATCTACTTTTGCAACATCCATATGAAACACTTGCAACATACCTTTGAAACATCTGAAACACTTGAAATATACGTTTGCAACATGCACTTTCAGCGCAACATCTCCTCGCTGCTTAGGAATGGAGCTCGCTAGTGGTGTGGAGCTCACTGCTCCGGTGGAGAAGGCCGCGACAGGTCCCGTGGAGAAGGCTGTAGCGGGTCTGCGCGCTGGAGAAGCCCACGGCAGGCGGGGAGTGCGGTGGAGAGGGAGGAAGACGGGCTGCCATGCTCTGGCGTGGAGGGGATGCCGGCCGGCGGAGCGAGGCACGATGGAAAGGGAGGCGCGGTGGAGAGGCGGCGTGGCGGAGTGTGGTCACAGAGAGCTGTCGCGGTGCTTGGCGGTGAGGTGAGTTTTTTCTTTATTTTTTAAGAACGATTGCAGGCGAGTGGATGAGCAGATAAGATAAGGTTGTTGGGTTGCGTCATGGCCCACCATCGGCACCGTTCGAGTGGACAGACGCCCTATACCCAGTATTACCGATGTGCTATGCTCTCCAGAATTCAGAAATGGAATCGTTACGCTCATATCGGTCAGGCATTCTGAAAAGAACTAGAAAGGTTTTGATGATTCATCAGTAATGGAGACGGGGACTATTGAATTTCTCGCTCGATTTTCCCTAGTCATGACTTGAGCAATGAAAATAGTTTGGACTACAGTCTAAAATTATTAAAACTATTTTGTTGAGCGAGGTATTTTAGTATTTGTTAAAAAGTGAAAAAAGCACTCACACAAATGAAATAAACGTGAACGAGACTCCATGTGTTTTTTTATAAAAACTGGAACAACAGATATAGGCGTTATGCAAAAGATCCATGCAGATAAGACCACGTACTGAATTTATTAAGTCATGAAGACTGAGAGTTGAATGTGCAGATAAGACCCAATTAACACAGGCAATGAAAATCCAAATTCAACAAATTTACAATCACCCAGAAAGATTCAGATGAACTGAAAGATATATCAACCGTGAATCGTATGCTGGGACGCCAGATAATGCTGCAGAACCGCGGAACTTGATAATTTGCTAAGTACTGAGCACAGGCAGCAGAAGCTGCATCTTCCCAAGATGGAAGAAACAAAAGCATGCCAGTGTCGTAAGCTGCCTAAAATAGTACCAAACCAAGCAAATCGAAACATTTTAACATCCCAGGTCGCTATGTTATTGCCAAAATCCCCAGAAAAATTGTTCATGTCGTCTATGTTGGCTGAATTGGCTAGAGAGAAAAACACTATAAAACAAAATGAATAAAAAGGTAAGCCAAACGGGGCCTATATGAATAAAAAGAACAGTAGAACCAGGCCCTGTTTTGTCCTGAGACTCCAGGTCAGTTCTTAGCAGTGAGGGCATTCTTTTCCTCGATCCTAGATCGGTTGTCCAACTTGACAAAACGCTTCAGGTCTTCATAAGGGAGTGTCTTGGGATCTTTCCTCCGCAGCTCACTTAGTACAGGACGTTTGTCGAGCAAGTGCCACAGCCAGTCAGGATACTCAGAGTCTGGTTGGATTTTTGGATCAGAACCCTCCTTGAGGATGTTTGCTCCAAACACTGTTGTACTTTTAAGCTCTTGGCTGAGAGCAGGAGTTTTGGCAGCATCAGCCCCTCCACCCTTTCCACCCTTCTTTGCCTTGCTTGCAATTGCAAGGCTTCTACTCTCTACCAATTGAGCGGCATGCCTTGGAACAACACCATGCTTTAAGCCTCTTGTCCAAGACATCGCCATTCCTGGGTTCAAGTTTTTCACTGCATATGCACATCATGAGAATGAGACCAGATTGTAGAACTAGTGAAATCAGGGAAATATCGGTGCATGTTATAGAGGTTCAGAATCAGCAAGCAAAGAATATATCTGAATGGAAGATCATTCAAATACACTGATGGACAAGCACCTTCAAAATATGAGCATCTCGTGAAAGGTCCAAGGCCTTCCTATTGTAGCTTGCTGCTGCTATTTGGTTTTCATAATTTAGGGTATTACAGCTCTGAAAGCTAATACATGCATTATTTAAGGACTTAAGGTATATCATTCCCTTTTTCTTAAGATGTTTGCTACATCTTTATATTGAGAAACATTGTTAATGCCATCGTATACTTTCACCTGTTGTTCTAGTGAATAACAGAATAATGGTATGTCCCAGAATAGGTCCCATTCTTCAAGACAAATAAGGCCAGGTTTGGGCAGAAGGTGAAATTTAGCAGTGCCCAAAGAAGATTGTCATGATTCGCCCCCCCCCCCCCCAAGACATGACATCCTCACAGGTTTCACAACAATTCTAGTGCTAGTTGGTTTAGGAAAATAGAAGTGCCTAATAAGCTTGCAAAATGAAACAAAAGGGTAGTGCTACGGGAGAAATTTCAAAGTTCCAGAGTCTGAATCCTAGCAGGCAGGAAGCCAAGACAAAACAGCACATATTTGTAGCATGAATAACGAACCCTTGCACGGCAATCGGTACTAAGAACTCAATCAGGGGTCATATAACATTTCACAAATAGGCACCGTAATATGTAGCCATGTAACTCACATACAGGTTCAGTAAACAGCAAGAAGGGTGTAACAAACATTCATATGCACACCCGATAGTTTTCTAAAAAAACAAAAACGAATCGAAGCAAGACATAACACATGCACACTACACTTTGTAACTAGACCAGATCCGAGTACAAATAGCTTAGGTTAGGGTTTGGGTGCTCGGCTTCGCAGTGCAGGACCGGAAGAGAAGGGGCGGGCGTACCTGATGGTGGGCGGTCGTCGCCGGCAAAGGACCCGAAGACGGAGACCTAGGCACCTGCCGTAGGGCGGCGGCGGCGGCAGTCGCCAAGCCGTCGGCACGAGAGAGAGAGAGAGAGAGAGAGAGAGCGCACGCCACGCGACGGCCGAGGGGAACGGGAGAACGAAAGGAAAGGCCGCAGGGTAAACGCAGCCCAGGCTCCGGCCGGACCGACACTTTTGAAGCCCAGGATCTTGGCCAGTTCTCGGCCCAGGATAAACTGGATCTGCCTGGCGGTCGCTTGGTTGGGCTCCAGGCTCGAGGCCAGTCCAGCGACTCCTCCGGTCCAACAGCCTGTGCTGGTGCTGGCCTCCTGCTGCGAGCAAAAAAGAGGAGAGCTCCGCGCCCGTACCGCCGTACGCGCACGTCTCGTTCACAGCGATCGACGCGCACTACTCTGGTTCCTGGGTGGGAAATCAGAAACACCCAGCGGCCCGTCGCCCCGTCCGTCGTGCTAAACAACAAGTTGCCGAGTGCCGTTGACAAGCTGGCGAAAAGCAGCGGCCGATCGAGTTGGGCGCGCGGCAGTTCGCCGCGGTCGGCAGCGCGCGCGGGCGTGGCGGCGTGAACGAGCCGCACATGACGCGATCGACCGGACCGACGACCACGCACAGCCAGCCAAGCCTGGCGAGGGGCAACCATGCGTGCAACAGCGATGACCCGCGCGCCGCAACCACATGGCACATGAGCACTCCGCCACGGATTATCATATACTGTTTGGCTGATGTTTCTACGACTGATAAGCCGGCTGATTCTGTTTTGCTGTGAGAGAAAAACAGTGTACCATGCAGCGCCGATCCTATGATTTTGAGGGCCCTCTGGCCAACTCGTAGCGACGGCCCCTCTAGACCATAAAATTTTAGAATATATAGGCTAATTTTATTTTATAGGGAAAGCAAATCCAATAATATATTTTTAATTTAATATGTCTGATAATTATTGAGAGCGAGAAACAACGTAGACTAAAAGAGCAATATATTTGTACTTCTAAGATGTTTCCAGTCTCTCAATCCATCGTGTGCTACAAACTTTTGTTCTGGTCTGATTTGAATAATTTGCAGCAAAAACAAAAAACTTTGTCCACATGTTTAGAGTAAACCAACCATTTTCTATCAACCACGTCACCATTGCTTAACTTTTTGGAGCAGTAAGCATATAAAAAATGTCTATTGTGAGCATCTATATGGAACTCAAGATTCAATTCTCTCACTGGTCCTTTTTCAATCAAAATATCTCTACCCTTATTATCAAGATTCTCCCAAGTTCTGGGATCAAAGACATCATGAATAGAAGGTTGCACATCATCAATTGAATTTTCAGGTTGAGAGGAAGGCTGTAAATTTTCATTCTCTATAGCATCAACTTGTTCACTTAAATTATCATTAACTTGTTGTTGCTCTTCTTCTTGATTATCAGGTGCATCTATAGGGTTGTCATCACACACAGCACTACTTGAAGCTGAAAAAAACTTATCTAAAGCACATTGTTGTGACTGAACAAACTGTTCTTCTTGTCTTTTCCGTTTTCTTTTCACAGCCCCTGACAAATGTTTCTTAGGTAACATTTTAAAATTCTTACACTTGACCCTAAATTATAAGAAAAAACATGACTATATGAGTACAAAGTACTAGACAAAATTTAAACAAAGAAAAAAACCCTAGAACCTAGACAATTTAGACATAAACTAATTCAGAACCAAAATTCACAAATAAAAAAGGGCAGAAGGCAATAACCAAGATAAATCTTCAGATGTCGCCGACTCGTCGTCCTGGTCGAGCCCTGCCTCGGGCCCTCGGCTGTCTTATCGCGTGGTGATCGGCCATCGGCACTGTGTCAACGATTCAGGCGCAGGCGGCAGGCCTTCATCAAGCTTCGTATAAAGAAATCAGCCGGCCGGGAAGAATAATGCAACATACAGTAGATTGCAATTTTAGCCCACCGTCGTATGGCAGATCAGTTTGCTTGTGCTATTCCTTATCATCTAATCTATGCTCGTCAACTTACATTTGGCAGTAGCGATCGCTGATTCCGTGATTCGCTGTCACGCAGTGCCGACTGCAGCGTTGGCGGCGGCTCGGCTCCTGAGTCCTGATCGCTTAAAGCCTGAAAAGGAAGACAAAGAGACCGACGGCGACGGGCTCTGATTCTCTGAAAAGAAACACCAGCGCACTGACCACTAAGAGGCCGACGGGCGACGGGCTGTGCGGCGCAGCGGCGCTGATGGGCTGTGCAGCGCGCTGTGCGGCGCTGATGGGCTGCTGGCCTGCTGGCTGCTGCATTAATCCCGCTTGGGCCCTCATCCCGCATGGGCCCCCGGCCATCGCACCTTCTGCCCCCCTTAGAGCCGGCACTGGTACCATGACTGATAAGTCCAAACGAACCTGGCTCGATCACACTGCTAGCTAGCAACTGCTAGCGGTAGTCGTTGTACCCCGTACCCCTGCGCCTACGGTACGGTCTAGTGGCGGTCTCGTGTCGGAGGCACGGCACACGGATCACGGGCCGGTGAGATGGGATTCTTTCCTTGTGCGACTTTGGCAGCTTGAACATTTGCAGCGACGAGGAGTTCGGCAGCAGCCGAAGAAAACTAACATATGTTCAAGTCTCCCGCCGCACCATGGATCGGAGTACGGAGCAACAGCAACACACACTAGGCAGTAGGCACTACTACGCGCGCGACTTGTTTACAGCGAGGTTTGAATTTGACCTCGGATCGATCGATCACGTCTACCGTACCCCGCGCTTTTGTACTATTTTTAAATCAGGCCAGCTCAACAGTGAGGCCGAGTAGTCACCAGTCAGCAATCACCCCTCCTCACCCCCAAGTCGTAGGTCTCCTTCACACACCAGGGTGGCGCCTGACGTAGACTCTGCACTGCTCGCTACTCCAGTAGCAATAGCTAGCACTAGCCACACCAACCGAACCTTTTCTCCATGTCTGCGGATGAAGGAAATCACATACGCGTGTTTGACCTCGTTCGTTCGCTCCGGCGGCAAAGTGTGGCGCCGGATAGGAATGAGAAGGACCGATCGATGCTGGCCGGTCAATTCGGTTCTAGGTGCAGCACTGCCATCCATCTGTCCACGCCCCTGACGCACGCAGCGAGCCAGCGAGACGAGACGACCGACCCATCCATCCATCCACCCGTCCGTGAGTCCGTCCATCGATATTATACCAGCACCACTAGCGCGCGCGCTCGCGTCGCCGTCGCACGGTCGCTTCATCATGCGCCGCGGGGGAGATCCCATTTCGTTCGTTCGTCTCGCGATTCGGGACGGGACCGGGACTGCGCGCGCTAGCTCTTGACTCGCCACGCACGGAGGAATATGCGGTGGTAGTTTCACGTCACATTGCGCGCGCCGCGCCGCCTCCGCGTGCGCGTACGTGATGGAGCGTCGATCTGCGGCGCGCGGGGCCGGGCGGGGCGGTGCACTGCTCGTCGGTGACGCCGACGTCGTCCCCTGCCTCCATCCCTGCACTTTTTGTTCTAGGTGCCAGAGAGGCGAGGACGACGGGCGGGCCGGGCGTCGTACGCCGGCGCACCAAACTATTAGGCGTCGGCTTAAAGCTAGGCAGTCGATCGATCCTCGGCACCGTCCTCAGCTCACTGGGCTTTTCGTCGTCTCACTGATGCTTGGCGCGGAGGTGCGCGACGTCGCGGGTGTCCACTGGCCGAGATCGCGTTTGGTGGGCACTTGGACCCCGTCGACCCGTCCCCTCGCCACTTCGCTTGGGAGTTGATACGACGGGTGTAAAGCGCCGATCCAGTGGACCTCAGAGTGAAGGATCATGCCCGGACAGGGCAGCAAGAAACAGACACAAAATTTCAACCATTCTACTGTGGACTGTGGTGGAAGAAGTACCCTGCCTGTTTTCTTTTTTTAAAAAAAACTGTGCAGGCCGTACAATATAATCACTATTTTTACATTTTTAGATGTTCACAAAAAAATTACATTTTTAGAAGGCAAATTAGAGGAGGTGGATTTGCCTTATAGATGTGTACGATTATGTTATAAAGAGTGTATATATGGTGGAATTTTAGCCAAAATCACTATTTTTATGTTTTTTTTTTCTTAAGGGTACATTTGCACTCCATAAACATTATTATAGCTAGCTTCACTCCTGCTCACATCATGTACATAGCCAATACAGCTTCAGCTACAAGTCACAGTCACGCACAACTCCATCATCTAATAATTGCCATTCAAAAATCTTATATAATGGGATGATGATGATCGTCCATTTTGAACTGGTCTATGATATACTATCATATATACTGTATACACTGTTATTAGTATATATATAACTGTACAAGATATGCTCCGTGTGCGCCATAGATTCCGTACTTGCACAACATGTGGAGACCGGGGATGGCGTATACGGTAGCAGCAGGGGCCAACGAGGTGGCCACCATATAATACTGCAGGATCGGAGCAGACAGGGCGGTATAAAGCGCGCGCGATTTGTACGCGGTATCTTACTACAGAAACCACTGTTGCCAAATCAGGGGATGATCAGACGAAGCAATACATTTTACAATGCACATGTCAGTTCGTAATCGCCGAAAGATATCTCGCAGCCATCATGCTGCCAAGACGCGACGAAGCCCAGCAGGGGGCGTGATTAGTTTACGACTAAAATAGGGTTTGGGCAATGCACCCGACAGCTGGAGCTGCTGTTGGCCAACCTGGAGTCACTCTCTCTCTCTCTCTCTCTCTCTCTCGACGTACGTTTCTCCATACACCCTTTTTTTTTTAAGTCAATCATGCTGCATTGCATACAAAACAATTCATGTTTCCATACAAATAAGCAGCAGCATTTGACTCCTCGATCAGGAATCCGATAGTGTATATATAGTCCAGTCCACATCTCTCACCGTTGTTACCTGCTCCATCGTATATATACGTGCGATTTCTTGGTTATATATTTATATTCTCTGCGTGCCAAGTCAAAGAGTAGAGGTGAGCTTTTAACCTAACGGCATAATATGATATGGTTGTGTGGGTGATGAACTGGATGATGTGTGGATTAGTACTGGATCAGCATCGAGATCTTGGAACAGTGGACTGGAGGTGGGGAGAGGGAGACGTTCTGCACCACCCGTTATGCATATCCCTAGCTTTCCGAGCTGTCCGCTGGGGGATCGGACTATCGGAGAGAGGTGGTGGTTCGCTAGGGCGGGCATGCTTGATGTGGATCACTACAAATAATTGGCGCGTAGTAGCTAGCTCAGCAAGACATATTAACTACCTAGTTGTTCATGGATTAGTTTGGGTTCTAGTGCTAGACTGCTAGTGGCTGGTACTTTTTTTTTCTTTCACTAAGCTTATTGGTTGGGAAAAGGTTGGTTTTGTCTAGTTATTATGCGTGTTAGATTTCGTTCATGTGGAATACATGCATGATGAAGAGGACCCGGCGTGGCCCACACCCAACAAGACAGGAGGGCCAGCGGAGTACAAGGGGTGGATAATGTAAGTTTAACAAGTTGCATGGTTTTTTTTGAACATAACAAGATGTAGAGGGTAGACATGCTCGACACTACTGGACACGATATGATGCATTTTTGCTGTCGATCAGGCAGGCGTTTTTTTTTTTCCGACGGAGAGAGAGAGAGAGAGAGAGAGCATGGCGCTCTGCAGCGAACCACGGTGGTACGTGCAAGTACCACGGTAATGTCGGGTGGGTGCATGCATCAGCTCGGATCTCCTGCGTGCATCAGCCAACAGCTCGGATCTGCATCTCGATCGTCCCCTCGCCCGCCTGTCGTCTCCGGGCGGGTGCGCGGTGCACACGCGTCTGCGCGCGCGGCCAGCCAGCCGGCCGCCCATGCGTCTCTGGCGCGTCGTCGGGACTACGCTAGCTTGCATCCACACGTGGGACAGTAGGGTATTCAGCACGGAATTAATTCAAACTGACTGCGTTCGAGTAGTGCCAATATAATCTGTTTGAGCTTATCATTAGCGCTTCTAGAACCTGTATTTAGAACTATACTATAGCGTGTTTTAGTAGTCCAAGCCATGCATGCGCGTATAGACGACTACAGCGGTGCATGCCAACGAGGAGAAGCATGCATGCATGCATGCATGACGAACTCGCGCGTGTGCGCACAGCGAGGACGTACCGTACAGAAAGTCCGCCGCCCGTCCTGCTGCGCGCGCACAGGCACAGCTGCTCGCCTGTTCCGGTCCCCCGTCCGTCGGCGTCGGCGCACGCAGCAGCTAACTGCATGCGACATGTCCTGGATTGGATCTCCACGTGCATGTGAGCATGGCGGCCGCTGTTCGAGCGCCCACTTTTGCCACGTACTAGCGCACGGATGATGGATGCATATATACAGCTCAATCGATCGACTGCATTTATTACTGCTTGATTGCTTTTAATTAGCATAGTAGTAGTATGATGCATGACCCGACCAGCTAAGAGCAAGGATAGTAAAGCCAGCCAGCAGCAGACGTTATACCAATTCCACGTCACTAGCAGCCTTCACTAACAGCCTACCGTATAGGCTAGCTGTAAGAGCTGGCTGTAGAGGAGATTTGGACATTTAGGCCCTGTTTGGCATGGCTCTGGAGCTAAACTCCAGCAACTCCAACCAATTTTCCAGCCAAACACCCCAGCTCTAAAACTCCATGGAGCTGCCAACTCCATGAAGCTGTAGTGCAAATGGAGGTGGAGTTTCGGAGTACCTCTTCTCCTACTCTAGAACTGGCCAAAATAGATCTAGACGTGGAGTTAGGGTGAAATTACCCGCAATTGCCACTGATTACACAACTCGAACCGTTTTTCTTTCTATTCGCTCTGCCCTCCCACACCTGCGTGCGACCGACTCCCCCTCCCTCCCTCTCTCTCTCCCCCGCCTCTCTTCCCCCTCTACTCCATCCCCCACCTTTTCCCTAGTGGAGAAGAGAAGAAGGTCTCCTCCATCCCCAACCCTAACCCTAGAGGAGAAGGGAAGAAGGGCGCCTCCATCTCTGGGAGAAGAAGGAGAAGAGGCGCGACGTGAAGCCCCCCCGTCCCGGCAAGCGTGCATGGCGGCTTCCTCGCGACTAGGCGACCCCTGGTCCGCCGGCCACTTTGTAGCTACTGGACCTCCCAGCCGAGCCCACCTCGATCCAGATCCAAGGTAACTCCTCCGCTTCTCACCGTGGCTCCCCGTCAAGGGACTGGTTCTCTCGGGGTGCTCTGTCTTCTCACTGGCAACGCCCCCTCCCCTCCGTCAAGACTGGTTCTGGGGTGCTCTGTCTTCTCACCGTGTGCGCGCCCCCCCCCTCCGTCAGGACTGTTCTTTCGGGGTGCTCTGTCTTCTCACAGTGGCACGCCCCTCCCCTCAGTGGGCTGCGCCCTTTTTGTTTGCTTTGGTAGTGGTAGCCATGGAAATCGAGTCTTTGTTTACAAAACTTGAATGGATACGCCTAGCCGTGTCTCCGAATCTCCTAGGAATTGTTTCAAAACTTGAATGGTAGTGGTAGTGGTAGCCATGGAATTGTTTCTGAAACTTGAATGAAATTTAGGTTGTTGGGGGAATTGAAAGTTGAAACACATGTTTGTGGTTCACGGTTCACCTCACCTAGTAGGGGCAGGGAAGTGTCATTCAGCAATGATGAAATTCCATCCTTCCATCACGCATTTACCTAATCGCATTATAATGATATCTCATACCTAATGGAGTACTCTCTTGTTTACACACAAACTCTCATTTATATACCATAAGTTGGTTGTCCGTCATGAAATTGTTTGAAGTGAAAGTTCTATTGCCCATCATGGCATCACCTGTTGGATAGATTAGAGTCTAATATGAAATTTGTGAGTTCGATAGATGCACGAAATTGATTGGAACTTCGGAGAACACTCCTTGTGTATGTTGTTTGCGAACAAGTTGAAAAAGGAAATCGGCCAAACACACACTTGAATGCACTTGGTTATCTTTGAGGTTGAGAAAGGGTTCAAAGAAAGGACCGGAATTGTGGCTACCAAGGTTCAGATCAAGAACAAATGGGACAAGTTGAAGGAAGATTTCAAGGCATGGAAGAAACTAATCTTTGAGGCAAACAGGGGACTGTTGGGATCCTATAAAGAAGACTATTGCTATGGATGATGAATGGTGGAAAAAGCTAGAGTCAGAAGTTGGTTCAAGATTTTTGCTATATTTGTTTTCCATATGGCAAATCTGTTTGTAATACTTTATAATAATATGTGTTGTTCTCGCTTATTTCGAGACATTCCGGTTGTGGAAAGTTCAAAAGAAGGGCCTTGAGAATGAAGATGACTTAGCCAAGTGTTTTGGTTTGACATCACTACTATTGGTATTGATCATTGGTCTCCTCATGTTGTGAATGTTGAAAATGTTGATGAGACACAAGAGGAGGCAACCAATTTTGATCCACAAGATGATGATGTCATCCCAAACACAAGAGGAGGATATTGGTATTTCTCCTCCACCGCAAGTGGCAAGAGATTGGCTAGGCCTGTTGAAAAAAGTGGCAAGAAGGCGAAGTCCAAAATGCACTCCTAATTCAAGAAGCGATGCTATGGCAAGTTCACCAATGAATATGTTTCAAGAGACATGGAAAATACTCTATTGATGAAGTGATGGAGGTTGTGATTGCTTGTGGGGCGGCTATGATAGCAATGAACATTACATTGCAAGCTGAACTGCTTGTGAAGAAGGAGCAAAGGGAGATGTTCATGACCTTGCCTACTAATGAGATTAGGTTCACTTGGCTTAGGAGGAAGTACAATGATAAATATGACAAGTAGAAATGGTAGTGAGATTTTTCCGTATGGCGATTACAGATGGCGATAAACAATCTATTTTTTTCGTATGGCGATTCTAGCTACATTCTATTTTTTGTATGGCGATTCATATTTGTGTAGTTACGATGGCGATTATGACAAGTAAAAAGCTTTACGTAGTTCATTTTCATTTTGTCAATGTTCATTTTTCCGTATGGCGCTTGTAGTTCATTTTCATTTTCAGTATGGCAGATGTCTTCAAGTTCTTGCAGTTCATATTTGTGTAGTTCGATGGCGCCTCAGATGACAAGTAAAAAGCTTTACGTAGTTCATTTTCATTTTGTCAATGTTCATTTTTCCGTATGGCGCTTGTAGTTCATTTTCATTTTCATGGCGAATGTCTTCAAGTTCTTGCAGTTCATATTTGTGTAGTTACATCGGTTGTATCTTACATTTCATTTATGTCAATGTTCACAGATGTCTTCAAGTGAGTCTGATGATTCTAGTGATGGGGAATTTTTTTTTAAAATGGTTGAGAGCAGTGCAAAACTAGCACAAAGTTATCATGAATTGTATATGGACAAGGCACCGCCGAGGTTTATGTTTTCACAACAAAGTGGAATGGGATGGCCGATGGAGACGGTTAACACACTCCAGGAGTGTCATCAATGCTTCGGATGAATGAGGTTATTTTTCATGATCTTCATGATGTGTTGGTTGAGAGTGCAGTTAAAACCATGAAACACATTAATACATATGAGATGTTGGCCATTTTCCTATTCACATGTGGTGGGTGTGAGTCAAATAGAAGAGGACAAAATAAGTTCAAACACTCGGGTGAAACCATTAGTAGAAAATTTCATGAAGTTTTAGATTGTGTGGTTGCCATGGCACAAGATTTCTTGAGACCAACAGATCCTAATTTCATAATGTGCACAAGAGGATTAGGAATGACAAGAGAGCATATCCACATTTTAAGGATTGCATTGGTGCACTTGATGGAACCCATGTTAGTGTGTTTTTATCACCAAGAACAAGTGAGATATATTGGTAAGACTGAATTGCAACTCAAAATGTGCTTGCTGCTTGTGATTTTGATATGCGCTTCACGTATGTGGTCAGGTCACAACCGGTTCTTTGCATGACACTAGTGTATTGTACCATGCATTGGAAGCAGATGTAGATGTCTTCCCACATCCACCTCAAGGTAAATATTTTGCTTACGTTCTTTTTCATATTTGTATGCACAAACTTATCTTGTTTTACATATGTGTAGGCAAGTACTATGTTGTAGATGCGGGCTATCCTAATCGTCCAAGGTACCTAGCTCCATACAAGGGTGAAAGATACCACTTACCCGAGTGGCATCGAGGTATGGAACCAAATACTCCAAAAGAGAAGTTCAACATACACTCATCTGCTCGTAATGTTATTGAGCGCTCATTTGGAGTATTAAAATGAAATGGCAAATCCTTTACAAGATGCCCGGTTATTCAATGGCCACACAAAAAGAAGATTGTTGCTGCTACCATGGTCCTACACAATTTCATACGTGAACATGCTAGTGTTGATGTGGACTTTGCTAATTTTGATAGAGATCCTACCTTCATGCCTACTATTCCGAAAGGTACAACAAGTATGCCGTGTCTCAACATGCCTCACGATGGATCAACTTCGAATCAAGCTTTGTGACTATGGACACATTTCAGTGATAATATGGCTACATCCGTAAGCCCTAGCATGGAATTAGTGCAATGATTATTGTAACGACCTTATTTTGGAACTATGAACTTATTTTGGATCTATGTGTACTCGGATCAATCATTGCATTGCAACCATTTGCTTGAGCGCCTTGTTCATTCAATTTTGAATCAAATCTGAAAATCCGAATGCAAATGCAATGCAATGCTTTGCTCTGCCACTTTCAGATCGGCCGCCACTTCACTAATCAGCTAGTGCATGTACTTTCACGGTAGTTGCCACAGATCTTTTCACCAATCAGCTAGTGCAGCAGCTACCCTCTTCATTTTTCACGGTAGTTGCCACAGATCGATGATGATCAAACGAAAGTGTGCCTTCTAAAATCTTCTTGGCATAGTACAACAGTAGTACTTCACTGCATACTTTCATTTCATATTTGTGAGAAGTAGTTCAAATCGAACCAGGGGCAACAATGGCAATCTACCCTTAAACTCCTCTTTTTTGCAGAGCTGGGGACACCCTCCCAGCCAAACACCTCCATCAGACAACTCCAACTCCACCCAGAGCTGACTCCACCAGGAGTTCTGGAGTGGAGCAGCTCTACCCAGAGTTGGAGTCATGCCAAACAGGCCCTATTTGCATGTGCATACCAAGTGCAGGCGGCTTCTCGCTCGTACGCGGGCTGGGAGAGTAAATATTTTCTCGTACCTTGTGCTCCAGCCGGCGAGATGGGAAGCGCCCGCTCGGTAATCTCTCTCCAACGTGGCCTTTTTTCTGTTGACGTGTACTTGTCTCAGCCAGCTAATACAGGTTACTATACTTGCTCTAAGCTGACAGTAGTAGCGGCCATAGCTCCGATCAGTCATCGTTCATTGTGATTGCTCGACTCGCCAGCTGCTCCAATAATCCACTTCCAGTGTGACTGTTCTTCAATGCTAGCTGATGAACCGGTACAGAGACTGCAGAGATCCTGTATAGGTAGTACAGCACAAGCATCGTTATATAATATGCATCTAGTAGCATCGAGCATATCTACTACGCTGATACTGTACTGCACTTTCTATATGCATTGCAATGGTCCCCAAATTAAAAAGAACATATTAAAAAACAAAACAAGCCTTATATATCCATATCTCTGTGGACGATGAAGATACACATGCATGTCCAGCGATCCGATCATTTATTTGCAAGCTGATACAATCATACAAATGCCGCCTGCACCACCGGTACCTGCTGATACACACACACCCCTAAGCATATATTATGTCTAGTTACATAGTATACAAACTATGTAGCTAAAAAGCCATAACGACTTAAAACTTAGAATGGAGAGAGTAGAGAGTGTAACTTTAGATCTGCTCAAGATCAAATTATCTTAAATTTAATTAGATTTATAGAAAAGAAATAATATCAAATATGACTCTAAATAGATATATAAAAAATACATTCCACAATGAATCCAATAAAACTTAATTATTTACTATGATAAATATTAGTATATTTTTATATAAATTTGACTAAAACCCAGTTCCCGGTTCCAACTGTGTAATCGATCTGTAACTACCTTATTAGTAGCTTCTTTTTTTTGAGGGAAACCTTAGTAGCTTCTTGTTACCGACTTTGATGGATCCTACTATATAAATGGGATATACGCAGTTTAGGTGTCCAAAATTTTAGGAATTTTCAGGTAATGATTTTACACAAACAACTAGTATAATTAAAAGAACCACAAGAGACAATTTATATTTTTTCTATAGTCAAATAATGATAAAATTACATGTTGTTTTGAACAATAAAAAAAACAGACACCTAAAATATATGAGAAGTGGAGGTTTTATGCTTCCCAAAATTCTTTCACTACTTGTATTTAGTCAGCATTGACATAGTAAGTATATTTAGTTTTGTGTCTCTATTTTTTCTCCCATTTGGACACATGTATCTAACAAATATATTTTTTCCTGTAGCTTCTTAACTAATTAGTCTTTCCATTCTAAAATATAGGTCATTTTATTTTTGTCCTAGTTAAATCTATCTAAATCTAATCATATGTATAGAAAAATACACCAACATATATATACATTATAGAATTAGGTTTATTAAATCTACCATGAAATATGCCTTAATAGCATATTTATCTTGTGTAATATGTAATTTATATAAATTAATCAAATTTATTTTTTGTTGGAGGAACTTAAAATGACTTACTCCCTCGGTCCTCGAATAAATCAATTCGTAGAGTTGTTCTAAGTCAAATATTTTAAAGTGTAACAGAATTTATAGGAAAGAGTATCGAGCCAGATTTATGACACCAATTAAATTAATATCTTTAGATATACTATAAAATATATTTTCATATATAATTTGTTTATTTGGTGTCATAAATATCGTTGTAATTTTATAAAAGTTTAACTTAAGACAACTCTTAAAGTTGATTTATTCCTAGGTAGAATGTTTGAAAACGAGAGAGTATATATGATTTCTGTCCATTCGGACAGAGAAATTTTAAAGGTAATGCAAGTACTAATATATGCCAGAAGCTTGGTCTCTGTTCGCTTGCCTTATAATCCGTATTTTTTACTTGTCTTTTTAGTTGGAATGTTTTTTTCTCTCATAACAAAATCAGCCAGAACAGTATTTCAACTTAGTTTTTCGACGAAGCGGACTGCGCCTTCATTGGAAGCTTCGTGTCTGAATATTTTTCTGTCTGGAACCGAAAGATCCAGCTGTACAATTCCGCAGTACGTACGGTTACTGTCCCCGTCTCGCGGTGCAGGCACACATCATATCCCCGCGCCGCGGATGGCCCATGAGCGCCACTAAACAACTCTGCTCGCTCTCGCTCGCATGCACCTACAGATAATTCCCCTGATCGACCTAATCATCGCACGGACGTCAACGAAGCACAGCCATGCAACAATGCAAGCATTATCGTCGGTGTGCAGCTAGTGATGAGCTGACGAATAGACGACGATGCGCTCCTCCGGCCCTGCCGCTAGCAAACTGCATCGCTTGCAGAATCAAGGCAGCTCTCGACCGCTCACTAGCTCGTCAGATGGAGACCGATAATTGCCACGTACTGACGTACTCTCCTCCGTCCCAAAATATCGGTCGTTTTTGTTTTTCGATAAACAAATTTGATAAAATATATATTAAAAAATATTAATATTTATGGTATATAATTGATATCGTTGGAAAGATCTTCGAATCTAATTTTTTAAAATTTATTTAGAGATACAAATGTTATACGTATTTTATAAAAATCGAGTTAAACTTGTAGCACGGAAAAAAAAAAACGACACATAATTTAGGACTTTGCTGCCATTATTTGCAACAAAAGCGTACTAGTTTTTTCGTCCGATCGTACTCCCCCCATTATGTGCCAATGGATCGGCGGATAGAATAATATACAATCTCTTCCGATCGGCGGCGTGATTTGTCGGTTGCGTCTCCTGGTGGACATCGTCGTCGCCGCCGCCGTCGCTGCCGTCGTCGTTGAGATGATCCGGCCGGTCCGGGCATATGGCTGCATGCATATGCTTGCATTTGCAGCGTGTCCCTGGTTCCGGGGTCGGAGCGGTTGCGCGGCGTCGCGGATGGCCGCAACTCTGTTGCGCGGCCGGGGGACACGATGGCACTGCTAGACTGCTAGTTGCATGCATATGCAGATGCCTGCATGCAAATGCATATGGCCTCCATTATTTGTTTCCATCGTCAGCATGCTAGCGTTTCATCTTTCACGACCGTAGCGTACCTTCGGTTTTTTCTACGTACTGGTATATATACGAGCGCACTGCGCACGTACGTACAGTACAGGATATATACGTACTGTGTGCACCAACTATACGTACTTACGTACGTACACGTGCAGGTACAGTACTGGTTTTGCACTCGATCGCGAACTGCTGCACAGCTAGCTGATAGTTCGTACGGAGTTCGAGCGACACATTCGTTATCGAGCTATACACACACGCACGAGCGCCATGAATAGTCCATGCATGATGGATGGGAAGGATGAGATTAAATGGAATGGGCCATGCATATATCTACCTCAATTAAGAGCGCTGATTGCATCGTCACGGCAGCCGGCCCCCAATTAACTTTCTCCCCCGGCTGGCCTGTACGCTGTACGTGCCTGTATCGACCCACCTGGCGCGACCCATGCTCATCAATCATCATCAATAATTCGCTAGCTGCCTGTTGACGACGGTTGATCAGATGATGAGTTGATGGCACAGCAGCAGTATCTGTCTGAATTCGATCGGCGTCGTTTATATAGATATGTTCATGCATGCATCAGTGCACCGAGCAATGCCAGTCAGCCAGCCAGTGAAAAAACTTGAAATCTAAACAAGGCCATAGATATGTTCATGCATGCATCAGTGCACCGAGCAATGCCAGTCAGCCAGCCAGGTCTCTTCTCAATTCCCGATCACACACACTGACACACATGCATGGTCATTATAGCATTCAAACTCGTTTAGTTAAAACCAGAGGCTACCAGTTTCTTCATTATATTTGCCGAAAAGTGGCCCATCACTTCGCTTTTGCCGAACGGGCGTTTACATTAGTTGAAAGCTAAACGATCGAGGTCACCGACCTGTGTGTGGAAAAAAAGGAGAGGTCACCCGGTCCGCCAGCCGGCTCACACGCGGCAACACGGTAGTATTTTTTGCCGGCAAAAAAGAAGAAGAAGGAGGGCAGAGCGAGCGAGAACGGGCCACGGCGCCGACCAACGATTTCCCGGGCGAAATGGAAATGCCAACGGGACACGGCAGTCGGCACGCGCCGAGGGAAACAAAACGCAGTAGAAACGAGGAGGCGGATCCGGGCGGGTGGAGAGGGGTCGAGCCGAGGGCACATCCCTGTCACCAAGTCAAATTCAGCGGTGCCGGTGCGGCGGGTGACCGGGGGAGCAGAGCAGGAGCAGCCGAGCTGCCGAAAGCAGGGGAAACTGGAAAGGAAGGGAAGCGCGGCCGTAGGCATCAGACGGACCGCGCGGTGACGCCTCGGCCAGACTTGCTGCTGACCACGGGACGCCCCCCCGCCGGCCCCGAATCATGCATGCACACATCCGCGGGCGTCCCTCGAGATTCCCTCCTCGGCTCCTGCTAGCTGTTCTAGTCTACCGCGCTCGACACATCCCTGTCGAACTGAACAAAAAATATTGATGAAGACACGGACAGTTACGTTTACTCGGTCGTCAGTCGGGTCAGGTGGACGACGCACCTACAGCGTGTTCGGTTGGCTGGTTCGTATCATTGCTGATTCGTAAAGAAATACTACTAACTAATTTGTGTGAGAGAAAAATACTATTTCAACTAAAAATTTATGATCGTTTACGACAAGCCACAACCAAACAAAGAAGCTCACCTAACAATAATACTACTGTGGTGAACAATATACAGCGAGGTTTATTTGCCTCACTGGGTGAAAAAGTCGAGTGCGGTAAAGTAAATTTTACCCTTAAGACACGTGCCCTCACAACGTGGTCCACAAGATTCACACCAGGACTCGTGCCGAGCAGGAGAGAGACGATCGGCCAGGGCGGGAAGGGCCGGTTTGCTGCATGCATGCAAAATGTGATTCATCCACTTGTTTTTGTCGATTCTACTGTGTACTCTCTCCGTCTCAAAATATCTATCGTTTTCGTTTCTCGAGAAACAATTTTAACTAAATATATATAAAAGAATATTATCCTGAGAGTAGTTACTCACATCTTCAATAAACCATATTACGCATATGTGCATACTAATTTATCAGTTTGACCATGTTTATATACTCAATTTAAGATACTTTAAATCTTAGTACGCGAATTTTTTTTTCAAAAGAGCCCATACTTTTAATATATTTCTAAAATACCACTACAGTACTATATAAAATAAGTTTAACCATATAGTCTATGTATACTTGCATACTTGACATACACACTACCCTAAATAGTTTAGCATGATCATATACTCCGTCTACGTACACTTCATCGGGCCATATACGTCCTAAATCTAGAGATATACACACAGGAGTAACTACTCCCTCCGTCCCACCAAAAAATGCAATCGGAGGACCGGACACAGGTAACAATGCAACATAGAAAATTACCAAAATACCCCTATGAAATGATTTGACATGTTTATAATCATTGCAAACAACAAGAATCTTGCAGCCAGTACCAGAGGAGAGGTTACACGTGTAACATTCGCAAAGTTTCGGAGAACACTCTAGAGACACGTCCATTACACGTGTCATTACAGAAAGCGGCTCAGAATCAACCGTGGGGAATGCAAAATTTAAACCACCGCGCCAGGGGATTTCCCGCCTGTGCCACACCCCTCCTTCCCTCGTATAACTGCAGGACACACGAGACCATCCACTCCATCAGCCAGGAAGCCATTTCCATCATCAGCCATGCCCACAGATCTAAACACTCCTTCAGATCCTCATGGAGAGGTCCTACTTGATCTCAATGAACAGCCTCTGTATGAGCAAGAAGATGAAATCATGAGTCTCCAGCAAGATCAACTTTATGAAGATGAAGCCCATCTCCAAGATCAACATGGACACCTCTTACCTGATCTCAATGAAAACCCTATGTATGAGCAAGAAGATGAAATCGCTCATCTCCAGGAAGATCAACTTTATGAAGATGAAGCCCATCTCCAAGGTCAGCCCGTACATCTTGATCACAATGAACGCCTTGGTTTGCATGTCATTGATCTCAATGTTGCTGGTTCTGAGGGAGAACAAGAACATCATAAAGGTGATTCTTTTTCTCTTCATTGCATCTGGACAGCAGTAAAACCAAGCTCAGTTCGAATTACCTATTTCCAACTAAAATCAAACTTGAACTAAATATTGTGCCTCATCTCATTGCAGTAATTGGAGTAGAGGAAGAGCATCCACAGGCTGCATGTCTCAACTTTGACGGTCCACCACATCAATTTGATCTAAACTTTGCACCTTCTGATCTGCAGCAGCAGATGCACGGTAAACTAATGACCAGCTACCCTTTTCCTTTTTAATGGATGAAAAGGCCTGCAGTTATAGTCCATTCGACAAAAGACTTTTCAACTAGTTAATGTCTGTCTACCATATAAAAAATATTCTAGACCCAGATTCTTACACTCATGTTGAACCACAATTTAAAAAAAAACACTTACAAATCTACACCAATTGCTCCAAAACTCACCATTTAATTCTTTTGTAGGCATGATGGAAGGCATGCATGACTATGGTGTCTACGCTCATGCTGTGGACATAGTCTTCGATGAAGAGGAGTTGGTGGGTTCAGATGTCGAAGAAGATCATCATGCAAATGAAAACAATGCACATCAGTCTAGAAATTTGACAGAAACTGAACGACAACAAATCTATGCAGCATTGCTTGAGAGAAGTGATCATGGAAGACTAAAAAGGAAAGCTACAACTATAGTAGCACAAATGTTCCAGGTGAGCAGGTATAAAGTGCAGCGCATTTGGTAGCGAGCAAAACAATGTCGTGCCCAAGGAATTCCAGTTGATGTTAGATCAAGGAAGCCTAAGAGAAGTGGCCGCAAAAAGTTGCAAATAGACCTATATGAGGTTCTCAGTGTTCCGTTGCATAGAAGAAGCACTATTTGATCTCTAGCGGAAGCCATTGGTGTCAAAAAGAGCACTCTGCATAGGTGGTTCAAGAAAGGGCTACTACGACGTCACTCTAGCACACTAAAGCCTCTATTGACGGAACAAAACAAAAGAGACATGCTCCAATGGTGTCTTTCCATGTTAGATCCCCGGACACTACCACATGAACCCAAGTTCAGGGCAATGCAAAACATCATCCACATGGACGAGAAGTGGTTCAACACCACTTCAAAGTACACGAAGTATTATATGCTTCCAGGAGAGGACGACCCACATAGGACCGTGCAAAATAAGAATCATATTGGCAAAGTTATGTTCTTGTCGGCATTAGGAAGACCTATATACGATGATGCATAGGATTGTGGCCATTTGTTAAAAAGGTACAACACCAACTTGTTTCACTTTCTTACATTAGTTTGTGCTAACACTTTTGATCCTTAATTCTTTTCATTGACTCTAGGAACAAGCAAAAAGAAGAAGCCATAATAGGGGGAGAGGGACCGAAGTCACCAAGCCTATTAAGGTAGATCGAGCAACTATGCGGTCGTACCTGATTGGTAAAGTTCTAAAAGCTATTGTTCGACGATGGCCACGAAACTTAGAGGACAAACCATATACATTCAGCAAGACAATGCCCCTTCACATGTTCTAGAAGATGACGAAGAATTTGCTAGGGCTGTAGCACATACAGGGCTGGACATACGACTCGTCAACCAACCTGCAAATTCTCTAGATTTGAATGTACTAGACCTAGGATTCTTTGCTTCTCTTCAGTCCTTGACCTATGAAAGGATCTCTAGGAACTTGGATGACCTGATTCAGAATGTCAAGAATGAGTTTGATAACTATGATCCAAATACTTTAAATAGGGTGTTCCTAACACTACAAGGGTGTATGATTGAGGTCATGAAAGATGGAGGAGGAAACAGATACAAAATTCCTCACATGGACAAAGACAGGCTGGAGGCGCTAGGCATACTCCCTAAAACCCTTAGTTGTGACCGACAGCTATATGAGGGTGTGGTCGCATCCTTGGGACACAATCATGAACATGCGGACCCGTATATTCCTCATGAGTATTTTGGTGATGCTGTAATATAAGCAATGAGTATGTAGCGGATGATGTAATATAAAGTCATGAGCATTTTGCTAGTGATGTAATATAAAGTCATGACCATTTGGTACTGCTATAATTAAATGAAGTTGTAACTTTGTATGGTGTGTCGCTACTATTGACTATGATGGTTCTCCCAATATTAATCATATTGACAAGTTCGGTATAGTTTGCATACAGAGATACAAAGTGAGTGTTCGCTGCAGCTTAAGGAGAAGCAGCACGCACAGGAACAACACGCAACAGTAGCTAGGATAAGTCTTACGACAGGTACCATTACACATCAGTTCATGACATCCGACACCTAAACCACAGTTCAGTATCACAAGTAGTAACCTGTACAGCAGTTCAACATACTATCCCACACCTAAATAACAAGATATGTCACAGCTAACCTAAATCTTATATAGGAGTCCATAATCCTAGAACAAAAGCATTCCCACATCAAGAGCATTTATCATAAGCATTCCATGACACAAATAAAGGCATATAAACTGGGACGGAAGAAAATAGGTACCAAAATCTTATACATGCTGATGAAGACCTCATGGTAGATGGGATCCATGTTAGCAAGCACCTCCTTCAAACGTGCAGCCACTTCTGGGGCCAGGTCCATCCCGGAAGCGTCGTCTGGGGCCACCACCGGAGGGCCGAGGGGCAGATCCTCGCCGGCAGCCCCGGCACCGGACACCGGGGGCCTCTCCACAGACAGATCCACCCCGTTCACGGTCGCGACACCTGCCGCCACCAGACATGCCGGAACGAGGACGAGAGCTGTAAGAGGAAGACTAGAAGAGGAACGAGGGAACCATATCTGGAGAGATGGGGCTCGATCTGGGAAGGGTTGGGAGCTCCGGATAGAGACTGAACAGGGCCGGTGGGGGAGGCTTGGGCGGAGGATGCGATGCGGCAGAGGAAAGGAGTGGATGAGGAGAGGGCGTCTGCGCGTGAGGATGAGGAAAGGTGCGGTCGATTTCTCTTTTTTTCGGTGCAAGGCTTGTGCGGTAGTGGAGGATGCGGGCATGCGGCTGCTGCTGCTGGCCTCCTGCCGAAACGAGTGGAGGAGAGTGAAAGCGTGTTTGGTATGAATTTTTCTTTTTTTTTATTTAATGATGAGAGGTCTCGTGCATACAGTAAGCTGACAGCAGTTTGTGTGGGTCCCCACCCTAGGTCTGGTGTAGTAGGCTGGTAGGCTACTTTAGCGTTTTTTGTGGGAAAAATTTTAAACTCGTGAATTGCGTTTTTTCATGGGACGGAGGGAGTAGTCTCTAGGAGTAGGAAATAATTTCCCAAAGAATATTAATATTTATGATACGTAATTAATATCATTAGATAGATATTTGAATCTAGTTTTGCAATAAATTTATTTAGAGATACAAATGTTACACGTATTTTCTACGAATCGATTAAAACTTTTGGCATGTAAACCAACGGCGACAGATAATTTAGGACAGAGGGAGCGAAGCTCATGTAAACACCCGTTGTTGGAAACTCGTGTACATGTTTCCGCGTTTGAGGTGGATTGGGACTCCACTGACCCACCGTCGAATCCTGAGGCTAGTGCTATGTGGGCGGAAAAAACACCCAACAATGAAATTGACCCCGTTAGTCACTGTTCGTTATTTTCTATTACGAATTATAGTACGCACGCAGATGTTCATATATACTCCCTCCGTCCCTATTTAAGTGTCGCCGTGGGAACCGTGTCAGTCAAAAGTTTCTAAAGTTTAACTAAATTTATAGAGAATATCAGCAATTTTTGTATCTCCAAACAAATTTGTTATGAAAATAAGATTCAACGATGTATCTAATTATACTAATTATGTATTATGAATATTAATATTTATTTTTATATATTTAGTAAAAGTTAAATATTTTTTACTTCTCCAAAAGTGAGGATGACAACAAAAAGGGACAGTCCTACGAGTATCTTCGAAATACTAAGTCAGCAGAACTTAAAATTAACTAAGTCACCACCTACCATTAAAAGAACGACATCTTTAAATCTAAAATAATAAATTAGAGAAAAATGCAAGCACTCAGTCGGGAACTCGAACTCCGATGGATAAGTTCCACCACGAAAAATCGAACCAACTAAGATCAGTTCATATGGTCCTACGACCATCTTCGAAAGATTGAGGCAACCAGATCTCAAAAATGATGAAGTCGTCATAAATGTTTCATTGGCGACGAACACGCCGCCTAAAACTGAAATAACAACGCAGTTAACTCCTAAAATAATAAATACGGAAAGATACACCGAGTCAAGAACTTGAACCCCAGCATGTAGGTTCCATCACATGAAATCCACTCAGCTAAACTCAAATCATATTTTTGGTTTAGTTTTTGGAACAGATTACAAAAATTAGTTTATCCAATTATTACCTGCTTTTCCAATATTCATAACGTAAGTACAGTTGACATCGGTTTCTCGGTTATTTAGATTTGGTGTACCTACTTCCGCCATTCGAATTCTATGAGCTTTGTCATAAATCAAATCGTTGTAGTTTTGACCAAGTTTATTTATTAAAAAACATATTAACATTCACAAGTTCAAATAAATACACTACCAACATATTACATATATTTTAAGTTGGTGCGTCCTTCTATATATTCAGATAAATTTTATTTACCTAAGTTAATACCTATTTAGCTTCCAAAATTTGTCATTTTATCTAAGTTAATACATATATTTTACCTAATACATAAAATTTACATATGTTTTATTTACCTAAGTTAATACCTATTTAGCTTCCAAATACATATTACCAACATCTTATTTGGAACGGGCAGAGAAAAATTAAATAAAACCCGAGTAAACCGAGCCGCATAAACCAAGTACACCGCCATACACGATGCGCTAGTCTGAACCAATCTTTTAAAAGCACTTAATTTGTTCGTAGTTTTTTTTATTTTGTCAACTTGAGCATCGAATGGTCTCTGAAGTACATCATTTTCTTGTTTCTAATGCATACATTAGCATAAATAATGGGAGTGTCTACTTTGTACTCGAGTGTTTTAAAGCTCTTGGGTGTCCGTGTAACTATGATTGCATTTAGCACTTGCATTTCACAAGTATAAGCATCTTTCATGCATTCACGGTCATAAGCATATGATAATGTCTTTGATTGAGTTTAAAATTTGCTCTATGTGATGTTTTGCTTTTATATATATATATGTGACTTCATATGTTTATGTGATAGCTCAAGTGTTTGTTGTTTGGTCACCTAAGTAACTTAGATTAACATAGGATCACAAATGAGTTAGGGTTTATGTTTATAATTTAGTCCAAATATGCTTCTAAGTGTTTAAATTATGTTTTAATCCCTTTTCATGATGCTGTTTTGACCAAAATGTAATTAAAAATTATGTACCCATTCTGAGGTTTGACCCTAAATACAAGTTGAAGTGTTGGTTGTATACTACAAACTTTGTTTAAGAATCCAGAGCTAATTCAACTTCCAACATGTCCTAACAGTGGCCCTAAGTTTGAATTTAATGCTGTTTTATATTTCAGAAATTTTTCTAAGTCCAGAAATAACAGTTAGCAAGTTCAATGTTTGAGAATATGTTAAATCAAATTTTATAAATAAAACATGTAAAATCCATAACTTGAGCTAGGAAAGCCCAAAAATGGTAAACCAAATTTTGTTAGCTTTGTCTTGCTGTGCTCTACATGTTAAAGTCATAAAATTTGTTGTTTGACAACTTTTTATATACTGTTTTTATTTACCTAAGTTAATACCTATTTAGCTTCTATAAATGATATCTAGAGCTATATCTATCCAAAAATTATGAAACCAAGTTTGATGACTTTGTTTTGCTATGCTCCAGCTAAGAAAAATATAAAACCTACTGTTTGGCCAACTTCCATGTGTAGTATTGTTTTTTCGTAGGAAATTGCAAGTTTAACTTGTATTCTTTGTATCCTAAAATATATATATCCAAATGGTATGAAATTTATGGAGTATACTAATTATAGCATGTTTGTGCTGCTGCATTTTTCTGGATATCAGATTTGTACAGCAGCTAGCCTTTTCCTTTTTTGTGCATTATCTACAAAGATGAATATGCTAAAAAAAAGGAATGCAATTTTAAACTATCTATGCATGCTACTTGTTGCTTGCCCAACTTTTACCCTTTGTGATAAATGATTGATGATCATGCTATGGTGTTTTATGAAACCCTGTTGATGTGCTAAATATACCTAAAACTAATGTGCTAGGTGAATTAAAAATATTTGCCTTCTCTACCGGAGAAGAGATATGCACCTACTCAGTAAAAAAGATTTAAATTGAGCATCACCTTGTTATCTTAGGTTATTTACGCTAGATTAGTTTCCTGTGTTACTAAGGCTGCATATATGCATTTTTGTTTCCATATCATGACATCAACACCTTGTATCTTTTATGCATTCTCTTTTTTATGCACCGCTTACATACATATAGGATCGGAGGAGGAAGTTCCAATAGAGTATGTGATCGTCGAGGAGGAGAACCCTCAGGAGTTGACACCCGAAGGTGAAGGACAAGCCTTTGAACCACTTCCGGAGTGCCCGAACCACGGACCCTCCACTTTTCGCCAAGGCAAGCCCCGGACTTTCACTTTCCTTTCGATCCCTGTTTTAAATTACACTTGAGTAATGTTAAACTTTAGTTATGCATTAAGTTGCTAGGTGTTGATTTGAAACCGTTGATGCATCTCGTACCTTGTCCAGAAAAATCTATCACCCTTTTTAACTAGATATAGACCGCACTATGCTTAGCTATGCTTAGAACGGTATAAGTCAGGTGATTTCTTGTCACCTACGAGATATAGGTGGTTACCTATATATGGAGAACCTGTGAATCATGTGGAGATTAATAAATGGAGACCGGGCGGGATCTCTAGTTGTTGTTGTTATTGATTCAGGCATGGCCTGTGTTTTGAACCCGTCTGTGTCATTTTAGGACCGCTTCGTTGTTGGACCTTGGTTGAGATTGAACGTACCTTCACATAACGACCTTATTTCAGGTGAGTTTTTGGACCGCTAGCATTGTTGGGAGGAGAGTATTGAAGAAAGGGGACTAGTCCAAGACCATGTTTGCTACGGGCTACGGGCATCGGGCAATTCATGTGAGGATGCAGGATCATGAGTTTTGCGAAACGGTCCAAACTCACCACCGAATGGAGTGAACAGTGACTCACGCGAGTGTTGCTAGCTCGTGGGGGTGTGTGATATGGGCTTGTGTAATCGATTCGAATCGCCATCTCTCCCGAATAGGGAGAAACTCGTACCTTGCTCCAACAGTCGTAGTAAATACTTGGCAAATGATGTTGACAATTAAATTATGATTGGTTACTGTAACACCCCAGGTGTTTGCCACCAGTTAAGCATTGGGTTTGAGCTAAAACATGGTATATTAAGTGATGATGAAGATGTCAATGTCAACCTATGGAATCGAGCCCTCTCCCGGCCGCCTCCAACCACCAGTGGGTGCGCAAGGGCCCCCTGGTGCTCCCCCGCCCCTCAGCCGCCGACGACGTACCTTCTCCGGCCGCAACAGCAAGCTCCGGCCATCCTCTGCTCTGTTTTTCCGACTAGGGACCTCGCGCAGCAATTCGACTAAAGGGAGGGGTGTAACTGCAATGTCATAGACTCAGGTGAATAGTGCCATAAGGACTGGTTTGTAATTATTTTGCAGGAACTTTGGAAATTCATAGTACATCGTAGAAAATTCGTAAAATAGTAAATGAGGACTTTTTGGAATCCTTGTGAAATTGTCTATGCAGTGGATCTATAATATGGCATGTTTTAGTTTAAATATTTTGCGGTAAAAATAGATTTGTGCAGTAAGGTTGTAATGCTAATTGAATTTGTTATTTTTCATAACTGTAGATCTAGGGCTCCAAATGAAGTGAAATTTTTGTGGCATGCTACTCATGTGATAGTTGATGTGTGGTAAAAATTTCATGAGTATTGGATGAAGTATGAGTGAGTTATTGGTTTATCTTGCTCTCACATGAATTCTTGCTTTAGCAACTTGTCTTTTTCATAGAGGTTGCTATACATATCCAAATGGAGTGAAATTTGTACAGTAGACTATTGAGAGGATATGTGAGCCACTGTAATTTTTGTAGAAGTTATTGTGCACTTTTGGTATATGTTCATTAAGTCACCTTGTTATCTAAAATAAATTAAGAAATGCATTAAAAGAATTTATTTGGTCATGGACACTTGGTTTTCTGGTGTTCTTTAGTCATGTGTGAAATGTTGGTAAAGTTGGTTTTGCCCAATTATGTGTTTGCAACATAAGTTAATATTTATTTTCTTGCAAATGTGGTTTTTGGACAGATCTGGGAACTTAGCAAAGTTCTTCATGATAATGTGCTTTGTTGTGAAACTTGTTTATACAAAAGTTGTAGATAATTCATGTATCTAGCTTCTATTAAAATTTGGTGTCATTTGGCCAAGTAGTTTAAGAGTTACAGCTATTTAAAGTTGGGTTTCAGAAATGGCTGTTTTCTGTCAATTGTGGACCAGTTTTTGTAAATGGATATATTTGACTTAGTTAACTTGAGAATCATGCTAAGATGATTAAAGATGAATTGTAGAAAATTTCATAAGCTTTCCATAATGTCTTCTTGCAAGTCATTTGGATTTGTGTAACTCCAGTTATAGCTAAATCTTGGAGCTGCTGTTTGCATATCCAGAAATTGGCAGATTCCAATTATAGTGCTTGCTTGTATATTGTTAAGTGTGACGTATGCCTTGAATGATGACTGAGTTAGAGCACTTGAGATCTGGGGAAACTTGTGTCATGATTGGTGTTGTCGTCTTCTTTGCCATCTTAGCATGATAGATTGTGTGATGTTTAAGTTAAGCATCGCAAAGTACTTAAGTGTGTTAGTGTAAACTATGCTTGTCTTGCTTGCTATTTTGTGATGTGTCTCATGGTACTATTCTTCATATTTATGCACTTGCATATTGCATCTCATCTAGGTACGCTAGATGAACCACGTGAAGGACATGATGTTGGAGCCGAACCCAAAGACGGTGTATGGAGGATCTATCCCGAAGATAGAAGGACTAAGCAAGTGTTAGGACCTATGATGTCACCGGAGACGGTGCAAGCTAACCTGAATCGACTTGTGGCGGATCACAGGCAAGCCCTGAGAGCATTATAAGTCTCCTAATTATAAAAGCAATTCTTTCTATATACGAGTTATATATTGTTGCATTAAGTTGTAGGAGTTGATTGAAACCGTTGATGCATTTATTACTATCCTTGCCTACCTTATTACCTTTTTACCCTGTTAGGTCAGGATCGAATAAGCGCTAGCCTTGCTTAGACCGGTAGCGATCGGAGATATCCGGTCACCTACATTATAGGTGGTTACTTTGGAAGAATTTAGCTATGGAAAGAATGATATCCTGGAATTAACCATGTGTGATGGATAATTGGAGACCGGACGGAAAAAGTTGGAGGCAACTGCATTGTGGTTACGGGGTCTTTGTTAGTTTCCGTCTGTGTCGATTAAGGACCGACCGTTGTTGGGCCTCGAGTCATGTTGAACGCATGCCTTACATTTAGCTGGCGGATAAAGTACCTTCCGACCGCGAAGTGGAAGATTTTTCGGGCGAGTAGATTGCCCATGACGCCTTTGACCGGAGGCGGTGTGTGGTGGGACACGGGGCGAGATGATAAGACCAAAGTGCGATCGGTCGGCCCCCGGGTACATGTGGTTCCTGGCAAACTCGAGATTCCTGGAAAGTTGACTCGGTGATCAATATCTCACTTTAGCGGGTGAGTGAGGTTTGTGTAAGGAATAAATCACCAGCTGGTTAGGAATCGATTCGAATCGCCATCGCTCCTGGATAGTGAGCACTTGACTCGAGTTACTGCATCGTAGTAATTATTATGGAACAATGATGGTTATCTGGATGGTATGGGATATGCTAAATCTAAATTGGTAATCGGATGTTATTGGTTAATCAAGTGATTGCTATAGTACGTGCTTACCTAGATGGATAGGCCATAATAAAGATGATGCAAAGTACTTAAAATGGTTTCTTCATGATAGCTTATGCTTTTCGCAAACAAGTCAGCTAGCCCACTAAAGAAAGCCTTGCATGATCCTTGGTGTCATTTGTTTTGGTTTCCGACGGGTAAGTCTAGCTGAGTACATTCGAGTACTCAGGGTTTATCCCACCTTGTTGCAGGTGATGTTCTCGACCTGTTGATGATGGTGGCTAACCACCGGTGGGCTCGGTGATTCTATACTTACTTCTCATCTATATGCTTTTGTCGGATGATGTCACTATGCTAGCAATATATTTGAAACTTATATTAATGTAATCATTTGAAAGCTATGTTGTTTTCACTAAGCGGTTTTGAAACCCCAAACTTGTACTACTAATTGTTAACTCCTTTGTAATATTATTTCCGCTGCAACCCGATGTATGTGATGTGTATTTGCTTAATCACGCGATCTTGGTTGTGATGTTGATTTACCGAGGTCTTTCGGGACACTCAGCGGACTACCGGGTTTATATGAGTGAAAGTATGGGTGTGTCAACGTGTTAGCGGGGACAACCGTACTTGATCTTGTATAAATTGGGCGGTTCTGTCACAGCTGGTATCAGAGCGAGATTAAGCATAATACTGTCAGGTACATAGTTTTAAAAGCCAAGTTTTGGTTTTAAAAAGTCTATTTTAACTAAAACTTTAGCTACAGGCAAATTTGTCAAAACTTATTTGTAAAACTATGCTAGCGACATCTTCCTTTATGCCCAGTTAAGGACTAGTAGGTGGCTATCTAAGTACTAACTTTAAGGGATGTACTTTATTGCAATTTTTCTTTCGTCGTCCATACGGCGTGCTATTGTATGGATGTCATTTGCTTGAATGGTAATGTATGGATCAATTGCCTCTACGTTCAGGTAAGTGTGAGTTATGAGAGCATGACCGTCCAACTATCGGTCTAAGGGAGAGTTAGCTGTGGCTACTGGAATATTTACATGTTACACACATGTATATATGAAGGTACTTAATTGCGGGTATATTTATCGGGTAGCTATGGATATCAAAGTATATACATCTGGGGATGTATATATGGAGAGTATCTTAGTTTACTGTTTTCATTGTGCGCTTATTTATCTCTTGTGGGGATGGGCTGCAATGAATTTGCCTACAGGTACGCTAACCACGAATGCGTAGATTGAATGTAGCTGACGACTAGCTATATATCGAGAGAGTATGTGTTATGCCACCGACATAGAACGTGATTGCCACCTTAGGCTGGCAATTTCGTGAGGACGAATAGGACGAGCATGCATCATGATTGTGCTTGTGCATAAATATGCTTCCCTTCCTTTGTTCTGAGTACTAAGTAACTTGTGATCGATGTATTGCACTATCTTCCTTGTGTGGAGTTAAACAAGAATGCCTTGTTCCATGTTGCTTGAATAGGAAGTGCTTGAGAAAAGTGTGTGCTTAGCCTTGCTAGAAATAATTGTGGTTACATGCTTAACCTATAATGTCCTCTAGTTTAGCCAAGTGGTGGGTATGTATGCTTGTTATCTAATTAGTGCCATAGTTATCACCCCTTCTGTCCTCGGTAAGCATATGAGTGTTGAAGAGCGCTATCCTAGAACCACGTCCAAGTTTTGGTAATCTCATGGTTGTCATTTTCAATTAAGTTCTCTCTTAGGAGCCCGAGCCTGTGCATGTGGTTGCTAGCCCTTGAACGTTGCGCTACGAAGATCTTTATCCCTTACCTTTGCTGGACCTTCGACCCGAGCTTAGCCCCCTTCTTTGCTTGCATGTGTCGTGGTTGTTCCACTCTTGTGTGGAAGGACCTTGCTCGAAAATCCTTGTTAGATCTCATTGCTCCTTCTTCTACTGATGAGCTGGTGCAACGCTAATCGCTATCTACTCTGCTTTGAAACCTTTTCCTCACAGATCATGTCGTTGCCTTATCAACTAAATCCTTAGTCAGTGCCTTGGCTCTGTCCCTTGAATCTTGTTTATTTTGTCTCCAACCTTCCCACGTCTCGGGATGTCTATCAGTCTTGGTCTCATGTTGTTGCTCAACATGACCGGATCTTATGATAATCTTTTATCTGGTAATCACCTTGGTAGACGTGAGGCGTGCGTGGAATTTAGTCAAGAATCTCATACTTAGTTGTCTTTGGCAATTAAGCTATGCTCTCTTGCGTTGTGTTTTGATTTTCGGATCCCTTGCTTGTTGACTCCTAACCTTGTGACTACCTTTGTTTGCTATCCCTCCTTCGCATAGTGCTTGCTCCTATGCAACCCAATTTGTGCCATGTGAGATTCCTTGTAGGTTATATGTTCAGTAATGGTGCCACGATTAGCGATCTATGGTGCCGCGACGAAACCGAGAGCCTCCTGTGGGCGCGCACACAAGGTTGTGCTGCTCGGCACGCGCTGGTATCGAGGTTTCTAGTCATGATCCATTGCAGAACTGCACCGATATGTTATTCTCACTTGAGCTCTTCCTTGGTTATCTCTCCTTATCATGTCAAGAGATATATATGTCGAACTAGATGCAATAGGACTCCCTTGTGAAGTCGTCCAATGGTTAACCTTTGAAGAACAGGTCACTAACTGGAACATAAACAGACTGCAAGAGGTGGTAGACAAGTGACTCTACTTGACGATCCCTATAATGATGTCAGTCATCTAGTGAGCAACTTATGTCATCCATGTTGGATCAGAAAGGAACCCAACACTTAATGTTGAACAAGCTATCAGTCAGATGATGAATGGACCAGAGATTATGTGTCAGTAATAGATCACCCGGTATATATGAGATTCTGTCCAAATTCTCAATCTTTAGGTGCATAAGGATGATGTAGATGAATCGACCTTCTTGGTGTGACCCCTTTCTGACTTCAATGGCGACCATCATGAAGCTTCACCAAAATTTTTATTATTAAGAGTGAAGATTTGGAACCTTTTTAGTGTTGAGGGACAACGATTTGTTACCAAGAGGAAAGTTAGTCTTCGATTAGGTAACGACTATTTGGTAACTTTGAAGGCGATCTCACAAAACAATGTTGATCAAGGAAACAACAAACTGGCCCCACAATGCAAGTGCTACTTCTTCTCCAAATGTGCTATCAAGTCAATTCCATCTTGGACAATCACGTATATAGTACAAGACGTTGTGTCGGCTAGGTAGGAGCTAGCGAAAGCACGTCCCTAGTATTAGTCAGCATCTTTGTGCCTCAAGGTGCCACTAACACATGTGTCCGGACTCTATTGGATGAAGTGCCGAAGGATATTGTCGGTGTTTTGGAACCGGGGGTCCCTCAACCAACGAGTGAATTTGTGCTGCGTGCCCCTAATCCCGGATGGTGGCGCAAAGAGACACAAGGTTTATCTTGGTTCGAGCAATCGAGGCCCTACGTCCCAATCCGAGAGATCGATCTTGTATTCCTTGCACCGAGTGCTCGTGGTAGTAGGGGGTTACAAGCTAGGTGAGAGAGGAACTAGCCCCAGTCTCTCTCAGGCGGTGGTGCGGGCTGCTTGAGGCGTTGTTCCCAAGCGACATATATGAGCGCCGGTGCTATCGGCTTGTTCGTCTTTTTCCTCTCCTAGAAATGGCCCCAGTCCCTCCCTTTTATACTCTAAGGGAGGACCGGGATCGTCTGCAGTGCTGCATAAGCGCTTCAGTAAAATGGGGTGGCGTGTCCGAGCCACGTGAGTCGGCCATCTTGTTGTGGTATGGTCGATGGAGTGGCCCCGTCCTTGTCGTGCGGAAGTGACATGCTGGTCGACTTCGGTCTTGCGCGGCCGTGGGGCTCCAAATCGATGGAGGACATGGCGGGCGACGTCTGGGTCGCCCGTGTAATGACGTCGTAGGGAGAGCAGCTGCTCTGCGAGATGCCGAGGCCGAGCCATCGTGGGGGGCTCGGTGGTCATGGACCCTCAGGCTGCCGAGCCCGTGAAGCGAGCTGCCGAGGCCTTGGAGGGAATTATTGCTCCTGGGTACTGATTCCGAGGCCACAGTAGCTCAGACGTGGCTCCCCATGCTGCGTTGTCCTTGGAGCAGGAGTTGGCAGCACAGTGAGGCATGGGCGTCAACCACGTGCACGGGGGTTAGTACAGCGGCGGGTAACCCTATGCGATCCTGCCTCTGTCCCATCGGCCATTCTCACATCTTGTCTGCAGGCATGCGGTCCGTTGTCGAAGCGCATTGGTGTGAGTTGACGTTGACGCGACACGACGTTTTGCCAGAAGGACGGGAGAAGGAAGAGGTAGCGGCGTGCTGCCGAGCCCGCCTTGCGCGAGACGGAGGGTCGGTGGCCTCGGCCGAGGCCTCTGGCGGGGAATCGACCGAGGCCCGCGGTGAGGGGGCCTCGGGCGAATCGGAGAATCGGCTGAGGTCCGCGGTGATGAGGCCTCGGGCGAGTCGGAGAATCGGCCGAGGCCCGCGGTGATGAGGCCTCGGGCGAGTCGAGAATCGGCCGAGGCCCAGCGGATGATGGGGCCTCGGTGAGTCGTCGGAGAATCGGCCGAGGCCCATGATGATGGGGCCTCGGGCGAAGTCGGAGAATCGGCCGAGGCCAGCAGACGTTTAGCTGGTTTCGGTCTTCTGAAATCTAAGCGATCGTTTTTGGATTTTGCTTGGGGTACCCCTTCTCACGGTATCCGACAAGAGTTCCCCGAGGCCCCGGAGGAGTGATTTCACTTCTTCAGGGCTTTTTTCTTTTGAGTGAGGTGTTTTGATCGTGATTGCCGGGTCCGTAGGTGCGAGTTCGGATCATGGGGCCTTGACGATGTTGTGGAAAGACCGGCTGGGTCTCGGCAAAGTTGCAGGAGGAGCCCCGAGTCTCTCGCAGACGGAGCGAGAGAGCGGGTCGAGGTCCCCTGCTTTTGGTTCGCCCTCTGTGAGGGAGGTTTGATCGCCGAGCCCCCCCTCGGGTGCGAGCCTAGGTCATGGGTCTCGGCGTCTTTTTTTGCGTAAGGAGCTCCCTAGCCTCCTCTGACGGAGCAAGAGGGCCGTCGGGAGTTCTTCCGGCTTTTTGAGCGACCCTCGCGCTTTCTTTTTCGCTTCGGAAGGAGGGAGGTTGGTTTTGCCGAGACCCCTCGTGTAAAGCGAACTCAAGTCACTGGGCCTCGCAACGCTTTTGCGTGAAGAGTCCCTTAGCCTCTCAGACGGAGCAAGAGGGCCGTCGTCGATTCTCCCGACTTTTTATTCGACCCTCGCGCTTCCTTTTCGCTCGGAAGGAGGGTGGAATGTGCCACGCTACCCTCGGTGGGCGCGAGAGCGATGGCACTTCCGGTGAGTCATGTCGGGTAAGTCCGAGGGAGGCCCGTACCCGTTCGGCTGGGGTCGGCTAGCGGTCCGGAGACGCGCTCCCAAGAGTACCGGGGTTTCTCTAGTGGGTGCCGAGGCCGTTCATTGGCCCTCGGTGGCTCGGTGCCTCCCTACGGTGGGATCCCATTCGGAGACCTCCCTGCCGGTCTCGGACACAACACAGGCGTCCCAAGCGTTTAGCTTGCTTGGGCCTCGGCACCGTAGGCTCGCCAGTGGTTGCCCCCCCGGCTCATGTTCTGGGCGGCTGTCGAAACCCCTAAGGGCCCACCTTTCAACCCCTGGACCGTAATGGGATCGGGTCGCTTGTTTTTTACCTTGGGTGCAGGAAGAGCCCCGAGCCTCCATTGCGGAGCGAGAGGGCGGTCGAGGTCCTCCCCGACTTTTTTGCCCGTCCCCCGCCCGTCCTTTTCGCTCGGACGGGGGGGCTGTTTGCCGAGCCCACTCGTGTGCGAGCCTGAGCCGCTGGGTCTCGGCAAAGTTGCAGGAGGAGCCCCCGAGTCTCTCGCACGGAGCGAGAGAGCGGTCAGAGGTCCCCTGGCTTTTGGTTCGCCCCTCGCGCGTGAGGGTTTGACTGCCGAGCCCCCCTCGGGTGCGAGCCTAGGTCGCGGGGTCTCGGCGTCTTTTGCAGAAGGAGCTCCCTAGCCTCTGCACGGAGCAAGAGGGCCGTCAGGAGTTCTTCCGGCTTTTTGAACGACCCTCGCGCTTTCTTTTCGCTCGGAAGGAGGGTTGGTTTTTGCCGAGACCCCTCGTGTGCGAACTCAAGTCGCTGGGCCTCGGCAACGTTTTGCAGGAAGAGTCCCTTAGCCTCTGCACGGAGCAAGAGGGCCGTCAGGGATTCTCCTGACTTTTTATTCGACCCTCGCGCTTCCTTTTCGCTCGGAAGGAGGGGTGGAATGTGCCACGCTACCCTCGGTGGGCGCGAGCGATGGCACTTCCGGTGAGCTGTTATCGGGTAAGTCCGAGTGGAGGCCCGTACCCGTTCCTTGGGGTCGGCTAGCGGTCCGGAGACGCGCTCCAAGAGTACCGGAGGGTTTCTCTAGTGGGTGCCGAGGCCGTTCGCTGGGCCTCGGTGGCTCGGTGCCTCCCTACGGTGGGATCCCATTCGGAGACCTCCCTGCCGGTCTCGGACACAACACGGGCGTCCCCAAGCGTTTCGCTTGCTTGGGCCTCGGCCTGTGTAGGCTCGCCCGTGGTTGCCCCCGCTCTCTGTTCCTGGGCGGCCGCCGAAACCCCTAAGGGCCCAACCTTGAACCCCTGGACCGTAACGGGCTCGGTGCCCGCCCTTTGCTCGAAGGAATCGGGGTTATTTCTCTCCCTACGGTTAATTAATGGCGGTAGCGTCTTTTGAGGCGGCTTTTTTCGGGAGGCGAAACGGCTCCTGCTTTGCTGCGCTATGCGGTTGGACGCGACGTGGCGTCACCGACGGGACGTACTCACGCACGCGCGATTAACGAGGAGGAAGCCGACGGGACGTACTGCACGCGCGATTAACGAGGAGGAGAGTGTGCGTGGCGGTAAGACCGGATCCGGATAACCGCGCGGATTTTTTGGGGGAAACTTCCCGATTTACGTCGCCCGGCGGTTTCGCCTTGTCACCGCGATAATCACGCGAAAGGCCTCGCCTTTCCCTTCTTACCTCTCGCATTTCGCTTTTTGCTGCCTCCGTGCCGTTCTTTGAGAGCATAGAGCGCCGGGAAGAGAGAGGGCGAGGCGAGAGACCAAAAGAGAGAGGGGAGAGATTACCGCCCTAGCAGCGTCCTCCGCCGCCACAAGCAATGGCTGGTGGTCCCGTCATCCTCCCGGCGGATCCACGGGGCGGTCCGACGTCACCGAGGAGAAGCTGCGATCGCTCGTGGAGGCCGGTCTTCTTCGCTTCGATCACCGACCCGGCGAGCCGGAGTGGATTGCTCGGGAACGAAGTCGGAGCCGAGGCAGCGCGACGGCTACGTGGTGAGCTTCGTCGTCTTCCACGAGCGAGGCTTCGGTCGCCGGTGGATAACTTCATGCGGGCGCCCCGCACTACTATGGCGTGGAGCGCACAATTTCAGCCCCAACTCTATCGCCCAGCGGCCATCTTCGTTCCGCGTCGTGAGGGGTATCTCGGGATCGCTCCCCACCGGGAGTTGTGGCTCTACTTGTTCCGGCGAGCGACGCTCACCACCAAGCCGGGGAACGAGGGGGGCTCGGAAGGGCGGGGGGCAGCGCGGTGTACCCTTCACATGCGCCAAGACCGGCGGTCCCTCTACATCCGACCCAATTGTCAACGTCAACCGTCGTTGGTATGACGGCCGGTTCTATCTCCGCAACGACGGCGGAGGACTTCCCCTTATACCGGGCGGGTTGTAGAGAGTCAACCAGAGAAATGGGGTACAGGCGTCATCGCGCCGACGATCGTTGGCCGGAACCGCTCTTGAGGGCCTTGGGGAAGCTGCGTGACCACGGCCTTTCGGCGGCCGTGGTCGTGTGGCGGCTTTTCACCGCCGGAGGGTGTTGCCGCCGATGATGGCGGGCGGCGGCGGCTGTTCGAGATGACCCCGGGCGATTCGATCGTCGGTGTCAAGATGTCTGCCTTCGCCCTTACCGACGACGAGACCCTGCGTCGGGTGAAAGAAGCGGTGGACGGGAAGCCGAAGATCGACGATTTGATGCCGTTCCGGCGCGCCGTCAGCGCGGGGTATGTCTCGCCGGTAAGGTGGATGTTGTCGAGGCTTTTCGCCTTTTGGTCTGTTGTCTTACTTGCCGTTCTCACGTGGATCGAGAGACGCGCGAAACTCCCGCCGCCTGCTTCTCGGGGACGCCGGCGGCGAAAAGCCACGGTAAAACGCGCCGCGCCGAGAGGAGAAGAAAAGAAAAGACGCCAAGGAGGCGAGGCGCACGAAGAAGCTCTCGCGCGAAAAAGTCTGGACGCCCGTCGCCGGCGTCGAAGCTCGACGGTCTCCCGTTGGAACCGTCTCCCTCGCTCGTCGTCGGTGTCGGATTCTTGAGCGACGGCGGCGGGGCGCGAGGTGGGGACGGCTGCCTGGGGACACCTCCCGACATCGAGGACATGATTCCCGGGCGCCAAGAAAGAGCCTGGCGCCCCTAGGAGGAGGAGGAGGTGTCCGGGGCGATGGCGGCCTGCCCCCGGGGCGAGGCCGACACACCCGAGGCGCGGGTGTCGGAGGAGCGTCTGCGTCACCCGATGGGTTCGACGGCGGAGGTGGAGCGGGTGACGGTGGGGCGACCCCATTATCTCCGCTGAAGGGTCGAGGAGGTGCCGGGTCCGACGGAGGCCACCGGCATCGATGGACACCGGTGCCACAGGCCGCCCGCCACCACCACCGCCGTTGCGGCAGAGGAGGCGGCGGTGTCGGCGGCCGCATCCTCGTTCATGATAAGCGTCTTCTCCGTGGAGTCCGTAGTACTTCTTATCTCGCCTTTGGGTTGCATGCTGACCTTGGGAGTGTCTTTTCTTCCAATGACGCTTCGGTGGAAGATCCTCCTTAAGCGCCCGTAAAGGCGCTCAAGGTGAACGCTAGCTCCTCCGCCCATCGAGCGGGAGGCGCAGGGCGGGGCGTCTTGACAGCGGCCTTGGCGTCGTCTGAGGCCGTTCGGAGAGAGGCGGCCGCCCGGAAAAAAAGGGCGGCGGCGGCGGGACGAGTGGAGGAGGAGGAGCCCATGCCTCACGATGTTGTGGGTCTTGGGGCGAAGGAGGCTGGGGCGTCTGCTATTCTATTGCCGGGCCATTGAGGGTGAGGCCAGAGCCCCCAAGACCTCCGGCGTTAGGGGCGGTGGGCGCCGGGCCATCGAGGTAGAGGTGGCGGAGGCGAGCCCGGGCCCCGTCGAGACCGAGGCGATGGAGGTGGAGACAGGGCAAATTTTGGCGCCACCCTGGTTCGGACAATCTTGTCGATGATTCTTCCCGGGGAAGGGGCGGCGACGTCCAGTGCCAAGATCATGCGAGCAACCGGTCCCAGATCCCGCCGAGGGAGTTCGGTTCTTGTCCGGCTCACGGCCCGAGCCTCATGGGTGGAACTTCCCACGTGTTTTCTGGCGGAACTGGCTGACCCGAGGGGGAGCCGTGTTCGCTCTTGAAGATACCGCAGAGGGGGGGCATTGGGGCACCCTCGGCAAGATCTACCAATAATCGGCGGTCGCGGTCACTGCAGACAATGATGACTATTATGGGTCAGACCTGCCCGTGTCACATGGTCCAAAGATTCGATTGGATTTGAACGGGTGGCGGTGTGTGTGTCGGTCCACTCGGCTACAAAGTCGGCCAGACACTGTGATTTGATCGCTTTCCGAGGCGCGAAAGACAAGGTTTCCCCATGAGTTCAACAGCCCACTTGGCTATTCTACCCGAGGCCTCCGGTTTTGGATTATCTCTCCTAGGGAAAAGAGCGACACCACAGCCACACGGGTGGGACTCAAAGTAGTGACGCACTTGCGTCGAGCCAAGACTACGGTGTAAACCACCTTTCGGATGTGGGGTAGCGCATCTTAGTCTCGGAGAGCACCTCATTGATGAAGTAGACAGTCATTTGGGCCCGGGTAGAGCATGTCCCTTCTCCCGCCTCTCGACTACTACGGCCACGGCCGACCACTTGGGTTGTCGCGGTGACGTAGAGTAAGAGGTGCTCGCCCTCGGTGGGGCGGAACCAGACGGGGGTTGGTGAGCGCGTGCCTTGAGCTGGCGAGGGCTTCCTCGGCCTCGGTGGTCCAAAAAAACGCTTCGGACTTTCTCAAGAGGCGGTATAGGGGCAGGCCTTTTTTCGAGGAGCGCGAGATGAAGCGGCTTAGGGCATGAGGCATCCCATGACCCTCTGCACACCCCTTTGAGGTCTCGGATTGGGCCCATGTTGGTCACGGCCGAGACCTTCTCCGGTTGGCCTCGATTCCACGTTCCGAGACTATGAATCCCAAGAGCATGCCTCGGGAACCCCAAGACGCACTTCTCGGGGTTGAGCTTGATGCCCTTCTCTCTCGAGACATGTGAAGGCGGTCTCTAAGTCGCCGAAACGAGATCACCGGCCTTCCTAGACTTGACTACGATGTCATCCACGAGGCCTCGATGGTTCGCCTGATGTGTTCGCCAAAGACTTGGATCATGCACCGCACCGTAAGTAGCCCTGCGTTTACGAGGCCAAACGGCATGGTTATGTAGCAAGACATGCCGAATGGAGTGATGAAAGAAGTCGCGAGCTGGTCGGACTCTTTCATCTTGATTTGGTGATAACCGGAATACGCATCAAGGAAGGAGAGGGTTTCGCATCCCGCAGGTGGAGTCGATGATTTGGTCAATTCGTGGTAGTGGGAACGGGACCTTCGGGCATGCTTTATTTAGACCAAGTAGTCCACGCACATCCTCCACTTGCCACTTTTCTTCCCGACTAATACGGGTTAGCCAACCACTGGGATGGAATACTTCCTTGATGAATCCGGCCGCTTTCTGAGCTTACGCACTTCTTCGCCGATAGCCTGCGCTTCTCCTCGTCGAACCGGCGCGCGCTATCTTTGCCGGTCTGGAGCCCGCTCGGATATCTAAGGCGTGCTCGGCGACCTCCTTGGTATGCTGGCATGTCCGAGGGGGCTCCATGCGAACATGTCGACGTCAGACGGAGAAAGTCGACGAAACACGGCCTCCTATTTGGTTGCCGAGGGTGGCGCTGACCTTGATCCCGGCCGTCGGGGACGGTGGGATTGACGGGACGAGCTTGACGTCCTCCGCTGGCTCGAAGGTCCCGACGCCGCTTAGGCGTCGGGAACCTCGTTAGCAAGTTGGTCGAGATCGGCGATGAGGGCCTCGGCCTCCGCGATGGCCTCGGCGTACTCGATGCACTCGGCGTCGCGATCGTATGCATGTTCGTCGTGAGACTTCGACGGTGATGATGCCGTTGGGGCTGGCATCTTGAGCTTGAGGTAGGTGTAATTGGGGATCGCCATGAACTTGGCGTAGCACGGCGCCCAAGATGGCGTGGTAAGCCCCTTGAAGTCAACCACCTCGAAGGTGAGGACCTCTTTGCGGTAGTTGGAGGAGTCTCCCAAGCGGATGGGCAAGTCGATGCGCCCGAGGGGTCGCGTGCGCTTTCTTGGCACGATGCCGTGGAAGGGCGCGGAACCGCCTCGGAGCCGTGATTGGTCGAGCTCCAGGAGCTCCAGAGTGTTGACGTAGAGGATGTTGAGGCCGCTGCCTCCGTCCATGAGTACTTTGGTAAGTCGGGTGTTGCCGACGATCGGGTCGACGACAAGCGGTACTTGCCGGGTTTGGAAGATAATCGGGTGATCATCCCGATCAAAGGTGATTGCCTCCAGAGACCGGGCCGAGGTACCGGGGGTGGCCACCTTGACCGAGAAAACCTCCGGCGTTCCTTCTTTCATTTGGCGCTTGCGTGAGGCATGCCGAGGGTCCGCCAAAGATCATGAAAGCGTTATGCGTACCTCGGGGAACCCGTCGTCCTTGTCCTCGTTCCGACCGCCGGGGCCCTTCTGCTTGGCGTCGTCGTCGGGAGGCCCGAGCCTGGCGTAGTAGCGACGGAGCATGGTGCACTCCTCGAGGGCGTGCTTCACCGGACCTTGATGGTAAGGGCAGGGCTTCTTCAGCATGTCGTCAAATAGCCCAGGGCCGCGGGGGCCGCGGGGATTCCTGCGATCCGTCGCGGCGACATGGACGGCCTCGAGAACTTCCTGCTTCCCTGGGCGACCTTTCTTCTTTTTCTTAGGGAGGTGGGGGTTTGAGGCCTCGGGGCCTCTTCCTCCGCTTCCCTTGAATCGGTGTTGGGAAGATGGCTCGGCGGCTTCTTCCCTGAAGCCGGTGGCGGATGGCGATGTCGAGGCCAGCGGCGGCAGCAGCGCGGGGCGTTAAGTCCCTAACTCTCGGACCAAGTCCCGACAAGTGGTGCCGGAGAGAAAGCACGACGATCTCCGAGTCGCCGACGCTGGGTAGCTCGGTGCCTTTGCTTGGAGAAGCGCCGGATGAAGTCTCGGAGGACTCGTCTCGCTTCTGGCGGCAGCTTTTTAAGATCCCAGAATTCCCGTATGCGCGCGATGTGCCCCGGAAGTTCCCGACGAAGATCCTAACCAAGTCGCGCCCGATCGTGGATTTGCGAGGAGGAGATGCTCCAGCCGGGCTCGCGCCGAGTCCGACAAAGAGCAAAGGGAGATTGCGGATGATGAGCGGGTCATTGTCCGCGCCACCTAGGCCTGGCGAGCAGTGATGTCAGCGAGCCGAGTTCCGGGTTGGTCTCGCCACAGATTGCCGAGGTTGGCCATTTGCCGGAACCGGGCGGGGAAAGGAGCAACGCGGATGGCCTCTCTTGAAGACCCGAGGTCCTGGCGACTCGTGGAAGGATCGCGGTCCTCACCGCTGTCGTGGCGACCGCCTCGGTGTGGGTGGTAGCCTCGGGCGGCTCTCGTCGTCGTGGCACCGCCGCTTTCCGCTTCGCCGTGGTCGCCACATGCCTCGTGTTGGTCCTCGAGTCGGTTCTTGCGCGCCGAGAGGGCCTGATGACCGTCGGCGCTGCGGCTGTTTCAGACGGGTCGAGGCACTCTGGCCTTGTCGAGGTCGTGCCGTGGGTTGCTCGGTGCCTCCGCGCCGGCGGAGGAGGCGGAACTTTCGCCTCGCTTTGCACCGCTGCGGTCTCGAGGAGGTCGCGGAGCTCTCCGCGACCCGTCGCCCTCGGTGGTGGAGGGTTCGGGCATTGCTCGGACTAGCATCGCGCCAGCCGCGACATTCAGCTAGCGCGGTTAAAGATTGGGGCGGCTCATCCCCTCGTTGTCGTTGATGCGGTGGTGGGCGTCGCGGGCCCTCCCTCGGGCCCTCCGCCTCTCATGCGCCTTTGCCGCCTCCCTCCGAGAGTGTCCCGAAGCTGCTTGCGTAAGAGTCGATCTTGTTCGACCTTGGCTTGAAGCTCGTGGAGCTGCTCCCGTGTCTGGCGTCGACGCCCCATGGCGCGGATTCTCGTTCCGTCTTCTTGGGGGCCTCGGGGCGCGGTGGTGTGGCGTCGCCCGCCCGCCCGGGCGGGAATGGTTGCTCTGTCCTCTCGTTCCTTCGCCGCCTTGGCATCCCGAGCCCGACGTGGAAGCACTCACGAGATGGATCGTAAGTCCCTCCATCGTCGGAGTCGGAGTAGCCGAGGCAGTAGTCGCTTGCGGCCAAGAATTGGCGCAAATCCCCAGGGTTGTGAAGTTCGGAGAAATCCACCCTGGGCCATGCCTCGTCCTCGTCCGAGGAGTCGGAGCGGGTGCTCAAGTCGAGAGCGAAGCGCTGGCGGCGTTCCGAGGGGTGCTTGTGAATGGCAGCGTAAGCGTAGGCGTAAGGCGGCATTTTTCTCAACCCAAAGGGGTATGGGGACGGTGCCTTCTCCATGTTACTTGCCGGGTCGGCTCTTCGAGGAGTGGCGGAGCGGGTTAGACGATCCGGCATCGCCAAAGCCACCGGCGACTTTCCTTCGTTCGAAGCTCGGGCGAGACAGTCCCCACCAGGGGACCCGTACCAACAAATTGGTCGTGAGGACATCGGCGGGGAGAGGCGTGTCGCCCTGGGCTCGCGTAGCGTCGGGGTGGCCTTGCTCGCGTCGCGCCTGGCGAGCGTGGCGAGAGCGGCCGCCCGGGCGCCGCCTGCGCCTGGGCTGCCGGGGCGCGACTCCGTCGTTGGACGGTGGGGTTCGAGGGGTGAGGAGCACCATGTCGTACTCATGCCCTAGAGACATGAACTCTAGGCTCCCCAACCAAACTATGGTGCCGAGACGCAATGGTCGTATGTAGTCTGCCATCCGGAACTTGCTAGGATGACGAAGCTGACACGCAGCTCCCCCTACCTGGCGCGCCAACTGTCGGTGTTTTGGAACCGGGGGTCCCTCAACCAACGAGTGAATTTGTGCTGCGTGCCCCTAATCCCGGATGGTGGCGCAAAGAGACACAAGGTTTATACTGGTTCAGGCAATCGAGGCCCTACGTCCAGTCCGAGAGATCGATCTTGTATTCCTTGCACCGGAGTGCTCGTAGTAGGGGGTTACAAGCTAGGTGAGAGAGGGAACTAGCCCCGGGTCTCGGCCAGGTGGTGCGGGCTGCTTGAGGCGTTGTTCCCAAGCAAAGATATGGCGCTGCGGTGCTATCGGCTTGTTCGTCTTTTTCCTCTCCTAGAAATGGCCCCAGTCCCTCCCTTTTATACTCTAAGGGAGGACCGGGATCGTGCACAGGGTGCTACATAGCGCTTCTGTAAAATGGGGTGGCGTGTCCGAGCCCTGTAGTCGGCTACTGTTGTGGTATGGTCGATGGAGTGGCCCCGTCCTTGTCGTGCGGAAGTGACATGCTGGTCAGACTCGGTCTTGCGCGTCGTGGGGCTCCAGTCGATGGAGGACATGGCGGGCGACGTGCGGGTCGCCGTGTAATGACGTCGTAGGGAGCAGCGGCTCTGCAGATGCCGAGGCCGAGCCATCGTGGGGGGCTCGGTGGTCATGGACCCTCAGGCTGCCGAGCCCGTGAAGCGAGCTGCCGAGGCCTTGGAGGAATTATTGCTCCTGGTACGATTCCGAGGCCACGAGATGGCTCAGACGTGGCTCCCCATGCTGCGTTGTCCTTGGAGCAGGAGTTGGCGCGCTGACAAGGAGGCATGGGCGTCAACCACGCAGCACGGGGTTAGTACAATGGCGGGTAACCCACAGATCCTGTCTCTGTCCCCATCGGCCATTCTCACTGCATCTTGTATGCGGCATGCGGTCGTTGTCGTCGAAGCAGCAGTTATCGAGTTGACGCGACACCTGACGTTTTGCCGAAGGGCGGGAGAAGGAAGAGGTAGCGGCGTCTGCAGCCGAGCCCGCCTTGCGCGAGACGGGAGGGTCGGTGGCCTCGGCCGAGGCCTCTGGCGGGGAATCGACCGAGGCCCGCGGTGAGGGGGCCTCGGGCGAATCGGAGAATCGGCTGAGGTCCGCGGTGATGAGGCCTCAAGGCGAGTCGAGAATCGGCCGAGGCCCATGCAGATGAGGCCTCGGGCGAGTCGGAGAATCGGCCGAGGCCCATGTGATGGGGCCTCGGGCGAGTCGGAGCGGCCGAGGCCATGCGATGATGGGGCCTCGGGCGTAGTCGAGAATCGGCCGAGGCCAGCAGCTGCTTAGCTGGTTTCGGTCTTCTACGAAATCTAAGCGATCGTTTTTGGATTTTGCTTGGGGTACCCCTTCTCACGGTATCCGGCGGATATATAGGAATGGTTCCTTGTCAATGTAGAAATGCCCTACATGTGGAATAATGTTTTGTGCCCTGCTGAAAACAGCCCACAAGTCCAATGCTTGTGCATAGTCAAGTTGGTGTCTAGAACGATGGTTGAAGTGTTACCAGAGAAGCATGTAAGGAAAACTCTAGCCTCCATCCTCAGCTAGAGAAAGACTGCTGCTATGAGAAAGGTTAGAGAGTGCCAAACACACACCTCAACGTGTGGAGCGAAGAAAAGGGAGGACACGAAATCTGTCCAGATTTTGTGGCACTAAACCGATGATCTTCAAGCCGGCGATTAGTGACTCAAACGGAGCTGGATTGACCCCAAACTTGGTGATCTCATTCCTTGCTTAGGACCCTTCAATGTCTTAAGTTGGTTTGAGTATTGGTTGATTAAAACGTCGGATTTGAGAGATATCTTGTCGTGCTCGGTTGCTGTCATTTTCGAAAACAACAGTTTTGGTAGATGAAATTGTTTGGATGGTCAACGTGTGTCTGGTTGAGTTGATTTTTGGTGAGTAGTTAGAAGACCCATGGATCTACCCGCCCACCAAATTTTGTGCATATTGGAGCAGCAGTTTGTGAGACATGAATAGAAAACAAAAGGGTATAGAATCTGCAATTTCATGGTGGATCACGATCATCACTTGCATTAGATTTGTGGTGTTTGTAATTCATGCCAAGGAATTACAACTTGTAGGTATATTGCTGATTAGATAACCCTCCATACCCTTGAGAAGACTAATTGCACCCCTATGTGCCTTGCTTTTGCCCTCTTAGATCAGCAATGCGTAAGCGATCAAAGTGTTCTAGAAGTCAAAATTGTGCCCTTACAATTGAAAGCAATTGGAAAGGTGTCGAACCATGATTTTTTCATTATGGTTTTTGAGATATTGATTGGCCTAAGAATGGAAGCCTCAAGGTCAAATATAGTTCAAGAAAGCTGGTTTTGATACGATACAAGTTAACCCAACTTGCTGTGCAACTGCACCACGAAGGCAAATTGTACTCAACCTGCTTGGTAGTGAACTAGTCCCTAGTTTTGTGAATTACTTGCAACTTGTGTTGTCCTCCAAGCCTCGCTAACATCCTTCTGCGTCAATGGTTCTCCAATGCTGACATGCCTTTGGTACCTTATATGTGTTTTTACCCAAGAGGTTGCATCAGATTCAACCCAGATCACTGTTGCAACTTGGATACGAAGGCTCCCTAAGGAATGATCATCAAGAACGTTGAGCCGATAGAGTCAGCTACTATGTTTACCACTCACTCAGCAGACTCAGACCATACAATATTGTTATCAAAGAAAGAGCATTGCGCACATGGAACATTATGTAGCTTTCCATCAGTTGACATCTAAGTGATTGTACCGCTACAACCAGTTTGGATATTGGTTAACTAGCTTTTCATACCCTCAAAGGATGTTTACCCGTTATGATCACATCCTTTACGAGAAGTTGTGCTCAAGCCACTTTAATAGAGAACTGCTTTCCAAACCTTAGGAGCAAATATAACACCGTTGCAAGGAATATCCGTCAACCGACTGCGGTCTAGTGCAAAGTCCATATGGTCTGTGCTATATCCACTTGGGAAGTAGATGCTGCAAGTATTTAGTCTATGTTTGTATCGCTCTTCGTACATCGAGGACGAAAAGTACGTAGGACATTGCTATCTTGGATTCCTCCCAAAGTAACAATACTTCATGAAGGCCGAAGAAGGAAATTCTTCAGACAACAGCTTACGACGAAGAGCAAGTATCAGAAAGTGTTATGACCAAATTAGCCTCTCTGATGCTCCGAAGTTAAGTAGCCTAATGCTATCACTGATGTTGGAAACTGGATGACATGTTTCTCTTCCCTTAAAAGTCTTTCGCATCGAATCTCGGGACGCGATTCCTTTAAGGGGGGAGGGCTGTAACACCCCAGGTGTTTGCCACCAGTTAAGCAATGGGTTAGAGCTAAAACATGGTATATTAAGTGATGATGAAGATGTCAAGGTCAACCTATGGAATCGAGCCCTCTCCCGGCCGCCTCCAACCACCAGTGGGTGCGCAAGGGCCCCTGGTGCTCCCCCGCCCCTCAGCCACCGACGACGTACCTTCTCCGGCCGCAACAGCAAGCTCCAGCCATCCTCTGCTCTGTTTTTCCGACCAGGGACCTCGCGCAACAATTCGACTAAAGGGAGGGGTGTAACTGCAATGTCATAGACTCAGGTGAATAGTGCCATAAGGACTGGTTTGTAATTATTTTGCAGGAACTTTGGAAATTCATAGTAAATCGTAGAAAATTCGTAAAATAGTAAATGAGGAATTTTTGGAATCCTTGTGAAATTGTCTATGCAGTGGATCTATAACATGTCATGTTTTAGTTTAAATATTTTGCGATAAAAATAGATTTGTGCAGTAAGGTTGTAATGCTAATTGAATTTGTTATTTTTCATAACTGTAGATCTAGGGCTCCAAATGAAGTGAAATTTTTGTGGCATGCTACTCATGTGATAGTTGATGTGTGGTAAAAATTTCATGAGTATTGGATGAAGTATGAGTGAGTTATTGGTTTATCTTGCTCTCACATGAATTCTTGCTTTAGCAACTTGTCTTTTTCATAGAGGTTGCTATACATATTCAAATGGAGTGAAATTTGTACAGTAGACTATTGAGAGGATATGTGAGCCACTGTAATTTTTGTAGAAGTTATTGTGCACTTTTGGTATATGTTCATTAAGTCACCTTGTTATCTAAAATAAATTAAGAAATGCATTAAAAGAATTTATTTGGTCATGGACACTAGGTTTTCTGGTGTTCTTTAGTCATGTGTGAAATGTTGGTAAAGTTGGTTTTGCCCAATTATGTGTTTGCAACATAAGTTAATATTTATTTTCTTGCAAATGTGGTTTTGGACAGATCTGGGAACTTAGCAAAGTTCTTCATGATAATGTGCTTTGTTGTGAAACTTGTTTATACAAAAGTTGTAGATAATTCATGTATCTAGCTTCTATTAAAATTTGGTGTCATTTGGCCAAGTAGTTTAAGAGTTACAGCTATTTAAAGTTGGGTTTCAGAAATGGCTGTTTTCTGTCAATTGTGGACCAGTTTTTGTAAATGGATATATTTGACTTAGTTAACTTGAGAATCATGCTAATATGATTAAAGATGAATTGTAGAAAATTTCATAAGATTTCCATAATGTCTTCTTGCAAGTCATTTGGATTTGTGTAACTCCAGTTATAGCTAAATCTTGGAGCTGCTGTTTGCATGTCCAGAAATTGGTAGATTCCAATTATAGTGCTTGCTTGTATATTGTTAAGTGTGACGTATGCCTTGAATGATGACTGAGTTAGAGCACTTGAGATCTGGGGAAACTTGTGTCATGATTGGTGTTGTCGTCTTCTTTGCCATCTTAGCATGATAGATTGTGTGATGTTTAAGTTAAGCATCATCGCAGTACTTAAGTGTGTTAGTGTAAACTATGCTTGTCTTGCTTGCTATTTTGTGATGTGTCTCATGGTACTATTCTTCATATTTATGCACTTGCATATTGCATCTCATCTAGGTACGCTAGATGAACCACGTGAAGGACATGATGTTGGAGCCGAACCCAAAGACGGTGTATGGAGGATCTATCCCAAGATAGAAGGACTAAGCAAGTGTTAGGACCTATGATGTCACCAGAGACGGTGCAAGCTAACCTGAATCGACTTGTGGCGGATCACGAGCAAGCCCGAGCATTATAAGTCTCCTAATTATAAAAGCAATTCTTTCTATATACGAGTTATATATTGTTGCATTAAGTTGTAGGAGTTGATTGAAACCGTTGATGCATTTATTACTATCCTTGCCTACCTTATTACCTTTTTACCCCATTAGGTCGGGATCGAATAACCGCTAGCCTTGCTTAGACCGGTAGCGATCGGAGATATCCGGTCACCTACATTATAGGTGGTTACCGGAAGAATTTAGCTATGGAAAGAATGATATCCTGAATTAACCATGTGTGATGGATAATTGGAGACCGGACGGAAAAAGTTGGAGGCAACGGGGCGAGGGGTTCTGGGGTCTTTGTTAGTTTCCGTCGTGTATCGATTAAGGACCGACCGTTGTTGGGCCTCGAGTCATGTTGAACGCATGCCTTACATTTAGCTGGCCGGATAAAGTACCTTCCGACCACGAAGCCGGAAGATTTTTCGGGCGAGTAGATTGCCATGAGCCTTGACCGCGTCGGAGCGGTGTGGTAGGACACGGGGCGAGATGATAAGACCAAAGTGCGGTCGGTCGGCCCCGGTACATGTGGTTCCCCGCAAACTCGAGATTCTGGAAAGTTGACTCGGTGATCAATATCTCACTTTAGCGGGTGAGTGAGGTTTGTGTAAGGAATAAATCACCACCGGTGAGGAATCGATTCGAATCGCCATCGCTCTCCGGATAGTGAGCACTTGACTCGAAATTCTTGCATCGTAGTAATTATTATGGAACAATGATGGTTATCTGGATGGTATGGGATATGCTAAATCTAAATTGGTAACTGGATGTTATTGGTTAATCAAGTGATTGCTATAGTACAGTGCTTACCTAGATGGATAGGCCATAATAAAGATGATGCAAAGTACTTAAAATGGTTTCTTCATGATAGCTTATGCTTTTCGCAAAACAAGTCAGCTAGCCCACTAAAAGAAAGCCTTGCATGATCCTTGGTGTCATTTGTTTTGGTTTCCGACGGGTAAGTCTAGCTGAGTACATTCGAGTACTCGTGGTTTATCCCACCTTGTTGCGGTGATGATTTCTCGACACATTGATGATGGTGGCTAACCACCGGTGGGCTCGGTGATTCTATACTTACTTCTCATCTATATGCTTTTGTCGGATGATGTCACTATGCTAGCAATATATTTGAAACTTATATTAATGTAATCATTTGAAAGCTATGTTGTTTTCACTAAGCGGTTTTGAAACCCCAAACTTGTACTACTAATTGTTAACTCCTTTGTAATATTATTTCATTTGAACCCGATGTATGTGATGTGTATTTGCTTAATCACGCGATCTTGGTTGTGATGTTGATTTACCGAGGTCTTTCGGGACACTCAAATGGACTACCGGGTTTATATGAGTGAAAGTATGGGTGTGTCAACGTGTTAGCGGGGACAACCGTATTTGATCTTGTATAAATTAGGCGGATTCTCATCACAAATTTGGTATCGAGCGAGATTAAGCATAATACCGTGTCAGTACATAGTTTTAAAAGCCAAGTTTTGGTTTTAAAAGTCTATTTTAACTAAAACTTTAGCTACAGGCAAATTTGTCAAAACTTATTTGTAAAACTATGCTAGCGACATCTTCCTTTATGCCCAGTTAAGGACTAGTAGGTGGCTATCTAAGTACTAACTTTAAGGGATGTACTTTATTGCAATTTTTCTTTCGTCGTCCATACGTATGCTATTGTATGGATGTCATTTGCTTGAATGGTAATGTATGGATCAATTGCCTCTACGTTCAGGTAAGTGTGAGTTATGAGAGCATGACCGTCCAACTATCGGTCTAAGGGAGAGTTAGCTGTGGCTACTGGAATATTTACATGTTACACACATGTATATATGAAGGTACTTAATTGCGGGTATATTTATCGGGTAGCTATGGATATCAAAGTATATACATCTGGGGATGTATATATGGAGAGTATCTTAGTTTATCGCTTTCATTGTGCGCTTATTTATCTCTTGTGGGGATGGGTCTGCAATGAATTTGCCTCTGTGCACGCTAACCACGAATGCGTAGATTGAATGTAGTGACGACTAGCTATATATCGAGAGAGTATGTGTTATGCCACCGACATAGAACGCGTGATTGCCACCTTAGGTCGGCAATTTCGTGAGGACGAAATAGGACGAGCATGCATCATGATTGTGCTTGTGCATAAATATGCTTCCCTTCCTTTGTTCTGAGTACTAAGTAACTTGTGATCGATGTATTGCACTATCTTCCTTGTGTGGAGTTAAACAAGAATGCCTTGTTCCATGTTGCTTGAATAGGAAGTGCTTGAGAAAAGTGTGTGCTTAGCCTTGCTAGAAATAATTGTGGTTACATGCTTAACCTATAATGTCCTCTAGTTTAGCCAAGTGGTGGGTATGTATGCTTGTTATCTAATTAGTGCCATAGTTATCACCCCTTCTGTCCTCGGTAAGCATACGAGTGTTGAAGAGCGCTATCCTAGAACCACGTCCAAGTTTTGGTAATCTCATGGTTGTCATTTTCAATTAAGTTCTCTCTTAGGAGCCCGAGCCTGTGCATGTGGTTGCTAGCCCTTGAACGTTGCGCTACGAAGACCTTTATCCCTTACCTTTGCTGGACCTTCGACCCGAGCTTAGCCCCCTTCTTTGCTTGCATGTGTCGTGGTTGTTCCACTCTTGTGTGGAAGGACCTTGCTCGAAAATCCTTGTTAGATCTCATTGCTCCTTCTTCTACTGATGAGCTGGTGCAACGCTAATCGCTATCTACTCTGCTTTGAAACCTTTTCCTCACAGATCATGTCGTTGCCTTATCAACTAAATCCTTAGTCAGTGCCTTGGCTCTGTCCCTTGAATCTTGTTTATTTTGTCTCCAACCTTCCCACGTCTCGGGATGTCTATCAGTCTTGGTCTCATGTTGTTGCTCAACATGACCGGATCTTATGATAATCTTTTATCTGGTAATCACCTTGGTAGACGTGAGGCGTGCGTGGAATTTAGTCAAGAATCTCATACTTAGTTGTCTTTGGCAATTAAGCTATGCTCTCTTGCGTTGTGTTTTGATTTTCGGATCCCTTGCTTGTTGACTCCTAACCTTGTGACTACCTTTGTTTGCTATCCCTCCTTCGCATAGTGCTTGCTCCTATGCAACCCAATTTGTGCCATGTGAGATTCCTTGTAGGTTATATGTTCAGTAATGGTGCCACGATTAGCGATCTATGGTGCCGCGACGAAACCGAGAGCCTCACAATGGGCGCGCACACAAGGTTGTGCTTTGCTTTCGACACGCTACTGTATCGAGGTTTCTAGTCATGATCCATTGCGTAATCGCACCGATATGTTATTCTCACTTGAGCTCTTCCTTGGTTATCTCTCCTTATCATGTCAAGAGATATATATGTCGAACTAGATGCAATAGGACTCCCTTGTGAAGTCGTCCAATGGTTAACCTTTGAAGAACAGGTCACTAACTGGAACATAAACAGACTGCAAGAGGTGGTAGACAAGTGACTCTACTTGACGATCCCTATAATGATGTCAGTCATCTAGTGAGCAACTTATGTCATCCATGTTGGATCAGAAAGGAACCCAACACTTAATGTTGAACAAGCTATCAGTCAGATGATGAATGGACCAGGAGATTATGTGCTGTAATAGATCACCTGGTATATATGAGATTCCTGTCCAAATTCTCAATCTTTAGGTGCATAAGGATGATGTAGATGAATCGACCTTCTTGGTGTGACCCCTTTCTGCTGACTTCAATGGCGACCATCTGTAGGCTTCGACCAAAATTTTTATTATTAAGAGTGAAGATTTGGAACCTTTTTAGTGTTGAGGGACAACTGATTTGTTACCAGTAGGAAAGTTAGTCTTCAGTTAGGTAACGACTATTTGGTAACTTTGAAGGGCAGATCTCACAAAACAATGTTGATCAAGGAAACAGCAAACCTGGCCCCACAATGCAAGTGCTACTTCTTCTCCAAATGTGCTATCAAGTCAATTCCATCTTGGACAATCACGTATATAGTACAAGACGTTGTGTCGGCTAGGTAGGAGCTAGCGAAAGCACGTCCCTAGTATTAGTCAGCATCTTTGTGCCTCAAGGTGCCACTAACACATGTGTCCGGACTCTATTGGATGAAGTGCCGAAGGATATATAGGAATGGTTCCTTGTCAATGTAGAAATGCCCTACATGTGGAATAATGTCTTGTGCCCTGCGAAAACAGCCCACAAGTCCAATGCTTGTGCATAGTCAAGTTGGTGTCTAGAACGATGGTTGAAGTGTTACCAGAGAAGCATGTAAGGAAAACTCTAGCCTCCATCCTCAGCTAGAGAAAGACTGCTGCTGCTATGAGAAAGGTTAGAGAGTGCCAAACACACACCTCAACGTGTGGAGCAAAGAAAAGGAGGACACGAAATCTGTCCAGATTTTGTGGCACTAAACCGTGATCTTCAAGCCGCGAGTTAGTGACTCAAACGGAGCTGGATTGACCCCAAACTTGGTGATCTCATTCCTTGCTTAGGACCCTTCAATGTCTTAAGTTGGTTTGAGTATTGGTTGATTAAAACGTCGGATTTGAGAGATATCTTGTCAGGCTCGGTTGCTGTCATTTCAGAAAACAACAGTTTTGGTAGATGAAATTGTTTGGATGGTCAACGGTGTCTGGTTGAGTTGATTTTTGGTGAGTAGTTAGAAGACCCATGGATCTACCCGCCCACCAAATTTTGTGCATATTGGAGCAGCAGTTTGTGAGACATGAATAGAAAACAAAAGGGTATAGAATCTGCAATTTCGCGGTGACTGCGATCATCACTTGCATTAGACGGTGGTGTTTGTAATTCATGCCAAGGAATTACAACTTGTAGGTATATTGCTGATTAGATAACCCTCCATACCCTTGAGAAGACTAATTGCACCCCTATGTGCCTTGCTTTTGCCCTCTTAGATCAGCAATGCGTAAGCAGTCAAAGTGTTCTAGAAGTCAAAATTGTGCCCTTACAATTCGAAAGCAATTGGAAAGGTGTCAGACCGCAGATTTTCAGATTATGGTTTTTGAGATATTGATTGGCCTAAGAATGGAAGCCTCAAGGTCAAATATAGTTCAAGAAAGCTGGTTTTGATACGATACAAGTTAACCCAACTTGCTGTGCAACTGCACCACGAAGGCAAATTGTACTCAACCTGCTTGGTAGTGAACTAGTCCCTAGTTTTGTGAATTACTTGCAACTTGTGTTGTCCTCCAAGCCTCGCTAACATCCTTCTGCGTCAATGGTTCTCCAATGCTGACATGCCTTTGGTACCTTATATGTGTTTTTACCCAAGAGGTTGCATCAGATTCAACCCAGATCACTGTTGCAACTTGGATACGAAGGCTCCCTAAGGAATGATCATCAAGAACGTTGAGCCGATAGAGTCAGCTACTATGTTTACCACTCACTCAGCAGACTCAGACCATACAATATTGTTATCAAAGAAAGAGCATTGCGCACATGGAACATTATGTAGCTTTCCATCAGTTGACATCTAAGTGATTGTACCGCTACAACCAGTTTGGATATTGGTTAACTAGCTTTTCATACCCTCAAAGGATGTTTACCCGTTATGATCACATCCTTTACGAGAAGTTGTGCTCAAGCCACTTTAATAGAGAACTGCTTTCCAAACCTTAGGAGCAAATATAACACCGTTGCAAGGAATATCCGTCAACCGACTGCGGTCTAGTGCAAAGTCCATATGGTCTGTGCTATATCCACTTGGGAAGTAGATGCTGCAAGTATTTAGTCTATGTTTGTATCGCTCTTCGTACATCGAGGACGAAGTACGTAGGACATTGCTATCTTGGATTCCTCCCAAAGTAACAATACTTCATGAAGGCCGAAGAAGGAAATTCTTCAGACAACAGCTTACGACGAAGAGCAAGTATCAGAAAGTGTTATGACCAAATTAGCCTCTCTGATGCTCCGAAGTTAAGTAGCCTAATGCTATCACTGATGTTGGAAACTGGATGACATGTTTCTCTTCCCTTAAAAGTCTTTCGCATCGAATCTCGGGACGCGATTCCTTTAAGGGGGGAGGGCTGTAACACCCCAGGTGTTTGCCACCAGTTAAGCAATGGGTTAGAGCTAAAACATGGTATATTAAGTGATGATGAAGATGTCAAGGTCAACCTATGGAATCGAGCCCTCTCCCGGCCGCCTCCAACCACCAGTGGGTGCGCAAGGGCCCCTGGTGCTCCCCCGCCCCTCAGCCACCGACGACGTACCTTCTCCGGCCGCAACAGCAAGCTCCAGCCATCCTCTGCTCTGTTTTTCCGACCAGGGACCTCGCGCAACAATTCGACTAAAGGGAGGGGTGTAACTGCAATGTCATAGACTCAGGTGAATAGTGCCATAAGGACTGGTTTGTAATTATTTTGAAGGAACTTTGGAAATTCATAGTAAATCGTAGAAAATTCGTAAAATAGTAAATGAGGAATTTTTGGAATCCTTGTGAAATTGTCTATGCAGTGGATCTATAACATGTCATGTTTTAGTTTAAATATTTTGCGGTAAAAATAGATTTGTGCAGTAAGGTTGTAATGCTAATTGAATTTGTTATTTTTCATAACTGTAGATCTAGGGCTCCAAATGAAGTGAAATTTTTGTGGCATGCTACTCATGTGATAGTTGATGTGTGGTAAAAATTTCATGAGTATTGGATGAAGTATGAGTGAGTTATTGGTTTATCTTGCTCTCACATGAATTCTTGCTTTAGCAACTTGTCTTTTTCATAGAGGTTGCTATACATATTCAAATGGAGTGAAATTTGTACAGTAGACTATTGAGAGGATATGTGAGCCACTGTAATTTTTGTAGAAGTTATTGTGCACTTTTGGTATATGTTCATTAAGTCACCTTGTTATCTAAAATAAATTAAGAAATGCATTAAAAGAATTTATTTGGTCATGGACACTAGGTTTTCTGGTGTTCTTTAGTCATGTGTGAAATGTTGGTAAAGTTGGTTTTGCCCAATTATGTGTTTGCAACATAAGTTAATATTTATTTTCTTGCAAATGTGGTTTTTGGACAGATCTGGGAACTTAGCAAAGTTCTTCATGATAATGTGCTTTGTTGTGAAACTTGTTTATACAAAAGTTGTAGATAATTCATGTATCTAGCTTCTATTAAAATTTGGTGTCATTTGGCCAAGTAGTTTAAGAGTTACAGCTATTTAAAGTTGGGTTTCAGAAATGGCTGTTTTCTGTCAATTGTGGACCAGTTTTTGTAAATGGATATATTTGACTTAGTTAACTTGAGAATCATGCTAAGATGATTAAAGATGAATTGTAGAAAATTTCATAAGATTTCCATAATGTCTTCTTGCAAGTCATTTGGATTTGTGTAACTCCAGTTATAGCTAAATCTTGGAGCTGCTGTTTGCATGTCCAGAAATTGGTAGATTCCAATTATAGTGCTTGCTTGTATATTGTTAAGTGTGACGTATGCCTTGAATGATGACTGAGTTAGAGCACTTGAGATCTGGGGAAACTTGTGTCATGATTGGTGTTGTCGTCTTCTTTGCCATCTTAGCATGATAGATTGTGTGATGTTTAAGTTAAGCATCGCAAAGTACTTAAGTGTGTTAGTGTAAACTATGCTTGTCTTGCTTGCTATTTTGTGATGTGTCTCATGGTACTATTCTTCATATTTATGCACTTGCATATTGCATCTCATCTAGGTACGCTAGATGAACCACGTGAAGGACATGATGTTGGAGCCGAACCCAAAGACGGTGTATGGAGGATCTATCCCGAAGATAGAAGGACTAAGCAAGTGTTAGGACCTATGATGTCACCAGGACGGTGCAAGCTAACTGAACTGACTTGTGGCGGATCACAGGCAAGCCCCGGAGCATTATAAGTCTCCTAATTATAAAAGCAATTCTTTCTATATACGAGTTATATATTGTTGCATTAAGTTGTAGGAGTTGATTGAAACCGTTGATGCATTTATTACTATCCTTGCCTACCTTATTACCTTTTTACCCTGTTAGGTCAGGATCGAATAACTGCTTAGCCTTGCTTAGACCGGTAGCGATCGGAGATATCCGGTCACCTACATTATAGGTGGTTACTGGAAGAATTTAGCTATGGAAAGAATGATATCCTGGAATTAACCATGTGTGATGGATAATTGGAGACCGGACGGAAAAAGTTGGAGGCAACCAGACAGGGTTCTGGGGTGCTGTTAGTTTCCGTCTGTGTCGATTAAGGACCGACCGTTGTTGGGCCTCGAGTCATGTTGAACGCATGCCTTACATTTAGCTGGCCGGATAAAGTACCTTCCGACCACGAAGCTGGAAGATTTTTCGGGCCGAGTAGATTGCCCGCAGCGCACTGTGCCGGAGCAGGTGTGGTAGGACACGGGGGCGAGATGATAAGACCAAAGTGCAGTCGGTCGGCCCCCGGGTACATGTGGTTCCTGGCAAACTCGAGATTCCTGGAAAGTTGACTCGGTGATCAATATCTCACTTTAGCGGGTGAGTGAGGTTTGTGTAAGGAATAAATCACCAGCTGGTTAGGAATCGATTCGAATCGCCATCGCTCCTGGATAGTGAGCACTTGACTCGAGTTACTGCATCGTAGTAATTATTATGGAACAATGATGGTTATCTGGATGGTATGGGATATGCTAAATCTAAATTGGTAACTGGATGTTATTGGTTAATCAAGTGATTGCTATAGTACAGGTGCTTACCTAGATGGATAGGCCATAATAAAGATGATGCAAAGTACTTAAAATGGTTTCTTCATGATAGCTTATGCTTTTCGCAAACAAGTCAGCTAGCCCACTAAAGAAAGCCTTGCATGATCCTTGGTGTCATTTGTTTTGGTTTCCGACGGGTAAGTCTAGCTGAGTACATTCGAGTACTCAGGGTTTATCCCACCTTGTTGCAGGTGATGTTCTCGACCTGTTGATGATGGTGGCTAACCACCGGTGGGCTCGGTGATTCTATACTTACTTCTCATCTATATGCTTTTGTCGGATGATGTCACTATGCTAGCAATATATTTGAAACTTATATTAATGTAATCATTTGAAAGCTATGTTGTTTTCACTAAGCGGTTTTGAAACCCCAAACTTGTACTACTAATTGTTAACTCCTTTGTAATATTATTTCCGCTGCAACCCGATGTATGTGATGTGTATTTGCTTAATCACGCGATCTTGGTTGTGATGTTGATTTACCGAGGTCTTTCGGGACACTCAGCGGACTACCGGGTTTATATGAGTGAAAGTATGGGTGTGTCAACGTGTTAGCGGGGACAACCGTACTTGATCTTGTATAAATTGGGCGGTTCTGTCACAGCTGGTATCAGAGCGAGATTAAGCATAATACTGTCAGGTACATAGTTTTAAAAGCCAAGTTTTGGTTTTAAAAAGTCTATTTTAACTAAAACTTTAGCTACAGGCAAATTTGTCAAAACTTATTTGTAAAACTATGCTAGCGACATCTTCCTTTATGCCCAGTTAAGGACTAGTAGGTGGCTATCTAAGTACTAACTTTAAGGGATGTACTTTATTGCAATTTTTCTTTCGTCGTCCATACGGCGTGCTATTGTATGGATGTCATTTGCTTGAATGGTAATGTATGGATCAATTGCCTCTACGTTCAGGTAAGTGTGAGTTATGAGAGCATGACCGTCCAACTATCGGTCTAAGGGAGAGTTAGCTGTGGCTACTGGAATATTTACATGTTACACACATGTATATATGAAGGTACTTAATTGCGGGTATATTTATCGGGTAGCTATGGATATCAAAGTATATACATCTGGGGATGTATATATGGAGAGTATCTTAGTTTACTGTTTTCATTGTGCGCTTATTTATCTCTTGTGGGGATGGGCTGCAATGAATTTGCCTACAGGTACGCTAACCACGAATGCGTAGATTGAATGTAGCTGACGACTAGCTATATATCGAGAGAGTATGTGTTATGCCACCGACATAGAACGTGATTGCCACCTTAGGCTGGCAATTTCGTGAGGACGAATAGGACGAGCATGCATCATGATTGTGCTTGTGCATAAATATGCTTCCCTTCCTTTGTTCTGAGTACTAAGTAACTTGTGATCGATGTATTGCACTATCTTCCTTGTGTGGAGTTAAACAAGAATGCCTTGTTCCATGTTGCTTGAATAGGAAGTGCTTGAGAAAAGTGTGTGCTTAGCCTTGCTAGAAATAATTGTGGTTACATGCTTAACCTATAATGTCCTCTAGTTTAGCCAAGTGGTGGGTATGTATGCTTGTTATCTAATTAGTGCCATAGTTATCACCCCTTCTGTCCTCGGTAAGCATACGAGTGTTGAAGAGCGCTATCCTAGAACCACGTCCAAGTTTTGGTAATCTCATGGTTGTCATTTTCAATTAAGTTCTCTCTTAGGAGCCCGAGCCTGTGCATGTGGTTGCTAGCCCTTGAACGTTGCGCTACGAAGACCTTTATCCCTTACCTTTGCTGGACCTTCGACCCGAGCTTAGCCCCCTTCTTTGCTTGCATGTGTCGTGGTTGTTCCACTCTTGTGTGGAAGGACCTTGCTCGAAAATCCTTGTTAGATCTCATTGCTCCTTCTTCTACTGATGAGCTGGTGCAACGCTAATCGCTATCTACTCTGCTTTGAAACCTTTTCCTCACAGATCATGTCGTTGCCTTATCAACTAAATCCTTAGTCAGTGCCTTGGCTCTGTCCCTTGAATCTTGTTTATTTTGTCTCCAACCTTCCCACGTCTCGGGATGTCTATCAGTCTTGGTCTCATGTTGTTGCTCAACATGACCGGATCTCATGGGTGTGTCAACGTGTTAGCGGGGACAACCATACTTGATCTTGTATAAATTGGGCGGTTCTGTCACAGTTACTATTCTCTATAATTGGGCACTATTCTTATAATTGGTTACTATTCTCTTTAATTCAATTATATGGTATAAGATAGTGCTAATGTAGTCCTAATAGCTCAAAACTAAATCTTGCAGCTAAAATTTGAAAGTAAGAATCACTTTAGTAAGCTCTTGTGCAAAGTATTGCTATCCAACTTACACCACCAAATATAGCCTTACATATCCTTGGAGTCTTTTATTTTGTTCTCTGTCGGGTAAGTCTTGCTGAGTATAATTGAGTACTCAGGGTTTTATTTCCTTCGTTGCAGGTGACACTTTGTATGAAGGTTATTGTATCATTTGCTTTAGTCCCACGATGGACACCGATGAATAAAGGCCAACGGACATGGCCGTATTCTATACTACTTTACCTTGCTTTTGTTGGAGGTGTTTGATAAACTGGCAATGTATTTAGACTTATGACAATAATGTAGTTTCAAAATTATGTTGTTTTCTTGTATCATATTTGAACTCGGTATTGTAATAAGTATTGTGAACTCTGTTCGTATCTTAAACTTCCGCCGTGAACTCTATGTATTATGATGCATGTTGTTTCCCTTAATCATGTACGATCTTAGTTGTGAAGTTGATTTATTGAGACTCTTCGTGGTACTCAACGGACTACCGGATTTATTTGAGTGACGGTATGCGCGTGTCGACATATTTAACGGGGACCGTCATACTTAATCTTATATGAATTGGGCGGTTCTGTCACAGTCCGAGCGTGAGTTGGCTCAAAAACACTCGATTGGCGTCGATGACGGTAGAATCGAGTGTTTTAAGTCCATGAATCACTCAATTATTATAAACGCTGGATTTAGATCAAATGATCAAAATTAATACAAACAAATAGAACATATAAAATAAAAAATACCTAGATTATTTCTACGGAACTCAAATTGGTAGATTTCAAAGAGGAACTAAATAAAACAAAAAGATTAGCCAGATTATTTCTATGGAAGCTAAATTGAAAAAAATTCAAAGGAAAACCAAATAAAACATACAGAAAATAAAAAAAGAGTACCCAGATTATTTCTATGAAAGCCAAATTAAAAAATTTAAAGGAAAGCCAAATGAAATATACAAAAAATAAAATAAAAAACCAAAAAAATAATCGGATAACTGTTAGAGAAATTCTGACCATTTTCATTTACAAATAGTCTATTTACACCAATTAAACACTAAATTTACAATAAAATAAAAATTATAAAATATGTCCTAATAAGATGTATTCTGTTTCTACTAAAAGAATAAATCTACACGGGTTAGCATGCATGCTGGCCACCTGCACCTGCACTTCTTTTTTGGGATGGCCTGCGCCTGCACCTGCACCTATCACGTCATCATACACCTGCACAGGCCACGCCCGTTTACGCACAGGCAAGTCCGACACGACCGCGACCAGGGCCGTGACCGCTTGCTGCACGCCGTTCAGAGGGCAGATTGGACGGACGCCAGATCGAGGTCCAGTTTAGTTTGCAAAAAAATTTACAAAATTTTTCACATTCTCCGTCACATCGAATCTTTGGACGCATGCATAAAGTATTAAGGGGGTGTTTGGTTCTTTAGTCGCTCCTAAAATTTATGTCACATCGAATGTTTAGATGCTAATAAGGAGCATTAAATATAGATTAATTACAAAACCAATTACATAAATGGAGGCTAATTTTCGAGACGAATTTTTTAAGCCTAATTAATCTATCATTAGCACATGTTTACTGTAGCACCACGTTGTCAAATCATGGACTAATTAGGCTTAAAAGATTCGTCTCGGAAATTAGTTGCAAGTTATGTAATTAGTTTCGTAATTAGTCTATATTTAATACTCCATGCATGTATCCAAACATTCGATGTGACAGTAATTTTAGGAGGGGATGTGGTAACCAAACAGGCCCTAAATATAAATAAAAAATAAAACTAATTACATAGTTTAGACAAAATCCACGAGACGAATCTTTTAAGCATAATTAGACTATGATTAGATACTATTACCAAATAACAACGAAAACACTACAGTACTTATTTTACAAAATTTTTTGCATCTAAACAAGCCCCGAGTGAGAACCGATAGCTTTGCCGTAAATAATTGTTACGATAACACTTGCTAAAAAATTAAGTAAAAAAACAATTTTCAAATATCTAAGGCCATGTTTAGTTCACCCGAATTCAAACTTTTGCACTATATAAAAAGAAAATTTCCCGTCACATCAAACTTACAATATATGCATGGAGTACTAAATGTTGACGAAATAAAAAACTAATTGCACAGTTTGATTGTACTTTGCGAGACGAATGTTTTGAGCCTAATTAATCAACGATTGGACAATTATTACCCAATACAAACAAAATACTACAGTGCCGACGGTGACTACAGGATTTGAGGCGGCGCCAACTTTGGGGCAAGTAAACGCGCCTAACTGACACTCCAGCATGATTCTCAAAAGGGGGGGAAAAATCTAACCTAGGTCTCTGTGTTCGGGCTGCAATGCCATTCCAAAAGATCACCGGCCAGTGGTCACAGAGGGAGCTGCGGCATAGTGCTGCAGTACAGTACATGTACCCGAGTACCCGACCGTGCGTTTGCCCGACGAGACGACGACCAAGCAAAGCGAGCGACCTCGCCGTCACCGCCCGTGAATCCATCCATCCATACACGGTCGCTAGCTTCTCAGTTCTCACTGACCACTGACCAGGACAGGTCAGGGCCAGGCAGCACCTCTCGCTCTCGCCGCATCGCCTCGCCCCTCTGGAAATCCGAGTGGCGTTGCCATGGGGATCCCCCACGGCCCCACCCTCCCTCTCCCTGGAACACGTGGAGTGGAGCCGCCCCCACCTCCGCTCCGCCAGCGCTATATATGGCCATGGCCTCGCGCTGCCACCTTGGGTAGTTAGCGCGAATCATCCTCCACTGTGCTCTGATCTCCAGCAGCTGAGTCAACCACGCACCAACCAGTTTCACAAGCACCTGCCGGCAGCCACGGGACGGAGGAGTTGGGCAGCGCAGCAGCGGCATCGTCGTGATGGGCGTGCTCTTCTCATGCCCCGTGGAGGAAGAGGAGGACGTGCCGGCGGGAGCTGGCCTTCCGGCGCCGGGGTGCGGCGGCGGCGGCGGCGGCAATGCCGGCGTGGAGCCGACGGCCCTCAAGCCGTCGCCTGCGGGCTCCGGGAAGCTCCGGTTCGAGGGCTCGCTCGGCAGCCTGATCAGGCGGGAGCAGCAGAGCCCCAGCGCGCGCCTGCAGGTGGACGCCACCAAGATCCCCGCCACGTCGCCGCGCGCCACCGTGGCGCCCGTGCCGCCGGTCATGCCCAGGGAGCTCGCGCGGACCAGGTTCGCCGACGCCGCGGCCGCGGCCGCGGCCGCGCCGCAGAGCCCCAAGCACGAGGCGGCCGCCCTGACGGTGCAGAAGGTGTACAAGAGCTTCCGCACGCGCCGCCGCCTCGCCGACTGCGCCGTCGTCGTCGAGCAGAGCTGGTGCGTGCGCCGCCCTTCCTACACATAATACTTCTTCTTCCTCTCCTTCCAGAATCCGCGCCCGCATTGCGCCGCGTTCGTGTGCTTGCTAGGCGCTGACCTGTGCGTCTCGATCGATGCTTCCTGCAGGTGGGAGCTGCTGGATTTCGCGCTGCTCAGGCGGAGCTCCGTCTCCTTCTTTGACATCGAGAGGCAGGAGTCGGCGGTGTCCAAGTGGGCGAGGGCAAGAACCAGAGCTGCCAAGGTTCGGTTCACATCATCTCTCGCCTGTAAAAGTTTGTCTTCTTTCAGCAGTCCCAGTTCTTTCGATGTGAGATTACTAACGGCATTTGCAAATCACACCAAATTCAGGTTGGCAAAGGGTTGTCCAAGGATGAGAAGGCCCAGAAACTTGCGCTGCAGCACTGGCTCGAAGCTGTGAGTATTAGATATATTGCTGTGAGTTAGGCCGTGTCATGTGAAGCATGTGCTCATCTGAAATGCTGAAATTTGACGAACAGATTGACCCGCGCCACCGATACGGTCATAACCTTCACTATTACTACGACTGCTGGCTGAGGTGCGAGAGCAAGGAGCCATTCTTCTACTGGTTAGTCTCCTTATCTGAACTGAACATGACATTTTTATCTTCTTCTAGATATTTCATCAGCTATTGAAAATCTGACTTTCTTGTGCTTGCCTTGTTCAGGCTGGACGTTGGAGAAGGCAAGGAAATCAATCTTGAGCGGTGTCCTCGGTTGAAGCTTCTGAGCCAGTGCATCAAGTACCTTGGTCCGGTAAGCCTACACAAATTATTTGGAGATGGTATCTCGAGAGACTGCCTGCTGAAAAAAAAATCAGAAAATAATGATCCAAGCTGTATTTGTGCAGAAAGAAAGAGAAGAGTATGAGGTTGTGATTGAGGATGGCAAGTTTATGTTCAAGAAGAGCAGGCAAATCCTCGACACATCCGGTGGACCAAGAGATGCCAAGTGGATCTTTGTTCTAAGCACATCCAAGAATCTGTATGTTGGACAGGTAATTTTCAGCCGCCTTGGTGCTGCCAATAACACAAAGTAGCTTCTTGGCTCACCATCTCATCATGTAACTAAGACTGTCCATGAATCCCAATTGCAGAAGAAAAAGGGCACATTTCAGCATTCGAGCTTCCTCGCTGGAGGAGCTACATCTGCTGCCGGTCGACTAGTTGTCGAAGATGGCATCCTGAAGGTACAAATCTGCCTAACATCTAGTGGTGCTGATGCAATTATTTCCCATCCAATTCAAAGTTTGCCAGATAATAACAAAACGCTGATACATTCTGACGTTTTTTCACAGGCTATTTGGCCACACAGCGGGCACTACCGCCCAACTGAAGAGAACTTCCAGGAATTCCAGAGCTTCCTCAAAGACAACAGTGTCGACCTCACTGATGTCAAGGTGAGCACTCTTCAGAGATGTGCCATGCTTCAAAATTTTTGCTTGTTGTATTCAGCATTCTAAACTGTTCCGACGTCAATGCCGCAGATGAGCCCAGATGAAGACGACGAGGAGTTCTGGAGCAGGCTCAGAAGCATCCCCTCCGACTGCTGCGCCGCTGCTGACAAACCTGAACAAGATCAACAGGCCGCAGCTCAAGAAACCAACCCTTGCCAGGCACCTCAAGAAGCCACTGAATCGACCACACCTGACGAAGTCTCACAGCAGGAAGAAGCAAGCAAGAGTCTCAGTCCCACTGCAACTGTCACGAGGCAAGATTTAACCGAGGACGCCGAGACCTCAACGACCGGCCACCGTGCCCTGTCCGAAGATAGTCAAGAGGAGAACAACGCCGCCGCCGCCGACGACGACAATACGGCCGTGCCGAGGGAGAAGATCCTGCAGAGGATCAGCTCGAAGAAGGAGACCAAGTCGTACCAGCTGGGGAAGCAGGTGTCCTTCAAGTGGACCACGGGCGCGGGGCCCCGGATCGTGTGCGTCCGGGACTACCCGTCGGAGCTCCAGCTCCGGGCGCTGGAGCAGGTGCACCTGTCGCCGCGGAGCGGCGCCGGCGCCGGGGCCGGCAGGGCGGCGTCGTCCCGGTTCGCCTCGCCGCAGCGGTGCAGCAGCCCGGTGGCGGCGAGAGGGCGCCGCGAGCTGCTGGCGCCGGGGGGATGCGGCAGGGCGGCGTCGTCACGGTTCGCGTCGCCGCAGCGGTCGCGCTGCGAGCCGCTGACGCCGAGGGAGGCGTTCCGGACCCACCTGATGGCGAGAGGTTAATCGGATCGGATCAGCCATTTAGCAAAGCAACCGATGGATGGAGATTGGAGAGACCCTTTCTTTTCTTTTCTTGTGCATAGAAGAAAGAATAAGATGGGAGTGAAAAATTGCTTCCCGTGTAGATCTTGTAGAGTGCTACACATACGTGAATACGTGATCAATACAGAATTCTTTCATTCTTTTGGTATCCTGATTATGATGATGAAATAATGCAGCCTCTAATCCGATGCTAGTGCCTTGACTCTGAAACCAATGATAGTGCCTTACTCTGAAACTTTGTGCAGTGGTGTTCGTCTGATTTTGGTGTACAAGTACAAATGCCTGCAAGATGTACAGTAAGTGATTGACAAGAAGACCATGCAAACACTACATTACATTAATTTTAAAAAGTGACCTTGCACAAATCTTAAGGAAGAATCCTATCTCCTACAGCAGGATAAGAACTTGATTACATTATAAAAAATTAGTATGCCATTGTTGGAACTATGTATGAAAATCAATCCCATCTGCTACTCCATATGGATGAAAACGGGACGGAAATTTCGATTCCGACCGACACCGTATACCGCATTAACCGATCGCATACCGTTTTTGCAGGAAAAACAGGAAATGGGAAACCGACACCGTATTTTAGGCAGGAACGGGAACGGAATCAGTTAAGGGATTTTCCCGACCGTATTCACGGTTCCCGTATTTGAGCAGGAAAATTCCCGACGATATTCCCGTATTCCCGCGCCAGCCCACTGAATGTCTGAATCACTGATTGATGCAGCCCAACCCACTCCGGTCCGCTGGCGGCCGGCCCACTGAATGTCCGTATTTGGACTTGTGAATTGAAAACTACTTGTGTTACTGTTGTGGGCTTGTGGCTGCTGGCTGGAGACTTGTGGTTGACTGGTTGTGGGCTTGTGGCCGCTTGCTGTTGCCTGTTGGCTTGCCTGTTCACATGCACTATTTTTTTTAATTTGAACTGTTGGCTTACTGTGAATTGTGAACTATTTTTTTTTTTGCCTGTTAGCTTTGTTGCATATGGTTGCATCGAGCTCATTGTTTTAAGTGGTTACATATGTTGATGTTCCCATTTTGTGTTACCGCTTCCCGTAATGGTTTCGTTTTCCGGTCCGGCCTTCCCATTCCCGTCAAAAAAAAAAAAAGAATACAGGAGCGGAATGGCTTTCCCAACCGTTTTCATCCCTACTCCAGGAAAAGCACTTGTTAAGTTCAATTTTATTTAAGAAAAAAAGCTTGATTACAAAATTTTAATTTTCTGCAGGAAAAGAACTTGAATACTAGATAATTTCATTTTTTTATTTTGAAAAAGCAACATGTTTACATACAAAATTTAGTTTGGCATTGTTGGGGCCCTCTCAAAATGAGAAATCACCCTCCAAAAACTAGCGTATGCTGCTATTTGTGGCGTGCACACGGTATTCTTTAGTAAAAGGCGAAAGAATAGTTCGCTTTGTGCTCACCACGCAGCTGCGTGCTTGCTATCGGCCGCCACCCGCCCTCTCATATAGCTGGCGCCCAGGCTCGTCCCACTTCAGCTAGTGAGGTGGTGCTAAACGGCAGCAAGCCAGCAAGCAGCCATCTCCGCTTCCCTTCTTCTGTGCATGCCAGTGCTACAAAGCTACAGTCCCGCGCGCCTCTCCACGAAAGCCCACCTCGGCCCTAGCCCAGCGATGATATCAGTTTTGAGCCCACCTGCGCTCGGGCTTTCCCACTGTCGACGTAGCTCTCCCGCGGAGCCACGGTTGAAAGCGGATGGCCCGTCTCCCCTCTGTGGCCTTCGTGTCTCGTCTCTCACTCTTTCTTCCTCTGCGAGACAGACGGCGACTACAATACAATCACACAAGAACAGCTTCCCATGGTTCGAGCCAAACCAAATATGTGAAGTCAATGACACGCTGATAGTTTTTTCCTCAGCCAAAGAATCTTTATAATAAATACTATTGATATTTTGAAAAGACAACCCTAGGTTTAGACTAAATGAAACTTTCTTAATTTCAACTAGTTTTTTTTTCAGAGAAAACAGTATCTACAACCTTTGTCCGGGAAAGAGCATATAATGCGAAAATTCACCGTTTTAACAAAAAAAATCATATTTATAATATAAAAAACAAGTGATTCTTCATTTTCTTTGAAACGATCATCAGATTCTTCATGAAATGTATTTTCATAGTATATCGTTTGGTTATAAATATACATGATATATTTGACCAAATTGGAGAGTAATTAAAACTCGTCAAAAAGGCAAGAATCATATTCCTTCTGGACAGAGTAAGTACTGACAAACAATGGTGAAGTTTCGTCCATTATTGCCGCGCCACCCGTGCACGAATTCATTAGCACATCTGCCGAAACCACCCCCTAAATTTATACATCCACAGCACAACGATAATCTTCTCCGGCAAAACTGAAAGAGTCGACTGGATGGGTTCACTGGAACAAGCCACCATCGACTCCTCGAGCTTACAGCTACTCACTAGACTTAACAAGCAACTGCCTCTCACGTTTTAGATCGGCCACAGCGGCCATCAACAATGAACCATCCGTAGTCCTTCATGGGTTTCAGTCTTCACGTTTCCTCTTTCGTGCCCGATCTCTTTTCTTCTGCTCTTTTCTGGCTTCTACTTTCTCATTGTGTCCCTCGTCCCTCTGCCTCATCTTCGCGAGACGTCTTGCTTTGAACACCTGTTATGTTTGCATATGGTTGAGATGGATACGAATAGTTTGGGCAGGGGCTGGTCAGATTGCAAAACCAGCTGGTTATTTCAAACAGAAAAAACAACTGAAGACGTCAAACCTTTGTAATATCTTTAGTAACTTCTTTATCACTGCACTCGTAGGCCTCCAACTGTTTCCCCACATCATCTTCTATCTCATGTAAAAGACATATATCCTTCTGCAGACACAACGGGATAGGTACGCAAGTTCCACAAAGACAAAAGGCAGTTGTCAGAAACGATGCAAAGGCAAAAACTGAAGCACTGTTCCAAGAAAATCATGAGTATGCTGCTTCATTTAAATTTCTGAAATTTATCACTCGTCATACTAGCACTAGAGGGGAGAGGTACTCATTAACAGTGAGTCTACGGCTTTTGCTACATACTCACTTTAGGCAACTAGAACTATTTCTTCTATAGGTATTGTTCAACCAACCTTCTTGTTAATTAATTTTATATGTAAATTACATCATCAGAAAATTAAGCTAGAGTTTTCTTTAAAATGATAGAATTCAGCAAACCTGTGTAACAAAGCTTATAGCAAGCCCTCCCCTTGAAGCTCTTGCAGTTCGTCCAACACGGTGGATGTAATCACGTGGAGACCTACAAGTAAAAACAAGAACTTTAAAATGACAAAGTTCAAAAAAAAAGTGTTGACAAATAATTTTAATATATTGCATACAAATTTAGTATAAACACACATTGGCATGTCATAGTTGATAACAAGATCAACTGTTTGGATATCCAATCCACGACTGCCCACATCAGTGGAAATCAATACGGGAACCTGGTCGGATTTAAACCGGTTAAGTGCTAAGAGCCGTTGTGCCTGAGACTTGTGAGAGTTCAAAGCAACAGCAGGATAACCAAGCTCTTCAAACAGCAGATCTAAATATTGGCAGACACTGCAAAAGAATGGAAGAAATTCAGGTAAATGAGGTGATGACATCAAGCTTTAAAATGGATTACATTCCACACAAATCATCTACTTAAAACATAATCCAATGCAACTTTGGCTATAGGAACACCCTAGTGGAAAATGCCACAGATGCCTTGCCGAAGTTTGCGACGACATCTTCAAAAGGAAAAAAAAATCAATGGGTATTTCTTTTAAACTTTTAAAGAATTAAAAGAAATGGTGATAGAACATATCTTAATTTCTAGCACATAATACTGATAATGTTAATAACTGAATAAAGAGGAAACACACGACCAAGAAGATTTCTGATTCTACACAACATTAGCGATGACTAGTTATGTGTGGGGAGAGCATAGTTTCAGGAAACTCATGTTTAGGGACTTAGAAGAGCATACTTGCAAGTTGAGACAAATACAATGGCTGAACGGATAGGGTCTTCCTTTTTTCCCTTGATAATTGACAGAAGATACCAAAGATGGAGCTCTTTTCCCTCAGGAGGAACATGGATGTATTGCTGCTTTAAGGTCTCTACTGTCTTGAACCCTTCATATGCTTGAAAAAAGTATGATTTGTTCCCGGAAAGTTCAAGCAAAGATCTCAGATTGTCTGACATTGTTGCTGAAAACAAAAAGGTTTGCCGCTTCTTTGGTAAACAGCCAAATATGACACGAAGTTCCTCTTCAAAATTAACATCTAGAACTCTATCCGCCTCGTCCAATACAAGAAACTGTGATACAAAAGGTAACCACTTCAGTGATCCAGAACTAGCAAAAGATGGTAATGGAACATTTCTTAGGGTACAGTTTAAGTGTTAGTGCAATAAAAACATAGATCACTCAAAGGGATGTCCCTATCTGGCACTAACATTCAACAATAAACCACACAAACTCAAGAAAAAGGGATGAAAGACTGAATTTGCCTCTTCCTATCATAAACAATAGCATGCATAATTTACACCAATCCTGGAATATGCACTGGTAACCTATTTACTTTCTGATAGTATCAGTGAACAATATGAGGCCTTCAGATACACAACACAAAAGGTCTTAATTCTCCACCAAGAACATCTACATGTACCCAAAACAGTGTGCCTTGGGGGCATATAAACCAATTTAAGGTACTGACTTTTATCTCTAAGGAAACTCAGAGAAAGATCGATTTATCAATTGACTACTAAAACAAATAAAGCAGGATGCCCTGCTTCTACACAAGCAGACAAAGGTTTGTGATCATTACGTTTCAATAGAACATGTCAACTACATTTTCTATTTTGGATACACAAAATTCACTAGGAATATAAGTGAAGAAAGAAGCATAGGTTTCTATGGAGTATAACATAGGTTGCAATTGCAGTATGCCCTTATACATGGACAGGAAACCACAACATACATTTTGAGCAAAGAGAAGAGAAGTGCACAAAGGCATCCGCAGGAACAATAATGCATGTGTGTTGATGGTAAAGGGAAACCGCATGCCAACCTTGGTGCGGGCGAATACTTTGGCAAGGTCAGGATCGTCTTTGACGAGCGTGGCAATGCGGCCTGGGGTGGCGACGACGACGTGGGGGCGGCGCGAGAGCCCCTTGGCCTGCGCGAGCGAGTCGAAGCCTCCGATGGCCGCCAGGCACCTGAGGCCGAGCGGCGCCCCGAGCGCACGGAACTGCTCGGCGAGCTGCGCCGCGAGCTCGCGCGTGGGGGCGAGCGCGAGCGCGGCCACTCCGTAGGGGTCCTCCCCGAGGCGGTGCAGGATGGGCAGCGCGAACGCGGCCGTCTTGCCGCTCCCAGTCTCCGCAATCCCCAACACGTCCTCCCCCGCGAGCGCGCGCGGAATGCACCGGCGCTGCACCGCCGTGGGGCGCCGCATGCCCAGGGCGTCGCACGCGTCCACCAGCCACTGCGACAGGCCGAGGTCCGCGAAGGTCGCCGGCGCCGCACCGGCCGCGACCTCGGCGTCGTCGGCCTGGCCGGTCTCGGTCACGATGGTGGGAGACGGGGGGTGGTCGACCTCGGCGGCGACCGCGGCGGGGTCAGGGCTTGGGGGTTCCGGTTCCGGCTGGGGCTGGACCTCGGGCTCGAGCTTGAACCTGGGTTTGGACTTGCCCCTCTTGGAGAATAGGCGGAAAGGCTGTGTCTCGCCGTCGACCTCCATGTCGTGGGGTCCGGTGCTAACTATCCCTAGAATTCAGTTAACACTCAGCTAGCCGCAGCGCCAGTCAACGGTGACCGAGCGACGGAAGTGGCGGCGGAGAGCAGAAGCGCTGGAGACGTAGGTGAGGAGCACGAGTAGCTGCGCCACGTAATCGGCGTGAAAAAAGACCAGGAGAAGCGGCGAGTGGTTGAGATAGGAAGCGGCCGGCGTCGGAAGGTTTGGGCGGGGAAGATGGCTGGCTAGGTTTACGACGGCGGCGCGGAGAGATGGCGGTGGCGGGGCGGGTGCCAGGAGGGGATGGGGAAGGAGGGGGAGGCGGAGGATTGGAGAGGCCGAGCCGAGTCGGGCCGCTGCCTGTGCTTAAACTTGGGCCTGAGGGAGTTGGGCAGCCCGCGTAGCTAGAAGCCTGCTAGCCCAAGAAGCCGCGACCGCGGACGTATGGAAAGTCTTGACTCCTGATAATTGTTCTGCACCAGGGCAGCGCTGCACCAGGGTACTGATGTGCCAATGATTCTAGACATGGGAACCGGTAACGGTATTAAACATCGACGTATATTCTGGTTTTGTTCATACTCTGCGTTTACAAAAGCCTGTTAAGAAAGAACTCTGTATGTTCCCATCTTCACTTTATATTACATCAACTTCTGTAGCAAAACCCCACCTAAATTTCCGAGAACCCTCAGTATGTATGTATCGATACTAGAACCAAGCAAAATGCCATACAATTCAATCACAATAGCAATTTAACAACCATCATCATTATTATTCAAAACTTACATCAGGGAGTAATCGAAAAACATCCTCTGGTAAATTTAGTGACCAGAGTTTACTCTTTTCTATTGAAAGCAACAGCCCAGAAAAACTACCATGTGAAATGTAGTTGCACTGCAGCTGCTCCAAGAGATGATAATACGTTGAGAATGACAGCTGATCTAACAATCGGTGCGCTATCATTGTGAAGGATTTGTCCTACCAACCTTCTCCTATGTGATAGTGAAGTTTAGACTGAAGACGTAAAACAATGCCAGGTGGCATTTGATTGATAGGTTTCCTTTGAACTAACTGTGAAATCTGATTTCTGTGGTTTAGGGGATGTTTTGTTTTTTAGTCGCTCCTAAAATTCATGTCACATCGAATATTTAGATACTAATAAGGAGCATTAAATATAGATTAATTATAAAACCAATTAAAATAGATGGAGGCTAATTTGCGAGACGATTTTTTAAGCCTAATTAATCTGTCATCAGCACATGTTTACTGTAGCACCACGTTGTCAAATCATGAACTAATTAGGCTTAAAAGATTCGTCTCGCAAATTAGTCGTAAGTTGTGCAATTAGTTTTGTAATTAGTCTATATTTAATACTCTATGCATGTGTCCAAATATTCGATGTGACAGAAATTTTAGGAGCGACCGTATGAACCAAACATGGCCTTACACTAAAATAACCTGCATAGGTGGATGATGTCACCTGTCACCCAACAAAAGCTAGCTATACCTAAAATTCTGTATGGACTTGTGGTTCTGTCCCTTGTGCTCTATGCCTGTCACACAGCTTGAACTTGAATAGTTTAACCCTGGTCAACTAGCAATTCCACATGATCATGATGAAGGCAAGTATGTTATAGATTACACAGGTCGTGCATATATATAGTAATTTCATAGTTTGATGGGCACAGTATATCTATACTTTGCTCTAGTGTACTCCCTGCATTCTAAATTATAAGTCATTCCAAAAATTTTGAAGAGTCAAACCATTTCAAATTTGACCAAATTTATATGATAAGATAATAACATTTATGGTGCCAATCAAGTATCATTAGATTCTTCATCAATTATATTTTCATAGTATACCTATTTGATGTCATAAATCTTTGTAATTTTCTCTATAATTTTGGTCAAACTTAAAATGCTTTGACTCTCCAAGATTCTTTGCTTTGACTCTCCAAGATTCTTGAAATAACTTATAATTTGGAATTGAGGGAGTAATATATATGAATTCGTTTCCTACTTCAAATATTCTGGCAAAATGCATGTGACTCATGAAAACAGATAAGTTATGAAGCTATAGTGCTCCCCTAATTTAGTGGGGTACATAGAGCAGAGATGTTGCAAATTGCCCACTAAGTACACATTTTTGGACGTTTGAACTCTGGACCGGAAGAGTAGTACATAAACTACAAAAAGAAAAGAAAAGAATGGAGAGCACACAACTCAGATAAACATGAAACCAATTAAACATTCCATGACAAGAAATACATTGTGATGGTATGCCAAAAGACAAACCCTGGATAAGTTCCACTGAGTTCTGATGTGCCAGCCACTGGAAGAGTATATGAACACCAATAAATAATCAAAACGTGAACTCATGTGTCACAAGTTGCACGTATTGATTCCATCTTTGCAATCCCTTGTCAAGTTGTTGAACGTCTCAACTTGTGCCTTCGACCTGTAAAATACCTCAGTGTCCACAATCACCCTCATGTATGCATCGAATGGCACCGGCTTACCCTGACTAAGCGTTGTTGTCTCATTGTACCATTCACTAGTGTTTGACCAGAGCTCCTTGTAATCATCAAGTAAATGGACATGGAAGTGTGACCTGAGCTTGTCGAAGTAGTTATAGAACGGCTCATTAGTTGCGATGTAGAGATTTCTCCATGGCTCAACAAGCTTGGTCACCTTATCAACGAGTGCATCAGGCGATGTGTCAGAATCCAGGTTTGGATACATTTGCTTGTTCTGCGCCTTCCACCCTCGGACAACATGCAAACCATCATAATCCCAATCCATCCTACCTGCAATCTCAGTCACAATGTTCATCAGCCTCTTCGACTTCCAAATAGCATACCAAGGCCTTTGGATGACCTTGGCAGCTCGCCCTTCGCAAACTCGGTACCAGTAATTCTCAGGCTCCTGGCCATTAAACTGCCTCCAGATGATGTTGCTCTTGTCCCTCTTCAGTTGCATCGGTGTTACCTTGTACGATGGAACCTTCCGCACTGTGATCCGTCCTGGACCCTTCTTCTTATCCCAACGCTTCCAATCCTTCAGGAAGTCCCCTTCCTCCACCACTGGCACACTCTCCTTCAAGTGCTCAAAATCAAAATAGTACCGGAAATCTTTCCCATCCACATCCTTGCCATCCACCGTGTGTGCCCCAGACAAACATATATTCAGATCCATCACGAACGTCCGGTTGAGGAACTTAGCTTCACCAAGCCCACACAGGAAGCTCCAAATGAACTGGTTCATGCTCTTGCAGTGGTCACCGCCTCTCATGTAGTACAAGTACTTTCCCTTCTTGAACTCTGCCTCTGATCCGACGACGGGGATCGTGTCATTGATCTCCGCATCCACAGGCGGCGGCGATACACGGGGCCTCTTCGGACCTTTAGGATACGGCCGGCGAGCTGCATTCGTCCCCGACCGGAATTTGCCGACGCTGACGATGTCAAGAGCGCAGCCATCGCCCGAGGCGAGGCTGAACCGGCGGTAGTCCCTGTAGCGGCGCCACGACTTCTCCCGGCGGTTCCGGAACCTCCAGGCGACGTCGCACTGGCCGGGCTTGGGGCCGGGCACCGGCGTCTCGTAGCTGAGAAACACGATGGACTTCCGGAAGAAGGCCTTGGCGTTGAACGCCTTGACGGCGGCGAGGACGCGCGGGTCGGAGCAGTTGAGCGGCGCGTCCGGGTCGCAGGTCCTGTTGCCCGCGGCGGCGGCGGAGGCGGCGCTGACGGCCGCGGCCGCGTCGTCGTCATCCCGCGCCGGGGCCGGGATGGCGGAGGAGGAGTTGAAGTCCTCGCCGGTGGGGAGGAGCGAGTCATCGGGGACGAGGAAGGTGGAGTTGGGGAGGACGCGGGAGAGCGAGGTGGTGATGGCGGCCGAGGACTGGAACCAGGGGTCCGGCGGCTGGTAGGTGACGGCGACGACAGTGACGACGAGGACGGCGAGCACGAAGAGGGAGAAGCACACGTTGCTTGCCGCCTTGATGAGCGACTGCGAGACGGGGACGTCGCCGACGGCGCTGCCCGAGGAGGGCCCCCCGCTGCGGCGGAAGAGGGGCGAATCCTCGCCGCCGTCGGGGACGTCGTCCGTGTCGGAGGAGGACATCCTGGATCTGGGACTGGGAAGGAGCGGCGGTGAGATTTGGACAGGGGACTGGGAGGTGGCCAGGTGGGCGCTGCTGCCCTGCCTGTCTTCTGTGCTTGTTGTGTCGGCGCCGCGCGGAGTATTATTATTATTTGGGAAAGAAAGATCGCGCACGCACGGTACTCTCCTCTCCGTGTGCTCTGTCCGAAAACGAAAGTTTGTGAGCGGGTGAGTCACTGCTGAGGCCCCGTTTAGATCCAAAATTTTTTTGGATTTTGACTATTGTAGCAATTTGTTTGTATTTGATAATTAGTGTCTAATTATGAATTAATTAGGTTTAAAAGTTTCGTCTCGTAATTTCTCACCCAACTGTGTAATTAGTTTTTTTTTCGTCTACATTTAGTACTCCATACATGTATCGCAAGATTCGATGTGACGGATACTACGTAAAATTTTTTGGAATATAAACGGGCCCTGAGTGCACTTGTACTCTTTGATGCTTCACTACGTTAGTAGCTTGGTTGATTTTCTCGAAAGTACATACTCTGTGCTAATATATTTTATTTCCCTTATTGTATTTGTTGTGCACTTGTGAGTTGTGATTATTCACCGGGTGATAGCATATGCTATTTTGTAAGATGTATTAACTTTTTAAAATACAATATTTTTACTATATATTTATAAATATAATGTATATCTTAGTATATAACAAAAGCTATGTATCAAAAATGCTAAAATATCTTATAATTTAGAACGAAAGGAGTAGCATATACAAGCCCATAAGAGCAATCGCTAAGATCCCATCAAATTACTTACATCTCCTAAAAATATATATAGGTGATCTCCTATTATTTGTAGTAGTGTAACTTTTTTTCTCTCACAACAGATTACCATTACCTTTGAAGCAGACAGAGGATACAGGATAGGATGGACCTCCTTTATTTGAGGAAGAGAGGGATGGATTTTGAGTAATTACCTAAACATTTTAGGAATTAGGTATAAAATGAGTAATCTGGTGGAGCTAGCAACCATAATTCTTTATTTTGCATATTTCTAGTATCATGGATGATATAAACAATCTGTCGGAGATGCTCTAAGCTAAACCTTAACCCTTATCTATATATCTAATATTAAAAGCAATATTTTTTTTATCTCTCACTTTCACTTTCACCCCTCTTATATGTCGTTCTATCGGTTTATCTGTTTTATAAATGCATGATAAAATCTAAGGGCCAGTGGTAAATGTTGCTTGTCGTTTAGGCTGGTCAGTGGCATTTAGGACCATTAATGGAGTCCGAGGCCTAATAGATTGTGTCATCACCCCCTCCCTCAGCACAAACATTCGCCACCGTTGCACCACTCATGTTGTGGCCTGCCTGCTTGAGCCCGAGCACATGGCTCACTTTCTAACTTTCTTAACTTCACAATACACATTTAAGTATCAATCTCCAGCCAATTTCCATACATAACTAATCATCTATTGCACAAAGTGTTGGTGTTTTCAGACTACCGATGAGTAAATTTGTACTTGCGCATCTAGCTTTGATGGTGTGCTCGGAGAACACAATGGTTTATACTGGTTCGAGCGGAACGTCCCTACGTCCAGTTCGCTGCTGCTCGTGTTACCGGCACTTGGTTTGCAGTAGGGGTTACAAACAGGCGAGAGAGGGAGAGGATCCCAAGTCTCTGGTGGAAGGAGTGAACGGGTGCTGAGAGCTCGCTTGCCGCTCAGCCATGTGTGCTCGTGTCGTGCTCTTGTGTCCAGATCCCCCTGTCTAGATCCTCTCTTCATGGGGCGCCCTGCTTCCCCTTTTATAGGCGAAGGGAAAGCACGGGTTATAGAGGAGAAAAAGGAGAAGAACGAGAAAGAAGAAGGCTTCCAGGGTTACCGGGTCCTTTTTCTCCTTCATGCGGGTTCCGCCGATTCTATAGATGTCAACAGGGACGGCTCCATGTCGTGGCCCTGTTCGTCACTGGCGCCATGCACAGGCGTCATCTGTCGGTCATGGCGTTCCACTCCATCCCGACGGACATCGTGGTGAACTGACGCGCCTGTCAGCGTCTGTATGAGGATTAGGCAGAACAACACCGACACGCTCGACACTGTGCTTGATGTGAATCCCCAGGTATGGCCCGTCATGGCCACGGGTTATATCGAGGCGTGCCAGCCTCTTCCCTGGCGTCAGAGTTTTGACCCAGACCCATACGCTTGGACCTGGAGTGGTTGGCGGCGGTATGGGTCCCCGTCGGACGAGACAGAACCCGCGTCCTCGAGGTCGGACGAGACGGAGCCCGCGCCCTTGGTCGAGACGGAAACCGCGTCCTTAGGGTCGGGCGAGACGGAGCCCGCACTCAAGGGGTCGGGGGAGACGGAGCCCGCACCCAAGAGGTCGGGCGAGACGGAACCCGCGACCTCGAGGTCGGGCGAGACGGAGCCCAACCTTGGGGTGCGGGCAAAAAAACTCTGATGCGACCTTGGGGTCGGGCGAGACCTTTTAATATGTCCTGACCCATCCGAGAAAGTCAGCGTGGACGCTAACTTTCTTGCTTTGGGTATTCTTAATATCAATACCCGACACATAGTATATTATGGGTTTTGAAAATTAATTAATTTAGATGAAATAAGGGTGGACTAAAGTCCAATTAAATCGAACAAAGATGGCTAGCTCATAATGAATGGTAGAGCTAGTCATATGATCCCAACAAGTTATATGTGTCGTTGCAGCATTCTAGTATGCCCACTTTGCCCAAAGGCTCTTCTTTTATAACTGGGACAAAAAAAAACAGGTTCAAGTGCATAGCATTAAGGATCATACGCATGTAGGATTATATTATATTTTTATAACGTCATTTATGTTTAGCTAAATAGGTTGTAGTCGCCCTCATCCCAAACTAGAGACATATTTTTTTTGTCTATTCCTTGTAGTCTATTCCTAAATAAATTAGTGATATCCTGTGGTGGTCGTAAACCAAACATGATCAGTTTGAACTATTCTTCAAATAAATCTAGAAATGTGATCATGAAAAATGTTTGAATAGTTTTTCTTGTCATGAAAACAACAAATTCTAGTATGTTTCTAATTTTATCTAGTTAGCTTGTCCTTAGTTAAGATTACACTTTAGTTAAGAACCAAACAAATTACTAGAGCAAGGTTGAAATTAGGAGCTTTCAATTCGAGGAAAACTTGAATGGCTTCAGAGCTTCCAAAAATATTTTTTCAAACGATTCAAAAATATTCTGGGGCAATCCTTTAAAGGCTTTCCATTCGTCTTCCCTGATTTTCAAATGAATCTGAAAAATCGATGGTGAACTAATTTTTCAAACGATTCATTTTTTTTTTTGGAGAAAAGAGAGAGGTACATTTTTTTTCTGAGAGAAAGAGAGATTGTACAAAGAAGCAAGATAGTCCATCAGACACGCCGTGGTTGTAATGTACACAGGATGATACCGGCCCAGAAGACCCAAAATATATAGCCCAAACATACCATGGGCTGGAACAAAGGTAGCCCATTTATTTACTCCTCGACTCGACACCGAAGAACGGAAAGAGCGATCGAGAGCACTTCGAGCCGCCTTGCCGTTTGCCGAGGACTCGGCGAGAGCTCGATTCGACTCGAGACTTCAGGAGCAGAGCGTGCCCGGGGAAGAGGAGGTTCAGGAGGAGATGAGCGGGCTGGAGCAGGAGCTGGGCCTGAGCCTAGGCGTCCTCATCGACGTCGTCGACGAGCAGTGGATGCGCGACACCCTCCCCGCCGACGGTGCGTCCCCTCCCTTCCCCTTCCTTGCGCCGGTGGCCTAAGCCCTAATCGCTTACTCCCCAACGGATCTGTCGCCTCACCCTGTCTGGTTTGACAGACATCCCCGTGCCGCCGGCCATGGCAGTCAAGACTGAGGACGCCGAGGATCCAGCGCCCGCCTGTACGCTCGCTGCGCCTGCCCCCTTTACCCATCCCTTCCTCTCTTGCCTAGTCGAAGAGTGGCAATGCGTTCCGGTTCTGATCTGCGTTTGATGATAACCGAGAAGAAACCTCCGGATGCGTGTAGAGATGATGGTTGGGCTTAGGTTAAATGGGATTATGCGTAATGCGTGGTTAAACCTTCTGTTGGCTAAACTGCAAATTAGATTAAGAAATTAGTGCCTAGTGAACAAAATGCAAGGAACTATCAGCATTCCCCGTCGAGATAGACAATTAGATTCCCCTCTGATTAAACTGCCAATAGGAACTATATCACATGGAAATCGACAATTCCAACATAGTTCCTTTTAGATCTATTTTGCCTGAATGTTGGAGAACATCCACCTATAAAGATATTGAAGAATATCTAACTATTCATGTAGTCATATGAAAATGAAAATCAAGTAACAGTTGAGCATGATAAATTAGTGCCTTAATGTATGGCTTGAACTGATTTTGTAGGATGTGCTTGGTGAGCAATGCTATTTACAGTTCCCATTTACTAAATTGGCTGCAGTTTGTGCACTGTGCTATATCTTGTATGTCCTTCCTATTTAGGAGTATTTCCTGAATTAAAATGAAACCATATATTAAATGAATAGCTAGTGCTTATAGCTTATATGCATCTAGCAAACTACTAATCTAGTCAAGTGCTTGGTTCAAGACTTATCACTTGCTGGCATTTATGACTTCCATTAGCATGCTGATTCACATGACTTGTTTCAATAAGATAAGTCCATTTTTACAGCCCCCAACAATCAAGTTTGTCTACCTTACCCCTTAAGAAACTTCCAGATCAATTTACTTATCTAAACTATTTCACCCCCTAATGAGATGTATTTTCTTGTTTCTCTGCATACAATTTGAGTTTAAAGTTCAAATTTTGTGGTGTGACATCATAGCATATACTGAAAAATACATTAGAAATTTTAACTATTATTTTTCATAGGTTAAGAGCATCTTAATACTAAATTAACATTAGGGATATCAAATTTCATGAAAACACCGATGAACATTTTTTTCATGTATCACCCCATGAATTTTGAACGTGAGACTCAACTTGTATGCGGAGAAACAAAAGGACAAGTCTCATGAGGAGGTACATTGGACCAATTGAAATAGTGAATAGTGTGTGGAGTAAATTGAGCTCAAGTTTTGTTAATGGGGTGGAGCGGACAAAGTGTTTTGTCGTACTAGTACTTCTAGCAAATAAGCTGGGGTGGGGCGGGGGAGCTATTACTCTGCAAATTCAAATCTATTTTACTCTCCTCGTAAAAAAAAAAAACTCTGCAGTGTACATACTTCAGATTTGGGGTTAGAGAATTCATGCTTAAAAAGTATAAATTGTTTGGCACTGGTAAACTGCTGGCAGTACATCCCTGAGACTTATATTTTAAAATGTTTTGCACTATTAAGGCAACATTCAAGTAAATGTTGTACTATTTCATGACCATTGGCTGAGATACTGGAATTTTTTATATGACGCTCTAAATATACCTAACAGATCAGGAAAGCCAACCAGCACAAGGGGATGTATGGCGTGATTTTGCCTTGGAAAATCTCTGATCTTTCATGCTCTACATTCTACAAGGTAAGAATTACTCCTACCTTGACTTTGGCCTGAAACGATGAAGATTACACTCATTTAGGGTACACTCTAAAGTCGTCTCATTAGACAATTCTTGTGCTTTTACATGTTTGATGACCAGTTTGGGGCTGTGGTACATTTTATATATGTTTTTATATCTAATAAAATTGAATTTTCCAGAAGATACCTTCTGCTTTTGTTTAAGAAAAAGTCCAAAACTATAATTGCTTTAGATGAATTGAAGGCTATCAGCCTATCATATGCGAAAGATATCAATAATCTGTTCTGAAATTTGTTAAGAGTCAAAGGTTGATATGTGACACGAATTCATGCTTGTCTGTAATTTAACGTTTTTTTTTGCAAGTTTAATGGCAATCAGATGTCATTGGGAATGGTCACAATGGAAGCCAAATTGAATACTGTTACTATTTTCCATGTATGAAAATGCAAAAATCATAGCAAAACCAGTAAAATTTGAATTCAGCAGCTGTTTATATTGTAATAAAGTATGACAAGCTCTCTGAAAAAAAAATGTCAGTTGCAGAATCTGTCCATGTTGCATTTGAGCTGGTGTGCTAACTAATCCTTTTAATTCGGTATGACTTGCAGTGCATTTAGAGATGGAGATTCTATGCTAAGGGTTTAGGAGCTGCGAAGTACATTGTGCTTTCTGCGCCGTGCTGCCTGAATGTTTGTCTGAACTTAGTTTTTACAATATGGTTTATGCAAGTGTTCCAGACAGATAGTCCCCCCATAAGGCCATGATGGATTTGAACCTTGTGTAGCCTGTTATAAAATCTATGGTAACGATGCAATTTATCTATGCAAGTGCTCTAGATTGTTTGCACATGATGGCACGCCTTGTGATAACCTACTGCTGAATGCCCTCTATAACCTTTTGAGGCTCGTGCTTGATTGCTAGTGTTTCTTAACCTAGCATGAAGAGAATGTTTCGGCACTTGCATTCCAACCTGTGGTTGCTAACTTCTTGTTCTACTTGGATGGTTCCTGTGCAGTCACATGCCTAATTTGTACTTACATCTGCCACATGTTGCACTGCTAGTTGTAGTTGTAAATTGTACGGCATGCGCGTCTGTTCTTTGACACCCTTTACAGAGAGGCTCTGCAATGGTCACTGACCCAGCAGCTGGTCTGCAGCTCCATTGCATTCTTCTCTTGAAGTCGGTTTGGTTTGTATATATCTACGTCGCAAGTTGCGTCCTACCAAAGGGCATGACGGCGTGTTAGGCTAAACACTTGAGCTGTCAAAGCAGCATCGTACCATTACTAAAGCCATAACAAATCATCCAGGCCGGCCGTTTCCCAATCATTGGCCATGATTTGCATTGGCCTCTAGTGACCTTTTTCTTATGCCTCTCGCTAATGATGGCACATGGCGGCCTAACGAGAAAACCTACCATACGCATGCATTCACCTTAACAAAGTTCATGCGTTGCCTTCGTACGAAGTTCATCATGATGTATGTGGTATGTGCTTAGCTCTTGCTGGTTTGTGAGAATCTGCGGTACAGTGTTTGTTTCAGTTGCACTTGTTTATTTATATATGTTCCAGGTACGTCTGGTGACGATGCCAGGCTCTCGTTCTGGCAGAAAAAGCGGTGGTTTCTTTGCGCTACGGAATGCAAAAAAAAAAAAAAAAAAAAAACAGAGCATCAACGTTTAAATTAAACAAACTGTGAAGTGATCGTGTAATGATCGCTACAATCATCGTGTGGTGTGGCAGAATATGCTTTTATCGTACGCCATGTTATCGTAATTAAACTCCTACTGATCGAACACACACACAGACACGCTGGACCAAGATCATATTAGTGAGGGTGCAATGCACGCGCCACAACTTCTTTAAATCCGTCTTATGCTCACTCACAAATCACAGTAATCCGTGACCTTGAGAGACCGCATGCACTGGGTTCAGGTCACGTTTAAAATTTCGAAACTGAAACTTTGTACTAACTCCAGCATGTAGTATTGGTCCCAGCGTAACATATCATTGGACCTCTACTGGTGATCTGATCATGATATATAATTGGTACCGTTAGAGGATCATCATGCTCTACTCTACCCAAAAAAAAACTTTGTACAATCATGCATGCATACTACGCAGGAGCATCTATCAACACCCAAAACTAAACGAACTAGTGAAGAACTGGATGATCGAGCTCAACTCAATACTGAATAGTATGTGCGTATCAACTGTTATTAATATAACCTGGCCTCAGCATCGTAAACATGAAGGGTGATCTGAGAGTGCAGCACAACTACGCATCAATCATTCGTACCCACCAATTTTATTTTCTAATATAACACGCTGGTGGCGGATAAGCATGCGTCAAAGGCAATCAGGCCGTAGGCTCCGCCCCGCCGGTCGCTGCCCGTGCCCGCTTCCACATTTCCGGCCTCTTCATCGGTTGGTTTGGGCTGATAAGTAACTTATGAGCCTCGGGGGACGAGACGACTCCTCCCTCCCAGACCCATGTGCCGGCCGGGCCTCGCAATAATTCTCGCCGCCGTTCCACTTCCACGGCTATATAAACGCACGTACGCTCCATATCCTCCTCCCTCCTACAGCTAATCACTGAGCTCACCAGCGATTCACTCTTCGTCACCCAGACAGGCGGCCAGCCACCACCACAACTCTAGTAGCTAGCTACCTCACATGGGCCATCTCGAGGTGCTCACGGCGAGGGACGGCCTGCTGCCGCGCTCGGCGTGCCGGTACCAGCGGCTGCGAGGCGGCGGCACGTCGCCGGCGCCGGGCGGGAGCGTCAGGGCTCGGCGGCCGCTGCGGCTGCGGAGGAGGGCGTGCAAGGCGGCGGGGAGGTGGGGGGCCACCACTACGGCGGCCAGCGGCGGCGGAAAGCGGCTGCGGCTGCGGCTGCGCCTGGTGCGGCTGCTGCTCCTGCTTCCCGCGCGCCGGGTGGCCGCGCTGGTCGCGGAGCTCCTGCGGCGGCTGGCGGCGGCGGCGGCGGCGGCGGAGGCAGCCGCGGACTGCCCCGCCATCGTCTTCTCCTCGCAGTGGGGGCTCCCCGTGCTGTCGCACTCCGGCAGCACCGCCAGCAGCAGGAGCTCCAGGCTGCGGGCTTTCTACCTCGACAGGAGCCTCTCCGCCAGCTCCTCCGGCACCGGCGGCTCCCCGTGCTGATCTCATCGATCGAGGCTCCACACCCCACAGGGCCACGTCGACGAATGCACGTGGCTGCATGATCGCAAAGCCATGGCGCCAAGCCTCGTAGGCTGGCGCCAAGCCTCGTAGGCTGGCTCCTACGCATAGTCGCATACCAACCACCACTTCCCCTCACGCCATGCCCATGTAGTAATCATGTATGGCTTCTGTTAGTACGCCATGCACATGGCTACCTATCTTGCAAGACTGTACTGTACCCTCCAAGTACTTTGCAAACGTTTTAACAATGCCGACATGCGCTGCGATCCGATCCGGTCTTGAATGAATGAACAAAAAGGAACAAGAGGCCGTGCTGTACATTTCTTTCTTAACTCCTTCGACAACGTCAGCATCATTTAGTAACTGTGTCATGATAAAATTCAGCGCATCGGGGTACATGTTCTGACATTGTTGATATACTTGATAGTTACATGAAGAATCAGTAATTAAGTATGAGCGAATTAACAAGCTACTCCTTTGTCTTGTCGTTTCGGTAAATATATGAACACCGGCAGATAGCAAATTTAAGTTCTCAGTTGGGAGCCCGGTTGGCACACAACATGCCTTTCTGTGATACTGAATTACTGATAGACAGAATCAGCTAATGGCCATCACGCAATTTGCCTTCCTGAACTCTGAACTCTGAAGAAGCAACGATCACACAGCATGTGTGCCGGAACAGCAACTGCTTAACAACATCAGGACATTACAGATTTACAGTAGTACGTATCAGTTACACACATTCAGCCTGTTAGCCAGGTTTTCCTCTCACAACAAACCAACACCAGCCGAGCTTATCAGCCCAGAAACCAACCAACGAATAGGCCGATTGTTAAGGTTTTTCTTCTACCAATCTAGTAGCGTGTTGTATGTACATGAAAGGAACGACTTTAAAGCAATCAGTCCTTAGACGTGTACTGTGTTTTGTTATTATACAACATCGATTGGTACAGAACGTGCAGTTGGACATCCCTGAAGGTGATCTCTGAACTCAGTCGATCCGGCAGCAGGGGCGCCGACAGGTTCAGCACAGATGGCTTCGGAACATTCCATGTGTAGATCCAATCGCAAAGACAGCTGAACGGCCCGTGGAGGTGGAGGCGATGGTCTTCTTGGCTGCAACGTCTGTGGCGGCGGATCGAAGCGGCGCCGCGTCGGATATGCGTGGGCTGGCTTGCGGGTTAATGCGGGCTGGCGGCGTGGCTTGCAACGGGTGCCTCTTCGGATCCGATTGTTCGATCGGTTAAAACGCCCCTTCGCGTGTGAATTGTGAACCATCGCATCTCTCCACTGTGAATAAACCACTACTATAGAGTCGCCGCGAAGAGCAGCAGTGGGGTCAGGAACGGCGGCGGTATTTGGCGAACCCTCATCTTCCTCCTGTTCCCTTACCTCCACGGCTAAGTTTCACATTTGGGAAATTGGCCTCGGCTAAGTTTTGCCTCACACTCCACTGCTTGGCGCCAAATCTGAGGTAAGGGTCCTTGGATTTGTTACTTGCAGGCTGCAGCACCGTTGCCATGTAGTTGCTTTCTTGATTTATTAAAGCTGTCGCCAGTTATGTCTCTGAAAGTTTGTATCGTTCCATCTGATCATATGCTAATTTACACCTGATGGAAAGTCTGCCTTTAGAATCATATATACTAAGGAACTAAGGAAGGGTTCTGAATTCCAAAGTAGGAATGTTGCACACTTGCATTGTGTATGATACAGCAGTTCCAATAATTAAATCAGGCATTTTCGTTGCACATCTTAAATCATTTAAATTTCTGTGCATCAATAAAGCAGTCCTAATTTCAACAGCACAACCAGCTGACATACTGTTATGCCTTCACTATTTATATTGCCTGATGCATACAGTAGCTAATTTTCAGAAATTATTGTCTGATGATGATGCATACATCAGTAGTGACCATTCGTTAGTGCCATAGTAATCAGTCATAGCTGTTCTTTTGTTAAGTATTCTCGGATCTGACATGGATACTTGATGGTATTTTCAGTGCTAATTTCCGTGCATAAAGAACATGTCCTGATCTCAGCACAAACTCGTGAACTTGTGCGTCAAGAATATGTTAAACGAAGAAGCGAAGATTGAGAATGGAAGTGAAACCATTTTTAAATATATTAGTAGAACCCAATGTGTAAGATTTGATGGAGTATGTAGTATATACATATTGTATATGAAATGATTGATTTAGTTACTGGCTCTTTGTAATATTAGACGATAATGATCAGCCAGGTGGACGGACGCGTCGCTGTTGGTGGTTCAGATCGTTGTCTTCTCTCGTTCATTTATGTGAGAGAGAAATGCTTGGCATTCGCTTCTCTTGAAATGAACAATACTCATGTGAGGGGCTGGCCAGGAAATTGATCCAAAAATGAATGAATTTCCACATGGGCGTCCGTTTGCGAATTTGGTTTTGACGGACACGTCTTTCCCTTCGCTCCTTCCTTCCTCTCTCATCGCGTCTTCGCTCCCTCTCCGCCCGCACCCTGCCGAAAAAATAAAATTCTCCACCGCATCCTCTCTCGCTCCTGTCCGCCTCCACCGCACTACCCGCTCGCCGCGCCCGTGCTCACCGCGGCCACGCTCCACTGCGCTGCCTGCTCGCCGCGGCCGCCTTCACCGATCTGGCAAGCCACGGCCGCCTCCACCGAATTAAAATATGCCCTGGATCTTATGACGAGGGGTGAGCTTCGTGTGTGAAACATCCCATGTTTCCCATGTCAAGAGCTCTGGAATTTTATGGTTTAACAACGAAGTTGCCCTTGTCGCTACCGCATGAAGTATCTTATACATGAGCTCCCATGCACCGTCGTCGACCTCCGTAGCGCCCCTTTTTACTTGCGTTTGGTGTACTAGGTTCTATTGTTTGCCTGGGATGCTTGTGAGCACAACGACAAGCCTCCATTCGTCCGAGCAACAAGATGGCATTGCGTTGAAAGCCCATGTTGCAAGCGTATGTATTAAATGTTTTAGATGTTTCATCTAGTTGTTGCAAGTGTTTCATCTTGATGTTGTAAAAGTAGATCAGGATGTTGCACATGTTGCAATGGTTATACACGTATATTTCAAGTATATGTTCTGAATGTTTCATCTATTTTTCTATATGTATGTTTACAAGTGTTTCATCTGAATTTTGCATATGTTTTTGCAAATGTTTCAGACATATGTTCCAAGTGTTTCAATTGTTTCCTTACGTATGTTGCAAGTGTTTCATCTGGATGTTTCAAAAGTAGACTGGTGTTGCAGGAAGTGTTTCGTATACATGTTTCAAGTATTTCATCTGCCTTTAGACGTATGTTTAAGTGTTGCATCTGAATGTTTTAAAAATAGATTGTATGTTGCATCTCCCTCCTCGCTTTCTGTTGCCTCGCATTGGTGTATCTTCCTCTTCCGGCGCCGGCTGAGCATCCGTCGCCCCTCCCCTCTTTCTCTCGATGACATGGCCTGGCGCTTTCAGGCGACTTTCGGGCCTCTTGATGTTGTAAAAGTGATGTAGCAATGCGCGAACGGCGTGGGGAAACGAAATGTTTCTGATGGGCGTCCAGTACGTCCGGGCGCTAGTCGTTCCCAATATTAAATGAACACATTTCATGTGGTTTTTCATCTTCTCTGTATTATGGTGTCCAAAGTAAACAGGTTATGTGTGTTCATTTGTGCGTCAGTGAGAGTGGGTGTTTTTCACCTGTGGTGTGAAATTCAAAAGGTCCAAACCGACTCTGTTTTCTTGGAAACATTCGATTGGCTCTCCCTCCTGAATGTGAATATGTGATGTGACAGCCACCTCTTGATCTCCCTCTGCCTTGCCAGTGAAGAAACACAGCTGTGACCGTGATTACTTGACAGGAAGCGATTCATGCAGCAGGCCCCCAAGTTAGCAAGAACTTATTACTTGCGCCGCACAATTATCTTCCGTTGTCGATTAGGAAAATCTCGTCTAGTTCTTGACTTCTTGTCCATTCTTTGAATTTTGCGACAACGACTCCGTTTAGGGTGTGAAATAACTTCCTTTTAAGGAACACACCTGAAATAATGGACATCAAGAGATGCCTCTTGGTGATGCGATAGGGTTGTTTTAATCCAGAAGAGTAATAAGAGCATAACAATCTGTATCGAATGAACAGTTTTTCATTCTCTGTTCCTGGCAGGGACTGCGACGAGTGACCCCCTGATTTTGAGCTGCTAAGATATAAATATAACTTATTGCCGGCGCCAAGATCAGTTACCAGTAGAATCATGTCAAGAAACGTGTGGTCCGTGCTGGTGATTTTGATCTGCTTCTTGGTTTGCCCTATGAGGATCCGTGGATTCTCATGGAACATCTTCTCCTCCTCGACTGCGCCCACGGGTGGTGAACGCGCTCCGATGATGGAGCTGGACGGCGTGGTGGCCGACTTTGCCATGGACGGAGCCAATGACCCTAGAGGACTCAAGTTGCTGGAGAACGCGCGGAATAAGCTCGCCGGGCCGAGGAACTGCTGGCAGGAGGCATACCGGAAGTTGTTCGCCAGCTGCGGCGACATCATGGCCGACAAGAAGAGGCAATTGCGCCTGGCGTGGGCGTGGCACCTTAGCAGCTGCTTCCAGGACGACTCAGGGCGGCTGCCCTTCCCGTCCTGCGCTGAGGGCTCCAAGATGGTGCACTGTCGCAAGCGACTCAAAGAATCTGAAGGCAAGGTCTTCCTCGAGTTCTTCTTGGAGACCAACACCCTATGCCACCAATTGCAGTAAGTTTAGTTTCCTCTTCTGACATTTATTTGCAGATGGTATGTTTTCTGTACTAAACTTCGTTTGTATGGATTTAATTGTTGAGGGCTGAAGCTTTCAAGCACAACACTGAGAAACTCGTCAATGAGCTCACAAGGACATCCAAGTCTGCTAAGGAGAAGCTCGAGGTGATCGAGGAGAGGTCAGAACAGATCATCAAAGAATGTAGTAAAGTTCAGGACACACTGTCATCGATCGACATGCAAGCCGACAACCTGGCAGAGACATCAAAGCACGTCGCGGAGCAGATCAACGTTGTGCTGGTTCACTCCAAGTCCATCTTTGAGAAGTCCAAGGAGATCGCTACCACTCAGGCAGAACTGAGTAAAGGACAAACAGAGATAAGGGAGAAGATTGAGGCCGGTATGACGCGCGTTGAGGAATCATATGAAAGGCTAGGAAATGGGATGGATAAGATAAAAGAAGAGACTGGATATATGCAAAAGGAAATTAAAAGTCTTGGTGAGTCAATGTCTTCGAAGATGCAGGACTTGCAGAGCACCGCTGATGACATTGGGAGTGTTGCTGGCAAGTCATTGGAGAATCAGATGCAGCTACTATATGGACAGACCCAGGCAATCGATGGACTGAATAAGCTCCACAGCTTTCAAGCGCAAGCTCTTGAAGAAAGCAGGTATTATATCCATAATATATACTGTTCGGTTTGTATTTTTTTAATCTCTTCAAAGGATTTCTATACATCTAATAGAAAAAAAGATATTGATTAAGTGAACAATGGCAGGGAAACAATTCAGAAACTTGCACAGTTTGGCCAGCGTCAGCAGGAAGAGCTACTGTCCCGGCAAGAACAAATCCGGCAAACTCATGAGCATCTCATCCAAAATTCTCACTCCATACTGGAAGCACAGGTTCTTAATATATCTCATTTTGAAAATATAACGAGCTTTACATGTTTGCTTCTATTTATTGATTTTTTTCATATACACAGGAAAGTTTAGAGCAAAGCAGGCTAATATTTTTGCTGCTTTGGACAAGCTGTACATTCTGCACAATGCCATTATAGCTGAGTCTCGCTTCATCAAGGCCTTCTTCTTCTATTGCTGCATTGTGTTCCTCATCTACATGCTCACAAGTGCAAAGCAAACGTTCAGCATCAGGGGCCAGCTCTACTTTGGTATGATTTCATTACTGAATCGAGAACTCGTTGGATTGCCCACTTAACGCAAATGGAATTGGAATAATGCCCATGTCACTAACATTTTGCTCCGGCGGGTCTGTGCATTACGCTTCTGTTGGAGATAGGGCTGATCAAGCTTGGTGCCGATGACTTCGACAAGCAATTCTAGGTCATGTCCAAGGTGTTCTTGGTGAGAACGGTTTTCCTAGGCGCTGCCACTGTTCAAATCCTGCACTCCATATTCACTTACAGGTACGTACGTGATGAACAAAGGCCTCCGCCCTCCGCTACACTATATTATTACACAATACCACCTCTACAAGCTCATTGGTTGGCCTTCGCTACAATTTTAACTTGTGTTCATCCTTTGTTTAGGGACTACGAAGTGCTGAACCACGGGCTGCTCCAGACGCTGGTCGAGAAAGTCCGGGCGCTGGAGGAAAATGCCGGCAGGAGGGCGCCGGAGGAAGACGCCTCGGAGTCGGAGGAGAGCCTGAAGGACTACTCGTGGGTCTTCGACGAGCTGACAGACGAGGTGGACAGCAAGATGGACCCAATGTATGTCCTGCCGCCGGAGCGGTCGCCTCCAGCTCGAAGGTGCAACGAAATCGTCTTGGCGGAGGAGATCGGTGATAACTTGGTCTGGTGGTACATCCGATCGGCGCTGAGGGAAACACATCACCTCCAGCCGGCCAACTCAATTCTGGATTGGTGGACCACCTGGAGAGAGCAATGGACAGGGCAGCTTCGCAACGGCGCGGATTCAATCTTTGCATTAGTTGCTTGGGAGCTATGGAAAGAAAGGAATGCACGGTGCTTCCGCGGAGCGAGCACTCAAATTTCCGAATTACTCAAGCACATCAAACAAGAGGCGGAGTCGTGGGTGCAAGCCGGCGCGAGGTAGGTTGTCTTCTTCAGCGAGTAATAGAGTAGTAAGTGTGAGTTTGAGCGGGCATATGCTTATTGAAAATCTATAAGGCCCGACCCTTTGTAATCAAAATTCCCCTCACTTAATACAAAAACGTGCAAATCTTTTGCGTGATCGAGAAAAAAACTTGGTCACAAAGTCAGGATCCGGAGGTACAATCTGCGGGCACGGAAATAGGCAGGGGTCTGGTGTTGAGTTCGGAAAGAGCTATTTTGAGTGCCACGTCAAATGTTGATGAAAATTTTTATTTACACGATGTTGTAGCACATTTTGAACATGCTAGGATTCTGAAATATAATTACGATGGAGAAATCTTGTATGCTGTTTAGCATTTTGCATTTTTCCTGCTTCCATCCGAGAGGCGTTATTATTGTTTTTCTTTTTATATAAGGAATATGCAGGTAGTACGTATCAACCACTTCCCCCCAAGCCATGCCCATGTAGTAATCATGTATGGCTTCTGTTAGTACGCCATGGACATGGCTAGCTATGTTGCAAGATTGTACTGTACCCTCGAAGTACTTTGCAAACGTTTTAACAATGCCGACACGCTGCGATCCGGTCTTGAATGAAAACGAAGAAGAGGGCGTGCTGGACATTTGTTTTTTAAGTTTTAACTCCTTTGACGACGTCGGCATCATTTAGTAACTGTGATGATAAAACTCAGTGCATCGACCTACATGTTCTGACATTGTTGATAGTTACGTGTAGCATCAATAATTCAGTTGGGAGCCCGGTTGTCACACAAACATGCCTGCCTGATACTGATAGACAGAATCATCTAAGGCCATTACTCAGTATGCATGTCTGAACTCTGACCTCTGAGAAGCAACAATCACACAACAAACGTGCCTGAACAGCAACTGCTTAACAGCATCAGGACATCACAGATTTACAAGAGTATGTACTTGTACGTAGCAGTTACACACATTGTTAAGGTTTTTCTTCTACCAATCTAGCGTGTTGTATGTACATGAATATTATGTACATGAAAGGAACTTTAAAGCAATCAGTCCTTAGACGTGTACTGTATTTGTTATTATACAACATCGATTGGTACAGAACGTGCAGTTGAACATCCCTGGAGGTGATCTCTGAACTCAGGCGATCCGGCAGGGACACTGGCAGGTTCAGCGCAGTTGACTTCGGAACGTTCCATGTCATCCAGGGCCCGTCTCGCATATACTGTAAATCCAATCGCAAAGACGACAGCAACAATTACAGATACAACGTTGTACACTATCTCAACCGTTGTCATTCGGTGCTTCCGATAATTCAGCTCTGCCAATGTACGTATCAGCCGCCCACTGCACAAAAGCAACGAAACATATGACGATACGATAAATTTCGACTTTTGGATTACTTACGAGAGCAGCTGCTAAGTATGAAACAATTTTGATTCTGTTGCTTCTGATTGAACTGCAGTGTGCAGTCTATGCCCAACTACTGAACTGGACTAGTATCCTGATAACAATAAAATTATTCAAGTAACTGCTAAGGTAGCTATGAATTGTTGGTCTGAATCTAACCTGTAGATGTTGATGAACACATCAGGCACCATTCCAACAACCGAACCACATATGTAAGGGATGAACTTCATCTCCGTCACAGTTACAGCATAGTTGAACAATGCATATGGGAATGGTGAGATTCTTAGCAATGCAGCCACTCGGAATTGCTGGAACCAACTCCCTTGACCTGCCAGTTTAATCAAAGCAATCTGCCGTGGCCATTTCTTTTCCAACCAGAGCTGCATGTCAGCAAACAGATGAGAGCAGAAGGGTAGCAAAACTACGACCCAGGACATCAAAACCAACCACTGAGAAAATATACCGAATCGTAGCTCATGATGAAATGGAGCTTAGAAACATTACATTTAGGTGGTCACGAAACAGTAGGCCGATCCAATAAGGTAAAGACATGCCGATGGTGACCCCAGCCATGATGATCAAGAAGCCAAAACCGTAGCCGAAAACTATTCCTGTTAACCACATTGGTGGGCCTGAAGGCAGCAACACCACCGGGAAGAGCGCTAGAGAAGCAATTATCACGACCGCTAACACGGGGCGGCCAAAAGATTTTGCTTCCCATTGAATAATTGGCATGATCACCTGCAATATCAGGCGTACATAAAATGGAACACAAAGCGTTACCATGACAAATGCGGTGGAAAGCTTAAATGACATCCGCTGCACAAATTTGGGGATTCTTAAGAAAAAACTTAAGTAGAGTAACAACATGACTATTGTGATGTGATAACCAATCATCTGATTGATAAAATCATATGTGAAGCTTGTCTGCTGGATTGTGAGATTAGGCACGCACAATTCCTTCGGACTGATCGATAGAGAAGACCAAAGTTCTCGGCCAATCCGGAGGAATTGATACCAATACCTGCCCTAATAACACGGTCTTAATAGAAGATCAGATGAGAAGCATCATCACCTTCTCGGAGAGAAACGGGAGGCCCCACTTGAAGAACGCGTAGCCGAGCAGAACGAGGAGCAGCAATCCGACCACGAGCCTCGGCCACGGGACGGACGACATCGACGTCGACCGCGCCCACGGCCTCGTCTCAGGCGCCTGCATAGGCACGGCCACAGGCACGCCGGGCGCGCCCACCCCCGCCACCGTAGCGCCCAACGGCGGCGGCATCGTCGTCACGACCAGCCGCGCGCGCTCGTCGCCCTCCGCGGTCCGCGCAGGTCCTCCGCCACCGTCTCCCCCAGCGCGGCTGGGCTCCTCTGGACGTCCTCCAGGCATGGCCGGCGAACCCGTCGTCGCCCGCGAGCTGCTGAACCAATAACCAGACGCACGCATGACGCCCCAATCAGACCACCACCCCTACGCCACGTTGGCGCGGCGCGGGGACGGGACCGAATGAGAATGAAGAGCAGAGGAAAGGGAATGGAATGGCAGAGACCCGCACGCGTACTGACGTGCTTGCCTGCTCATCGCGCTCGCCCGCCGGGGACGCCGCCGCGGTTGCTTCGGCGCCGGGAGCAGCTGGTGGGGCGGGGGCTCCCGTCATGGCGAGGCAAAGGGGAGGGAGAGGAGGAGGGGGTCAGAGTCGAACAATCTCGGCCTCGGCCTCTGCCAACCGCGAGGGTTGCGGCAGGTGGAAGGGAAGAGGTGGGTGGGCCTATGTGGGCCGAAAAGAACCAAAAGTGGGGCGGCTGGCTGTTGGCCTAATAGAGGCTAACGATCAGCACAGCCCACTAGCTATTTGGGCCTCAAGGCCTTCGAGAGCACCTTTGCCACTTACGTCTCCCTCTCATCTCACCCAGGCCTGGTTTAGATTACAAATTTTTTCACTCTCTCATCATCGTATCAAATTTTTGAAAGAGTAGGGTCTTGTTTAGATTAGATTAGGAATCAGTATTTGGCACTGTAGCACTTTCGTTTGTATTTGACAATTATTGTCCAATCATGGCCTAACTAAGCTCAAAAGATTCGTCTCGTAATTTACAATCAAACTGTGTAATTAGTTATTTTTTATCTACATTTAATACTCTATCCATATGTCAAAATTTTGATGTGATAGAGAGAGTGAAAAAACTTGCAATCTAAGGCTTTGTTTAGATTGTCTCAAAATTCCAAGTTTTTTCACTCTCTCTCCATCACATCAATTTTTGGACGTATATATGGAGCATTAAATATAGGTAAAAAAATAACTAATTACACAGTTTGGTTGTAAATCACGAGACGAATCTTTTAAACCTAGTTAATCTATGATCAGACAAAGTTTGTTAAATATAAACGAAACGTGCTACAGTATCCAGCCCTTGTTTAGTTCGCGAAATTTGGATTTTGGGGCTACTGTAACATCTTCGTTTTTATTTGGCAAATAGTGTTCAAATATGGACTAATTAGGCTCAAAACGTTCGTCTCGCAATTTCTCACCAAACTGTGCAATTAGTTTTTCTTTTTGTCTACATTTAATGCTCCATGTACGAGCCGCAAACATTCGATGTGACAAGTACTGTAACAACTTTTTGAAAATTAGGGTGAAACTAGGGCGTTTAGATTCTAAAAATTTTTGCACAGTACCCGTCACATCGAATCTTGCGGCACATGCATGGAGTACTAAATATAGATGAAAAAAAAACTAATTGCACAGTTGAGTGAGAAATCGCGAGATGAAACTTTTAAATCTAATTAGTTCATAATTAGACACTAATTACTAAATACAAACGAAATACTACAGTGAGCCAAAATCTAAAAAATTTTGGATCTAAACGCCCGCCTAAGCAAGGGCTAAACAAACAAGGCCCCGGTCACGAACAGCAGCTATCTCGAAAAGGAAAATGGACCTGGAACCAACGATGTGACTTGTTGTGACCGATCGGCTCAGCGGGCAGCAGCAGCAGGCAGGCAGGAGCAGGACGGGGCGGTGACAGTGGCAGGCAAGCCGACGCGTGGGCTATTGCATGTAGCTGCAGGCAGCAGGCAGGGGGAGGGAGCCGGCAGGCACGCAGGCGGCCACTGTGGCTTGTCGCCTCCACCTCCGCGCTGCCGCTGGCTGTAGGCTGACTCCTAGGAGCTGTTTAGATGTCGAATTTTTTGGCAAAATTACACTATAGCATTGTAGCATTTTTGTTGTTATTTGATAATTAGTGTTCAATCATAGTCTAATTAGGCTTAAAAGATTCGTCTCGTGGATTTCGTCTAAACTGTGTAATTAATTTTATTTTTTATTTATATTTAATACTTCATGTATGCGTACAAAGATTTGATGTGACAAATAATCTTAAAAATTTTTGTAAAATGAGAGGTAACTAAACTGGACCCTAGCTAGCTTGCTCGAGCGGTGCAAAGCTGCTGCAGTGCGTCGCTGTGCTGCCTGCCTGCCGGCGCAGCGGGCAGCGGCCATGTGCATACGGCAGCAGCTCCCACTGGCCACTGGTAGGAGGACTGGATGGGAGATCAGAAATGGCTGGTGGACATGATGGTTCATCGCGATTAATTGCATTGTCTGCCCTCGCTGCTGCTGTGAAGAAACAGCGAGATTGGGATTTCACTTCACCCTTTTTTTTTTCTTTTTCTTTTTGCGGTCCAATTCCGGTGAAAGAAACCAGCCAAAGCGCGACACTGTTACACGCTGAATGGCTGAGGGAGTGAAAAAGTGGCAACTGGGGCTGAAATCCTTTTGTGCTGGTAATATTACTCAGTCGAGAGCATTTCTTACTTTTCACAGCGACGAAAATAACATGCAGCTTTGCTACTTTTCACTGATCTGCAACCGCGTTTGTTGATATCACTGAGTTTAGAGCATTTCTCACTGCATTTGAACAAGCAATAATGCACTACACTCAAATAAAGCCCTTGTTTAGTTCCACCCTAACTTCTAAAAATTTGCTACAGTACCTGTCACATCGAATGTTTGCGGTCCGTGCATGAAGCATTAAATGTAGATGAAAAGAAAAACTAATTGCACAGTTTGGTGGGAAATTGCGAGACGAACGTTTTGAGCCTAATTAATCCATGTTTGAACACTATTTACCAAATAAAAACAAATATGCTACAGTAGCTCTAAAATCTAAATTCCTACACTAAACGCAGCCAAAGACATGGGGAAAAAGGAAAAGAGAAAAAAGGAAAACGGGATCGGAAGCAAAGGATTGAGCAAGGGTATGGTCGTATGGATGGACCACATCTCCATCTGATACTCTGGCCTTGTTTAGTTTACATCAAAATTCCAAGTTTTTTCACTCTCTCTCCATCACATCAATTTTTGGACGCTTGCATGGAGTATTAAATATAGGTAAAAAAAAAACTAATTACACAGTTTAGTTGAAAATCACGAGATGAATCTTTTGAGCCTAGTTGGTCCACGATTAGACAATATTTACCAAATAAGACGAAAGTGCTACTATTCATCGGGTTGAAAAAATCTTCAATCTAAACAAGGCCTCTGATGTGCTGTCGTAAAAGCTCAATAACACAGAGCTGGGTAATCCTAGGTGCTTTGCCTCCTCCTCCTCCTCCTGCAGCTGCAACTGCAACCACAGTGCAACTTTAATTAAATATATATTAAAAAATATTAATATTTATGATACATAATTAGTAACATTAGATAGATATTTGAATCTAATTTTTAATAAATTTATTTAGAGATAAAAATGTTACACGTATTTTCTTTAAATCGAGTCAAAATTATTAACACGTAAATTGATAAACACGAAGGGACATAGGAATACTTGCCATCCCAACCCATCACACGCCACATGACATGCCTGACCAAGCCTCTCCGCTGCAGCTGGCGATGCCAGCCGTGCACTGAGATTTTTTTTTAATTTTAACACTTTTTTAAAACTAATTTTAAATTTAACACTCTCGATTTTTTTTAAACTAACACTTTTGACTGCGCCTATTGTCCTGGCATGGCCAAATACTTGTACCGCGCCATATATGATGGCGCGGCAGAGGACTAACGTGGTGACGACCTGAAGCTGTGACCGCTGACGTGACAGGGCCTGCCGCGCCACCAACCTTGGCGCGGCAGTGTCGCGCCCTGATCCGTGGCGCGGCGGGGCCAAATAAATACCGCACATGAGCCCCGCCTGGCCGAGCAGCGCGCCACCTGGTCGTCGCGCCCGCCGCCCGTCCGAGGGTACCTGGACAGTTTAATCGAAACGCTTCGCGCCCGTCTTTTGTTGAATTATTTTCACGGCCGAATAAAAAATTTGATAAGCCAATGATTCGTCAATCATAATACGGTTATGCACCATTTTAACTAATCGAGTATGAAAAATTGCCATCGGCGTCGAGATACACCGAGACTAGTTGGTACTTAATCTCGCCGGCAGTGCTGCCGCGACGCAAAGAAACGAATAAGAAGCAAGTTGACAAGCTGTCCCGTAACATATTCATTGTTTTGACATAAGTTTGACATAACTTAACCAAATAACCCTGCAAGTTTCGGATGACAATATTCGTTTGACCTAACAAACTAAGAACCAGGAGTGTAAAGATCCCTCGAACGTCTCTGTCTCTTCGGATTTGTTGGCAACACATTGAGAGTGTAGCCAACGTTGGTATGGTCGCGTCAACAGTGCGTACGGCTCATACCCTACAAGTATATGATACGTACGATTACTTATAATTTTTTATGATCGTTAGTTCATGGAGCCTACGTATTGAAACAAACTATCTTGGTTAGTACCTGTGAGGCTCCTTGGGTGCCAAGCGGGGCACCACCAAGCTGAGATATGCCGATCTCGTTCTGCGGCCAATCGTCCCACTAGTCGTGCTGTCCGCCGAAACCTGGGGGGTCATCGTCGTCGTCATCGTCGTCCTCGGTTCCAGGATTCTTCCCAGCGCTATGATATGGTGGTGTACGCTTCACGGAAGTGGCACCTGTCATCGGCTGATAAGAGCCGGTTGGTGTCCTCAAAGAGGTTGATGACGTGCCACCCGACCGCGCCAGGAGTGGCGGTTCATAAGGAGTGTCCATGCAGCTCAGCTTCTGAGCTAGCTTCCTACAACTCTTCTTCACATTCTGCATAAATAGATGTTAAAGTTAGTGCATTACCCAAACACATATATACTAAAGAAATATTTTCGGAACGGACAAGTTTATGTTTACCTCCACAAAAGCCACGAGAACGCCTGGCCCCTGCCCTCTAGACTCATGTAGCTAGAACGTTGCTTCATTGGACAACCTTGACAATTGTGTCGCCTGGGTATAGAAACGCGGTTGGACAGTTTTAGTACACATACTTAATATCAAAATGTTAACAAGTTGTACCATTCAAGTATATTACCACGTATCTTTGAGGCGGGGCTCTCTATAGCTGTGTGTCCTCCCTAGTGGTAACATCGTACACATCTTCGATGACATCTTCCTCCGAGTCCTCGTCAATCGCCACGTCAGTGTACGGGGGCTTGATATGTGTCCTCGTAGACCTGTGAAGCCACCGCAGGTAATCATCGAAGCTGCGCTGGTCGTGTGGAGGACCCTCAAGGACCGCATGTGGTACCCTGTTCTGCCACAAATGGATCCACGAGCTGTGTGTCACGCGTCAATCCTTGGTCTTGTACCTCTTTCTGCGGTCATACCTGCAACAAAACGATGTTAGTTGTACCAAACAAACCTTTGAATTGTAGCATTGTTATTGATCGATAACGCACCCGTGTAATTCTTGGTTGGTGGAGTAAAGCGATGGTGTGCAGCCTGTCATTCTCCCAAACTGCCTGTAGATCCGGATGGGCAAGTGAATCCCGACCACATGGAAGAAAATAAGAGGGACGTCGCAGCGATACTCGTGTGACTCGTCGCTAGTGACAGGACTAAGATAGGCCTGGAGCTCTGGAGAATCCCAAGGACACCAATACACCTGAAATTTCGTAATTGAGTTTGGCTGTGATATAGTGTACATCGAAGAAGACACACGTATGTTAGTAAAGAGAGCGTAACCTAGTGCTGTGTCAGGACGTCGAGATCGTCCGTGTACTCTCTGTACTTGTGCCATGCATTCCATCTAACTAAATGTGCTTCCGTCCAAATATACAGAGCTATAGGGAGGGAGTGTATCATGCCCGTTCCATTGCTGCATTTAACATGATAATGAATTAGCCACTAATAATCTCATCATATCTAACTACCTCGAAGAATATAATGAACCGAAGTACTTACCGAAAAACCATTATTAAGGGGCCTCCCAACGGACAATCATTCCCAACATCAAACCTGGAGTAGGAAGGAGCAACCCCCAAGGTTCGCATAGCCTGAGGTGCGACGGCAGGCAACGCATAGCTGTTGATACGTCCATGCCAGGACTGCGCTGCCCCAGCTGTACGCCGCTATGTTCTCCCACGGCTGGTGAAGTATGTCTAGGAAGATCCAGCTAATGGTGTTGCCCGAGGCGTCTGGGAAGAGGAAAGCACCAAGAAAGTACCAGAGCCACACTCGAGAGCCTCCTCAGCCTGTGGGTCCAAGTAATCAAAGCGCTCCGTGATCTAGGGCGACGAAACACCAGAACTTTTCTTGAAATTGACCAAAGAAAATGAGATCCCATGGCTGCGGGAAAGCAATGCAAGTATTAAATAGGCTTGAATTACTCACTTATTGTTCTTGGAAGCATCGTCGTCCGGTGGAAGAAAGCCAGTAAACTGAGCCACCAGCTCCCTCCAGTGATCGTTATCAACTATCCTTGTCACTGTAAGTCCCCCCAACCGAAGGCCTAAAATAGCCTTCACGTCCTGCAACGTCAAGGTCATCTCGCCATAAGGTAGGTGGAACGTGTGGGTCTCAGGCCTCCACCTGTTATATGAATAGAACGACTATTAGTTGCCTCAAATTTGTTACAAGAAAGTTTACGTACAAAGAATACACTCGCAACTGTCTACAGCTGCAGTAAGTAGTGCTGGGTCAAGGGGCGGCAGACCGTGGTTGACAACACGGACAAGCTGAAAGGTCGAGATGGTGGACTAGAGGGGGGGTGAATAGTCTTTTCTAAAATTAATCGCATCGGCTAACCGATATAAATGCGGAATTAAAACAATCGATCTAGCCAAGACTACACCCCTCTATATATGTTCACTAGCACCTTGCAAAGATACTAATAAAGCAACTAAGGTGCCGAGCTAGCTAGAGCTCTCCTAAACAATTCTAGGAGCAAGGTCACACAAACCTATGCCACTAGTACTTTAAGTAACAAGGAGCTCCTACACATGCTAGTAAGCAAAAGCACAAAGCTAACTAAGCTCACTAGCAATGCTCAATAACAAGGCAACCAACGCCTAATTAGAGCGCAAAATACTTAGCTACACAAACTAAGCAATGTGACTAACAAGGTTACTAAAACCAAATTAGCCACGCAAAGGCTACTTCTATGCTATACAAGCAAGAAGGTAATTAGCTAGCTACACAAGCTATCGAATTACAAGAGCAACTACACAAGCTTAAGATATATAAAAGTAATTGCAAGCTTGTGTAATGGGGATGTAAACCAACGGGAAGAACAAGGTTGACACGATGATTTTTCTCCCGAGGTTCACGTGTTTGCCAACACGTTAGTCCCTCCGTGTGTCGACAGCTCACTTGGTGGTTCGGCGACTAATTAGCATCACCGCTAAGCCCGCACGTCGGGCACCGCAAGAACCTACCCCTTGAGTGAGGGTAGCTCAATGACACGCTTTACTAAAGTTGCTCTTCAGCGACTCCCATGAAGCGAGCACAAGTACCCCTCACAAGCACTTCTCCGGGCGCCGCTGACAAGCTTCTTGCGGGCTTCGACGGAGACCACCACCAAGCCGTCTAGGAGGTGGCAACCTCCAAGAGTAACAAGCACCACGCAAACTTGCAACACGACCCACCTAGTGCCACTCGATGCAACCTCACGATGCAATCGCACTAGAATCGCTCACTCACACAATCGAATGATCACTATCAAGTATATGTGTGATGGAGGGCTCCCAAGCACTCACAAGCATGGACACTAAGTCCCTTGAGGTGCTCAAGACCAGCCATGGCCGAGGGCCACTTCTATTTATAGTCCCAAGGGCTAAACTAGCCGTTACCCCTTCATGGGCAGCGGTTGGGCCGACCGGACGCTCGTCCGTCGTGTTGGACCGGACTGGCCGGACCTCGGCGTCCGGTCGCCTGAAAGCGACCCACGTGTCCCGGTTCCAACGGTCACTTGACTTGACCGGACGCAGCAGCTTTCAACTGACCGGACGCTGAACCCCTAGCGTCCGGTCGTTTCCAGTAAGGTACCGACCTCGACCGGACGCGTCCGGTCACACTTGATCGAATGCAGCCAGCGTCCGGTCACACTCCAGCTACTGAGTCATCGTACGTCAGCCTAACCGGACGCAGCCTGCCAGCGTCCGGTGCATTCATATCCAGCGTCCGGTCAGTTGACCGACGCCAGCATCTTCGCGACTAACTCATTTTTACTTCTAACTTCATCACCCTTGCTCCAATGTGCTAACCACAAGAACTTGCATCCGGCGCAATAGAAAATAAGCATTCTATTTTCCCGAAAGCGCCGAATGAGAGGGACCCAAACCCATCTCACCCCTACAAACACCACCTCCTTTGTAAATGTGCCAACACCACCAAGTGTACATCACCATGTGTATGTGTGTTAGCATTTTCACAATCATTTCCCAAAGGATGTTAGCCACTCAACTTGCCACGCCACTCGATCCTAGCGACAATGCAAAGTTAGATCACTCGAGTGGCACTAGATGACCGATATGCAAACAAGTTTGCTCCTCTTGATAGTACGGCCATCTATCCTAAACCCGGTCATAAACTTCTCTACACACCTATGACCGGTGAAATGAAATGCCCTAGGTTATACCTTTGCCTTGCGCATTCCATTCCATCTCCTTCAATGTCGATGCAACACATGCACCAACAAAATCAACAATGATATGATCCACTTCATATCATCACATGATCATATTGGTTCATCGATCTTGACTCTACTTGCTCTTCACCGTTGCTATCGTCCATCGACGACAAGTCTTGCTCAAGCTTCATCGCTATGCGGTCCATCACTCCAAAGCCTTTGACTTGCCCTTCATGCTTGCAACCGGTCAATCAAGCCAAGTCTTGTCTTGATCTTCTCCACCTTGATCACATGACTCAATGTCATGTCTCATGTGCAATAAGCTCCTTCATCATCACATGTGTGAGCTTTGCAACATCTCCAAGCCATTTTCACCTCCATGGCATATGTTGCTCATACACATGTACCTGTGAACTAATCACCTGTGTATCTCTCATAAACACAATTAGTCCACATAGGTTGTCACTCAATTACCAAAACCAACAAGGACCTTTCACAAGCTCGAGGAAGCCGGCACGCCGTATGTACGACGCATAATGCTCGTCCCACTGGTGCGCCCTGGTGTGCGTGCGAGGCCTCAAAGGAGGCAAGGCCACTGTCGATGCGGGACCCACGGGATACCCCGCAAGGAAGAGAGGAGATCTAGTTTGATTAGGATTTCTCTCATGTAATCCTAGTAGTAATATTACCCTTTAATCCTACTAGTACTCTACATTGTAAACCGACTAAGACTCTGGCCTTCTGACTATATAAAGGAGGGCAGGGCTCCTTAGATCGGGAGAGACAACAGCTGACAATCAATCCAACGCAAAGGCTAACGCCGACTGGACGTAGGGCTATTACTCGATCACGGTCAAGGGCCCGAACTAGGATAAATCGACTGTCTCTTACGTTTACCGTCGAGTTCTGCATACATCGAAGCCCGAACAAATTGCCCGAGTACCCCCGTGGCAGGTTATCGGTGGTGAAACATCGACAGCTGGCGCGCCAGGTAGGGGCTTTCGGCGCAATTGCGTTCGAGAGCTCGACGGACCTTACAATCAAGATTTGCTGTGGCTTCATCGGCCCGTCGACAACTCGTTGCGGCTCTCATCGGCCCTGGTCGACAATTCGCCGCATTCACGGCAGCGCTGTTTGTGGTAGCTAAGGTTCCTCATGATGGCATCTACCGCCAGCCTAAATGATGGGAAGCGACGTCCCTTGGCGACTAGCGACGATGGATCAAAGCTCTGGCTCCCTGTACTTCCATCAAAAGCAAGACCAGGAGCGCCCTCGTGAAGACGGAGGACAAATTCACCTTGCCGTGTCTCCCCCGCAACCACACGTGTCGAGATCAGAATATCCAAGCCAACAGACGCAAGCCAGATCGAAAGTTTCACTTATTCCGAACTGCATCAAGGAGTCAACCAAATAGCACACGAATCGGTTACGTGCTTCCATCAGCAAATAAAGAAAGCACCACGACACAAGCAAGCTTGCTATTGGGAACTACGTACATCAATTCGAAGATACACGTACGCAGACCTCAACGGCAGCGTTAAGCGGCTCCTGCACAAGAATCCGAGTTCGAGTGGAACGTTGATGTACCGGTCCGTTAGAAGCAAGGAAGGTCTCGGACTGTGCCTCGTCTCGGTCGGACACGCCCGAGAGCTTCGCTCCCCACGCGGATTGACTCCGTCTGGTTAGGACTCCGCGCGCTCGTCCATCTGTGACTCGACGCCCTCGTTCGACTATGACTCCGGGCACCCATCCGTGCGCTCGTCCGACCATGGCTCCATGCACCCATCCAACTGCATCAAAGCGTCAAGGTGAAAGTAAGCTGTCCGACTGCTACCTGTCTGCATCAAGCTGTCCGGCTACGTCAAGCCACGAGCAAGCCGTCCGACTACTCGACCGCGGGTGTCCGGCTACTCATCCGTGGTGATTGACTACTCGGCCACAAATGTCAAGATGACGCCTAGGGGCTCTCAAGCCCAACACACCAAGATCGCACGCCGACTACTCCACGCGGCCGTCAATCAAGCTAAGTCATGGTTTAATATTTTTTTAAATATTCTTTAATCATCATATATCTCTGAATATTATCCATATGCCTCCGCGGCTCTACTACAGTTGCATCTCCGACTACTCAAGTCTTCTCTTAACGGTTGTTGATTTACCTGGGTTGCTGAGGCCTTAATCCGTGAAGCCTACTCGCCGGAAAGGTACGAGAGGTGTTTAAACGTAATAGGCTACCTATCTAGAGAAATTACATGGCCTTGTAAGAGCAAGACGCGAAAAAATTTAATATGCATTTTACAATGTCTTCTCTTAACGGTTGTTAATTTACCTGGGTTGCTGAGGCCTTAATCCGTGAAGCCTACTCGCCGATAAGGTGCGAGAGGTGTTTAAACGTAACAGGCTACCTAACTAGGGAAATTACATAGCCTAGTAAGAGCAAGACGCGAACAAATTTAATATGCATTTTATAATACTGGGACATACTTCCAATTTGATATCTTGTATATCAATTATTACATACTTTCGTATGATTACTTTACAGGGAACCATTTTCTGGACCACGTCATCAAGTAAGGAGCTCGCCCACCGCGGGCTGCCTTACTTGGCCACTACTTCATTGGGTGAGACACACTCTCCGCGCTGTCTTACTCGGTTGCTGCTCTACAAGTCGCCAGGACATTCGACTACTCGACCACATGTCTGAGCACGATCAACTACTCGACAGCTAAGGTCGTTCTTTTTGCGGTGATTTAGAAATTCTAAGGTGGGGGTGATACGGGGTCTCCGGTGAGGGGACTACCCACCCGAAGCCTTTTGATGGATTATCTAGGTTGCCTTACTCGAATCGGATCAGGGTTGAACGAGAAGATTTTACGTCAGCAAGATGAGCACGAATATGAGGATGCACGTGCATATTTATATGTACTTTCATTACTCTTCTTAAAGACAGGAGTTTTCAAACAATATAAGATTCAAGACCCTCCAGCTCTTTGTTCCAAATAGCAAGGGGCTCGGGGGCTACACCCAGCTGGGTGTGCTTTTTTCTTCAAAAAAAACACACACCACTCGAAGATCTCAAGAAGCGCTAAATGGTTTCACTCTAGAAAGCACTCGGGCGATGCTTGATAATGTTTCTAGAGTTCAACCATGAAGTGCTCGGGGGCTTGTCGATGCGGGACCCACAGGATACCCCACAAGGAAGAGAGGAGATCTAGTTTGATTAGGATTCCTCCCATGTAATCCTATTAGTAATATTACCCTGTAATCTTATTAGGACTCTACATTGTAAATTGACTAGTACTCTGGCCTCCTGACTATATAAAGGAGGGCAGGGCTCCTTAGATCGGGAGAGACAACAGCTGACAATCAATCCAACGCAGGCGCCGTTCGCTGGTCTGATTTTTTCAGACCAGCCGACTGCTTCTCTCACAAATCATTGTACATCTTTTAGCCGCTACAGTATTTTTCTCTCACACAACGAGTCAGTTTGAGCCAAATTTTAAACCAGCGAACAGAGCCGTAAAGGTTAACGTCGACTGGACGTAGGGCTATTACTTGATCACGGTCGAGGGCCCGAACCAGGATAAATCGAATGTCTCTTGCGTTTACCGTCGAGTTCTACATACGCCGAAGCCCGAACAAACTGCCCCGGGTACCCCCGTGGCAGGCTATCGGTGTTGAAACATCGACAGCCACCTCTGCGTCGGTGTCACTCAAGATGTGTGCTCGGTGCTGGTCGTCATACTCCACCTCAAGAATAGGGTACAACGGGTGTTGTGTGGGAGGGGTCATACTGTTACAAATTGATAAACAGAGCGTTAGAGTATTCAAATTAATAAAATTAAAATTAACATTAGTAAGTTCACAAACAAATTCGCTAACCTAACTGTTGGTGTTTCGGACCAGGGGGTCCTCAACCAACTAGTGAATTTGTTCTGCGTGCTCCCGATCCGGATGGTGATGCAAAGAGACACAAGGTTTATACTGGTTCAGGCAATCGAGGCCCTACGTCCAGTCTGAGAGATCGATCTTGTATTCCTTGCACCGAGGTGCTCGTAGTAGGGGGTTACAAGCTAAAGGAGAGAAGGAGCTGGTCCTAGGTCTCGGCAGGGTGTCGTGCGGGCTGCTTGAGACGTTGCTCTCAGGCGGCAGGATTGTGCGTGTGTGTTACAAGGTGTTCCCCCCCTTAAAACAACCCAGGTCCTCTCCTTTTATAGCATGAAGGGAGGACTAGGGCGGTACATGAGCTGACTATACGGCGTCATGTGAACAGAGGCGGCGTGTCCGGGCCCTATAGCCTGTTCCTGTGGCGGTGTGGCCGTCGGAGTGGTCCATCCTTGGAGTACTAGGGTGGCGTGGTCATCCCATCAGATCCTGTGCGTCGTGGGAGCCCCAGGAATGTCTTGGAGTGGACGCGCGGCGTGAACGCAAGCCACCGTGGACGGGACTATCTGCGCGAGGCCGAGACTTGGTCGATGCCGAGGCCGGCATCTTCTTGATGGGAGGGTCTCGGCGAGCACAAACCCCAAGATCGCCGAGGCCCCTGTATGCGATCTTGAGGCCTTGAGCGGCCGGCCGATCATGGAGTGCAGCGTTTGAACACGATGGTCGGTAATCCCCATCGTTACTCTGTCCCGGCCCGGTATGGTGCCGATCGTGGACACACGATGGTAGGACACGATGGCGGTAATCCCGTCGTACTCACTGTCCCGCGGTATGGCGGCGATCATGCGACCTCGGGTCGCGTCGGCCATCCTGTGGCGTTGAGCCACCGTCCGGCTGAGATTGCGGGAGTGGTTGAAGCATTAATGAGACATGACGAGTTGTTGGGAGGGTCGGCCGAGGCGAGGGGCGACGAGCGACACGGAGAATGAGGCCTCACGCGAGGCGGAGATCAGGTTCCTTGCCGAGGCCTTGCGCGAGACGCCTCGCGCGATACGGAGAATGTACCCCTGCCGAGGCCTTCCCTGGATAGCCTCGGGCGAGATGGAGATGGCACCCCCTGCCGAGGCTCGGCGCCCCCTGCCGAGACCTACCCTGGGGAGCCTCGCGTGAGGCGGAGTTTGTTCTGAGACCCCCTGCTCGAGGCTTGAGGCGAGGTTGAGGAGGGCTCGGTCGTGGCAGGTGAGGGGCCCACGGCTTACCTTCTAGCTTTATTTTGATGTTTGCTTGGGGTACCCCGTTCTAAGGTACCCGACAATAGCCCCCGACCCTTGGGGTGAGTGCGTGCACTCTCCATGAGGGTTGTCGAGGCCGGGTTTATGCCCTGCTCAAGTAGGGAATTGGTTTGTTTTCGAGGTTCCGGTGGGTGCGGCGTGGCGCACTCACGGTGTAGTCTTCGAGCTCCTGGAGGAGTGAAGTTACTCCTCCGTGGGCTTTCTCCACTTCGCGCTTTGAGTGATCGGTTCTTATTGCATTTGCCGAGCCCATAAGCGCAAGTTCGGGTTCTTGGGGTCTCGGCGAGGTTGCAAAAGGGCCCTCTAGCCTCCGCATGGGCGAGAGGTTCGTCGAGGTCCCCCGACGTTGGGTATCCCCTCACGCCTCCTTTCGCTCGGAAGGAGGGTGGAATGTGCCATGCTACCGCCGATGGGCGCGAGCGTGGACACTTTCGGTGAGTGTTATCGGGTAGTCCGAGTGGAGGCCCGAGCCTGCTTCGCTAGGGGACGGCTAGCGGTCCGAGACACACACTCAAAAAATACCGGAGGATTTCTCTAGTGGGTGCCGAGGCCGTTCATTGGGCCTCGGTGGCTCGGTGCCTCCCTACGGTGGGATCCCATTCGGATACTTTCTTTGTCGGTCTCGGACACGACTTAGGGCGCCCCGAGCGATCGCTTTCGTTCGGGCTGGGCCATTCGTGGCTCGCCCCAAAGTCGCCCCCGACTCTGTTGCCTCAGGCGGCTATCGAAACCCTCTTGGAGGCCCACCTTGAACCCGGCTGGACCAGTAACGGGCTCGGTGCCCTTTATCGTGTTTTTGTCTTGGTTTTTGGGTGCAAGAGGAGCCCCAGAGCCTCCGCTTTGGAGCAAGAGGGACGGTCGGAGGTCTCCTGACTTTTTCATTCGCCCCTCACATATCCTTTTCGTTTGGACGGAGGGTTAGTTTGCAGAGCCCATTCTCGGTCTCGGCAAGGTTGCGAGGAAGAGCCCCTAGCCTCTGCTTGAGAGCGAGAGGGCCGTCGGGAGTTCTCTCCCGACTTTTTATCGCCCCTCGCGTGTGAGGGTTTGTTTGCCGAGCCCATTCTCGTCTCAAAGAAGGTCACAGAAGAGCCCCTAGCCTCTGCAAGCAGAGCGAGAGGCCGTCGGGAGTTCCCCGACTTTTTATCGCCCCTCTGCGTGAGGTTTGTTTGCCGAGGCCCCTTTGGGCACGAGCCGGGTCGTGGGGTCTCGGCATATTTGCGGGAGGAGCCCCCTAGCCTCTACATAGGGCGAGAAGGCCGTCGTCGGGGTTCCCCTGACTTTTATGTGACTCTCGCTTCTTCTTTTTTTCGCTCGGAAGGAGGGGTGGAATGTGCCTCGCTACCCTCGATGGGCACGGCGGTGGCACTTCCGGTGAGTCATTATCGGGTAGTCCATTGGAGGCCCGAACCCCATTCGTTAGGGGACGGCTAGCGGTCCAGAGACACACTCCAAGAGTACCAGAGGATTTCTCTAGTGGGTGCCGAGGCCGTTCGTTGGGCCTCGGTGGCTCGGTGCCTCCCTACGGTGGGATCCCATTCGGATACTTTCCTGCCGGTCTCGGACACGACTTTGGGCGTCCCAAGCGTTTCGCTCGCTTGGGTCTCAGCCCCGAATAGGCTCGCTCGTAGTCGCCCCTGACTCTGTTATCCTGGGGCAGCTGTCGAAACCCTTTTGGGGTCCAGCCTTTGAACCCCTGGATCGTAATAGGCACAGAGCCCGGTTCCTTCCTATGAAAGGAACAGGCCGCGGGAAATATTTTCCCTATTGGCTCGGCCACGAGTGGCGCGCCTTTTGAGGCAGTTTTATTGGGAGTCGAAATGGTACCTGCTGCCGTAGTGGCCGAGCGTGGCATGGTGGATGGGACATAACCGTCCTTGCATTTAATGCGGGAGACGTGGGCGCGTGGGCCGGTGAAATCGGCTCGTGGTTAACCACGCCAGATTGGGGGGAAATCTCCCCGATTTCATCGCCCGCTCGTTTCGCCTCCTCACTACATAAATACCCGGGGAGTTTTGCCCCTCCTCGTCTTACCTTGCCTGCATCAGCGCCGCCCCCGCCGAGCCGTCGCTAGAGCAGCGAGTGCCGAGAAGGAGAGGAGGAAGAGCGAGCCTGATTCCCCCAGCGCACCCATGGCCGGTGATATCGTTGTCGTCGAGGCGGACCCCTGGGATCCGTCGGACGTCACCGAGGAGATGCTCCAGTTGCTTGTCGACGGTGGGCTCCTCCGCCCGGTGACTGACTCCACCTCGCCGGAATGGATTGCTCCGTACGGCGAGCCGGAGCCGAGGCCTCGCGACGGCTATGTCGTAAGCTTCGTCTCCTTCCACGAGCGTGGCCTCGGCGTCTCGGCGGACCGGTTCATGCGGGCGCTTACGCACTACTACGGCGTGGAGCTCCATAATTTTAATCCCAACTCCGTTGCTCGGTGGCTATCTTTGTTGCCGTCTGCGAGAAATATTTAGGGATCGCGCCCATTGGGAGTTGTGGCTCCATCTGCTCGGGCCGGGCATACTACAAAGCCGTCGGACACGTCGGGCAAGAGGAAGGCGGCGAGGGCCGAGGCTGCACTCTCCAAGTGCGTCGGACCGCCTGCACCTCTACATCCGGCCCAACTCGCGTCCTCCAACCGCCGGTGGTACACGAGTTGGTTTTATCTTCAGAACGACGACGACGAGGGCTTCCCCTACATTTGGGCGGATTGTGGGGGAGTTGCCCGGAGAAGTGGAAGTGGGGCATCCCAAGGTCGACCAGCCCAAGCCGGAGCCACTCTGGAGGGGCTGGGCGAGGCTGGTGGGGGCCATGGCCTCACCGCTGGCCGTGGTTGTGGCCGCGTTCCACCGCCCGGAGGGTCTTGCCCGATGGCTCGGCGGCGGCGGCTGTTCGAGATGAGGCCGGGTGAGCCCATTGAGGGCACCCGGATGTCCTCTTCCGCCCTTTCCGAGGAGGAGATTCTTCGTCGGGTGGGGGAGACGGTAGAGGCGGAGCTGAAGGGCGGCAACTTGACCCCTATCGCGATGCGGCCGTCGTGGGGGTTCCTTTATTTGGTAAGTCGTGCGTCTTGTGTAGCCTCTCGACCCCCTCGGTCTCCTCCTACCCCTTGTTCCCTTATGTGTGTTTGTCGTTCCTTTAGGGGATGAGGGACGTGCGCTCCTCTCCACCGCCCGTTCCCGAGGACGCGGAGCGGCGGGCGGTCAACCGTGCTCATGCCGATGCACAGAAGAGGCGAAAGGACGCCAAGGCGGCGAAGCGCACGAAGCACATCCTCGCGCGCGAGGAGCTGGATAAGCGCCGCCGTCAACAACGGAAGGACGGTCTTCCGCTGGAGGAATCCCCGTCGACGTCGTTGTCGACAGAGGCCTCGGACGGGGACGACAAGGTCGAGGGAGGGCGAGGTCCCCTGGACCACCTTCCTAATGTCGTGGAGGTGGCGCCCGGGGTGTCGGTAAGCATCCCGGCACCCCCGGGAAGGGGAGGAGAAGCGAACCCGGGGCCGGTGGTTGCCCGCTTCGGGGCCGAGGCCGACACGCCCGAGGCGCGGGCGTTAGGCAAACGCGCCGTCAGCCCGGTAGGCTCGGCGGCCGTGGTGGAGCAGGTGGCGGCGGAGGCGACGCCGCCGGCCCTACAGAGGATCAAGGGGGCACCGGGGTCCGCTGAAGACCGTCCGGCGTCGATGGATACGGAGGCAACGCCTCTGCCGCCGCCTCCGCCGCTGCGGGTGAGGTATGCCGTGGCGAAGCGGGGGCCGCCCCGATCAAGGCAAGTGTATTCGTCGTGGTGTTTTTCGGTCGCTTTTTTAGTTTTTGCGCTGACCCTGTAGGTTAATTTTCCTTAGTCGGAAGCGGCCTGCGGACGACCTCCCTTTGGCGCCCCTTAAGGCGATTAAGGCGAGGCCCGGCTCCTCCGCACACTGGGTGGTGGCGGCACAAGCCGCTATCCAACGCGGCGCGGTGTCGGTGAGGGTTGACCCAACGGGGCCGGCCGCCCAAGGAGGGGCTGCCGAGGCGGCCCCTACACAGACGATGGAGGGAGTGCTTCCGCCTCGTGGGGGCGAGGCTCACGAATCGGATGGGGCCGGCATGCCCTTTGTTGCTAAGGCCCCCGGGGTCTCCGAGGCTGAGGCGACGGAGGCCACGGCGCCCGCGACCGCCGAGACCGCGGTGGCCGTGGTCGGCGTCTCCTCGTCAGCCGAGGCCACAATGGCGGAGGCTAGAGACCCTGAGACCGCCAAGGCCGTAATTGCAGAGGCCGAAGCCCCCGAGGTGGCGGCGAGGCCATCTGCGCAGGAGGCGGAGATGCAGGCGGCGGCCGCCTCAGTGGTGCCCTTAGTTTAGGGCCCGCCGTTGGTCTATCCGGTCCCCTCCGACGATACTTCCTGGGCGCGGGAGGTGGTCGACGCCGAGGAGACCAATGCCGTAGAGCAGCCAGCGCCGCTCTTGGACGAGGGAGGCTCGGCCCTCGTGTGGGTCTGGCCCGAGCCTCGCGGGTGGGACCACCCGCGGGTATTATGGCAGAGCCGGGACGACCCTGAGGGGGAGCCTCTGCTCGCCTTTGAGGACGCGGCTGAGGGTGGGCGCTGGAACACCTTCGAGCAGTATCGCCAGCTGGCGAAGCGGTCACTACGGACGGCGCTATCTGTGGTGGCCGGCGAACTGCCCGGAGTCGCCCAGGTTCGTGCTTTCCTTTCTCGTGCGACGTTTACCTTCCTGACTTTGTTGCGATCAATGACCCTCGCTCTGCTTCCCCAGGAGCTCGAGACCCGGTCGCTTGGGAAGTCGGTGTTTCTCCGGCGGGAGAGGGGCGTCTGGGACCAGCTTCACCGGCAGAAGGGCCTTCTTGCCAATGCTAACGAGCTTCTATCGGCGTGAAGCGCGGAGGTGGAGGACCTCCGCCTTCCTTTGTCTTGGCCGACGCTGAAAATCGGCGGCGGCATGATCCAGCGCAGCTTCGCCCCTTATGGCGGCCTGGGTCAAGGAGCTGGAGGAGGAGCTTACCCAGCGGTCACGATCGAGATGCCTTCAGTCTCGGGCGAAGAGGCGACGGCCTCGGCGAGGCCCTCGCCCACGGCAGGCAGGGAAGCAGAGGAGAGTCGACCGGTGACCAAAGGCGCTCTGAACGAGGCCCTTGCTGCGGTTGAGGCCTCACAGATCGAGGTCATGGTTTTGAAGGGGCGGTCGAGGGTGAGTTCCAGTCTCCTTGTTTTGTTTCCTTTTCCTTATGTTTGCTTCCTGACTTCCTTGTCTGACGCAGAGCTGGGAAGTGAAGCCTCCAGGGCGGCCGAGGCCTCTAGGTTCGAGGCCCAACGGTTGAGGAGAAGGCCGAGGCTGTCGGGCCGAGACCCGTCATTTGGGAGCGAAGGCCAAGGGTGAGCTCCGTGGGCTTCCGTCCCCAACTTAGGTTGTCCTTTCTCTCGCTCGACTTTATTTCGTTTTCCGCGGTGCAGAGTCGGAGGCGGAGATCCGTCGGGCCGCCGAGGCTTCCAGCGCGGTGCAGACGGTGCTTAAGACCGAGATCGGGGAGCACGAGGCGCTGAAGCGTGTTGCCCTTTCCGCCTGCGAGGCCTTGGAGGTCGAGGGGTTCAATCGAGCAGCTCCTTTGGGAGCCGTCGATTCTTGTTGGCAACCAGATCTGTGGAGCGCTCCGGGGGCCTTGCACACGGGTGTCAAGCGGGCGCTGGCCGTCATCTCCTCTCACTACCTTGGCATCGACCTCCCGGCCATCAGTGATGGCTATGTTCTGCCTGATGATGACGAGGAGGCCGACGCGGCGGTGGCGAAGCTGATGGAGGCGGCGGAAGGCCCTGGCACGGCGCTGGCGATGCTCTTCGAAGAGGAGATGGTTCCTCCCCTACCATCTACCGACAATCAAGGCCCCGAGCCTTGATCTGGCCCCTGGGCTATGTAAAAATAGAATAGGGGTTATTTTTTGTATCGTAACGCTTTGTGGCCGTCGAGGCCTTTACTTTTTTTGAAGTACTTGTGTTTCCTAGTTGTTTTTCTTATGTTTCCGAGCCTCTCTCCCTCTGTCGCTCCCCGATCGGTTTCGTTTGCAAAACACCCCTTAGGGCCTAAGCCGTCCCTTGAGCGAGAGGTAGTGAGGGAGTGCAGAGTCCGGGCGTGGGCCGTCTCACGACTCTACCTAGGCCTCTCGCTTAGGAAACAGTGCCTTGGTCTCGAGGGGTTTTACAACTAATTAAGTCGAGCCTGCTAGGGACTTGGCGTGGGATTTTCTGAAAAACAAGCTGGAGAATGGCGCATGGGACCTAGGGGCGCCTAGGGAGGGGTCCCCTATCTAGCCCCCCTGAGGGAGGCTTGGTTCTGCCGAGGCGTAACCAAGTTTCCTTGCCGTGTTCTTGTGATTGCGAGGCCCTACGATGGGCTCGGGGGTTTCTCAAAAATTAGACCAACTAAAGAACGCTTTTTAATTGTATTTCGAGGAACGACATATACAATGCTTGGAAATTTAGGGATAAAAGCGACGTAGTCGTTCTATGTTCCAAGCGTTGGTGAAGACTTCGCCCTTCTCGTTGGCCGACTTGTAGGTCCCGGGCTTGACACTTGGGCGATGATGTACGGTCCTTCCCATGGCGGGGAGTCACTTGTGGCGACCCTTGTTGCTCTGTGCTAGCATCAACACCAGTGTCGCCTACCTTCATGTCTCGGCTTGGATCGCGTCGGGCTGATAGCGCCAAGAGTTCTTCTGCGGTATTTGGCCGAGTGTAGTAGCCGTGACGTCTCGGGCTTCCTCTAGTTGATCAAGGGCATCCTCTCGGGTGGTGCGGTTACTTTGTTCGTTATAAGCTTGCAGCCTCGGGGAACCATATTCTAAGTCGGTGGGGAGGATGGCCTCGGCCCCATAGACTAGGAAGAAAGGCGTGAATCCCGTGGCTCGGCTTGGAGTGTTCCTCAGGCTCCAGATGACCGACGAGAGCTCGGCGAGCCATTTTTTGCCAAACTTTTTCAATTGGTTGTGAATCCTTGGCTTGAGGCCTTGTAGGATCATGCCGTTGGCACGCTCTACTTGGCCGTTGGTCCTTGGGTGTCCTACGGCTGACCAGGTCACACGGATGTGGTGGTCGTCGCAAAACGTCAGGAACCTTTTGCCGGTGAACTGCATCCCGTTGTCGGTGATGATGGTGTTGGGGACCCCAAACCTGTGGATGATGTCAGTGAAGAATAGCACCGCCTGCTCGGATTTGATTCGATTGATCGGACGAGCCTCGATCCATTTGGAGAACTTGTCGATTGATACCAATAGATGGGTGAAGCCCCCGGGGGCCTTTTGTAGAGGCCCGACCATGTCGAGCCCCCACACGGCGAACGGCCATGTGATGGGGATGGTTTGCAGGGCCAGGGCCAGGAGATGTGTCTGCCGAGTGTAGTACTGGCATCCTTCGCAGGAGCGTACTAGTTTGGTAGCGTCGGCGACCGCCGTCGGCCTGTAGAACCCTTGGTCGAAAGCGTTCCCTACGAGCGTCCGAGGCGTCGCATGGTGCCCGCAGGCGCCCGCGTGTAAGTCCCAAAGCAAGGCTTGGCCCGCTTCGGAGCTGATACACCGTTGGAGGACACCTGAGGGACTTCGCCTGTACAATTCGCCGTTGTAGAGGGCGTAGGTCTTGGCTCGCCGTGCAAGCCGCCGTGCTTCGGTTTTGTCGTCAGGAAGCTCCCCCCGATCGAGCCAATCGAGGAATGGGACTCGCCCATCCGCGTCCTGATCAGTCCGTGGAGGCTCGGCGTTGACTTCCATGACCTCGGGCTTGGTCGAGGGGGTCTCGGCAGCATAGAGGGCGTCGAGCTCCGCCGTGGGTTCCACAGGCGGGCCCTCCTCTGTTGCCGAGGTGTATCCAATGGAAGGTTTGTGGAGGTCTCTGGCGAAGACGTTCGGGGGGACCGGGGCCCGTGCTGAGGCCATCTTTGCCAGCTCATCGGCGGCTTCGTTGTACTTCCGCGCGACGTGATTTAGCTCGAGACCGTCGAACTTGTCTTCTAGGCGTCGTACCAGCTTGCAGCAAGCCTCCATTTTGGGGTCGAGGCAGTTTGACTCCTTCATAACTTGATCTATGACGAGCCGCGAGTCACCTCGGACGTCGAGGCATCGTGCCCCAAGTTTGATGGCGACTTGTAAGCCGTTGATGAGGGCCTCGTATTCGGCCATGTTGTTGGAGGCGGCGAAGTGGAGCCGCACCATGTAGCGCATGTGTACTCCGAGGGGCGAAATGAAGAATAGACCCGCGCCCGCCCCGGTCTTCATCAGGGATCCATCGAAGTACAAGGTCCAGTATTCCGTCTGAATTTGAGTGGGTGGCAGTTGGGTATCTGTCCATTCAGCCACGAAATCGGCCAAGGCCTGAGATTTGATCGCTTTTCGAGGCGCAAAGGTCAAGGTTTCCCCCATAAGCTCAACAGCCCACTTGGCTATCCTGCCCGAGGCCTCCCAGTTATGAACTATCTCGCCCAGGGGGAAGGATGATACCACGGTCACTGGGTGCGACTCGAAGTAGTGGCGTAGTTTGCGCCGGGCGGACCCACTGGCGTGACCCGGTTCGGATGTGGGGTAGCGTGCTTTGGTCTCGAGAGAGCACCTCACGATGAAATAAACAGTGTCGTTGGGTGGGTAGAGTATGCCCTTCTTCCCGCCTCTCTACCACTCTGGTAGGCCACGACCACTTGGGTTGTTGCGGCGACGAGAGTAGGAGGACCTCGTCCATGGTCGGGGTATCGGGACGGGAGGATTGGTGAGCGAGGCTCTTGAGTCCATCGAGGGCTTCCTCGGCCTCGGGGTCCAAGAGAAATGCTCGGACTTTCTCAAGAGTCGATGCAGGGCAAACCTTTTTTGCCGAGGCGCGAGATGAAGCGGCTCGGGGCATAAAGGCATCCCATGACCCTCTGCACTCCCTTGAGGTCTCTGATTGGTCCCATCTTTGGTTATGGCGAGACCTTCTCCCAAGTTGGCTTCAATGCCGCGTTCCGAGACTATGAATCCCAAGAGCATGCCTCGGGGAACCCCGAACACACACTTCTCGGGGTTGAGCTTGATGCCCTTCTCCCTAAGGCATTTGAAGGTTATCCTCAAGTCGTCGATGAGACCCTCGGCTTTTCTGGTCTTGACCACGATGTCGCCTCTCGTGAGCCCTCGACGGTCCGCCCGATGTTGTCTCCAAAGACACGGGTCATGCACCATTGGTACGTGGCACTGCTTCGTTTACGAGGTCGAAGGGCATCGTCACGTGATGGCAAAGACATGCCGAACGGTGTGATGAAAGAAGTTGCGAGCTGGTCGGACTCTTTCATCCTGATCTGATGGTAACCAGAGTACGCATCAAGGAAAGACAGGGTCTCGCACCTGCAGGTGGAATCAACAATTTGATCGATTCGAGGTAATGGGAAGGGACCTTTGGACGGAGCTTTGTTTAGACCGGTGTAGTCTACACACATCCTCTATTTCCCATTTTTCTTTTTGACTAACACGGGGTTAGCCAACCACTCCGGGTGAGACACTTCCTTGATGAACCCGGCCGCCAAGAGTCTCTGCACCTCCTCTCCAATGGCCCTGCGCTTTTCTTCGTCGAAGCGCCACAGGCGTTGCCTCGCTGGTCTGGATCCGGCCCAGATGTCTAGGGCGTGCTCGGCGACCTCCCTTGGTATGCCCGGCATGTCCGAGGGACTCCATGCGAATATGTCGGCGTTCGCGACGAGAAAGTCGACGAGCACGGCTTCCTATTTGATGTCGAGGGTGGCGCCGATCCTCGGTAGCTTTCGGTCGTCGGGCAAAGCGGGTCGACCGGGATGAGTTTGATAGTTTCAGCGTGAACTCGAGCGCCCCCCGCGACGACGCTTGGTCGTGCACCTCGCCACCGAGTTGGTCGAGGTGGGCGATGAGGTCTCGGCCTCTGCAAGAGCCTCGGCGTGCTCGATGCATTCGACGTCGCGATCGTATGCATGTTCATCGTGGACTCAATTGTGATGACACCGCTAGGGCTGGCATCTTGAGCTTGAGGTAGGTATAGTTGGGCACCGCCATGAACTTGGCATAGCACGGCCGCCCAGGATGGCGTGGTAGGCTCCCAACCCGACTACCTCGAAGGTGAGGACTTCCTTCGTGAGTTGGAGGGGTGCCAAAGCGGACGGGAAGGTCGATGCGCTAGAGGGGTCGCGGCGCTTCCACAGCGCGATGCCGTGGAAGGGTGCGACATCGCCTCGAGCCTCGACCGGTCGATCTCCAAGAGTTCCAAGGTGTTGGCGTGAGGGATATTGAGGTTTCTTTGCCTCCGTCCATCAACACCTTGGAAAGTTGGGTGTTGCTTAGATGATCGGGTCGACAACCCGGTGGAGTCTGGCGGGATTCGAACATGGTCGGGGTGGTCACCTCGATCGAAGGTGATCGCCTCTCGAGACCGATCAAGGTCTTGGGGTGGCTACCTTGACCGAGAAGACTTCTCGGCGTTCCCTCTTCTTGCTACATGCCGCCGTAAGGCATGCCGAGGGCCCGCCAAGATCATGAAGGCATTGCGTGCCGGGGAACCCGTCGTCCTTGTCCTCGTCCGGTGTCCGCCGCCATTTAAGCGTAGAAGTCGTCCGGGGGGCCCGAGCTTTGCGTGTAGTAACGTCGCAAAGATGGAGCAATCCTCGAGGGCATGCTTGACCGGGCCTTGGAGGTAAGGGCATGGTTTCTTAAGCATGTCGTCGAAAGGCCTAGGGCCTTTGGGGCCTCGAGGATTCTTGCGTTCTCTGACCCCCACCAGTCAGCCTCCATGGCCTCCTGCTTCCCTAGGCGCCTTTTTCTTTCTCTTAGGGAGGTGGGAGGCCGAGGCGTCGGGGGCCTCGTCCCTCTGCTTTCCCTTGGCGTCGCTGTCGGGGAAGATGGCACCGAAGGCCTCCTCGCCCGAGGCGAAGTTGGTGGCAATGTCGAGGAGCGCAGCGCAGCCAGATGCGTGGCACGTTCCGACCTAGCTCCCGTACCAGTCCCCGCGGTGGTGCGCAGAGGAAAGCTCGGACGATCTCCGAGTCGCCGACGCTAGGCGACTCGGTGCCTTTGCTTGGAGAAGCGCCGGATGAAATCTCGAAGGACTCGCTTTGGTTTCAAGGCGGTTCTTAAGGTCCCAGAGTTTCGGGACGTGCGTCGTGCTCTAAAATTCCCAACGAAGACCCTAACCAAGTCATGCCGGTCATGGATCTGTGAGGGAGGGAGGTGCTCGAGCCGAAGCTCATGCCGAAGTCCCGACAAGAGCAGGGAGGTTACGGATGATGAGCGGTCATCATCCGCGCCCACCTAGTGGCGAAAGCCAAGCGGTGAGTCGGCAAGCCGTAGTTCGGGTTGGTCTCACCGTATATTTTGTGAGGTTGGTCGGTTGTTTAAAACGGGCGGGAACCTGGCGACACGGATAGCTTTGTTGAAGACTAGAGGCCAGGGCTCGGGAGAAGGGCTGCGGTCTTCCTCGGCGTCGTCAGCGCTACCTCCCGGCACACATGGTAGCCTCGGGCGGGCCCCTCACCATCGTGGCGTCGCCGTCGGCCGACCACCTCGTGGTCTCCTTGCCCCTCGTGTCGATTGTCGAGGCGGTCAAGGGGCACGGGGACCCTGTGAGCTATCGGTGCCCGGCGAGCAGTTCGGGGACGAGCCGAGGCTTCCCCTGTCTGCCGAGGTGGTGCCGTGGGCGGGTTCGAGACGCCTCGTGCCGCCGGGAGGCGTAACTCTCGGCTTGCTGAACCACGGCGGTCTCTAGGACATCTCGGAGTTCGCCGCGGACCCGCCGCCCTTCCGCGGTAGAAGGCTCGGGCATTGCGTGAACCAGCATCACCGCAGCCGCAACGTTCTGGCTAGCGCTATTGAAGATCGGGGGTTGCTCACTTCCTTCGTCGTTATGGATGCGGTGATGTACGTCGAGGGCCCTCCGTCGGGCTCCCCGCCTTTCGCCATGACCTCATTGCTTCTGCTCGAGGGAGTCTCAAGCTGCTGCAGATGGAGTTGGTCTTGCTCGACCTTGGCACGGAGCTCACGGAGCTGTTCTAGAATCAGGTCTTGAGGTCGCGCAAGAGCGACGTTCTCATTTCATCTTGGCGGCGGAGACGGCGGCGTGGAGGTGTAGCGGCGCCGCCGTGCGTGGGCGGAGCGGGGACCGGCTACCTGCCCCCTCAGCTTTTTTCGCCCACCCTCGGCATCCCGAGCCCGACATGAAAACATTCACGAGTAGGGTCGTGGGTGCCCTCGTCGTCGAGTCAGTAGCCGGCCAAAGCGAGGTCGCTATGGCCAAGAATTGGCGCAGAGCCCGGTGGTTGTGGAGTTCGAGAAAATCCACCCCGGCCATGCCTCGTCTCGTCCGAGGAGTCTCGAGTGGGTGCTCAAGGCGAGAGCGAAGCGTTGGTGGCGTTCCGAGGGGTGCTCGTGAGCGGCAGTGTAAGCGTAGGCATAAGAAGTGCGACATTTCTCAACCCAAAGGGGTATGGGGACGGTGCCGTCTCCAGATTCTGCCCCACCGGGGTCGGCTCTTCAGGGAGTAGTAGGGCGGAGCTGGACGACTGGACATCGCCGCGTGCCATAGGCAAGTCTCCTTTGTCCAAGCTCAGGCTAGACAGGTCCCTAGCCAGGACCCCAATGCTAACAAATTGGTCGTAGGATATTGGCGGGGGGTGGCGTGTCGCCCCGGATTCACGTAGCATCGGGGTGGCCTTGTTCGTGCCGTGCTTGGCGAGCGCGGCGAGAGCGGCCGCCCAGACGCCGCCTGCGCCTGGGCTGCTGGGGCGTAACTTCATCGTTGGTTGGTAGGGCTCGAGGAGTGAGGAGCACCATGTCATACTCATGCCCTAGAGACATGAACTCTAGGCTCCCGAACCAAACCACGGTGCCAAGACGCAATGGTCGTGTCGTGGTGATCCGCCATCCGGAACCTCTTTGGGATGACGAAAACCGACACGCATGGCGCCCCTACTGGCGCACCAATCGTTTGGTGTTTTTGGACCGTGGGGTCCTCAACCAACTAGTGAATTTGTTCTGCGTGCTCCCGATCCGGATGGTGATGCAAAGAGACACAAGGTTTATCTTGGTTCGTGCAATCGAGGCCCTACGTCCCACCGAGAGAGATCGATCTTGTATTCCTTGCACCGAGGTGCTCATAGTAGGGGGTTACAAGCTAAAGGAGAGAAGGAGCTGGTCCTAGGTCTCGGCGGGTGTCGTCTTGGGCAGCTTGAGACGTTGCTCTCGGCGGCGAGGATTGTCGCGTGTGTGTTACAAGGTGTTCCCCCCTTAAAACAACCCAGTCCTCTCCTTTTATAGCATGAAGGGAGGACTAGGGCGGTACATGAGTGACTATACTGGCGTCAGTGTGAACAGGCGGCGTGTCCGGCCCCAGAGCTTTGCTCTGTGGCGGTGTGGCCGTCGGAGTGGTCCATCCTTGGAGTACTGGGGCGGCGTGGTCATCCCATCAGATCCTGTGCGTCGTGGGAGCCCCGGGAATGCCTCGGAGTGGACGCGGCGGCGACCGTGCAAGCCACTGTGGACCAATGTGTCTTGCGAGGCCGAGACTTGGTCGATGCCGAGGTCAGCATCATGGGGGGGGTCTCGGCGAGCACGAACCCCAAGATCGCCGAGGCCCCGGTGTCTGCGGCGAGGCCTTGAGCGGCGCGGCCGATCATGGGTACAGCGTTTGGACACAAAGATGGTTGGTAATCCCCATCGTACCTGTCCCGGCCGGTATGGTGCGATCATGGACACGATGGTAGGACACGGTGGCGGTAATCCTCGTCGTACCTGTCCCGGCCGGTATGGTATGGCACTGACCGACCTCGGGTCGCGTCGGCCCCATCTGTGGCGTTGAGCCACCGTCCTACCGAGATTATGGGAGTGGTTGAAGCATTAATGAGACATGACGAGTTGTTGGGAGGGTCGGCCGAGGCGGGGGCGACGGATCATGAGACGAGCCGGCCTCGGCGACACGGAGAATGAGGCCTCGCGGCGAGGCGCAGATCGGTTCCTTGCCGAGGCCTTGCGCGAGACGCCTCGCGCGATACGGAGAATGTACCCCTACCGAGGCCTTCCCTGGATAGCCTCGGGCGAGACGGAGACGGCGCCCCCTGCCGAGGCTCGGCGCCCCCTGCCGAGACCTACCCTGGGGAGCCTCGCGCGAGGCGGAGTTTGTTCTGAGACCCCCTGCTCGAGGCTTGAGGCGAGGTGGAGGAGGGCTCGGTCGTGGCAGGTGAGAGGCCCACGGCTTACCTTCTAGCTTTATTTTGATGTTTGCTTGGGGTACCCCGTTCTAAGGTACCCGACACTAACTATCATAAATCCCGAAACTCAAAATCCTAACTATACTAGATAATAAATATATAATCAATCCATAAAATCCCTAAACCCTAACTAAATACAAACAACTATAAACTAAATACATAATTCAATCCTAAACAAAAAATTCCTAACTAAATAACTAACTATAAACTAACTAACAAATACATAATCAATCCCTAAACCCAAAATCACTAACTATCCGAAATCACTAACATTCATAAATCAATAACAATCATAAAACCCTAACTATTCTACATTACTAACTATCATAAATCACTAATTATCCTAAATCAATAATAATAAAAATATATGAAATCGAGAGGGATGTACCTTAAGTGTGGGCCGACTTGACGCGTCGGTGTTCATGGGGGGGCGGTGATTGGCGAGTCATGCCAGGGCGTGGCCGTGGTGGGGCGGTGAAGGCGGCGAGGCGACACGCGTGGCAGCGGTGGCGGCGTGCAGCGTGGTGGGCGGTAGTGGCGGGCGAGGCGGTGCGTCTTGTTGTCGTCTTGGCGAAGGGCTGGGCTCATGCTGTGTATATTTATTTATTCTCGCCACCCACGGATCGGTATGCCGGCAGCTCTCTCGCCACGTCGTGGTCACAACCTTGGGTCGTCGCCACGTCAGCCCTCTACCGCGCCACCATATATGAAGCGGCACAAGTATTTGGCCGCACCTAATAGGCGCGGCCAAAAGTGTTAGTTTAAAAAAATCAACAGTGTTAGATTTAAAATTAGTTTCGAAAAAGTGTTAAAATTAAAAAAAAAATCTGCACTGCGTCGCGGCATCTTCGCCTCGCAGTACACCACGCACAACACACAGTAGGCTACAGGGAGATGGTGCCTGCGACCATGCATCGACTATGCGGCCAATCAGCTGATTAGATCGAGGACAGCGATGGAAAAAATCATTAGAAATGTTTCGATTTTGCAAATAACGTGGTGAGAATAAAATTAGATGATTCGTACTCCCATCAAATTACAAAACATTTTTTCCTTATATATCTAAACATAGTATATATTTAAATGTATAGTAAAAATTTTATATCTAAAAAAGTTAAAATATTTTATAATTTAGAACGGAGGAGGTACTAATCTTTCTCTGCTTTATATAGAGTCACCGTAATTTATAATTCCAACTAGTAACTTTATTTCAGTTATAGTAGTATTTGTATACTCTAACACAGTAGTGCGACCATGGGCGCCGTGACGGATGCGACGGTGCATCATTGCCGTGTGGCGGTGGTGGTACGCCGGTTTGTTCGCTCGTACAGGGCGCTGCCGTCTGCCGGGCAGGAACGGACCAGCACTCCAGCAGGACAGGGCCTTTCCATCCAGTGCCAAAGCCTGCGGTGCGGTGCGGCGCGGTGCCTGCCTCCACTTGCTTGTCAACGTCAGTGCGTGCCCGTGTCCGTGTCCCGAGCGCGCTCGCACGCACAATGCAGATTCTCTGCAGTCCTTTAGTGACTTTAGGCATGCCTGATGCCATCCATTCACGATCCGACAGCTGCTGAACATCTCTGCTCTGCTAGTGCTAGACTGCACAGCCCAAACGAGAGTTGCAGCCCAGCTCAGGCCCACTTCATGGACAGAGGACACAGAACCTATGCATTTTACAGAGCAGTGCAATATAGTATCGCTGCAAGGATTTCACTCCGGCCTTGTTTGATCCTTATAATTAAATTTATTTTAATAATTATAATTTAGACATAGAATAATTAAGCTAATATAGCTGTATATGGAATATATTTGTATATTTATTGTTAGACATACAATGGACATACTTATATGTTGCATTTCTATTATAGGAAGGTGAGTTGAAGAGTATGCTATAAGTTGGAGAGCAGAATTATAGCATAATGATCTATAAAATTCATTTTCATCTCCTACCCTATGAATTTGAAATAGACTTATTTATGAGCTTAGAAAAGTTATGAAGTGTCAAATTCCAAGCCAAATAACCTAATCTATTAAGTAGATTTCAATTTCTCCGTAACGAATGGATCCAAATGGCTCCTTAAGTATTTTTAATAGTTCCGTACTAATAGATAATCTCCACCAATAACCACCTGTGCAACATATAAAAATCAAAATAATCTCCACTCAAGCATTCAATTAGCACGCAGATGCTCGTCAATCTCTACTCCTCAGAAGAACAAACCGGACCGTTCACTCCTTGTGGTGAAGCCGCAGCGCCTAACGCCTTCCCTACGATTTTTTGGCGCCGACACGTGGGCCCATGCTCTCTCCTCGCACGTGCCTCCGTCCGTGGATCCCCTCCCTTGTGTTGTGTTGCAACATGCCTTGCCATCCGCTCCCCTTCCGCAACCTGCATCGCCCTGCCGCCGCCGCTGCCCTGTCCTCCTCGCAACCATTGATTGGCCGCACATCTTCCTCGCAGCCGATGCCGTGAATTCGATGTCCAACGCCGGCACCAATAAGCAATCTCACATTCTCTCCGTCGCTCTAGACCACGGCAACTTATCAGGTGCGAACCAACTAACCTGAGCAAAAACTACCGATCAGGACCACTAGATGCTGATCCAATAAATGAAGTGAGAGTTGGAATTTTTTTTACGCTTAAACCTCCCACCAGCCATCTTTTTTTTACGCTTAAGTCTTCTCACCTCATTCAGACGCAGAGAAGCTCCCCACCGACGCTGTTGCCTCCCTGCCCCGCTCCCCTGACGCCGTTGAGCTCGTCATCGTCGCCTCCACGCGCTGCGCCACCAGGTACGTGCCGCCGCACCCCCGCTGCAGCGCCAGCAACAGGGAGGCCTCGCTGCCCACACCCGCCCCGACTCTAGGTCCGGCTCCGCTTGCCTCTCTCGCTCCGATTCCTCCGGCCCCGTCTCATGCACAGGTCAGGTCGGTCGACCGTGCAGTGTCCACCATCCTGTCGCGCAAGCACCAGGCCGCACCGATACAGTGCACCGCTGCTAGCCAGGGGCGCGGCTGTGGGGCTCTGCCTCAGCGCGCTCGCCGTGCTCGCTCGCAAGCCGCAATAATCTCCTTGATTCCATTTACTCGCATGCTGAGTCTAGCTTAGGTGGTGTTTGACGTCCCTCCAAAATTTTATCGAATGTTTGACACATGTATGAAGTATTAAATATAGACTAATTACGAAATTAATTATATAGTTTATGACTAATTTGCGAGGTGAATTTTTTAAACCTAATTAGTTCATGATTTGATAATGTGTGGCTACAGTAAACATATGCTAATGACGGATTAATTAGGCTTAAAAAATCGTCTCGTGGAGTACTGACGGATTATGTAATTTATTATTTTTGTTGGTATCCAAACACCTCATACAACATTCTCTCGACATACCTTCTAAATTTTAGTCAATGGATCCAAACACCACTTAGTTTTTTTTAATCTAAGACTGGCCGTCATGTTTGGCTTGGCTTTCCTGCTGTGTTCTTGAATGCAAATGTTTGCCATCAATAAAATTCGTACCTTCCTAAAAAACCTTTTTTAGATGAAGCCTTAATTAGCTGAAAGGTGAGCTATTGGTTTCGGGACAGACTTGTCCCTTGCATAGGCTGGCCTACATGTAAATTCTTTCTGTTCCTGTGCATGCTACTTTTGATGGAATGTATTACAATTTATCTTGTTTTAGATGTAGAATGTATAAACAACTTATCTTATTAGTAAAACATTGGAAAGAAATAAACTATATTTACAAATTTGCTTTGATTTTTGAAGTGCTGAGCAATTAAAGCTTGGCACGTCATCTCATGAGCTAACATATTGTCTTCCTTACCGCTGGATCATAGGCTATGGGCCGGCCGGGTGGTGGGGACGGTGGCTTAGGGTCCTGGCGGCAGCGAAGGCATGGAAGAAGGAGAGGGGAGGGGAAGAAGACGACCGTGGCCACGGAGCTCCGGCGAAACATTAGCGCACCCGCGGTGAGGCGGTGGGCGGCGGCGGCGCATCGGGCTTGAGGAAGAAGCTGTGAAGAAAAAAAACGAGTGTTCAGCCTCCCTGAAACACTCGGTTGCTGTGTAGACGGATCCGATAGGCAAATTAAGTTTAGTTCTGCCGTAATTTTGATGGCAAATGATTCTTTTAACACCATACACGGTGTTACTTTGCCAGGGACGACTACATGTCGATGTCATAAACACATGCTTGTACTGAATCTCAACTTAAGATGAAACTAGTCGTTAACTGTCCTTTTCCAAACAGAGTTTGCACTTTACTGATTCGGGAGGGATGCATTTATTTCACTAGTCTCCAAAGTTTTTACATACTCCGAGAGGACCAATCCGGTCCTCAATTCAAACCCACGCGAGCAAGTCCTTGTGCACACCAATTACTAGAGCGTGACACATGGACAACATCAACCTGAATAAAATTCAATGACATAAAAAACTTTGCTTCTCTAAACAGGACACCACGAGCTGAAAAAATCATAAGAGTGGGACTTGAGAGCTTCTACTAAAACTATTGAATGAGATTCCAACACAAATCTGAGACATACCTTGATCCATTGATGCATATAGAGTTGCAAGGACTGCTTGAATCTCTGCACTTAACGCATCATGCACCACCTCGATTCTTCCTGCACCAACCATCACCGTAGGCCCTTTTTTTTGACCCCTCACAATAAATCCCATGCACATTTCTTTTCTTTGTGGCAGTAAGCCCTTTTTGTGACCCCTCACAGTAAATCCGATGCACATTTTTTTGTTGTTGTTTCTTATTTGCATTATCATGTGTATGAAGACTAAGCATGTATCTCTTTGCCTCGGTAATAGATGATGTTACCAGGAACATACAAGGGATATTCCTTGGTGTATGTTGTTCGCTGATGATGTAGTGTTAGTGGATGAAGTCAGGCAGGAGTAAATAGGAAACTAGAGTTATAACGGCAGACCATTGAGTCTAAAGATTTTAGATTGGGCAGAACTAAAACCGAATACATGAGATGCGACTTTGGCAGAGTTGTACAGGAGGAGGGAGATGTGAGTTTGGAAGGTCAAGTAGTGCCTAAAAAGGATACATTTCGGTATCTGGGATCGATGCTACAGAGGGATGGAGATATTGATGCGGACGTTAGCCATAGAATCAAAGCGGGGTGGATCAAGTGGCGACAAGCTTCTGGCATTCTCTGTGACAAGAGTGTACCACAAAAGCTAAAAGGCAAGTTCTATAGAACGACAATTAGACCGGCCATGTTGTATGGAGCAGAGTGTTGGCCTACAAAGATTCGACATGTTCAACAATTGAGTGTTGCAGAAATGCGTATGTTGTGATGGATTTGCGGTCACACAAGAATGGACCGAGTCGGAACGATGATATACGTGATCGCCTAGAGGTAGCACCAATTGAAGAAAAGCTTGTCCAACATCGGTTGAGATGGTTTGGCCATGTCCAAAGAAGACCTCCAGATACACCAGTGCATTGTGGAGCCCTAAGCCAAGCTAATAACATGAGGAGAGGTAGATGAACACCGAAATTGACATGAGGGGAGGCAATAAAAAGAGATTTGAAAGCTTGGGATATACCTAGAGATCTATGTTTGAATAGGAGTACTTGGAAAGCAGCTATTGAAGTGTCTGAACCGTGACTTGGAGCTCTTGGTGGGTTTCAACTCTAACCTACCCTAATTGACTTGGGACTGAAATGCTATGTTGTTGTTGTTGATGTCTATGAAGACTAACAACATATTTTATGGCATGTACTTTATAAACTATCTCCTCAGCGGACATAAACTTATCTCCAGCATTTGCCATGTTACGTGCATCTCACCACACCCAATGAAAAGTCCAATCACTAATAATTTTTATTGACTTTTAGATAAAAGTTTTTTATGCAACCTATCTTGCATAGTTAAGTTCAATCAAAGATAGATAGAGCTCCTCTAAGTTCAAATCTCTTTGACATTTCTTGACAAAGAGTCGAGTTTTTTATTAGTACACTTTTGACTTACTAGGCGTACGTTTGGTACCGCCTCTAGAGCAGCTCCAGAACTTGTTTTTATGTGAGGATCGAGCGTAGCTCGGTTGGCTCATTCCCTGTGGTTGGAACGACCGGTCCTGGGTTCTCAGAATCGACTAGGAGTGTAGTTGTACACGCGGGGTGTGGGTGTGGGTGGGTAGTGTGGGCGTGCGTTCGTGTATGATCATGATACTACAATTGTGCCCAGATGAGAAGCTTAAAAAAACTTGTTTTTATGTCTCGCCAACCAAATGGCCTCCGGGGAAACAACTTCAGGCGTGAATCTCCTAAATCGTGTTGACTAGAGCTGCTTGGAAAAGATTTCACTAGCTCCAACCTCTATCCTTACGGGGCCTGGTCCGAAATGCCACTCCGTGCGTGTGGACGACATTGGCCCGTGACCATGCGTGTCGATGATGGCAGGACGGCGAGACGGAGCATGGGCGCGACGACGACGCGGAACGCATACCTCTTTCGTGTGCGCGAGGCACGTCCGAATGGGTTGGAGGCGAGAAACAGAGACGACATGCGTGCAGTGGAGAAGATAAGGTGGATTAATAAGAGAGAAAATGGTAAAATAAGTGAGGAAAAAATAAATGAAAAAGAAAGAAAGAAACAAATAGAAGGGTATAATCATCATTTTACCGTTATCAACTAGTAGAAGAAGCTATTTTACAAATAACTTCAGCTCCACTGCTACTGCTGGAACAAAAAAAAATGCTCCAACACCACCCGTTCATGGAGCTGTACCAAGAACCCTTGATCGAGACAACTTTAAACTTTTGAAAAACTAGAAATAAGGCCCTATTTGATTTCTACAGGCACTACTAAAATTTCTGTCACATCGAATATTTAGACATATGTATGGAATATTAAATATAGACTAATTACGAAACTAATTACACAACTTACGACTAATTTGCGAGATGAATCTTTTAAGCCTAATTAGTCTATGATTTGACAACGTGGTGCTACAGTAAATATGTGCTAATGACAGATTAATTAGGCTTAAAAAATTGTCTCGCAAATTAGCCTCCATCTATGTAATTGGTTTTGTAATTAATTTATATTTAATGCTCTTTATTAGTATCTAAATATTCAATGTGACATGAATTTTAGGAGCAACTAAAGGACAAACACCCAACTAAGACATGCGTCATAGAAGCAACATTCCATGCAATTTGATCTAAATGTTTACGGTATTTACAAAAGATCTTTTGAAAATACTGAGCCAAATGACATTCAAATTATAGATTTGATGGGCGTACTCCTCCCGAAAGAACAAAAATAATCACTGCAAAAATTAAATATCTAAACTAAACTAGCAGCATGTTCGTTTCGTCATAAACGATCGTGAATTATTTACTACTGGCTGATTTGGTATGAGAGAAAAATACTCTTCCAGCTTATAATCTACGATCGTATACGAGCAAACGAATAGGCTGTAGATTTATAAAATATAAAAATTATATTTAGACCTATATCTTCAAATAGATTTATTAAAAATGTATTATATGATTAATCTAACAATACTCATCTCTATTAATATTAGGAGTAGAGTTGTATCAGGGACTACAATTTTACAACACTCTCGGGGTAAAATTTCGTGGCAGGACAGTAGAAGGGCCCGAAATTTAAAGGGACGGTGTGCCGTGTGCATTGCGCACTGGTGCTCCGGCAGGCAGACAACGCGGTACGTGAGTTCCACCACAGGGCACAGGGGCGGAACACACGGGCAGCACGCAGCAGCGGTGGAAGCGGGTGGCTGGGGATCTAGATCTCTCACCTCCACCTCCACCTCCACCTCCACCTCCACCAACACGCGCGCCCCGCCTCGTCTCCCTCCAGTCCACCAAACCTAGCCAGCTTCCCCCGAGTCCACGCCGCCGTCGACCGCCCTGCCCCGACCGTCGCGGTGCCCGCACTCCCACCCGCTGCCGGATCCCCTGCCCCTGCCGTACGGTCTGCCCGCTTCCGCCGCCCGCCCACCGCCGGCGGCCTAGCTGGGGTCGAGTGGAGATCCAACAGGAGCAGAGGGTGGCCTCTTCTTCTTCTCGTGCGGGTGAGTATCCCAGGCCCGCTTGGATGGAATGGGATGGAATGGAATGGATTCTCTCGCTCTGTTGGTTAGTTTTGTTTTTCTTCTCCATTCGAATCCAAGCGTTTCCATCTCTCGATTCGTCTCGTCGCGGATTTCGCTTGCTGCATGGCAATTTGGGTCCGCGGATTTTTGTTATTTAGTTGTTCCTCTAAAATCGCGAGATCAATCTAGCCAAGGCGCCGTTACATTTTACTTCCCCGGTAATTCCCCGGGGCGGCATCCCTGCATTGTGTAAGTGTAAGCTCGAGTCCCTGACTTGGGGGAAGTCAGCTGGGTCCGTGCGGTCCCGCGAGCAATGCGGAAGGAAGTCGATCGGAGGCAGGCGTTGTTTCGGGAATGTGACTTTTGGCGGTAGGTGATCAAAATCTCTCGGGTTTCGGGTAATTACTGTTGATACCATGTGTAGCTGATCGTCGGGGACACTAATGACTCGATTGCAGGTGCCTCGTGCCTAATGTGGGCGTGCCACATTGTTTTGCCCCCCTTGCGTGTCTCCTTTCTGGAAATGGGGGTGTGTAGCCACATTGGGTTCACTGCGTATCCGTGGACAGTTTTGTGCATGGATTGTCGAGAATAGCAGGGGCTTCACGCACACTGTTCTATTGGTGTTATGCTGGAACAAACTATCGGGTTAATCCAGTGCCATTGTTGGCACTTTTTCAAGATCTTCACAGAACTAGGTGATGCCTTGCCTTGGCTTTCCAGATCCGGGACTATCTGATCGATTTAAGGGTAGGCGTACTGATTCACATAATACATCATTCCTGTTCTTGTACTCTTGTTGGCTTCGTTATTGGAAGAGGGTTTTCTTAAATCAAAATTGTGAAGAGCCAAAACAACATACCACTCTTACTGATAGTTTTACATAGATCCTCTTTGTGTGGATACCAACTTTACTTTGCTTCCAATTGACTTCAATGCTTCTGTTCAAGCTTTCTTTTGTTGGAGGTATGCTATAAGTTTCAACTTGCTCAAGCTGATGCTGGAATTTGTCCTGTTTTCTGCATTTTTCCTGTGAAAATAAACTGATTCCTATGAAACCCTATACAATTCCTGTGAAATTCCTTCCTTCCAAAGGGGGTCTGAATATGCTTTGAATCATTTCCCATTGTTTACGTACTCATCTATACCTATAACTCTGCAAACATGACAGGTGTTGTAGTCAAGCTCTAGAAGGGTAGCAGTAGTTATAGAGTTGTTCCACAATGGCCTATGATGGAGATGATGGACAAAGCCAGGATTATCTCTTCAAAATTGTTCTGCTTGGGGATTCGTCTGTTGGTAAATCAAACTTACTAGCAAGATTTGCAAGGAATGAGTTCTACCCAAACTCTAAGTCCACTATAGGAGTGGAGTTCCAGACACAAAAGTTGGTAATCGATGGAAAGGAGATTAAAGCTCAGATATGGGACACTGCTGGACAAGAGCGCTTTCGAGCAGTAACATCTGCTTACTACCGAGGCGCTGTGGGAGCTCTTCTCGTCTATGATATTAGCAGGCGTCAGACTTTTGATAGTGTTGGTCGATGGCTCAATGAACTGCACAGTAAGAACCAATATTTTACTTAACTACTTGTGTATAGAGCAGACCTGGTTCAAGTTTGCTTCATAAGTTCCTAGTCAATAAACCAAGCTCAGGTCACGTAGATTGTTTTGAGTTTTATAATTAGTATACTTTGCCATTACGAACAAAATATCTTGAAGCTGACCATGAACAAGTGCAACTCAAAACCAAATATACTTTGTTATAAATTTCAGTAGTAGGTAGTTTTATATGATCTTGTTTCGTTTCTGATCCATTTTGGTTACGTGCAGCTCATTCCGATATGAATGTCGTCACAATTCTGGTGGGTAACAAAACCGATCTGAAGCATGCACGTGAGGTGAGCACTGCAGAAGGACAAGCCTTGGCGGAGGCTCAGGGCCTCTTCTTCATGGAAACCTCAGCTTTGGATTCGTCAAATGTTGCAGCAGCTTTCCAAACTGTCGTTAAGGAGATCTACAGCATATTAAGCAGGAAGGTGTTTCAGTCACTAGAGCAGAAGAAAAGCGAGCTGCAGTCGCTAAGCAACGGGAAAGCCGTGGTGCTGCAGGGTGATACCAACCAAACAAGCAGTGGTGGGAGGTGGTGCTGTTCGTCATGACCTGTAAGACCTCCCTCCCCATTCTCCACCCCAATTTCTCGTAACCATCCTATTCAGTTATGCACTGTAACATTTCCAATGGTGTGTACCGTGATTGATCTTTGTCGATGTATCCAGCAGGAACACCAGGACTGCCACTATGGAGAACGATAGGATTGGGAGACGCATCTGGGTAAAACCCTGCAGGTCCGATTTGTGAAAAGTTGTTTTTCCATGTTCTTGTTCTAAAGGTAAGCCGGCTAGGCTGGTTGTATGAAAGTTGGTGTTTTCCATCGGAGGAAATCAATGTATAGTTCGATTGATCCCTGGGAGGTATTGATATACATGATTGTGTAAAGAGAAAGTGCGACCAACTTGACTGTTGTGTCATTTCTACATCATTCTAGCCCTAGAAACCGTTCTTTCATTTTGCATTACTCCGAACCTAGACATCTAACAGTCTCGTTTCGGCTGGATTGGCTTATAACCCATGGCTGAAAGTACTACTGGCTGGTTTGGTGTGAGAGAGAAATACTGTTCGTTGGCTGATAAGTCAAGGCTTATAAGCCGAATACAGGCTGTAACAGGCTGTAAGTACCTGACACTGTGCTTTCACCATTCTTAGGATTTGTCTGGGCACGGTAAATTTCGGATTCCCTTCGTTGCGAAATGTAGACCAACAATTGTACTACACGATTCTGTGCATGGGGCTGTGACCAATCTAGGCTTGTAGATCGAAAACGATGCACCTTAAAAAAATGATGCAATCAACCTAGAAGGAACTAGGTTCGATTTTCATTAGAGAAAACTAGGCATAAAAATCTGTCTAACTTCAACTTTGGTGGTCTTTACTAGCTTAGCTCAACTTCATGAAACAACCGCTGCACCTTGTACAAATCATGACACTAGCGCCATTGTGCTAGACTGCTAGAGACCATTTTCCAAACTTTGCTGTCAATTGAGAGAGCTGCAATGAGTGCAGCGGTTGAGAGAGAACGACAAAAGGTAGACACCATCATCGCTGGTGATCGTATTACGGATGAACAGTATGCTTTGCTACCCAATGATGAGGACATTATAAGATGTCATCGTCTTGCGGGAGCAGTATCATCATTTCCACCAAATGATTGGAGCGCAATAGCTACCGTCGGCCCTGTTTGTCGCTGGGAGAGAATTTGGAGAAATCTGGATAAATTTATAGAGATTTGTGAGATAATAAACAGTGTTTTTCAGCACTAAACAGTGAAAACCGGCTGTTTTTTTGCACCGGCCGAACAAGCCCAAAAATGACTAAAAGGGCTCCGTTTTCAAGTTAAAGGCTCTGTTCAGCTGGCTAAAAAAATAACTGATGTTAATTTGTTGTGAAAAAAAAATTATTATTTGGTTGAAATGATACGGCTGATAAGTTCGAACCATCAGAACTCAAACCGGGAAGGACAAATCACTGCACCACCTCTGCGTTCTATCTGATGCACGCAGCACGCATACCGTTCTAGTCCATCTCGTGAAACAAAAAGTAGCGGATCTGAACTCAGATGCATTGCACTTGCACTAGCACTAAACAGTGATCTGGATGGCAACCCCAGTCTCCAGCAGTTCTCCAGTAGATGGTAGTACCTTCCATGGTACACTGCCGTCAAATCTCCAGTTAGCAGAACCATCAGTTGGTTGGATTTTCGTTTCAACCAAGCTCTCACTGTTAAATCCCTTTAGCTACCCAGTACTACATCTTTGTTTCTTTTCATTGTTTCCTCCCCAGCAGACATTTGGGAGACAAAACATCTGGTCTGGATTGGGATGAGAAGTGACAATTTCTTGCTTCATTCCAATGAGATGATCAGCAGCCCTACATATGTAGCCACCCCTGAAACATGCAATCTATGTTCCTTAGGGGGTGTTTGGTTTCCTGGACTAAATTTTAGTCCATGTCACATCGGACGTTCGGATGCTATTTAGGAAAACTAAATATGAGTTAATTATAAAAACTTTGAGATAAAACCTCACATGCCTAAAAACTTTGAGATAAAACCTCACATCAAACTAACAGCTCTGTCTAATCAGGCGTACAATCTTTTCGCTTCTACAGTTCTCTTGATGTTTGAAAGTACACGGTTCAAGTTTCAGATTTACATAACAAATAACATACATAAGATAACCAAAATATGGTCCAGTGACGACGACAGCATTCTTTGCTCTGCAACTTTGATCTTTCAATGTAGCCTAGGAGACAAAATTATCAGTAACAATGATGACATCTCTTTGATTGTAGCCTAGGAGACAAAATTATCAGTCACAATGATGACATGAAATGCATAAAAGGAGATCCTAAGGAAAAAAAGGTTCCTTTAGAAAAAAAAGGAAGCCACAAGCCGGTAAACATCATGGTACCAAGCATTTCGTGGAAGCACGTGGTTAGTTGTTATGATAATGAAGCAGAACAATACACCTCAATGACCTGCTTCTTTGTAATGTTATAACAGAACAGTGTGAGAACGTGTTTGATTCATTATTAAACAAAGTATGAATCCAGCTTAAAACATTGAGGACCAAAATAAGATGGCTTTCCGTCCGTTTAGCATTTTCATTTTCTGGATCGAATAAGCTCAGCAAATAGCCTCAGAAAAATAAATGAACAACGGAATAATGTTTGAAATACTGAACTAAAATGTTTAAGAGTTGAAATGAGAAACCCAACATGCACCAGTTCTACCTAGCTTTCTGTCCCTTCCTGTTTTGGTTCCTAGGGTCCCGGTTTTAAAGTTTCATCACTCTGAGGTAAATACCCTGCAGGAAGCTTCTCTATTCCTTTTCTGATGATGGCTTTTTTCATACTTGTTTCTCCATGGGAAAGTTTTGGAAATTTCTTTTTAACATCGAGATATGATCCAGAAACTGTGGTAGTAGAGTACATAACTGCAGATCCCTCACTACTTTCTGGAGCAAGAATCACTTCTTCTTCTCCACTGACTTCATATATTTCAGCATATCCAACACACTCGGAGATGGCATTAGAAGACACATCAATTTGCTCTTTGGACTCTAGTATCCCGTGAGCAACATATTGTGGTGCTGGTGCCCTGTACTTTTTATCAGCATCGAAGTTTTCACTGTGAGTCGATTTCAGTTCGTTTGTAACCTCCTGGGACAGTTCATGCTTTGCATCTCGAACATGACAATCATCTCCACTGTCAGCATCTTCCAAAGCAAGCTGTAAATTGCATATCACACATAAATCAAAACCTTGAATATTGGTTTCCAACGGATCAAGATATTCCACATGGAATTTGAATGAGAAGTACTAGAAAAGTAACACCAAATTTGCGCACACGAATCCTCACAAGCATGCCCAAAAAATTTTAGAATACAAGAAGATTTCAGCATAACTCACACCCATGTTAGATTGTTGATGGAAGGTTAGTCACTGAACTGTTGATATGAGGAAATTCAAAGATTAAACAGCAAACGTGCATTTTGATTGTTGCAGTGAGCAGAGCTAGTAGTGACTCATTGCTGGTAGATCAACATCTCTTTCTTCGCAGACAGTAATGATCATGAAGTAGACGCTGAGCTCACCGAATCAAAATGCTCGTGAGGTAGTTGCAGAGCTTTCTCCTTGCCGTCAGCAACATTCTCTTCCTCGTTCTCCTGCTCTTCATCTGGCTCATTCGCAAGGATAACAAAATCCTCCTCCAAATCCTCAACCCCGGACTCAACGGCCGGCGAATCGCTCCCGTCAAGCAGCCTAGCGACATCCAGGTCAATAGCCTCCTCAGCCCGACGAGCCGCCACCACCGCAACCTCCCCGGAAGCAAGCGGTGTATGAGTGAAGTCGTACGCCTGCACGACGCGTGAACAGAGTTAGCAACCTGGGCAGACAGACGAAACAGCGTACGATGCTGACGCAAGCAGAGACGGGGGGACCTTGACGTCCACGGGGAGGCCGGAGCGCGCGGGGCGGCGGCTGGGGAGGAACACGGCCGAGGATCCCCCGCCGCCGGTAGAGGACAGGGAGGGGCGGAGCTCGCGGAGGTGGGCGAGGTAGTCGTAGCCGTCGTTGGGGAGGCCGAGCTCCAAGATCTCTCGGCGGACGTGCTCGGGCAGGGGAAATCCGCCGTCGTCGGTCGAGGTGGAGGAGGAGGGGGCGGGTTCGCCGCCGTCTCCCCCTACGGTGGCGGCGGTGGAGGACGAGAGGCCCTCGTCGTCGGCGAACCCGGGAACGGAGTAGGGGTTGTCGTCGACGCGGACGAAGACGCGGTCGGAGGCGTCGGCGGCCCCGGGGCGCGGGCAGAGGCGGAACGTGGCGAAGTTGCGGGGCTTGCGGTTGCGGCCTCGGCCCATGGCGTCCACGACGGCGGCGAGATGGGTAGGCCGTAGGCGAGGCGAGGCGAGGCGCGACGCAGACAGACGCTGGCGTAGAGAAGTGAGAGCCACACCTACATTGGACGGACTGGGCTGTCATGGCGGTTTTTGCTATCTCCTGGTGGGCTGGGCTTCCCGAAATGGCTAGATTCGGCTTATAAGCTGTTTATTTGACCCCATCTATATATCCCCGCCTGAATCTATCTACTCCCTGAAAAAAAACACAATCTAGAAGTTCAAATTTATTTAACAAAAAACGCAATCCAGGAGTTCAAAACCAGGCTATACAACCTGTTCGGTAGGCTGGCTGGGCTGGCTGGTGCTGGGCTTATCAGCCCAGTCGTTCGGCAGCCCAGCACCAGCCGAACGGCTGGTCTTATATCCGTTGCTCGGTCTAGCATACGGTGTCTCACTCTCCCCTTTCTCCCGTCGGTGGCTAGGGTTCCACACACACGCGCCGCTCGTCGCCGTCTCTCCACACGTTTACCGGCGGTGGTCCGCGCCGCGTCACCGAGCGCCGTTCGTGGCCACCGGATCCGGGCGCGGCCGCCTCTCTACGCCGTCCTCCTCGCCGCATCGGTGACAGTGACGTCCTCCTCCTTCCCCCACCCTGCCTCCATCGACGGCGCCTTCGGCCAGCAAGGTAACCCGAATCCCACGCCGCCGTCCTCTCACCTGGCTGCCTCTGAGCCGCAGTTGTTCGTCTTGTAGTTTCACCCCCGCGCGGTTAGGGTTTCCCCCTCTCTCCCCGGGCCTCGGCGACAGTGCGCTCGGCCTCTGTCCCCAGACACCGCCTCCATCAATGGCGACTCCTTCCACCACAGTAAGCCCCCCCGAAACCCGACACCGCCGCAGTTTGACCCCGCCGAATCTGAGATCCAACATGTTTTCATGTCTGCTCCTGTATGTGTCGGATAGAAATCCCCGCATCTTGTTTCTATATTACAGAACTGCTCCACCTACAGATTTTAAGAAGTTTCTGATTACTTTCTGAACAGATCTGGTAGATGATGCTTAATGGCTTAGTTAACCATCGAATCACCTTTTGGTAACAACTAATAAGTTGTCTTACTTTTCATAAGCTTTGTAAAATGTTAAGTTTTTGTAAACTAGAACTCTAGTTATAACTGTTTCTAATTTCAATGCCAGATTTTGTCCAAATCTAGACAGAGTTGTTTTCTTGTATTGTTTCAACCTGTTAACTGTTGAATGAGCTCTTGATGATAGTTACAAAGTTGTAGGTGGTTTCTTAAACTCTTCAGAAAGTATAGGATCACCCTTGTGGGATCTCTATAGTTTCAGTTATGATTGATAGAAGTGACTGCTATGCTGCGGTTCTGAATCTGTTGGTACATAGAGTTGATTGTTTTAGCTCATTCTTGCCTAAGTGGTGATTAGTATAGCTTCAGGCTTCATTAGTGTTAACTTAGTACACAATGAATTTTCTGTTGATATTCTTTTTCACATTATGTTAGACAATACACATGTAATGTTCTTCACCCCTGTAAATGTTTAATTTTTTAGATTATGTTTATCATCTTACAAGTGTACTCTATGATTGCACTGCAGACATAGAAGGGACGTTTTGTCCGGTTGTGAGCAACACTGCCCAAACTGGCAGCGTCGTCGACTTCATCTTGCTCTCCAACTGCTAGCAGCCACTACAACCTCTGCTCAAAACGCCGCAAACGGACACAAAAGGCAAGTTAGGGATATGATTTGGCAATTAGCTGTTTTGATTTGGGTTTTAATTCTCCTTTGGTAATGTTACAGTGACAGTGAGTGGATTTGGGTTTTAATTCTCCTTTGTGATCTTTTAATAAAAAATTGGACTTTGTGCTTGCATGTTGACTTGGTTTTCCCTGATGGACAATCTTGGCTTAGGCATTTGATTTTGGCAGGTTGGTACTTGGTTGGACAACCATCTAGTTTGTTTTCTTGACATGTCTTCTATTCCATGGCCAATTATGGCATGGCCTCTATTGTATGGACAATCTTGGTTGTGGTGGAGAATGAGATCAGTGCCAATTGATTCCCTATTTTATTTATGGGATAAGTGTTCTAGTTATATAGTTTTGGTTTGCTCTATGCTTCCTACACCTGAATACAATGTTCGAAATTATTTGTTGTTACAGTAAGGGCTATACTAAGTCACGTATGCTTCTGGCAATTTTGCTAGTGGTGCATTACTAATAGCTTTGTCGATCCTTGAATCAGATGAGCCAGGACCGTGCTTGCTGGGATGATAGAACAACCTCTCTGATTCTTGACCTAATCATCAAGCAGAAAGACCTCTGTCACTGGAACTCCACTGGTCCAACCTCACTAGGGTGGAGCAATGTCGTTCGTGAATTCAACGAAGCCACGAACCTCGGGTACAGCAAGAAAACATGCCAGAACAAGTACAACGAGCGAAAATGTTGTTACTTCAATTGGCGCGACGGATAGACCCATACTGGGCTAGGCCGTGACCCGCTGACTGGAGAGGTTACAGCTGACCCCAAGTGGTACGGCGCCAGCCCCAGGGTACTAACTACACGCATTTCCTTGACTTTTTTTTAGCAATTAGGTTCCTACTAACTCTGTACTAACTTCGCCATCACTTGAACACGTGTAGGAAAGTAGCCAACCTGCTAGAAACAAGTTCAGACGACCCCAATGCTGCGAGCAACTGATCACGATTTTGGGACGCACCCCACGTGACAGGGGCCAGTTGCTATCGGCGGGGGCATCGACCTGACAAGTCACCCAGTAATGGAAGCCCTCGCACTCCTCCATCCTTGTCGGACGAGCCGGTCGTGCCACCTAGTAGTCATCAGTCCTCGAAGAGAGTCCATAAGGAATATTCAGTTAACAGTCCTTGCATCAAGAAGAGTAGCCAAACTCCATTCGTAGAAGAGTGCCTTGAAGACCTGGGCCAATTTATCAGAGAGGCTAGGTCCCAGAAGGCCCGTCGTAACACCGATGCTCAGGAGTTGGCCCAAGTCCAGGACATTCTGATGCAAGATGGTATCAGCAAGGCTGATGTAGTATTCGTGCAAGCCCTAAACCTTTGCAGAGACAGGCTCCGTCGTTAGGATTTTCTTAAAATGAAATCTAAAGAGGGTCGGCTGAACTGGATCAATGCGACGTGGGCCTTTGTGTGCTCCAGCAAGTCCCAGTGATCAGCACATTTCTTGTTTTTCTACTGTTTGTGGATATCCACCATGTGCATATTGAGTTCATTCTGTTTGTTGTTTCGTTATGTTCGTTTTTTTATTACCAAAGACCATTGCGGAGAACTAAGTGCATGTCGTTGTCTCGTGTTTTGAATAAAAATTTTGTGTAGTGCTGTGAGTGTTGTAAGACATTATACATGTATCACTTTTCTCTTGTACATTCCAACCTGTTTTTAAGGTGCTATCTAGTTGAGGTATCTTGATATGTTCACTTATTAGCAAATGTTTTGTTCCTAATATCTGCATTACAATCTGATTGATTTCTGCCCATTTGCAGGTAGCATCATGAGCAGCACTGACGAGTCGTCGTACAGCGATACTTCCAGTGATGGACTGAGCACTGTGACCTTGGCGAAGGCAGCAGTCGTCCTTCTGAAAGGTATTCTATCACAGCAAAGGCCTGAGTTAAATCCTCCTTGTCCCATTCCTAAGCTAGCTAGAGCCCAATGGATGCAGCTTACCCTTGCCGACCAAACCAGATGTTTAGACAATTTGCGCATGACGCATGATGCCTTCATGCATTTGCATGAAACCCTGCTGCCGTTTGGGGCATAGAAATACAAGGTATCACATCAATGATTTTAGGGGCATAGATTTGCAGTAGTTACAGAGGGAGGAGAAATTCAACTACATTCATGCGAAGTTGCGAAATGTAATTGAAAGGAGGTTTGGGGTGTTGAAAGGACGGTGGCAGATTCTGGACGGGGTGCCGTACTACAGTAGGATGAAGTAGGCTATGATAATCATTTCATGCTTTGCTTTAAATAATTATTTGTGGATGCGTAAGTATGGCGCAGATCCACCCTCGTATGAGCTGCCGGAGTGGGTTGAGCTAAATCGGGGAACCCTAATCTCTGGAGTTAGGGAGTTAATATCTATGGTTCTATGGAGTGGTGTCTGATTTAGGAAAGTTGAGGTAATACAGCTGGTCCTCTATTGCTGTGCAGTAACTTACCTGCTTTTGTTCTAATGATATGACATCTTTCTCTAAGTTGTTCATTTCTATGTCAGGGCTTGTGTATTGCATGGATTACTTGGAGAAGAATATTGACTAGCTTGAAGAAAAACTAAAGCCTCTTATTGAAGGTGAGTAAAAGAATACCTCCCTGAAGGCGATTATTTGTATGTGGTTTGGGTCAAGGCTGTTGTTTTTTAAACCAGTAGCTTTAGGTACAATTCCATGGCAGTCTTGTCTTATGGATGTGTAAGGTTTTGTGGGACTTTGTTCGTTTCAAAAAATGTTTTATGGGACTATCATATTGCGTTCGTTGGTGTATGGGGAATTTTAGTGTCAGAATTACAAGTGCCAAGTTCTATAGTGTTTGGTGATGTGATGAAATACTCTGGTTCATTTGTCTACGGACAATGGACTAGTTGCTACACTGTTTCTATGATTCACCATGGGAAGCAGTGGAACAGATAATCCGTCTAAGACAAGGTAGGCATCTGCCCCTCAGGTTCTTGATGCTGGGTCTGTGGCATTATAATTTATGCGAAAAAGATGACTTGCTAAAAATTTGTCCTTCCGTGTAATAGGAGCAGCAACCACCTGCTACCTCAGGTGCTGCAACACCGACTGTTTTTCCTGATTGGTCCAGTTCTATAGTCATGTCGGCGTTATGATCTTAAGCTTTCTTTAAGGATTCTGTTCCTCAGAGGTATGATTTCATCATATATGTTGTCTTCAAGGATTCTGTTCAATGCTTGAGTCAGGTGTGGCTAGCATATTCTCCTATTCATTAGATAGGCAAGCAAAATTTCTGGTTGCAGGGCATTATAGCTAACTTCTGCTTCTTTAGTTTCCAAGCAGGTAAACTGCATTCAGCCATCAGCATCTATGATCGTATGATATCCTCTGACATTTCTCAGTCTATGCAGACATTTAATTTAATGATAAGGTAGATAAGTTTATAGAAACCCCTGGAAAATGGGACCCCTAGTTTGGAATTGCATTGTTTGTAGCACCACGTCATCACTCATCAGCTTCAATCTTCAATTCAGTGTTTACGGCAAAGGAGGAAAGCTGGACAAGGCTGTTGAAATGTTTGCTGCTGCACAGAAGCTAGGCTTGCCGATTGATGAAAAGATGTACACAAACATGCTTAGCTTATATGGAAAAGCCGGTCAAGTTCTTGTGCCCTGGAAACAAAGCAAGTAAAGATCTTCTGATTCATTATTTTTGGCCACTGCTTTAGTTTTCCTTCTGTCCAGTTCTAAGACTATGGATTTTTCATATTTTCAGGTAGGCATCAGGGGGTGTCTTTAATGTTCGAAAGAATGAAGGAAGATGGGATCAGGCCTGGAAAGGTTCGCTTTCATGCAATGTTACTTTTGAAATTGCTTTCAGAAAACAAGGACCGCTGGAGTTCCCCCATGATCATCTAAAGCAAACATGGCTAATTTGGACCAAACTTGCAATGTGCAGATTAGCTTCAATTCCATGATCAATGCATGTGCCACTTCAGGACTATATAGCAAGGCGAAAAGCATATTCCAGGAGATGCAGGACTGTGGTCACACTGCCGACTCGTTCTCCTATCTCGCGCTGATCAGAGCATACACGGAGGCTAAACTGTACACTAAGGCAGAAGAAGCCATCCAGATGATGCTGAACATTGGACCTAACGGGCATGTAGCCTCATTACATGACTAACTATTCCAGCGCTTGAGTTGCAAACTGTAAATTATTGGTTCAAACTGTGAATCAACATGATCTAGAAATACATGGTAGTTTGAATTTGAAAGTTTGAAATCAGCATGAGCTACAATTAGTTGGCGCCAATTTTTGAACTTCTGCAAACCAGCTGCTGGCTAGAGGCTAGAGGCTGGAATTGGCTGGCTGTCTAAATGTCAACGGGGAATTCCCCATCGGGGGTTACTGCCCCATCCCCGTCCCCGCAGGGGCAAATTTCCCCCGTCCCCGTCCCCGTGAAGGCTCTTGGGGAGCACTTCTTCCCCATCCCTGTCCCCGCTCGGGGATTTAATCCCCGCGGGGATCCCCATCCCCGCATCAACTGCACACCCACGCTGTTGCCATCCTGGATCTACACCTAGACGTGTCGCCACCGACGAATCTGCACCTGGAGGCACCATCGGTGGAGCCCATGCAGCCGAATCTGGTGGAGGCGGTGGAGGTCGAGCAACGCCGCCACCGCTTGCTGTATCGTGCGCGTGTGGCCCCCTCTGCTGGATCCGCTCCTCGCGCTGGATTTGCCTCCTCGCCGCAGATCCGCCACCTCCATTGCCGGTGCACCCTCCGCGCTAGGGCCTCTGCCTCTAGGGGCCTCTACCGCGCCATCGACGGGCTCAGGAAGTCGGGAGGGAGCTACGCCGCAGGAGGGAGATTGAGGGGCGACGAGGCCACGCCATCGACGGGATCCGGAGGGAGCTGCGCCGCAGGAAGGAGAGGGGTGCCCTCAGGAGGGAGGAGGAGGACACCACCCGCTGGATCCGGGAGGGAGGGAGGGAGAGCCTCCCTGCGTCGTCGTCGATGGGCTCGGGAGAGAGCTGTGCGCCTGTGCTGTCGGAGGGAGAGGGGCAGCCTCGGGAGGGAGGGAACGAATGAAAAGGATAATGTTAGGGTTACAAATTGTCTTATATATGTATACAGGAATTGGGCCTTATCAGATGGGCCTTAAATATTTTGGGTCCCCACGGGGAACGGGGATGGGGGCATGTATACCATCCCCGCCTCCATCATATCCGATGGGGATGATTTTTCCCCATTTAATTCCCCATGAGGAGAAGATTTGTACCATTCCCGTTCCCTAATGGGTGAATTCCCCGCGGGAAATCGGGGAACGGGCCCCGTTGACATCTTTAGTTGGCTGGGCTGGCTGGTCTAGCCCTAGTACCAGCAAGCCAATTCAGCCCCGCCGAACAGGCTGATAGGCGCCAGAGCCTGGATGGGACCCACACCAACAGGCACCTAGGCTGCTGCCAGCACGACACTTCTCATGCAAAAAGAAAAGAAAAGAAAAGAAAAATCAGTCAGGAGCCTTGTCGTCCACTCGTTACCGCAGGAGGCCAGCAGGTGCCGCATGCTTCGCAATGCAGGACCGAGCAGTTTCTTCGTCGTTGATGCGCGTGAAGACGTGGTTTATAAGACACGCTTTCTATCTTTAATAACTATCTTACCACGTCATCAAAATACTTAGATGACAATACAAATAATGCTCATAAAAACTATGATAGCTTTTACATTAGGAGTGTCCTCGGGCCTTAACAAATTTTAGGCATTTTTTAATATTTTTATATGCATCACGAATTGTACTTTAGCTTATTGCATTTGCTCGTGAATAAGAAAGTCAAAAATACTTTTCTTTGAGAAGCAAACAAACATTACAAAGCTTTTGCCATGGATTCATCCGGAATGCACGTGTGTGTGGCACGTGGCGTCATCTATCAATAATCATAAACATAGTACTATAAATGAGCGAAGGAATTGAAAACAATTTCTACCAAAAAATTCCTATCCACCCAATATCTGAAACGCATCAAGCGGTCCAAGCCAATTTTGGTTCATAAATTGACACAAGTCTGAATGAATTAGGGAGATACCCCTACTGATCATCTCATACACAGAACAGTAATGGAATGGAATGGAAATGGCTTTATGTAGATTATTATGGCCTTCGCCTGATTACTTATATATGGTCTACCTGAGTGAACATGGCATCCAAATGGTGAAAAAGGTGTGGAGATGGTATAAAACATGGCATGGGCTTCATTTCCTTTACCATCGGCAGGGCAACGACATCAAGCCCTGTACGTTTGGCCGAAAAGCTATAACTGAAAATATTATTGATTGATTTGTTGTGAAAGAAAAATAATGTTTATTAGCTAAAAAGTATGACTTATAAACCAAACGAACATGGCGAATGGTTTAATCTCATTTAATCAGACGGTTCCTGTTAATCTGACGGTGGGCCCGTAGCACGTGTTTTTTTTCACCTTCGTCGCAATCTTTTTCACCGAGCACTGCTTACCCGCCCGCTTGTACCCACGGCGGTTACTTCTCCGTGAATCCTCCGCTGCGCTCCCCCTCCGCGGCATCGCGCCTGTTGCCGTACGCCCCATCTCCCACCGGTTCGCGCCTGTGTCCGCCCTCCTCCTCTCGCCCCTGCGCGCCGCCGAAGCCTCGTGACCCCCGGCCGACGACGTTCCCGACGGCGGCTGCTGCTGCAACGACCCCCTGTTGCCTATCCGCCGGCAGCCAAGGCCGACGCGTACCCTTCTCCCGGCGCGTACCCGCTCGCCATCACGACCGACGCGCTACGTCGGGGGCTCGTGATCGGAGACATGATCTCGGACTCATCGGCGTACATGTCGGCTACGACGCCGGGTTCGGCGACGGCCGTGGCTTCGATGGCGGCTTCAATTTCTAGAGCGCTATGAGGGTGACGACACGCTGTGCGGAATTAGCGAAACCTTGGTGAGAGATGTGGAAAAGATTGCAATTTAATTGCTTGCTACCAGGTGAGAACTGATTAATGATGCCCACCTAGAGATGTTTATAGGATTTGCCTCTGAATGTTCTTGCGCTATTACACTCTATAGTATGAACTGGATCTGCTTGCTGACGGCACGCTGCTTGTATGCCAGCATAAAAGGCTTTTGCTTTTTGCATGGCTGAATGTTTCAGTAAGAAAAGTTATTAAATGCTTGCATAAAGAAGTTTGGGTTAGGATCCTCGCACAATTGTTCTAGAATCTGTTGCACGGTGTAGATGTAGAGATGGGAGGTTCATTGGTCGGTGGCTCGGTGAGAGGAAATGGGTGCGCAAGCAGTTCAAAAAATGATTTTGAGTACTCCTTGGCACTGCTTAATACTGGCTTGTTCATGCGGAAGGGGAGAAATCAACGTCATGTTTTTTTAGAGTTTTTTTGTGCTATATAAGGTTAAAAGATATACAAATTTCCTTAATCCTTATATGCACATGTCAATGACCTTAGCTTGTATCTCCCTGTAAAACAGATGAAAGAAAAGAGTTTGAGCTGAAAAATCCTGTGATACGAACTAATATAATGTATAGAAACTACTAAGTGGGATGACTGATCAAATAACAATGAGTGATTTTTAAAACATTGTGTCCCAATAACAGTAAATATATTGTTAGAATTTCTTATAGTCAGTTTTCTGGACTCCTGTATTGCAAATTAATACTTATTAAATTTTCTATTTCCAATGAAATCTGCACAGGAAGCTCTTTCAGCACTTGCAGAGGTCTGCAGTATGCGCTTTGTTCATGGAGTAAGTACCCGGACTGGATTGATGAGAATAGACTACCCTACCGCTGCATGGCTTTCCAAGCAATTGTGATGTTGTGTTAACTGTGCTTGTGCGCAGCCGCAGCCACCATCCAACAAAGTTGCGTCGCTGCAGGGGGTGGCGATGCAGACATGGCGGGCTCCCCTACCTGGGAGCTACGCGAGTTAGCCGAGCAAAATGAAAGCAGAAAATGCCATGGGTAATTTTGGAGTGTAAGATAGGAAATTTGATTCATTCATGCTAATTGTTGCAAGTAATTTCCTCTCATAGATCTGTTGTTGTGATATAGCATTGCTCCGGTGACATTTGCCTATGCCTGAAACATGAACTTCTTTTTGCTGGGGAGTGCCAGCTTTGCGACCAAGTTTTTGGGTGCAGTCAATCTTTGAGGGATGAGTGCTTTGCTGCTGCAATAACAAAGAACTGTTTATCTACTACTCAGTTTTGGAGAGGCAATTGCTATGAGTAAACGCCTAAACGGTCACTAGAGAAACTGTTTGTTCTGCTAGACATGTACGCAGATAATGTGCGAACTTCAAATGGAGGTAAATCTCTGATTCTGACCATATCTACAATGTCATATTTCAGCTGCCAACCACTGCTCTTGTGTGGTCCATTTGGACTAAACTGAATGTTCAAATCCTTTATCTGTCTCTAGAACTTACCGTTGCCATCAGGAATCCTACAGTACCTGTCTTGAGTGCTTGGTCCATTTGTATTTATGACATTTCATCTGATTTGATATAAAACATTGCAACATATGTTTACCTAATCTACAACTTTCTGCTTGTATATAATCAAGTAACAGGAGTGGCCATATATTATAGGTAGGGGTGTGAATTGATGCTCCTAAAGGTCTCCACCAAACTGAATTGTTAAGTTTTAACTCACATGGAGAAAATCGATTTTCTTTTCTCTGAGTTTGCTTGAAAAAGTTCACTTCTCTAGAAAACAATTGTAGGACATATGTAGAGTTGTAGACTATTAGGTTAATTTCAGTCGGTTTAAGATATGTAAAAATTAAATATACTTTAGATTTGTGATTATTTGGTGAAACCGGTGGTTTATGCATATTTTCTCTCGTGTATTCTGAGAACATTTGATTAGCATAACAACCAAGCATTCACCATGACAAGGTATGTCACTAATAATCATAAACGAACGATAATACAATTTAGTTCATACAAGTTTGTGTTCTAGATACATTTAGCCTAATTGAACTGCAGAGAGGCAGATAATGGCTCCAAATAGAACAAAACCTATGTTCAAACTTATTTGCGATGCTGCTATGGAGAGTAGCCTGCTAACAGAATGCATGAGCATACACTGGCAGCTCACTTTGTAACCTTTCCTAAATGCAACACTCTGGGGCAACCTTGGCTAAATGGAACCTTTCAAATGATCCTTGCTCTCTCCCCCCTCCTCTCTGTATGATTGGCACAGTTAGATGCAGCTCTCATGGTAAAATGTATTCTGTTAGGAAGGGTGTGCTATTTCATTTTCGCCGTCCTTTTTTACAAAGTTCAGATCTTTTCTTACTGGTTAGAATAGTGTTCCCATATTTTTGCACTCACCAATATTAAATATATTGCTTGGACCAGCTTGAATGCAGCACTCACCAAAGATGCAGAGTGGGACTTCGATGGTGCAGGTTGAAAGCCATTGATGCCTAGGGTTATGCCCCTACAGATGGTCAATCTCCCTATATTTCTCCATTTGTTTCCTCGGATGCAACTGTAGATGCTTAACACTGAGACATAAGATTTTGCATTGATTCTTGCTGCCTTCTTAATGTTGATGCAAACTATATTCTGAATTTTGCAAATGTTATTAGTCTGTTAGCTAGATGCAAACTTCAGTTATCTTGGTTTTGGTGTGCTCAAGATGCAATGGAGAAGATGAAAATTGCATCCATCTGATGTACTCCATTGTATTATGAAGATTGCCTTTTGATCTATTTTACCGAACAATCCATGTATTCCGATTTTGAGACAGTTTCTACAATCTATTTTGCATTAGAAAAAAACAGGATTTATGGTTGCACCCTGTTTATTAAAAAAACAATTATTTCCTATGATATAATAACTTTGTAATTATAATAATTGGTTTTACAAAATTTATCATTATTCATCCATTATGAAAGATTTTCTATAAACACGTGCGTGGCGCGCACGCATATGTTCACTAGTTATAAGAAAAGAGTAGCTTACATTCATAGTTAAAAAGGTCACTTATTTTGGAAACTGTCCAACATTGATAAAGGCCATTGAGAAAAAAATCATACAATATGCTCCAAGCATTCGAAGATGATGGAATATTTTATAGACTATACAATATACTTTACAAAAACTGTACAGAAATATAGCGGGGTCGATGGTAAAAGTTCAGAGGCATAAGGTCCATGCGCTTATATAGTTTCAAATGTAAAATAACATATATCCCGTGAGTCATAACTTACAACATAAGAACAGAAACACATACAAATAGCATATTTGTCTCAATGCTTTCCTATATTTTTTTCCCTATGGAGATCTGGCGCTTAAATACAATTTACATGATTATTTAATGTCTTATCTACAAATAAGATTTCAAAGAGTTGCATGGACTCCTTCGGCTGTTGTGAGGCTAATAATTGAACCTGGAACTGTGCTATAATGACTTGATGGTCTTTTGATTAATAGTTGAAAGGCCGGGGCTGTTTGGCCCTTCAACAACAACAACAAAGTCTTTAAGTCCCAAACAAGTTAGGATAGGTTAGAGTTGAAACCCAGCAGAAGCCATCAAGATTCAGGCACGTGAATAGCTGTTTTTCAAACACTTCTATCTAAGGCTAAGTCTTTAGGTATATTCCATCCTATCTGAGGCCCTTGAACTCTAAAAAAAAAAAAAGAGCTGCATGGATATCAACTCAGCGATGAACTTCAAGCCCCACTTGTTTGCCCTGAGATCTCTTCAAAATTTTCTTAAGACACACTGCCACATATGTCATCTCTGGCCTTCGATTAACATCGAGATTAGACATTGCGCAATTATTTCTGTGATACTGTAAAGAAGCTCCATGTTTTCTGTTGTTGCAATTTCCGGATCAACAAGTTGGATCACTTTATCATTTGTGTAACCATTAAGAAAATCACTGGGCAACCGATCAACTGACTGCCTTTTCCTTGTAATGAGTTTTAACAGCACAATTCCGAAACTGAAAACATCAGATTTAATGGTTAACAGGCCACTCTGCCTATACACTGGATCCATGTATGTAATATCAGCAGTGACATGGTTGGTGTATCGTCTATCTAGAGTAATCAATGTAGATAAACTAAAGCCTGAGATCTTTGGTACAAAGTCATCAGTTAGAAGTATCTTATCTGGTTTAACATTACCATGCCGAATCTCCATTGTGGTTTCTGAATGCATATAAGCTAGGCCCCTTGCTGTTTGTGTAGCAATTTGTCGACGTACATCCAAATTGAGAGGCATCCTGTTGGATCCATGTAGAAGGTCAGCGAGGCTACCTTGGGACGCAAACTCAAACACCATAATCGGGATATCGTCTTCTAGGCAAACACCAATGAGCTTGAGAATGTTCTTATGAATGACTCGAGATTGAATGTTGATTTCATCTATAGTTTTTTCTTTTATCCACAAAAGATCCATGGGCTTTTTCACTGCAACTGGCTTGTAATTACCACCAATAAACCCCACATAATTGTCAGCAAATTCACCTTTTCCAATAAGGTTCCTATTTTCTAAAATAGGCTTTAGTTCCACCTTTTTAAATACCCATACACTGTTCACTTTTCCTAATATTGGACTGTTATTCTTGATAAATTTTCGATGTGCAGTCAAATCGAAGTTGTCAAAATTTCCCACATTATAGACCTGTGTGAAGCTCGAGGTGTAGATTGTGCTGCCATCATGGTTGATACTCTGTGTTTCCAATAATTGATCTGACTGATGGTTAGCTCTTATAAGCATGTAAAGATGCGTTGCTACATCTGTCATCTCTGGCCTTTGATCAACATCAAGATTTAGGCATTGCGCAATTATTTCTGTGATACTGTAAAGAAGTTTGATGTTTTCTGTTATTGCAATTTCCGGATCAACAACCTGGATCACTTTCTTATTTGTGTAAGCATAAAAAAACTCCTTGACCAACCAAGTACTGTCAACTGACTGCTTTTTCCTTGTAATGAGTTCTAACAGCACAATTCCGAAACTGTAAACGTCAGATTTACTGGTTAACAGGCCACTTCGCAGATACACTGGATCCATGTATCCTATATCATCAATGACATAGTCGGTGTATTCCCCATCTCGAGCAATCAATGTAGAAAAACCAAAGCTAGAGATTTTTGGTACAAAGTCATCATTTAGAAGTATATCAGCTGGTCTCACAGAACAATGCAGAATCGTCGTTGTGATTTCTGAGTGCATATAAGCTAGACCCCTCGCTGTTTGTGCAGCAATTTGTAGGCGTACATCCAAATTGAGAGGCATCCTGCTGGATCCATGTAGAATGCCATCGAGGCTACCTTTGGATGCAAACTCAAAGATAAGAATGGGGATATCGTTTTCTAAGCAACAACCAATGAGCTTGAGAATATTCTTGTGATTGACTTGAGATTGAATGACAATTTCATTTGTAAATTCATCCTTTTGTTCAACACTATCTTTTATTGACCTCTTAACTGCAACTGGCCATTTATCATCGCCAAGATACCCCTTGTAAATTTCAAAAAACTTATTTCTCTCAATACAGAGGCCACTTTCAAAAATTGGTCTCAGCTCCTTCATTTTGAATAGCACTAGTGTTGGAGAGACATTCCTGATGACTTTGCTGCGTGAAGTCCTACTGAAAATGTCCATACTGCCCACCTTGTAAAGCAATGTGGAGTTTGAGCTGGACGTGGTTATATTGTCCTGGTTGATTTTTTGGTCTCCCCATAATGACCATTGAGTAGTTTTTGCCTTCCCTTGCTCATGGTATGATTTTGTATGCATGTGAAGACGCTGTACAACATCTTTCATGTCAGGGCGTTCACTGAAGTTCCTTTTGAGGCAATCAGTTACAAGCTTTCCAACTTTATTCAAAATCTTCGAATCAACATTCACTATTTCAGAATCAAGCATCTCTCTTACCTTTTTCCCCTTTTCAAAAGCTTTCATGAAGTTTTCTGTGAGATCAGTACATATCCCGTTTTCACATATTTTCTTCCTAGTGATTACTTCTAGAAGAACAACTCCAAAACTGTAAACATCATTTTTTGGATTAATGCGCCCCTTAAGAACAAATTCAGGATCCACATAGCCAATGCTCCCAATTACATTGTTGGTGTACTGAGTTCTGTCCATTGATAATAACCTTGATATTCCAAAACCAGATAATTTTGCACCCAACTCATCATCTAGAAGTATGTTTTCAGGCTTGATGTCACCATGAATGATTGGTTGATACATTGAGTGCATGTAGTTTAATGCTTCTGCGCATTCCATAGCAATACTCAGCCGGGTAGCTAATGAAATGGGATCATGAGATTCATGAAGAAGTTTACTGAGGTTTCCTTTGGAGACAAACTCTGTGACCATCATCAAAGCATTTTCTTCTGCACAGTAGCCCAATAGCCTGACTACACTCTTATGGTTTATCTGAGAATGGACAATCAACTCTTTGGCAAACCCTTCATTGTAATTCTTCTGGATATATTTCTTAACTGCAACTTGACTACCATCATCAAGAATTCCATGGTAAACTTCTCCAAAAGCTCCTTTCCCAATGTGTGTGGCATAATTCTTCGTGTTCCTTTGGATGTCATCTTGAGTGAATCGAGTTATATTGTGATTGTTAACTGGTCTCCACATGGCCTTTTCATGGTCTTTGATTAAGTCTGCCAGCTTGTTCTCCGGAAGATCCATTTAACAGATGCAAGAAAGATTATGCAGGGAGCAAAATACTGATGACCTGTCACCACAAAGATGTCCATTCACAATGCTGAACTCATTTTGAAGATACAGGGAGGTTTACAGAACTTTGCATAATTACAGCAAAAGCATGCCTTCACAATTTGAATGAACAAGCAGATCTGATCTACAGTGTTTTTCTCTAAAAAACTGATGCACAATGGTATTTCGTTGGGTATTCAGGCATAATCGTGAGAGGTTGGAGACATTTTTCTTGTGTGTGTTCTGTTACAACAGATGTAAAGAATTGGATCGCAGGTGGGGATAACAAATTCCATTTCTCTGCGAACTGCATCATGCATTGACCTTGGATGCCAGATGGACCAATACTAACATATGCAGTATTATGCCTCAAAAGTAATTATGAAAGCACTTGTTCTGAGTAGGTCTACTGTTTGAAATTACAGGCAAGTCATGACAATTTTTTAGATATTATTGATTCACAGCGCTCTCTAAGCTGTACAAAGTTTATTCACGGAGGGGACAGAGAATTTTGACTAATTCCAGAGGTGCATATTCATTTATGAGCAACAACAAATGCAACTCTGTGCCTGAACAAGAATCGCGGCTAATCCCCATATTAGTCAGATAAATGGCTAGTAGGGAGTAGCATATATTCTGATAATTTACACAAGCATACATAAAAAAGATTCTCTTGTCAAATTAATCCACACAAAGCTGGGATGGAAAAGTTAGAAGAGACAAAACGGACGCTAGAAATCGGCTGAAGGTATGTAAGCACAGACGCACGCATACCTCTCGAATCTCGATTGATCCGCCAGCCGGGTAATTCTGCGCGAAGTGGTAGCAGGTCGATTGATGGCACCGTGCCACCGTTGAAGGATCATGGCATACCAAGGACGACGAGCTGCCTTTGGGTCTCTGTAGTCACCGCTTGTTGTTGGTACCTTACTGCCAACGCATATATATAACAAAATGAGTTAAATACACCCACGGACTTTGAACTTGTATGAGTCCATATAAATTCTCAGATTGTATTTTTAAACCACTTATATTATTTACCGACGCGCTCTAGTCTATACCTCTCTGTAGGCCTAAAAATATGCATTTAGACCCCCGTAGGTTTCTCCTGTTTTCATTTCCATACCTCCTCGCCTCCTGCCGGTACCGCCTCACGCTATGCAATGCAACAGTCCCTGTTTAGTGTTTATCTCCCTCCGTGACGTGAACAGCAGGATTTGCTTGGTCTCACTCTCAGCCACGGCGGAAGCGGAAAGGTGCACGGTGCACCTTGCCGCACTCTCGTCGTCGTCCTCCAGACTCCAGTCCTCCAGAGCCAGCGGGACGTCGGTCCCTGTCGAGGCCACGTTGACACCCGGCCGGCCACCAGCGTCGTCGTGGACGATGGTACCCAGCGCAGGGTCGGGCATGGTGACTTTGCTGCCATCTATCACGTCGCAGGTTTCTGCCTCGGGCTGTATCGTGTCGGCGTGGCACCGGGGTTGGTCAGGGGAAAGCGGCGTGCTGCCGACGAACTTGTTGATCACGAGCGTCCAGCGGTGCCCCTTGGCTGCGGAGGCCATCTGCGGCTGCATGCTCACCTCAACCTCCACGACGGTGCGCACCACGCACGGTGGCATCATACTCAGCAATGGGCCTAGCCTCCAGCATCCACACCAGCCACGGGACGGTGTTCGCGAATCGCGAGCTTATGCCGGGGGCCATGCCGCTACTACCGCGTTGCCATAACACGCCCCTGTCGTGAAATGACGGGAGGAGGTCCGGGAACGCGGACGCGGCGAGGCTCCGAACACCCCGGCCGCCGTGCGCTGGGTTGCAACTCCTACAGCAAACCAACCCCGCATGCAGCAGTAGGCAGTGGACACCAGAGAAACGGCGACACCAGCATGAGAACGCCGGACACCGGAGAAGCCAGCCGATTCCGATGACCACCAAACTAAAGCGACATTACACCATGACCCCCTTGTCTAGCTCTACTGCTTGCAGCTTGCAAAGAAAACTGCCGCCTTTGGAGCTGTCAGCTGAGAATTGAGGACCGTTGGGTAGTAGATCATTGTTGTAATATGGTTGTAAAATTTTTATTTATATTAAGAGGGAGATTATATAAAATTCTTGTCATATATACCTATTAATATCTTTTAGATAATATAATCATACACCGTTGGGTAGTAGATCATTGTTGTAATGGCTTGATTTACCACCTCTCCATCATCCCTATGTAACCACTATCAGGAAAACCTTTCCCTAGAATCTAATGTAGATGCCAGGCACCCTCCACAATCGGCTTGTTGGAATTTATGGTAAATCATTTAGGTAGGGCGCTCACCCTCCGATGCCTCTTAAAAAATGAATCTGTAGGTTCTGACGGGAGCAATGTTGCTGTGGGCGCGGAATTCATGATCCTTTTTCGCACCGAATTCACAGTGCAACTGCAAGCTAGCGACAGAGGCTGATCATTTTCCTATATCCACGGCGAATGTTGCTTCACGAAACGGCGCGGGATGCTGACGGAAGCAGAAACGGACGGACCTTGACGTCTACGCGGAGGCCGGAGCGAGTGGGGCAGCGGCTGGGGAGGAACACGACGGAGGAGCCCGTGCTGACGGCGGAGAGGGTGGGGCGAAGCTCCTGGAGGTCGACGAAGTATTCGTGGCCGTCGTCGGGACGGTCAAGCTCTCCTCCGTCGTCGGCCGAGGCGGAGGGGTAGGGCTCGCTGCCGTTGTCGTCGCCCTCGACGGCGGACGGCTGGGTGGAGAAGGGGCCCTCGTCGTCGGCGAATCAGAGGACGGAGAAGGGGTTGTTGTCGACGCGGACGAAGACGCGTGGGCGGCCCTGGGGCGCGGGCAGGCCTCGGCCCATGGAGAACCTTGGATGGACTGGGCTGTCATAGTGTTTTTTGTTCTCTTCTCGTGGGTTTGGCTTTTGAAATGTCCACTTCGGCTTATAAGCTTTTTCTGTGGCCCAGCATTCATCGTTTGAAAAAGTTAGGAAAAAATCCATTTTACTTCCATGAACTATCCTCGAAGTTTAGTTTTTCTCCTGAACTTGAAAACCGGATAAAGCATCTCCCTCAACTTTTAAAACCGTTCATTTTACCTCCCTGACCATGTTATAGGAAAACTAGACTTTGAAGATAGTTCAGGGAGGTAAAATGAATTTTTCTAAAAAGTTATACCTCCGTGAACTATCACCTACTAGTATCATTGAGTCTAATTTTTCTCCTTAAACTTCAAAATCAGACAACTTACCTCCTGAACTCTCAAATTACTTCCTTGGCTTGGTTTGGAGTGGTTTTAAATGTGGTTTTGTATTTTTTAAGTTAAAGATTTCAATAAGTACTTGATAAGGTTTTTAAAACACAGAAAATATCTCTACGCTTTTAACATTTTTTAAAAAAGTACCTAGAGCTCATAAAAATATCTCTATACCCTTCAAAGTATTTAGCTCTAGGAAAATAGAAAAAATATCTAGAAAAATATAGAAAAAGTCCTAAAACATTCTAATCAATGTATACACATGTTTTAAAAAATTGCGATAAATTTTTAAACACATTTATACATCGATTAGGATGTTTTGGGAAAATTTCTAAAGTTTTTATATTTTCCATTTTTCTAGAGCTAAATCTATTTTTGAAGCATCTAGTGTATCCCAGTTTATCTTTAGAATTTATTTTTGAGTTTTTAAAAGCTTAGAGATATTGTATATGGTTTTAAAACCTTATCAAGTATTTATCAAATTTTTTACTAAAAAGGATAAGACCACCTTCAAAACCACTCTAGGCCAGGGAGGGAGGTAGTTCCAATGGTTTTGAAAGTCCAGGGGGTAAAATGTCCAGTTTTGGAATTTGAAGATAAAAATCAGATTACCGTGATAGTTCAGAGAAATAGAATGAACTTTTCCCATCATCTTTACAACATGGAATTCCTTACAACATACACGCTTTATTTGGGCTTAGTGGCCCTCCGTATTGGGCCCTCAATTTCGTTATTAAGGTCATTTTAGTCCTCAAAACTTTTCCAATCCTCAAACTAAGGAGCGAGGAGCCCAAAAGAAAAAATTGAGGATTCAAATGGTCACTTTGATAGTGTATACATGAAATTGAGATCAACAATAAAGTATAAGGACTTAAATGGCCATTTTGATAGTTATGTGATGAAATTGAGCTCGAAATTAAACTTTAAGGACGGAAGCGACCACTTTGGTAGTTCATGAATGAAATTGAGCATCAAACAATAATTGAGGGACGAAGTTGGCTATTCTGCTTAAGATTTTGGTTGAATTGATCAATTCATGCAACCTAATATGGTATCAAAACTAGAGATCTCGAGTTCAAATCCTGATGGATGTATTAAAGAAATAATTATTATAATCGACTTATATTTCTACATTGAAAGTCCGAGAGAGCCTATATATGAGGAGGTGTTTACTCACCTTTTCCTATAAATTTAAGATTTTAGGTTGACACACTCAACTCTTAGTTTAGAATTTAAAAATATTTAAAAGTACAATCTAATGGCTAAATTTTGTTTGACTCCTCAAAAAAACATAGCTACAATTTTGTTGCTACAAATGTTGTAATATAAGATAGATTACAGGTCAAAAACCTATTTTTAGAAATCGTGTCTTATATTTTAAAACATAGACTTGTACATCTTTGAAGGTTACAGGCCTGCCGCCTTTATTTGTTTGGAGATGACATACTCCTATGGCATTAAGTATCAACAAGTGGAAGTACGTCTGAGTGTCTGACCTTAAACTAATCCACGAGGTTCTTTTAACAGTCTTTCTTACCTGCTAGCAACGTGTCATCTCCAAAGAAGGTAAGAACTGACCGAAGATTCTTGCTACGCTTTAAATTGGCTACTACCTACGGACTACGTCCTGAAAAGAATATAAATTTATGACATTATATTACAAGAAAAATTTATTGACACTTCTTTGATCTCATAAATAATTAAATGTTGATGTTTTTATATAAATTTAAATTTATTTCATTTGATGCTATGCTTAAATTATATCATTTTTTAAGGATGGATGAAGTAGTTCGGTAGCTGTGGGCACGCATAATGCGTGGTGATTGCTATTGCTTTGTTGTTATTAATATGGCCACTCATCTCACTGACTCAGGGTTAGAGCGTGTTGAAAAGGATGGGCACAGGGTTTGTGGCTCGAGACTTTGTGCTAGCTGTTAGTGCTACGCTACCGTCGTTACTTGTTAAAGCTTGAAGCTTACTGTATTGCGAATATATAGTTTAGATGATCGTGGCAGTTGTGCACTACTTGCGTGATGACATATTATATACTCCCTCTGTTCCAAACTATAAGTCGCTTTGATTTTTTTGATTCATCCATTTTACTATGTACGTAGACATATTATTATATCCAGATGCATAACAAAATTGATGTACCAAAAAAGTCAAAACGACTTATAATTTGGAACGGATGAAGTATATAATAACATAATAGGAGTAAAAGGAAAAGTTCTTGGACAAACTAACCGGTTTAACTTTTTGTTCACTTCTCCTATATAAGTGTGGAATTAAACTAGGGAGATTGACATTTTTGCTCCTCTTTTGAAGACTAATTTGATTTTATCTTTGTTTTTTTAACTTTATGATTTTAGCCTTGTGTGTTAAATTCGAAGCCACAATTCGCACCTATTCTAGATTCTGTTAGTTGGAGGTCAAATAAACGAATTAAAGAAAAATAAAATTTCCATATATAAACTTAAAAAGACAATGCTAACACGGTAACACCTTATCCTAACCTTCCCAACTCCAGCAGATGGTTAGCTAAGTATGTAAACTTGTTAAAATTTGCTTGGATTTGAAATATTTGCAATTTTTGTTGTAAAAATTCTTTCAAAATCTTGTCCAAATTTTTTATGTCAAAAGAGTTCAGAATCACATATTACTAAAAATGTAGGAGCTAATTCACATGCAAAAACTAGTGTTTTTAAGTTGAATTAACACGGTTAACTTCTCTGAACGGAACATGGCAAATTCTCCCTTTGTTTCGAAAGGTTGGGGAGAATTCACAACGTTAAACAAATAAGGGTAAAATTTTAATTAAACTTCACAATAGAAGTGCCATAAAACTACGTTGAGCACCAAACTATACACATGATAGAGCTCCTACCTCAACAAACCACACTAAAGTAACCAAACCGGCATGCTTAATTAGTCCAAAGAAAAGAATATTAGAGCACGGAGCATATACACATGTAACATTTTCCGCGTGCGAGTTATCTCAATTATGAAACTATCAGCGCATCAGGCACCACATAGGGGTTTAGTCAGCATCATCATCCACTGGAATCATCAATTATATACCTTGCCAACAATGAGACATAGAAGAAGACAATAGATGAAATGGAACACCACATATATAGTATAGTCTGTTCCTTTTTGTTGCCTCCTTCAATTATGGAGTGGATCAGATCAGATTTTAAAGTGTAATTAAAGAGTAGAGACACATCCTTAACTGTTAAGACTTAAACACTTAATTAAAAGGACTTCAACAATTCAGCGTGTATATAAATTTGTGGCACCAGAGTTCAAACTTTTATAGCTGGAGTGGAGTCATTCACAGACAGCTCCCCAACTACAACCACCACCTCGCCAAGAATTAATTTCTGGCGACTAGCTTTTATATGCCAGGCCTCTTTTTCTTTTCTCCTTTTTTCGCCTTATGGAAAAGGACACATTTAGTTTTTTTTTAACAGAAGATGTGGTGGTATATTGTGATTAAGTATTCATTTTCCATAATTTTATAAGCAAGACAGTCAGTTAATGTAGTAATTTATGTTCGAATTATAGAAGATTGTGGTTTACAAGAGAAACACCAAATTAGCATAGGGTAAAGAGTATTAAATAAAAGGATCATTAGTTTTTATTGCCGTCTTTGAATTAATTTTTGCATTCGACTATTCATTGTTACAAGTTGTAAGGACATCCTAAACAACAGCTTGCTAACTCGTATGGACTTAAAAAAAAAAGATACAAATAGAGTAACCTAACATGAGAGTACAAGCAAACGTGTGGAAAAGACACACGAATCATGAAAAAGTATGTGAGCTTAGCTCTTTGTGATGAGCTAACTTATCATCCTTTCTCCTTCTTACTCAATAAAATATTCTATGAGCTGGCTCTTTTAACACTGTTAGAGCTACCTTAACCTCGAGATGGAGCAATGGCCCCTATACATTGCTCAGTCTCGCTCTGAATTTTTTAAGTGATGTTGAGTTGACACTGAAGGTACACAATTTACTTTTGAACAACTATTCACCTTCACGCAATTCACTTTGTATGTCAACACAGTGAGCTACAATCATTTTATTTAATTGTTTTGCCTAGATTTAACGGTAATGCTTCTACTCGAACGTCCGGAATGTCGACGCGCATCAGAAAACGATTCGACCGACGCCTCGTCTTATCCGCCCGTCCGACACCGCTTCACTTCTCTTGCTCTGCTTGCCCTCTCCTCCTCCCGGCTCCTCCACTCTCTCGCTTTGCTCGCACGACGCCGCCTCTCCCTCCCGCCCGCGACCTCCATGCCACGACGGCGGTGGCTTCCGGTGAGCTGCCCCTCCCTCCCTCCCTGCCTCCCCCCTCGCTCCTCTGTGACCTCCATGCCACCGGAGAGGAGGGCAACGGCGGCGGCTGCTTCCGCGAGGTAGGTGGGTCCTTCTCTGGATCTGAGATCTCCTCTTCCTCCTCCTCTCTCTCCTCCTCCTCATCTGGATTTGAGCTCTACTCCTCCTTCTCCTCCTCCTCTGGATCTGGATCTGAGGGACACGGCGGTGGCTAGGGTTCCGGCAAGCTCTGTTGCAGTAGGCTTGTTTTGCTGTTGCAACAAGTAATATTTCTTTGTTGCATTAGTTTTTTTCTTTTGCATCGATGCTTTTTTGTTTATTTTTTGCATCGAACTTTTTTTTTTTTGCATTAGTTGTTTTTATGTTGCATCTCGCGCTTTTTTTGTTTCGTTGTTGCGTTAGTGTTGTTTTCTTGCAACAAGCAATATTTCTTTGTTGCATTAGTCTTTTTTTTTATGTTGTATGCACTACCCTTTTTGTTTTCTGTCGTTGCAGTAGCTTTGGTTTGCTGTCGCAACAAGTACTTATTCTTTGTTGCATTAGCCTTTTTTCTGATGTTGCATCTCGCATTGCTTTTGTTTCTGTTGTTGTAGTAACTTTGGTTTGTTGTTGCAACAAGTAATTTTTCTTTGTTGCATTAGTATTTTTTTCTGATATTGTATCAAGCTTTGTTGTGTTGTTGCAGTCGCTTTTGTTCTGATGTTGCAATAGACTTGTTTTGATGTTTCACCTCGTATTTGTGCTTTGTTTGATGTTGCAAACAATTTTTTCTGATGGGAGTGTGTTGGGGGCGGGCGAGGTTAGGGGGCGGATGGGAAACCCGTTCTATTTGATCCGTTCCGTGCGCGGGGGGGGGCGGGTTCCGTGCACGGGGAGCGGAGGAAGGTGGTTCCGATCTTTACTTCTTCTCCGTGCGGGGCGGGCGGGGCGTGATTCTGTGCGGAAGGAGCAAGGCGCGGTACAAAGGTCCCTTGCGTTCGGACATCCGGACGCTAGTAGTTCCGTGGATTTAAACTCAGAAGTCAGAACCTCTAGCACCGATAGCATATTGAGTTGTATTGACGTAAAGTTCAACCCAAAAGATTAACATCGTAAGGAAGATGGAGTGATGGACAAATCATTTTATATTTCAATTCGTGTGCATTTGAACGAGCCATCCATTTTCACAACGGGCCGCGCCATAAAAAACACGGACCAATAGGACGAGAACCTTATTAGTACTAGTATAATTTCCGGTCCGGCACATATTAGTAGTACTGATAACTACGGTGCTTAAGGCTTGATCAGGCACACCACATTCCAACGCATTTTGCACGTCACGAGATATTACTATACACTATTACGTGGCCGTGAGCCCGTAACGGATAATTTCTTCGTATTATTCAGGCAATCACTGTGGTCTCCACGGCGGCGGACCGGAGGACGGCCTCGACGTGATCGCCGGCGGCCTCCCAGAGCTCCGGGAGCGCCTCCTTGATGTTGTGGATGCTCTCCAGCGCCACGTCCGCCCCTGGCACCAGCGCCGAGATCCCCACCTGCACACGTTGCCATGCCATGCCTGCTGTCAGCATCGATCCGCAGTGGACCGCAGAACGCGCACGCACGCAGTGAGAAACTGAGCAAAAGCTTACGATGACGGTGTGGAAACCGGCGGCCTTCCCGGCGGCGATGTTGCGCGCGCTGTCCGGGCGGATCCAGGGCCCGGGCTTTCCGGGCTGTAGCCCGGAGCGAGTCCATGTAGGCCCTTTAACCTATGTGTTGTTTAGCTAAAAAACTACGATTTTAATTAGATAAAAGGAAACTTAGGAAGTAAGATCAGACTGTTTAAACGTGAATCAATAGCTCAGGTCGAGACACAGCCCCGTTCTGGATCCGCCCCTGGCTGTCGTCAAAGAACACCTGCGATGCGAGGGAGCCACGACGGTCATGGGGGTTTCAATTTCAGTGGAGAATCTATCGAACATGCGAAAGCAAGCACTGTGGTTTTCGTTCGACTACCGTACCGTTCTCTTGGCGTCGAGCCTGGCGATGTCGATGACGGCTTCCATGGACTCCAGCGAGGGCTTGCACAGGATTCCCCTGCCATCCTTCTTCTCGGTCAGCGGCGGGTTGAGGGTCTCGAAGCAGATGATCCCTTCGAAGCAGTCCTCGAGGCCGAGCTTCTCCAGGACTCTTGCCGCATGGGCCTTGTCAGAGTTGTTGAATATCTGCAGACGGCCGGGCCAGGAGCAGCAGTTAGTTTCAGACATGAGCAAAGAGGAATTAGTAATTTGGGAATCAGAGTCCGGGAAAAAGGGCTCACGATCTTCCTCTGCGGCAGGGAAAGCAGCAGCTGCCTGAGCACCGTCGTACGGCAGCGTCCCATGGACGCAGGCGTGGAAGTCGTCGTAGTCGAAATCGTACCCCCAAAACCTAGCATAACACATGATGATCCAGATCATATGAAACAGAAGCTTGAACAATCAAGATGCGAATAAACGAATGTTCAGTCGTAGCGAGAGAGATACAGCAAAGATATATACCTTGAGGCCGGCCATTGTAGTTCCATACTCCCTGTACAGGTCCAGGCACATCTTGGGAACCTGGCTCTCCTCGATCCGCAGCTTGTTCAGCATGTACTCTGCAATTTGGTCAGTCGTTATACTGCAATAGCAGATAGCTCGGAGATTGCAAAGCTCGGTACGTAGATGCTAGATTTGCATGCCCTGTATGTTCTTGCGGCATGCTACGTTGATGCCAAGGCTCAGCGGGTACAGAGTGTCATCCATGTCTGCGCGGTGCATGGCCAATTCATGTTTATTTCAGAAGAATTCCAAGCAAGCAAACCAAATGTTCATGCTGGATTAATTTGGTCCTCACCAAACAGCAAGCAGTCGAACTTGGCTCCGGCAGCGTACGCCTCCATCTTCGCCGTCAGTGTCCTGCACTGCCCAATGCAAGCACCCTAGAGGCCAAACGGAAGCACAACCACAATGTCCTGCAGCTGCAGAGGTTGATGGCGCCTGCATTCCGCATAGCAGGCTGCCGTATTTATACACCAAAAAAAAGGCCACGGGGTTTTGTTTGTTGGAGGATGACAGGGACGCACGCATAGGCAATTAGGCATACGCATGACAGCGACGTCAGTCAGTGGGGAGTGTTTCAGTCAGTGATGCGTGTGTGTTTCTGAATTAGGATTAACTATGGTGTTCCAAAACACCAATCAGATAGAAGGAAGGATAGGAAAACCAAGGATTCCCAATCAGAATGCAACCTGAGATTTAAGGGATTTGGAGGGGATTTTTTTCCCCTTTTCATAGGTTATTTGTTTATTTAACTAATAATCTATAAATAAATTTATAAAACTCAATGACTCAGATTTGTTTAAGCTATTATCTCCTGACTCCTGGTAGCTAATCAGAGTGCCGTAGGCCGTAGCATTGCCCTTCTGAATTCTAAGGGATTCCTGCTTAAACTACTCCAGGGCAGGGATTCCTGCGTTACTCGTCATCCTCCATGAGAGAGATTCCGAGTGCTCTCCGACGCGACGTCCAGTTCATGGACTGGAGCTGGCCTATGACGCCTGCTTTTGGCGAAGGGTGCAAACGCAATGCAATTATGCAAGCGCAACCGACCTGGTGTGGATGATTTTTGGGCATGGGTTTTGCCGGTACAGGGGGCAGGCGCGGTCGGCAGGATTCGTGGCGATTGTGTTGCTGGGGGTCATTCGGCAGAGTCTGTGCTGGAAAGGAATCAGATCAGACGATGATGGGGTTGCCTTTGGCTTTCAGAGTAGGTAATAAAGCGTGTCCTCTGAATGGCATTTCTTAGGACGGGCCGCGGGCGGTGTCAGTGCGGTAGAACCACATCGCTTTGGACGTTGGAATTTGGACATGGCGTGGCGACCTGTCCAAGCTTTCGTTTCGTAGGCGTACGAGACGAGGGGCTCTCTGTGTCTCCCCCGTCTCCGTTGCCTTTTTCATCGTGTCTCTCAGGCGGCGACGGACGGCGAGGTTCACGTCTCAGATCAGGCGGCGAGGCGACGCGTCCTGCTTGCCACAGCAATCCGCACGAGGTCAGGTCATGGTCATGGTCATGGCCAGCGCCGTTGCTTGTCACCTTTATTAAAAAATCTCTACTAATGATGCCCGGTTACTGTGAGGGGCATCTGATTTCTACCTCTCGGCCGTCAATTACCTTGTGTCCCTAACACGTGAGAGGTGAGGTGAGACCAGTTGAGCCGTTCAAAGTGCGGTGAAATCACACCATCGCTGCTGCTGCTGCATTGGCGCAAGCTTTGGCTTCGTTTGTCCTAGAAGTAGCAGCCAGAAGCCCAGAAACGTGAAACATCGTCTCATTCAATGTTTTGAAAACCTGATTCCCAAACAAGAAACGTGGAGGAACTCAACTGAAAGTCTAGGATGCTCTCAATAGCGCATATTCATCTTTTTCACCATACATTTAGACTCTAGATTTTATGCCATGCTTTACTTTATTTGTGTAAATATCATATAGACACATGATATCACGATCTACAGAACAAGATCATACTAGTTGCCTCAAATGCGTTACCAAAATAGAACATGTCCCTCGTTCCGATTACGTTGCTGAAAGAACAATGCAAATAAATATTATCCCCTTCGTACGTACCACGGTTTTTACAAGTGACATTCCAATGTTCTAGGAATCTGGCCGCTAAGGATAAAACATACACCCCACAATAAAAATTTGAACAGAAAGGTGCCTAAATTACAAGCTCTATATATACGATATCTCATTCGGGGAAAATTTAGCTGGTTTATGCTTGCGCAGGTGGTACACCGGTCCGGTATGTTTGGGTTCTGACCGCCGCTGCTAGGGCAGGGAAGCAAGGTCACTCCAACTCCCTGTATTGAATATTTATGATATCAAATAAGTGACATTATATTCGTCATGAAATACATTTTTTATAATATATTTATTTGATGTCATAAATATTAACACTCTTCTATATATACTGGATCAAAAATTTAAATAGTCAAGAATTGCATCATTTTCAGAACGGAGGTTAGCACTTGACACAAGCTGCTTTAACCTTAAGCTGTCACAACCTTAAGTTTGTCAACCTTATTCGAAGACACTTGAATGCCAGCAACAACTGAAACCCCAAGGCAGACATCGTAACTACAGTTTATTCAAACCAAAACGGTGTGTCGCGAGAACAATATTTAGTTCCATCACTTAAATGTTCAACATCTGCATTTGGCAGAGCAAGGATGCACACGTATCACTGAATTACAAAATCGCATCGAACGTGTCAGAATGTTAGTGTGATCAGTTTTGAAGAAATGTACAGGCTATTGCATTTTCAGTGCACTGGGGGGCTTGAGTATGCCGTGTAGATATCTGGCCCTGTTGTAGCCTGCGGAAGCTGGTGGGCTGATTGCTGCTAACAGCGAATGTGCCTGGCAGGTCGGCTGATTGCTACTCACAGTGAATGGCAGAGCAGGTTCAGTTCTTCGGTTTCTTTGGGACTGGAGGAGGTAAGCTTCCAGGCTTGGCACTTCGTTTGATGCCCAGGAAATGCTCGACCTGCCGAAAAACCAGTCAACATCAGATCTCTGAATATATGTAGCATTGTCCATCATTAAACAAGTAAGAATATTACAGAATACAACAGGGGATATCACAGGCCAACCTTTTTGTCCCCAAGCATGGGTGTTAGGCTCCCAGGTTGCTGTGTCTCCAAGGTAGCATAGCTGCCAGCATCACTTGTTTGACTAAAATAAACATAGATAAACTAGATTAGTAATTTCATCAGGAAAAAAATTGAGAAGTTATTACATAATAATACATACATAAGATGGCTATCAACTTCGATTGGAAGGGGATGATTAACAGTGTCTCTATTGACAACACTCAAGCTCCCATATGAGCCATTGGATGAAAAAACAGATGGCTCATATTCTTATTTATATTGGGATCCCTCGTGTTCTATTTCTAAATTCATGAAGTTCCACAAATAACCATCCATGTGTCCATTTAGTTCCTCCAAAGTCTAAACTAAAGGCAATAATCCTTATCAAGTGGGTTTCCACTTGATACTTTTCCAAAGCTTAAAAGGCCAACATAAATAACTAGATAACAACTTTATTTTAACTGATCAAAATTAATAAACAAAAGGAAATATTAGCAAAAGAAACAACTGTGTACCATAATGCAATACTACAATCAAGGGAGTAACATTTGTAAATATTTCGTTAAGGAATTCCAGGATATCAGAACAGTTCGGCAAGCTTAGTAGGCTAGTGGCATCAATGAAAACTAAAATACAAAAGTGGAGGTTATAAGCATGTTGTGAGCATACCCTGTTTTTGCATTGCCACTTAAAATGAGGTATGGTGTTTGGTTGCGAGATTGAGCCTCTCTCATCTTTTCCGCGGCCAATAATGGTGTGTCAGAAGATTTCATATGCTTGGTTTTCTGCTCATCCTCGTATCTCTTCTGGCGTTTTTCTTGTTTCATTTTACCTGGCCCCTTGCCATGAAACTTGTGCGAAAGATGACGGAATGCCTCCTTAGGTGTCATCTGAGGGGGAGAAAACACACATTGTTCAGGACAAACATTGTCATTTTTTCACATCCAATCTCCCAGACGTAAAATAAATTGCAAGAATAGCACCAAAAGAGAAATGATTATCATGTTGATGAAAAGAAGATATTACTAACAATCTATATAAAGTTAGTTCTGCCAAAATCATTAAAAATGCAAAATGCAATTCAATAATTAATTTCTGTTGTGTCTATGCATCATGGAGACCCGGATGGGAGTGGGCAGGACAGGACGTGGCTGAGTACTTACCACTCTACCAAATTCATCTATTCTTTCAATGCGAATGTCTTTAGGTCCATCCTCCACACCTATAAGCTTGCTCTTTTTCTTGTCTGTAGTTCTGCCTCCCCAATTTGTTCCCTCATTGAGGCTTCCTCGCTCCTTAAGAATCTTCAAAGCACCAGCTAAACCCTTGCCTACTGCAACTTCATGTATAACCTCATCCGGTTTGACTCCATCCTCTTCAACCGTGGCTGGTATTTCTGTCAGAGCTTCCTCTTCCATCTCTGCCAACCCAATAGCGTCATCTTTTGCAAGATTACCTGAAGGCATGGCATCATCATCTTCATCCATAAACACATCGTCTTCTGGCTTGCGTGTTCCTGGTAAAAGATAACAGCAGTATTCAATACTTAAGAGCTCATTATCACTAGGACTTATAAACTCTATCACACATCTTCAAAAATTTATATCGAAAAACCTTCAAAGAGGTTACCTTGATTCAATTGTAGTCCCCACACGAACTCTTCCATCTCTGTGATAACAACCTTATTCTGTTCTGAATCTCCTTCTTGGCTCTTGGTTGCAGTAGCCAGTTCAACTATGGACTGAGGACCAGAAGCGGCAGCCTCTTCCTGCTTCCTTAGGGCCAACTTTCTTGCTTGCTCCAGAGATTTCTGTAGATCTTCATAATCATCACCGAAAACAAGTTCTTCTTCAGCCGGTTTAGTAGGTGCAGTTTTCTCCTCGCGCAATGCTCTTGATGCCTCTTCAGCCTTTGCAATGGCAGTTTGATATGCACTATTTCTCTTTTCAGCATCAGCCGCTTGCTCTTCCTCCCTAGCGGACTGTCTCTTTCCATCGTTCCTGGACCCACGATCAGCGGCCCCCAATCCAGAAGCAATTGCTTCTGCCTCAAGTGCATCCAGATCCAGCTTATCCTTCTTCCTCAGGGATTTCTTTTTCTTTGGTTTTTTAAATTTAAGCATTTCATCAGGGGTAAAATAGTCTGTTGCCATCTTTGTGGTGAAAGTAAGGTCTTCTGTCTTTTTCTGAATATAATTACCTTCAATCCTTTTCCGAAGCTGGCAAAAAAATGTCTATCAGTTCAAGGAGTGCACCAGCAGAGTGTATTTGTATTATCCCAAGAAACAAGGGAGATGCCACTAGTGAAATATTATGGTTTATAGGGCAAAATATAAATCACCTCTTCTAGCTTCTTTTCTGCTTCACCGGTGAAACGTCCACCTTCATCAAGTGTCACACCCTGATAAGTTAAAAGACAATACAATTACAGAAAATCCTGGAAATGCAAGCAAATGAAGCTAAACAGAATGTTTACCTCATCTTCCATTTGGTCATCATAATGTGACAGCATCGACTTCTTTGACAATGAATCATCGCTGAACCTACAAACAACCAATAAAATGAAGATTAGCGGACAAATCTATGAGACAATAGCAACAACCAACGACCATGTGTGAACTTACTTGTCATCATAAGTTCCTTTCTTCTTTGAAGCCTTATAAGCTTCATCTCTTTGTTTCTGCTCACCAATCTCAATGTTCTCAAGCATATCAGCATCTACAAATTATTTTCTTTAGAGAAAATGGCCAGACTGAGAAAAGATGAGGGGGAGAGAGAGAGGAACCTTTACCTTCATTGATATCCCCATTGGCAAGAATACTCTGATCTTTGAGAGTCATGACAACTGCACCACCTTCCAAAACCTTATCAAGGCCATGAAGAACCTTAACACCAGATAAGTGGTCTGTTTTTCCCAAAACAAAAAACAAAGGCACTTGTAACCATGATTGCAATTCACAGTATATTAAAAACAAACAATTGTATCACCCCCAAAAAATGTAGCAGTTAGCCAACTATTAACAGTTCCAAGAAAAAAATCTTTGCGACAAAAGATTTGTATATTACTACCTCCAACTTGTGTATCTTCCTCTTCATCATCATCGTCGTCACCATTTTCTGCCAAGATATTATCCTGACATCAAAACAGATTAAGGTTATTGAAGGACACATAACTTATGACAGTATATCCAAAAACAATTGGCAATAATAACCTGTTCCTCCAATGCTCGTGCAAGACGTAATGCTTTCTCCTTTTCAGCTTGCCTTTTTTCATCAAGTTTACGACTCTTTCCCACCCATGACAGTATCTCGGAAGCCCCATCATTACCATCCAGTATTCCTCCTTCCTTTTTGTCCTTCAATCTTTCCTCCTTTGACCTACAGGAAACAGCCTGATTTAGAAAATATTTGCATGTTTCATTGCTTAATAGCAATATTTGACAGCAAGAGGAAACATTATAGCTCTAGCTTGATCAGATTTACAAGCTCTATTGTTTAATAAGTGATGGATGAAGATGGAAAAGGGAAGCAGAACCAAACCATGATATACTTAGCTGTACTTTGTTGAACAGAAACAGAGATTATTAGTTGATTCAGGAATGATATACAGACCGCTAACAGATACACCATCCGTATTTAAATATATGACATTTAGGACAAGCTAATTAGTTCTAAAAATGGAGGGAGTACAATATATGACAATCACGGATTACACTGAATGGCCATGGTTCATTAGCAGATAGACCACTACCAAAGGTTTCTGTTGCCTAAAATCTTAAGCCCTATAAGATGTTCCTGAACTTGCATGTTATTTATGCTTTACGATAAAGATTGTCAATGTTCTTCAGTGTAAAGGTTTCTCTGTTCATAATTTCAACATCAGTAAGACAGTATTTTCCAAGTTGTTTTAACCTGGGAACCTTAGGAAATCTTCAAAGTTGTGCAGGTTTATAACAACACAAGACTGGTTTCAACCAAAATGCACTTCATATGCGCATTAAATGTGCTGGAGACAGCCATCAGCCACAACTTTGCCTGACTAATGCATATGAACGCAACAAGTAAAATAAATCATACAAAAATTAGACGTATTTGCAATGTTGGTTGGTTATGCATAAATGCTGTCTTGAGTTAACCTATGTATCAGCAGAGAAGGTGACGCAGTTAAGCGTGGCAGGAAGACGATGCCCGTGAGAATATTATTAATTCCATTGAGTTGCTCTATCACCTATATATATCATTCTGAACTGAGGCAAATGACGACATACAGTTGCTCAACATGCTATCAAACATATGAAGAAGGAAAGACCAAGGGGCTACCTTGCAATGCGCTCTCTGAGCTCATCTGCTGCGGGCTGCTCAGCATCCCCTGAGGCATCAACTCTCTGCTTCTGACCCCCCTTGTCACCCTTGGATGGATCTGCATCATCTTCTCCACGACCCTTCTCCCTTGACTTCTCGTGATCCCTATCCTCCCTCTCTGCCCTATCCTTGTCCTTGTCTCTGTTGCGGCTTCTCTCCTTATCCCTGTCCCTCCGCTCCCTTTCCTTATTGCGCTCTGCTTCCTTATCCCGGTCTTTGCCACGGTCCTTGTCACGCTGCCGATCTGGTTCCCGCTCCCGATCCTTGCCCCGGTCACGGTCACGGTTACGGTCACGCTCTGGCTCCTTATCCCGGTCCCTGTACTTGCTATCCTTATCCCTATCTCTCTCCCTCTCCCTCTCCCTCTCCCTGTCCCTATCCCTGTCCCTGTCCCTGTCCCTATGCTTACCATCATCCTTCTCCCTTCTCCTGTCGTCCTTCTCTTTCTCCCTGTCCCTTCTTCCACTACCATTGTAATCCTTCTCCTCCCTCCTATGCCTCTCCCTCCTCTCCTTATCCCGGTGCCGCTCACCGCCGTCCAGCTCCATCTCGTCAACCGCAGGGGCGGACGACATGGGTGACCCAATAACTTTTGCAAAAACAAACGAAATTATTAGGCATATAATACCTATATAAACTTGTAATTAGGCAGATACGAATACAAATACCCAACTATATTAAGTTAGGGTTCTGGTTCTCGGTTTCGTACCCAAATAGATTAAGCTAGGGTTCGGGTGCTCGGTTTCGCACGGCAGGAAGTGAAGAGGAGGGGTTACCTGGTGAGTGCTGGTCGCCGACGAAGGGCCCGATGAAGACCCGGCGAAGGAACCGACGAGGCTAGACCCGAGCTCGTGTCGTAGAGCGGCGGCGGCGGTCGCCTAGTAGCGCCACAAGAGAGAACGCGCGCAGGCAGGGACGCAGGGTGGGGAACAGGGAGAAGAAGGAAAGGCAGGCGGTGAAGAATGGTCGTGCTGGTGTCCGACCAGGGTGGCGGCCAGCACCGCGCCGACCCACCCGCGTGCCAGCTCGCGATTCACCCACGGCCCGGCCCAGCTCGCACGCTCACGCTCAGAGATCCCGCCCTGTGCCGGACCGGCCCAGCTCCGCGGAGGAAGCGTTTCTACGAGTTTGCCGCGATCTGGTCGTATTCCTGCCCCGCACACGGGTGTTCGTTGCGTTTCCAAATAGAAGAAAAGAGAAATAGTAAATAGTAAATAGTAAATGTAAATAAAAGGAAATAGGAACAAAATTAAATATAAGAAAGAATAAAAGAGTAAATATTAAATGTAATAAAAGGAAATAGGAACAAAAATAGTGTGCAGGGTGCTTTGGCCTAATAAAATCATTGTCAACCACCACGTCAAGTAAATATTTTAAAGTTATAAAAAATTATATTATTAAACTTTATTAGACCATTTAAATTAAATAAAAATAAAAATCATCACATGTATACTACTTGAACAACCTAAAATATATCATATAACATCTCACTGGTACTGTATGGAACATTAAACTTATGTTTTTTATATTTACAAATGTTCGAGACCGAATCCGTTTAGAGGTGTTCAGATCTGTCGGTATCCCAAATAAAATAAAGAATAACATAAATATAAAAATAGTAAATATAAAAAACATAAGGAAAAAAGGAAAAAGCCACACAACATAGAAAAATATAAAAGAATATCACATAGATACTATTTAAATAATCTAAAATGTACCATACAATATCTCATAGATACCCAAAGATAATCGTGGAAAATCTCATTTATACTAAAGAACATCCTAAAATACATTATAGAACATCACATATATACTACGCGAACATCACAAGTATACTGAGTGAACATCACATGTATACTGCGTGAATATCATAAAGTAGATCGTAGAACACCACATGTATACTACGTGAAAATGACAAAAATAAGTCATAGAACATCACAAAATATATCATAAAACGTCACATGCGTACTACATGAACATTACGTGCCGAGAATCGATTACTTCTTCTCTTCTTCTTCCTCCACCCCTCCTTGCCTTCTTCTTCCTCCTCATGTGGCGGTTCTAAGCCCGCTCCATGTAAATCACGGAAAAGAGCACTGTAGCCCCCCCCACGGCTAATCTCAAATAAAAAGGGTAAAATATAAAATTATTGAAATAATTAATTAGAGTAAGATAACAAAAAGTACAAATGAAACATAAATAACGCTAAAATATGTAGAAAAATAAATGAAAAGAAAAAATTAAAAGATCACATATATATACTAGGCAAACATGACATGTATCTCATGTAACATATGTAATAAAAATTTAAAAAGATCACACATATGGACAAATAACGAATTAGATTTAAAAGAATAAAATACCATGTTTATATGAATAGTATCCTAATATCGATGAAAATAGGGAAGAAAATTACAAATGCTATGAGGCACATAATAGATTAAATCATAAATAGAAATACAAAATAAAAAATAGAAAAAACATACGAGAAGACATAAATAATAGAAAGAAAAAAGGCACTTTTATAGCTTAAAAAAGCATCACATGGATATTACTAATAGTAGAATAAAAAAAAGAAGTAAAAAAAGCCATGTAATAGTGGAATAAAAAGAAAAGATAAAACAAAAGAAGAATATAAACCACAAAATGAAAAGAAAAAGAAGAAATAAAATAAAATAAAAGGAATAATAAACAGAAAAGAAATAAAAATATAAAAGATAAGAAAATAAAAAGAAGAATAAAACCCATAAAAAGAAACGAAAAAAACGAAACACGAGCAGCCATAAAAGCCCGTTCGTTCGGAATCACGTGATGGTCGGCGACTCGGCGCGCTGCGTGGCGTCGGTTGGCTGCAAGCTCGTGGGCCGCGCAGCTGTAGAATCGCGTGGGGGGTCGGACAGCTGCGGAGAGATTCCCGGTGAAGAATGCGGAGACTGTTTACAGGTCGGTGCGGACTGCGGAGGCGGTCGAGGAGCAGGAACCAATGTTGCACGCTGTACATTGATTTGGGTGCAAAAACTTCATATTGGGCCTGCGTTTTGGAACGATTAGGTGACTGGCCTATTGCTCCAGCAAACCAGTGTATTAAATGATTATTAGGAGTTGCTCAAAAAATAAATGATTATTAGGTCGCTGGGACAATTTTTTCTAATGTCACAATTTTGCATGAAAATAAAAAATTATAGATGCTAAAGCCAGTATTCAAATTAAATTTAGACCAATAAGGCCTTCTTTGAAACACAAGAAAGTAAAAACATAGGAATAGAAAAAACATAGGATTCTGAAAATTACAGTTGCAAAGCAGAGGATTAGAAAACTCATGAATTTTGAAGGAATGACCATTTGGATAGGCAATTGGAAAAACGTAGGATTTTACCAAGAGGTAAGTGGATGTTAAAAATTTGTAGTTTTCCTCCAAAACAGTAGTCAAAGGAAATTTCCTATACTCCATTGCTACGAGCCAAAGGCATTAACAGTAGCAATTTCTATAGGCTTCCCAATCCTATATTTTCCTCTATTGTTCTTATGATGACTCTTGCATCATCTACACATGGATGCGCGTGTTGGCACATGCCTATGCCCATGCTCATTTGATCATTTAATTTATAACAATATTTTCCTAGTTTATCTACAAACAAAGCATGCTAACTAAGCACAAAATATTTAATGTTTTCAAATATAAAAAGTTCAATTGAGCATGAAAATTGTGAGGTACAAAGCATACCTAGATTCACATTTTATTTAACAAGTTTAGAAAACTAAGACAATCTTGAATATTCCCAGATGTAAATGTGAATATTTTTTTAAAAAATTTAAAAAAAATTGGCTTCGGTGATCAGCTCATAGATCATGCGGTATAAAGTGTGCGTTGTAGGGCTATCCATGTGCTATATACAACGTATTTATCATAATCGTAAGATGTAGAAGGCACACTATAGTTTTTTGGTTGACACTAGTAAAATGGTATCGAAATGGAGCAAAAGTTAAAAAAAAAAGTGGAGCCCAAAACCATTTTTATAATTTAGGACATGGGACCTACATAATCATCCACTGAAGAAATTGTATCGGTTAAGAAGTGTAGATCGATCCTCATGACCATAAATGTGGCTGTAGTTTAGTGGTGAGAATTCCACGTTGTGGCCGTGGAGACCTGGGCTCGAATCCCAGCAGCCACACATTTATTTTGCTTTTTTAGCAACAGGCTTAAAACTGTTCTGGGCCAAGTAAACAATGGGCTTTGTTTTGTTTTTTTAGCACTAGGTTTACAACTGGGCCTGTGTTCTTAGCAACAGGCTTACAACTGGGCTCGATTGTTCGAGGCTACGGGACTGTTTCTAGGCTAAGTAAACATGGGCTACTATTTTTGCCACTCATTTGTATTTTTTTGTTCCACTCAATTTTTTTTGTTATTTACAAATGCACTGGAGTGGACTGTTCTGGGTATGTAGCTATATCCTTACAACCGGACTAGACTTGTGGTGGAGCTTGTTTGGTTCGTGACTACACTTACCACCCCACAAGTTGATTATCATATAAATTTTTTAGAACTATTTGGTTTATCACCACAGTTATAGCACATCATATTTTCTTTGTCACAATTATAGCATGCCACACCTTCTTAGCATCCCGTCCCATACTTCATGGACTCATTTTCGTGCCTAACTTTGTCATAAGTGTGGTTTTGATTTTACTCGCCACACTCTTATCCATAGTTTGTCGAATGTTAGCCATGGCAAAGTTTGGCACCAACCAAACAGACCCAAGAGTAAGTAAATGTGGGCTAGTATTTTGTTTTAGTACCGCCCAAACGCAGACGCTCACCGTGTTTTCATTTTCATCAGTTCCATCTTCTAATCTCCAGGAGCCAGCTGCCATCAACGCTCAAACTACTGCGGTACTGCGGCAGCGGTAGCACGGCGGCGGCGTAGCCAGAGCCAGCTGCCATCACGCTCCATCTTCTAATCTCCAGGAGCCGGCACTCGGCAGCGATGCACCGACGACGCACGCCGGCACGCGAAAGACAAGGAGCTGAGCATCAGCATTGGAGACACGAGCACTTGACCACAAAGCAACGCTCAACTGAACTGAGAAGCACGCCCCGGTTCAGTTCACCCACCCCTGGGCCCTGGCTACTGGTTACAGACACAGCAGCACAAGGACACGTGCGCCGTTCTGTGTTCCTGAGCAATGCTGCTGTTAGTTGTGTTGGCCGCCGCTCGCCGCTCCGACGGGGATTTAACCTCGGCGCCGGTGAAGATCGATCGGCTGACCTGACCACACGCCCGCCTCCGTTTCAGCTCAACGAACACACACACACACACACACGATGAGCAACCGATCGATCCACGCAGCGTGAGTTGCCAGCCTGACAGGCACATTAATTAGATTGGCCACTCGAATTAAGGTTAAGGCCTGGCCTGACCAGCTAGCCGCTCGGTGCATCGCAATTTTGCAAAGCATGCGGTCCTAATCGGGGCTTAAACCCTCACTACTGCACTGGTGCTCTAAATGCAGACTCTACCAAACCTGCATTTAGTTTGGATCAGCTGGTGGTGGTGGACAGATGAGCAGCGGAGCATGCCTAACTTTGACCAAAATTTTGGGAGCTCGGGATGCTCTGCTACTGTACTGCAGTGGGCATCGCCGCGATCCAAGGGCAGCCAGCACAGCAGGCACACACGCCGGCTACCGGCCACCTTGTGTTTTTATGCGTGCGTGCGCGCGCTTGATCCGTAGCTCCATCTGCATCTGCATGTGCCCGCCGCGCGTGCCCATGGACGATGGACCGACGCGGGCACGCGGCGCATCGCATGCTGCTCCCGGTGGATTCTGGTGCTGCACCGGACATACCTGCTACGGCCTACGGCGCGAGGCGCGTGTGCTGTTCGGTGATGGTGCCGTACCTCTCTGCGACTGACCGGTGTAATGTACTAGTATACTGTAACTCTACTATCTAGTACCCGTACTGTAGTAGTACGCTGCAAATTACGTATCTGCACATGTCACCTGCTACTAACATGCATCAATGGTCCCGTTCGCTTGTCTTGAAATCCAGCTTGTTCGGTCTCTTTTTTCAGCCGAAACAATCAGCTAGAATAGTATTTTGGTTTGTTTTTCCAGTCAAATTCAGTTAAGCGAACGGGGCATCAATATTGGAAAAGAAAAAGGGGAACCTATGCTGCCAATCTGCCATGCGTGAATGCGCGTGATGTCCGATCTAGATGTCCTCATGCACGGACGCAGCAATTGCCTCCTCCGCCGACCGAGGTAAGGTCTCTCTGCTTAGGCGGTCTCCAATGGATACTCGTACGGAGATCCAAACTTAAAATGAATCGTGGGTGTGTATTAGTCTTCAACAGAATACCTATATGCGAGACCTATTTTGGGTTATAGCAGAGATATAACTCAAATATAAGTATCTCTCCTGGAGACTCATTTACAGAAATGGTTCTCTTTTGGATCCTGTCGTTGGAGAACGACAAAAAATGGGTATTGAACCATTTACCTGTAGTGCTACCCAAAAATAGAATAAGTCTTGTATTTTGAGTGATATTGTTAGAGATAGTCTTAGGATTCGTTTAAAACGCCGAAAAGAATTTCTGTTTCTCTGCCATTTTCTTTAAAACTAACCTGATTATTTTGAAGTTCGTATATAATTTTATGAAATTTCTGCAATTCAAACACGTCACGAAATGGTAGAGGACACTGAACGTGCATGCATAATGCATTCCACCTCGATACGTCCACGGCCACAGAGTTCCCGAGATGATTAGGTCGTGGGACGAGGATCGAGTAACAGATAGTATGCTTCTGAAACTGGTGTGGAGAAACATGGTAAGCGAGAAAGAATTTTTCACTATGTGGCACGTGGCACCATACCACGTTCTCTATGACACTCTCGTCGGATGTGTCAAACGCTAGGTTCTGCGGCGGCGCTACTTCAACCATATTTTTTGGTGAACAAAAAATATTTTTTTCTCATAATAAATCAGCATAAGCAACGCCATAAACTAAATTTCAGCTAAACCAACCGGGGCAAAGTGACGCCGGCGGTGGCGTGGGCGAATGTCTCCTCCTGAAATCAGACGCATTGCCGGCAAAGCAGCTTCCATCAATCCCATCCCATCCCTACCGCCGCCGGTGGGATGACGGTGCCCCCATTACTGACCGTCGTCGATGGACGTGTCCTGTCGGCGCCCAACTTGTTCCACCCGCCACTGCAGTCTGCAGTCTGCAGTCTGCACTGCAGCCCACCATACCAGGTCACCATGCACTGCATCTGCCGCCGAACCAAATCGATCCCGCCACAGGTTCAGCGGACAGCAAAATTACGCCGCGATTTCTCCATGCCATGCGTACGAGTACGAGCAACCTCCAACCTGTACAAGGGCACACAAGCACAACCGGGGCGCCGCGGGTTTTTGCAATTGTCAGTTGACACTGCTTCGACGCCCTGCAATCACGGGCCATTCAGCAGTTCCTAGCGCCTATAGCCTATTTCTCGTCTTGTTTTCATCGATCGACATCCATCATCACGGGCTCGTGCTAGGCTAGGCAAGGCACGGCACGGCGCTCTTTCTGCTTGATGGACATGTTGACCGAGTCACCTTTGCTTTTCCTGCGGCCTGCACATACTACGTACAATACTCTATATGTAGCATAATCCATGTTACATGCATGCTGTCATGATTAGATTCCTCAATCCGCATGAAGATTTTTAGTTTTATCGTGGCAATCTGTCTGGATTCCCCGAGAGAATCATCCAACCAAGTAGGAGTACACGGATCACCCAGACCCCAGCACGTGCCGGTCTGGTTGAAAATTTTGGCCAGGTTTCGTTGTCCACTGTCCAGCGACGGAGCGCGACGTACGGGGATGCATGCAGCGTGCCGCTTCTAGCTCCCCCCGCAACTTTGCAAAGCCAACCGAACCGGTGGTCCATTTCCTTACGGGTCACAAGTCCAGTAGTCCACAATCCAACAGCAGAGGCTCGATCTCACGGCCCACATGGTGGCGGCTGCAAATGATCCTGGTCACGCCCGCCCATCATCAGTGTGCTCATTAAACTAGTCATCACAGTGTGGTTAGCGGCTGTTATTATATACTACCATAATGCTCTGTCTGTCTCTGTTAACTGTTATCTACAGAGGGGGATAGATTACGACGGTGGTCGGAGACGGTGGTCCTTTTTGGTCCCGCTCGCACATTGGTATGTGAGCCCGTAGACTGTAGAGACCTGACTGACACCTGCTACCGGCTCGTATTTTGTATTTTTCTGTCAAGGAGCCCACCGTTTTCCAGTTTCCGTTTCCTGTTCATACTGGAATCCATTTCACTGGTGGCACTACGTATATGTACACGACTACATCTCGAGTACTCGATTGTTCTCGCATAGTACGTACATCGAGGACACTGCATCACGCTGGACAGTACAGTACGCAGTTCATTCATGTCACGGCAGGAAGGTGCCGACGCCAGCTAGCCAGCTAATTGCGGTACGCCTCCCAATAAAAAGCTGCTGCACCTCGCAACGCACGACGGCACAACCAGCCTACAGCAACCAGAGCACACAACTCACAGCTGTAGTGCAATGCAATGCAATGTAATGGCGGGCCGCCGAGCTCGTTCAGGACCTGGATCGGATTCCCCACCTCCCCCAAAGCAGTGAATAATGCAATGCAATCACGGTTTTCCCACGCCTTTTACAGTTTTTTCCTCCTCCTCCACCAGACCACCACCGTCCCCCGCTACCCTATAATTCCGTTTCCACCGACCGGCTTCTCCGGCTCTCCCATTTCTTTTCGACAAGATGCTTTACTTCACGCGCCTGTAACGCCGCACCAGGCAACGGCACGCCGCGTTACACTTCCCAGCTAGCACTAGCAACGCACTACTACGCTACAGAAACCTCCATTGCCAGCCAGCCTGCCGCGCCTGCCTCTGCCTCTGCCTCTGCCTCTGCGTATAAGTTCCTTTCTTCCTTGGCCGCTTCTGCGCTCGCCTCCCTTCTCCAGTTCTCCTCCACACCCCGTCTCCCTTCTAGATCCACTCCTCCCCGTGCTCACGGCTCATCCGCGAGCAGATTGAGCGGGGAGCCGGGTGGGGGAGGCCAAGGAGCGGCGAGGGGGAGCCAGATTGAGCCATGGCCTCCTCCTCTTGGGCTCTTGCCCTGGTGCTTGCGCTGTCGGTCGGTGGAAGCGTAGCGCGTGGCTCCGAGACCCTGGTGGAACGAAACGCAGCAGGTGTACGCCACCACCGCCAGCTCCGGTGGCAGCAACGGCGTCTTCGTCGGCCTCACCCTCATCCAGTCGGCGGCGGCCAAGGGAGCGGGTAATTCCTCTTGTTCCAGTTCCAGCAGCGGAATTGTGCCATTCTTTAATCTGTAGTATATGTTTTGTTGCAAAGATAGTTTTTTATTAGCGGCCACGCCCCACGCGAGTTCTTGGGTTCAGTCACTGGGTCGAGACTCGAGAGTGTGTTCTTTGGTTGGGTCATTGAGTTGTGTGCAGCATGTTTCGACAGTGTTGACCTTGGTTGGTCAGCGCATCTATACAATAGATTGGACTGGATTGTGATTTCCCGTTTCGTTTCTCTCTCTGTCTGATATCCCTTTTTGTTTAGTAGGTGCTGTGTTGATTGAGTGATCATGAAGGGTCATCCGTCATCTGTTTGGTCCTACCAAATGTATGGATGTGGATCTAGCCATGCCACCGTTGGTGGTTGCCATGATGAATTATTGTTTTTTTTAACTTTCATGATGAATTATTGATACCTGATTGGGGCAAAAGGAACTCAATACCATCAATTGCATGTGGTTTGCGTTTTTGGTATGTGTCTAGGTGATTGCCAACTGACTATTGTAAATACCAAGCAATTCGTTTATTTGCTTGTATTGCTCAAGATTTGAACTAGCTGTAAGGTGGTTTTTTTTTCTTGATCTATTTCAGATAATCTTTTTGTGTGAACTTACTAAAAGATCAGAATTTGAAGGATCTATGCACACCAAAGTTAATTGAAGTGTTGGGTGTCAATTTCTTTATATTTTTTAAAGTAATAGCTAGATTCCCTAGCAAGTGTGATGTACCGAAACTTATATGCTTTCTACAAAAGCAGGGTATCCTTTCAAAAGAAAAAAAAAACCTGTATTGAAGTAGTTCACTAGTTATCAGCTCTATTCTGGTCAGAATTCCAGTGTGCTGGAAATTTAATCTAGCTTGTAGTGTAGCAGGGCAGTGCCGGTAAAAGTTGATGCTTACTTCCTCTGATAACCATTGCAGTGTGCTTGGATGGAAGCCTACCAGGTTACCACCTGCACAGAGGGTTTGGATCAGGAGCAAACAGTTGGCTCGTCAATCTTGAGGTGAGGAACACCACATATTTCACATAGACGTGGAATCACAGATAAACTTATGAAAATGGCACTTTGTACTATTATATGTTGCAATGTGCCAGTTAGGCTTAACATCTGCTTGTGACTGAAATGGTATTCAGGGTGGAGGTTGGTGCAATGATGTCAGCAGCTGTGTGTTCCGCAAGGGCAGTCGTCGTGGATCATCAAATCACATGGAGAGGCAACTCCAGTTTACAGGGATAATGAGTAACAGACCTGAAGAGAATCCTGGTATTGTTCTCAGCAAATCTGCCACGCGATTCTTTTTGTTTTTAGATTTCATACAGAGGTTTTGCTGACACTAAAAAGGTATATTTCTGTTGATTATTTAGTTGTTATTATCTGTGGTTGTGTGATTGTTATTATATTTCTCTCTCTTAGATTTCTACAACTGGAATAGAGTGAAGGTCCGGTACTGTGATGGTGGATCCTTCACTGGTGATGGCTCTGATGCGGTTAGTGAAATTCTGTCTCAACTCATGGCATTTTGTTTCCTTGTTAGTTTCAGAGCACAAACTAAATGCCCGCGCCATGGGATGCAATTCCAAAATCTATCTTTGCTTTGTTTTGTTTACTGAACCACAACAATTCACGGTCTCATTTCCTTCTTTTTCTTTAGGCTGCAGGCCTTTATTTCCGAGGTCAGCGCATATGGCAGGCCGCTATGGATGACCTAATGGCCCAAGGAATGCGTTATGCTAATCAGGTATTTATACTTAATTTCCTCTACTCTTCTCTTACTCATTTTTCTTTAGCTTTTCAGAAGTTATTTTCATGTCCCTGATGCAATTTTCCGTTTACCAGGCCCTTCTTTCTGGATGCTCTGCCGGTGGTGTTTCTACCATACTTCACTGTGATGAATTCCGTGGATTGTTTCCATCAAATACCAGAGTCAAATGCCTGGCTGATGCTGGAATGTTTCTTGACACGTATGCTAACACAAACAAATGAAACTTTCTTTGATACTTTATCTTAATCATAGTCATTATTTGCTACTATGAGGAAATTGTAATAACTTCTATTGTATATTGGTGTGAATTGGTCCTTTAATCATTTGCAGTGTTGATGTTTCTGGCCGTCGGAAAATGAGATCCTTTTTCAATGGCATTGTGAGATTGCAGGTATGCACCACTTTGTCATCCATATCTTTTTATTTTTGTTTTTGCAAGGGCTTCTTCTTGCTATCAATGCTACTTCTACCAGCAATGCCTCTAGTCTGTCAGAATACTTTTGTGCCAATAGCAGTAACTTCATTTTGTCCTGATTGCCCTTCACCAAAAATTCAGGGTTCTGGAAGAAGCTTGCCTAGGTCTTGCACCTCACGCATGGACAAAACCTCGGTAATACAAACATCAAGGAATATCTATCAGAGATAAAAATTTGTGAAGTTTTCTTTTCCTAACTTCTGCTCCATGCTTCCTACAGTGCTTTTTCCCGCCGAATGTGTTGCCAACCATTCAAACCCCAACTTTTGTTTTGAACACTGCCTATGACGTGTGGCAGGTACTTGTTATGTGCATAGCGTTGCGCTGTGATTGGTCTGGACTCTGGAGTTGAAATTGAAAGTGTAAATAAGAACAAAAATATTCATCGAAATAATTCATTATCCTGTATTTTCCAGCTTCAACAAAGTGTGGCCCCCAGAACAGCTGATCCCCAAGGTCTTTGGTCAAAGTGTAGGACAAACCACGCCTTCTGTAATAGCAACCAGCTTCAGTTTTTGCAAGGTATTTCATTTCATTGATTTCCCATTCTTCCGAGTTGTAATTCATTAACTAAATTAGAGCAAGTTCAGCTGATCTCCTATGCATGATGCAGGGTTCAGGAACCAAATGCTTGATGCCGTGAGGGGTTTCTCTGCGTCAAGGCATAATGGTTTGTTCATCAACTCATGTTTTGCTCATTGCCAGAGCGAGAGACAGGATACTTGGTACGCGAACAACTCACCACGTCTTGGTAACAAGGTACGCACGAAGAAACAAACAGAGACACCATAATATCTGGCCTCAGTTACACGAAGCATTTCGTTGCAAAGTTAGTCAATCTGTCTCTGATGAGCCTTCTTCGACATCTTATGATTTGCAGAAAATCGCTGATGCTGTCGGGGATTGGTTCTTCGAGAGGGGAGATGCGAAGTACACAGACTGCCCATACCCTTGCGATGGCACTTGCCATCATCTTGTGTTCAGGGGAGACCATTAAGATTCTTCTTCAACACCAACAGTTCCAGATGGTAAAAGGAACAGAGAGCCCAATGGGTACAGAATCAAAACAAGGTATAGATACAGAGAAGGTGCAAGAGCTCGGCTTGCCCATGTATGTTCACCAGTCGATCATATGATTTGATAGGACAGGGGACCTCGCCCGCGAATGCGCGGAGGCCTCTGCATTACCTTCACATATCATCATGATATCGATTCATTTCATTGGAAAAATGTCCATGATTACGTACAAGAACATTTGGACCCTATCGCCTATCGGTGTACTGTGTAACAACTATGACGTACCTTGCGTTTGTCCTGCCGATGGTACACTTGGTATCGGTTTTGAGTCGTGAAATGTGTCATGCCATGCGTGCGCTTGCTTGTTCTGGCAAAGTGGCAATCATCCTGACCTTGATCCAGGTCCTTGCCACGCCAGGCTGCTGCCGTGGTGAGGCCCCCGTGACATGCGATCGGTGTTAGGTTCCTGGTGGAGAAGTGAGGGAATCCCATGTCGCCATCGTTTTTGGGTCGGCGGCACGGCCGCACGCCATGAAGCCAGGGAAGTGGGCGGCGCAGGGCACTTTTAAGGCTGTTGCACCGTTGGGCCAGCAACCCCGCGCTAGCACCGTCGTTTCGGGTAACAACATGGTGGGGGCATTGGGTAACAACATGCAGCCCATTCGCTTGCTCGTAAACGATCGTAAATTTCTAGCCGGAAACAGTGTTTTTCTCTCACACCAAACCAGCCAGCAGTAAATAATTCACGATACGATACAACCTCCCGAACAGGCTAATGATTGGCAGCCACAATCTGATTGAATTAGGGCAGTCCCAATAAAAGAAATTAGGAGTTTTTATAACATAGGATACCGCACTAAAAAAAATACTGCTTTCTAACCCATGGTTTCTATGAGTAATAATTATTTTCTCTTTCTCTCTCATAACTCTATCTTCTTCCTCCAATGTGAGTGTGGCACGAGCCCCCTAGAAACTGGTGGTTTCTCCCTAATGACGATTTCATGGTTTCTTGGTGCATTAGGTCAAGAGAAGACCTGATTTCTTCGTGAGGAAACCATTTCTAGGATTTTTGCTCTCTTTCTTCATTAATTACGTTGCCATGTCAGCGTTTTGCCTACGTGACAAGTCATTTAATGAGGATAGAAACCATCATCAATACACCATTGTGACTGCCCTTATACCGCCACTATTTGACTAGAAGGGAAGTCATAAAAGTAGACTTTAACTCTTAATTTTCCTTATATCCCGTACTCAAAATTCAAGTCGTCTAAGGATAGGTCTGTTGTTCATAATTCAAGTTGTTTTGCATATTTTAACTGCGTTTGGGATGAAGTTGCCCCTGATATTTGGTTTCCCAAAGCTCAGTCAAAAAATCCGCGCAGCGGAAAAAAAAAACCACACTGAACCAGCGAGGGATTGAACCTGGGACTTCTCACCTCAAGCTTCACAGCACTAACCAGCTCCATTGAAATTCCAACCATTGGATGAGTCTCTCTAAATCTTTCTTTATTGATAGAAATAGAGATTTTGATGAAAAAATACCTTCCAACAACTTCTTTAAATAGATCTCAAAAAATTATAATCCTTTATTCCAGATTTCTTGCCACATAAAGATAGAGAGCAAGATTGACTATTTAGATTGGGCACAAAATATTAAAAAAAGCTATTGAAGTGTAGAAAGATATAGAGAACGATTTTTATACAAATGGTTAAGATCTACTTCTCCCAACCTCTACTTCTTTCACCTATACATGGCTCCGTTTCCAGCATTGTCAGAGTCCATGCCTCCTCCGCCTCCAACCCCGATAACGCCCTCCGGCACCAATACCACTACACCACAACACTATATCACCGTCAGACATCTGACGCTAAAACTTTTTTTATCGATGGATGATCTGACGCTAAAAATAACTCACAGACAATCTGACGCTAATTCTCCATTTAAAGATTAACTGTCTGTCGCTATAGGTAATCATCTTTAATGTCGAACTATCTGTCGCTGAAAAGATGTATAGCATCAATCCATCTGTCGCAAAAAAAGGGCCCCACCTTGCTCACGCGCCCACTTACATTGAGCTCGCGTGCCCACTTACATTGAGCCCTCGCGTGCAAATTTTGGCCTGGCCCATGAGTACAGAAACCCTAGACCCTTCTGTTCCAAATCCCAAATCTACCCGGTCACGCCCTAGCTCCCACCCATTCCCACCCTCCCCTCCCTCCCGCCACAGCTCCCTCCCTCCCCGGATCCCACCGCGCTCCTCCCTGCGCCCCACCGACGGCCGGCCCCTCCGTCTCCTTCCCCGGCGTCGCCCTCTCTTCCCCGGCGGCCGGCCCCTCCCTCTCCTTCCCCGCTGCCCCCTATCTCTCCCCGGATCCGGCCGGCCCCTCCCTCTCCTTCCCCGCCACCCCTCTCTCTCCCTGGACCAGATCCGGCGCCGCCGCCTCCCTCCCTCCCTCTTCTTCCCCGCCGCCTCCCTCCCTCCCTCTCCTCCGGCCCCCCTCTCCTTCCCCGGCGTCGCCCTCTCTTCCCCGGCGGCTGGCCCCTCCCTCTCCTTCCTCGCTGCCCCTTCTCTCTCCCCAGATTCGGCCGGCCCCTCCCTCTCCTTCCCCGCCGCCCCCTCTCTCTCCCCGGATCGGATTCGGCGTCGCCGCCTCCCCTCCCTCCCTCCCGGATTTCCCTGGATCCGGCCGCCGCGCCGCGCCGCCCCTCCCCTCCGGATCCGGCCCCACCGCCTCCCACCACGCCCACCCACGATGCCCCACCGCGCTCCTCCCCGCGCCCCACCACGCTCCTCCCCGCGCCCCACCACGCCCACCGCGCCATGGACGGCGGCGGGAGGCACTCGGCCCGGTGGCCCGGCACAGCGACCCCAGGCGCGGCAGCGGTGGCACAGACGGGCCCTGGTGCGGCAACCCCGGCGTGGCGGCGGCGCGGATCCAGTGGCGCGGTGACCCCGACGAGGTAGGCCCTCCTCCTCCTGGATCTAGGGTTCCGGCGAGCTTTTCTCCTCTCTCTCCCAACTCCGATATGTGGCGTGAGACATTCTAACTACATTGTAACAACCTTGCTTGTAAGCTCTACCTGAAGGTCAAATGAATGTGACAGGAGGTAGTAGTATGTTCAAAGTATTTTGTCAGACTCCACCTACAAAATAATTATGTAGTTACTAACAATATTCTCTATTGATTTCTGAAAATGCAGAACTACTTGTTCAGTTGTTCTGATTCATTACTTGTGTGTAGTAGTGAGGACAGAAAGAAAGAGTAGATCAGTAGATAGTTTACCATAGAAGAGAACAGGTTTGTTCCCTTTCAATTTGATTTCAAGTACAAATTTATCATTTTCTTCCCTTAGTTTCAGTAGCAGCATATTATCTTAAATTTCTGTACTTGAAATCAGCTGGTGGCTAGAATTTGGAAAGACAATGACCTGTATGCTTTCAAGATAAAGTTTTGAGTTTACACACCACCGGCTGCACTCTCAACTCTGAACTGTATTCTTTGAAAACAAAGCCACATGAACTGTTAGAATGATTAAATTAGAATGCTACCTACACAAGGTTATAACAAAACCATCTAAGTATATTTCAAACCAACCTGGATGGCACATATTGTTTTACTCATGCTTACATGAGAACAGGGAAGAGAGCTGATTGACATTGGACACTTTACATGTATAAAAAAAGAGAGGAGAACAAAAGGCCTTCAGATTTGTAATGATAGTCATAATGTGATAGCAATGGGATAGCAAATTCACTAATAGATTTACTTGTACCTGTGATGTGTGGCGTTCAAATCTGAATGTCACTACTGTTTTTTATTAAATTATTACCAATCAACATATGTTCAAGGTTCCTGAGTAAACTAGCTAGGACTTGCTGTAGAGACATTGGTCGTGATTGCTACAAGGTGAAACGGTGAATTAATTCTCATGTAATCATTAGCTAATGATCATTTCCTTGCTTGGGTGATTATTCAAGCTAATTCATATTGTACATGAGTAGATTCTTGCGGCATATATGAGATAACAAGAGCCAGTATGAATTTGTATCTTTTTTCTCTTGGTCTGTAATCAGTTATCAAAATTTCTAATTACTACTATGAGCAGATTCTTTTTTCTCTCGGATTTTGGGATTTTGTTAAAAAAATGGGGCTTAGAAAATTAAATTGATTTGATTCATGTGTCACTGGAGGGAGGGAGGTGATTGTTTACATTAGTTATAGTTGATCTAAGGTTTTAATTTAATCCTATTTTTCTCTCTCCAGGAAAGCATAGTAATATTTGTCTTCAGTTCTTTTATTTTTGTGAAATAATATGAATATATGATATATCATGTGATTTTAATGTTGCACTGTTTACATGGTAGAACCACTCAACTGCTTGTCTAGTCTCTTTATGGAAATTCATAAACCTGCTTATACCAGAATTCTTTGCAATGAGCATGATATGGCTGACTATAGTTGATGTCTGTAGATTTATTTGCTCCTAGTTATGAGCTATTTGTATTTCATTCATAACATTTTTCTCAAGCTAATCTTCGTGATATAATCCCTTGAGTGTTTATAGCTTTTTTTCTTGGCTTAAGCACTTTTGTCAGATATACTGCTATGAATTGTTTATACTGTTATTTGCATGACACAACATGGTTGCCCATGTGGCATTCATCTTGCTATTCACTAGCTCCGATATGTTGTTCACCAAATCTAAACTTGTTATTTGGCTTGAGTTACCTCAGCTACTAGGCATGCCATGTACTGTCAGTGATCACAGAGCCATACTAAAGAAAACACATGTTTTATCAGTATTTGCAAAAATATTATTTGCACATCCAATCAGCCATGGTAGCGTGCTGATTACTAATTTTCGTTGTTTGGAGCTTCATCTTGTCACTAATTTACTCATTTTTGTATGGCCTACTGGGCATCTTGGCACTAATAAACTTTATAATTATTGTTTCATGCATTTGCTAGAACCACCTTTGGAAAACGTAGGGGCGTCACAGATAAAAATACTGGAATTCAAATATAGGGCACCACTAACCCTTGTCTTGCAACCTACAAGGTCGATGCAGAGGTAATCTGCAATTTTCTTAAGAGACCCAGAACCTACTATATCCGTAGATGTGTCTTTTCTTGTTCGCGACCTTTTGCCCTTTAAATGACTGAAGAACACAAACTGCCTGGTCAGCTGTGCTACTATAACAGTAGCTGTAGCTTTTTGTGCTTGCTTCCTACAGTGATTGGTGAGTGTGGTTGCTGCTGCGACAGCCGTAGTGCTGCTGCAGCAATCACTGCCGATCACACCCAAAAATTTTGTCAGTCAAGCGGCTTGCAACTCTTATTGTTTTTGAGAAACTTTGGGAAACTTCCGGACATGCTAAACTTCCGGACATGCTGCAAACTATAAGGAGAACATGTTTGTTTTTGAGGTATGTGCATTCACATATTATACTACAGAATCTATGTCAGTTTATTTTACATTACATGTGTCTTAGACTCATCAGTGAGTTACAACCTCTGCTGATTGCTTGTTGGATCAATTCTTGTGCAGATTGAGAAACATGAATTTCGGCTTAAGCCAATGAATTGTCCTGGCCACTGTCTAATGTTTGCTAATAGGGTCCGGTCATACAGAGGTGAGTTTCTTCCTAATTATTGTATTCTAAATTGCTTTGTTTTAAGTTAAACTTTCTGCTTTCACGACAATAGCTTAAAGCGGTTGCGGAACTGATAAATCTCCATGCCTAGGGCCATTATCTAAGTGCCTAAACAACTCATGATAGGCTCACTTACTGATAATCCACTACTTCACATTTGGTGTACAAAAGAACCAAATAGTTATTTAATCTATACTCACATTTAGTCAACTACTTCACAGTTGGAGTACTAGATAATGGTTCATAACCTTACAAGCTAAAAATACAATACTACAGGTTATTGGATGTAACAGGAGGTTGTGGTTTTATTATCCCATATGTCAGCACTTTTTGTCCCTGATACTAACTCCAAATGGAACCGCATGAGCAATTTAAGCTTGACTATTGCTGCTCCAATCATCCTTCTGTAGTATCTTCATTTTTGAAGCCCCCCTAAATTTTCTACCTTTATTGTGCATTTGTTGGTTTGTCAAACCTTATGTGTAATGGTTGGCTTACCTTTTGCTACAGAGTTGCCTCTTCGCATGGCTGATTTCGGAGTGCTTCATAGAAATGAGCTTAGTGGCGCACTTACAGGTTTGACACGAGTTAGAAGATTCCAGCAGGTAAGGGCTTGTTCGGCTGGCTGGTTGAATAAGCCAAAATACTGTTCCGGCTGGGTTGTTGTGAGAGAAAAATACTGTTCTGACTGAAAAGACACTGTTCATATGAACAGTGCCCGCGTGAGTGGGCTGGCCAGCACCAGCCACCAGCCAGCCAGCCGAACAAGCTCAAGGCTTCTATTCTTTGAGTGATTCCTACTTTTATAATAATACATCATACTGAAGCATAGTAACTTTACCTGATCATGGATCTATGTTAACATGTTGCTGATTGCATGTTAGTTTTGGTTTCAGGGGCTGCTAGGGTGCTAGGTAGCAAGTTTGTTGATGACTTGCCACTCAAAGCTGATTTAGGTGCTAGTCGATCTCATTTGGATACATGTAGCTGATACTGTAGACTTATCATTGATGAATCATTGATTCATGTTTGTAATGGCTGACCATATATGTATGTCTTAGTGAGTGTTTGGACTTAGTCATGAATGAATCTATTTGTATGAGAAACGTGCACAACGATGTTACTTTTGTATTAATTTGCAACCAAATGACCTTTTATTTTTTTAAATGCATTTAAATGATCTCGTCAAACCATCAGTCGCTAAAAACATTTGTAACTTCAAATTATCTATCGCTATAGAGTACTGGCAGGCTATCTGTCGCTAAAAAAATTAAGGGCAACGGACTATCTGTCGCTAAAAGTACTATCTGACGCTAAAGATTTTTAGCGATAGGACTTACAGTGTCTGCAGAAGTCTGTCGCTATAACTTTTTAGCGTCAGATTGTCTGTCGCTGTAGCCACTTTTAGCGTCAGACTGTCTATCGCTAATCTTGGTATTATGGTGTAGTGTACCTTGCCGCATTCTCACACATATATACAAACCATAAGTCATCTAGCTGACCAAGCAACAAACAATATAACCACTTAAGAATCACACCCTATATGTGTTAGATGTTGTCTTTGCTTGTTGTTGATGTTCTTGAGAATACTCCCCCGACCTATAATAAATAAATTTTGAAAAATTTTAGACAGATTAACGACGCTTGCAAAAGACGCATGCACCCTTCCTTATCTCCTCTTCTTTCATGGATGTTGGTGTATGCATGCTCTTGTTGCTGTGTGTGTTTTTCTTGATTGTCCTAGTCGTTATCGTAGTAGTTGTTTCTAGTTGTAACCCTCGCAGAGCTCTCCTGTCCAGTCTGTTTTAAATTTAAAAACTAAATTTTAGATAAAAAAATCAAACAAACCCTTTGGACTTGTGGCCTGTTCAGGCGTTGCCAGTTCTGGATTCCTCACCTCAAGTCCTGGCCATGGCCCATCAAAAAAAAAGTCCTGGCCATGGATATGTCCAAAAAAAAAACCATTCCAAAAATAGGCTGATGCCAAAATGTCAATGCGCAATGATTTACGACACTGACGCCAGATGCGACCGCTTCAGGTTGTGTTTAGTTCGCGAAATTTGAGAATTTGGCTATTATAGTATTTTTATTTTTATTTGTCAATTAGTGTTTAATCATGAACTAATTAGGCTCAAAACGTTCGTCTCGCGATTTCCAACCAAACTGTGCAATTGGTTTTTTTTCGTCTACATTTAATGCTCCACGTACGTATCGTAAGATTCGATGTGATGACCACTGTAGCATTTTTTGGAAAACTTTTTGGGAGCTAAACACAACCTCACCTTTTCCTCTCTTTCTTTCTGTTCTTGCAAAATCTGCCACAAGACAATGCATTTATCTGGCGTTTGCTCCAACACGCAATGCATTAAACCCAATGGTCCCTCTTCCTTGTGACAAATTTCAATCTGGCAGCGTTGGGAGAGTATTTACCTAATTTCTTTTTTCTTGAATTTATTATTACCGGATTTTGACCGCACATCTTTCATGGACGTTGAATTCTTTGCTACTCTTACCAAGTTAGCAGATGATATGTTGCACCGTGCCACCGTATATATAGGCTTATATAGCATCAACTGTACCTACTTGTAAGTGTGAACCATGTCGTACTCTCCATGTTCCAAATTATAAGACATTTTGTCTTTTCTGGTTACATTATTGGAATGAAGGGAATAGTTGGTCCCAACAGCCCGAAAAAAGCTCAAGACAATGACAAGATCACGTGTTTTTCGTGTGTTTTTTAAGCTTAGCGATCGATGAATACCTTAGAGTACGTATGTGCCGGAGCCTGAGCGGACGCCTAGGGTCACTGGGCCTATGTCCGCTACTATGTGGAAGGTCTTCGGCTATCGAGCCAACGGTGTAATGGCCCTGTCCTACTGGAGACGAGGTGGTGAAAACCTCCTAAGGCCGGTTAGATTGATCATATATCAGCTTTGTCACCTCAAAAGCAAAGGAGATACTTGGGCGGGCACGTGTTCCGAGGCGGATATGCTGACCAGGGCATTCACTTCCTCTGCCACCGCCGCTGTCGCCCCTGGCTTCGCCGCTGACGCCCCAAATGTTCCATCGCCCCTCACCACCGCACATGGCAGTGACTCAATTGGGTTGGAGAGTCAGTCAGGCAGGTTCTCTACCAGAGGATCTCATCTCCAGCTGGGCAAAAAATCTGGCAGATCTCCCTACCTTTTGGTGTTGCCCTCGGCTAGCAACCCCTCCCTCCCTCCTCTGCTCCCCCTCCCTCAATTGGACACGACCCGGTGCAAGGACGCCCTCGACATGACCGGCTGGACCTTGAGCCCAATGCCGCCATTACTCGGCCGGCCATGTCTTTCAAGGAGGCTCTCCTCACCCCCGCCCTCCCTCTACAAAAGCTGCCCGCCAAGTTCGTCCAACCATCTGTAGCTTGCTTTCGGTGCCTTGCCTCTGATCACTTTGTGCACGATTGCTGTGATCCCATTCGATGCCGTCGGTGTGGTCGCTCGGGCCACATGGAGAGGAGTTGCAAGGTTCCACCTCGCCAGCCCACCCCCGGCATCGCCGCCCCTCCCCACCTTCTCCTCCTCCACCTCGTACCTCTGCCTTCCGCCCCACCAAGCCTTTCCCGGCTTCCACCGCTACCACCCCACTCATTCCCTACCGCCCACCCCGTCTCCTCCCTCCTCTCTCACGCTTGCCCACCTTCGCTGCTCCGCCACTCCCGGGGCTAGCGCCGCCCACACTCTTGAGGTTCACTGCTCTGGCTCACCGACGCGCCCTACTCGGGTCTATGACCTCTACGAGAGCTATGTCCGTGACCTCGGCTGCTCGCCCCCCATTGCCTCCCAGTCCGCTCAGGCCCTGCCCCACTCTGGCCCGGGTTGTGCCTTTCGCTTCCGATGGCTCTGGCTCCGGCGGGGCCAGCGATGGCTCTGAGGAGGAGGTGGACTCCGATGGGTCCCCGTTCCGCGCGGACTCCCCGGACCCTCTTGCTGGCGGTGCCGACGACATCACCTGGATGCCCCCGGGGGACATGGAGCGTGGGCAAGGTGGCCTATGCCTTCATCAACATCGATGGCCCTTCCGACAATCCCGCCCCCCTTCATCCGTGGTGCGCTGTTCTCGGTGGCTCCCATGGTTCCCTGCTCGCTCCACCCCTCATCCCACGGCAACATGATGCTGCGCTTCGCCTCTCGCGCCGACCGCAATGCCGTGGTGGGCCTCAGCCCCATTATCCATGATGGTGCCCGCCTCTCCCTGGAGCGCTCGAGGAGACCTCCAACCGCTTTGGCATTGAGCTGATGTGGCTGGTGGCGGTGTCCATGGTGGATTTCCCTGAGGAGCACTGGGACCTCGAGAGGATCCCGGCTGGCTTCCGTAAGCTAGGCGATGTCGTCGAGGTTGATTCGGCCTGTCTTGGCGATGATAACTCGTCCTCCGGGTGGTGGTCGCACGGACGCACGGCGACTGGGATCAACAACGACATCTACATCGAGAACCTTGGTTGGGGAGCCTGGGGCGAGTCGCTCGGCACTGCCTTCACCATCGAGGTCCTCCGCATCTGGCTGCGCGAGGAGCAGCTGGACGAGCTAGGGAACCTCCGCCCCTTCTTCCCGCACCCTCGGGTGGCGGGAACGGAGGCGGGAACGCGCACAACGGGCCCTTTGGACCTCATCCTCTTCCTGGGCCGGTGCTTCACGGGCTGTGGTCGGCCACCTGGGCTGGGCCTTTGACGGCCTAGGGCCTATTCCTGGTTTTGGCGCCTACTACATGGGGTTTGAACACTTCCTCCTCCCGTCTTTTTGCCATTTCCCCATTCTTATCTCCATTGCTCCCTTCACTGATGATGTCTCTCCTCCCTCTACTTTCAACAGGCGTCCACTCCTTGCCTTACCTTGGTACGACGATGAGACCACGCCACCACCACCCCCTCCTTCGCCTGTGGACAGTCCTCGCTAGCCAGCCATGGGGGACAGCCCTCGCCATGCCCCGGCGTGGGCTCCGAGGGGGAGGCGCCCCAAGCCGATGGTGCCACAGCGCAGTAGCTCTCGCCTAGCAGAGAAGGAGTCACATGACTTTGTCCCTGTGGCTGCTAAGGCCATCCAGCGCAAGGCGCTGTGCGAGAGCCTCGCCGCCTGCTCTGCCACCCTCAAAAAGCAGGTGGTGGGGTGCAAGCTGCTCAAGCGCAAGAACCCTATTGGGGCGCTGGACCTTGAGCGCCTGGCAAGGGCGATAGGGCTGTCCTACAGCAGCCGTTGAGCGGTGGTGGTTGCGGCGTCGGGAGCCGGTGCGACAGCATGATCCACTCTCCTCTGTTCCATCCCTGGACAAGTGGCATCCATTGCACTTGGTCCGGGCAGCTAGCTTTGCGCTCATCAACCAAAACTACATCACTGGCAGTGACTTGCCTGTTCGCGTGCAGAACGTTTTCTCCACCCAATCCGGCTGCGTCCGTGAAGGTGGCTGCCGTTGTGATACCACCGTTTTCCTTTTCTGTGCTTTCTCCATCATGTAACCCGACCACTGTTGTAATCTTAGATCAATGAATCAAGAACGCTTTAATTACCTGTTGTTGTCCCGGAACGTCCGAGGCCTCGGCCTCTAGGAGAAATGTGATGCCGTTCATGACACAATCTCGATCTTCCACCCTCACATTGTCTGTCTTCAGGAATCGAAGCTGCGCTCTTTGGATGTTGCCAATTGCAAATCCTTCCTCCCCACTTACATCAGCGCTTTCACCTACTCTCCGGCTGATGGCGCAAGGCGTGGGCTCATCACGGCCTAGAACCCTGACATCATCATGGCGGAGGACATCTCTCAGTCCAACTACTACCTCACTGTCTCCTTCACCTAGACGTCTTCCAACTGCAACTTCATGTTAGACACAACAGTGCCTCTAAACCGTAGATCAGGGGTAGGATCTTCTCTTAGATGTGAAAACTGTTGATGTACCTTGGTCTAGGTCACCATTCGGTCCATGGCACCACAATGGCTTGAACGACTGTGACACGACAGCTTGGTGCAGTGGTTCCAACGTAGTGGAGTCAAGGTCCAGTGGCGACGGCGGAGTCAGTGGGGCTTCCCGTCGCTGGCAGCACTACTGTAGATCAGATTAGGTTTTTCTGTTGGTGGATCACGACAGCTCAGACCAACCTCGTAGTTAGAGCCGTGATCCCCATCTCTCTTTTATATGTGTTGTGCGACAGGGGCCCACCAACCGTATTAGGGTTGGGCGCCCCTGATCAGGGCGTAGAGACAAGGGCCCAATAGGCCGTTTGGCCTATTGGTGGAGATCAACTAACATTTTCCCCCTTGATCTCACTACCATCTTTTAATTTCATATCATTTACTTTTGTTCATTCCATTACATATTAGCGCATAGAGCATGTTTTATCGTCACGATCAATTGCCGATAGATTTAACAGCTACAACACACCACTCTATTCTGAAATAGATACTTAACTTTGGGCCTTCTTTTATCCAGGAATTATAGGCTTTCCCTTAAACCCATGCTAGCTACATATTCTCTGAACATGTTGGGCGGTAAGCCTTTTATAAGCGGATCCGCGAGCATCTTTTCGGTACTTATATGCTCAAGACTTATGACATGATCCCGGACTTTATCTTTCACAATAATATATTTTATGTCAATGTGTTTGGCAGCACCACTTGACTTATTATTGTGAGCATACTGTACTACTGGATTATTATCGCAGCATAACTTAAGTGGTCTATAGATGTCGTCAACCACCTTCAAATCGAGTATGAACTTCTTTAGCTAGTTCACCTGCCCCGTTGCCTCATAACACGCTACAAACCGTCATACATTGTGGACTATGTAGTGACAGTTTACTTTGAGCTTTTCCATGAAATAGCTCCCCTTGCGAGAGTGAATACATATCCAGACGTGGATTTTCTATCATCTCCCGTATAATCAGAATCTGAATATCCCACTATATGGAGTGAATCAGATCTTCTATACGTCATCATGAGGCCTTTCATTCCTTGCAAATAACGCAGGACTTTCTTTTCTAATTTTCAGTGTTCTGTTCTAGGATTGCTCTAGAATCTGCCAAGTAACCCGGTAACAAATGCCAAGTCAGGGCGCATACATACTTGAGCATATTATAAGCTTCCGACAACTGAAGCACATGGAACCGTTTTCATTTGATCGATCTCAGATTGGTTCCTGGGGCATTGAAAATCCCCATATCTGTCGCCCTTGACTATAGGAACAGGCGAGGGACTACATTTGTGCATACTGAATTTCTTTAAGATCTTTTCTATGTATGCCTTTTATGACAGTCCTAATACCCCTTTACTTCTATCTTGGTGAATCTTGATCCCTAGAACGAACGAAGCTTCACCAAGATCTTTCATATCAAATTTTGAGGATAAAAACTTCTGTCTCCAGCAGTAGGCTGATATCACTACTAGCAAGTAAGATATCATCCACATATAGGACAGGGAAGATAAACTTCCCACTCTTAAACTTTGCATAGACACAATTGTCCTCAATATTTTCTTGAAAACCCAAAATTCCTTATTAACTGATCAAACTTCAAGTACCACTGTATTGAAGCTTGTTTTAATCCATAAATGGATTTCTTTAGGCGGAATCACATTCGTTCTTTTCCTTCCATGACAAAACCCTTCGGTTGTGCCATGTAAACATTTTCCTTCAAGTTCCTGTTGAGAAATGCCGTCTTTACATCCATCTGATGTAATTCTAAATCGTAATGTGCCACTAATGCCATTATGATTCTGAAGGAATCCTTATATGAGACTGAAGAAAAGGTCTCATTGTAATCAATCCATTCTCTTTGCGTAAAGCCTTTTGCCACAAGTTGCACTTTATATCTCTCTATATTCCCTTAGGAGTCAAGTTTTGTTTTGTAGACCCATTTACAGCCTACTGTTTTGGCTCCTTTAGGAATTATCTTCAAGTCCTAAACTTTATTGGCATTCACAGATTTCATTTTATCTTCCATGGCCTCAAGCCACTTTGATGAATGATCACTTTTCATGGCTTATTCAAATGAGGTGGGATCATCCTCTATTTGAAATTCCTCAGTGTTGTATACTTCATTGTCAGCAGAAATAGCTGATTTTCTAAGTCTTTGAGACCTTCTAGGGACCTCCATATTTGGCACATCTTCTATTTGAGACTGTTGTTGCTCCCCCTCATGTGTGTCAATAGGTTCTATAGGATCCTAAAGAACAGGTTCCTTATGGTTATTCATTGTTGCCACAAGAGGAAAAACAACAGATACTGACACCATAGTATCTTGCACTGTCGGTGCAGCGATAGCAGGTAGTGAGAAAATTGGCTCATAAATAATTGGAGTGGGCGCATACACCCGCTTCTCTTCAAGGTCAATTTCTCGAGCTACCATGCTCCCCTTCATCAATTCATCCTCTAGGAAGACAACGTGTCTCGTTTTCACAAACTTTGTATGTCTTTCTGGACAGTAGAAACGAAAACCTTTTGACTTTTCTGGGTAGCCAATAAAATGACAACTTACTATTTTGAGATCTAGCTTCCCAATGTTTAGGTTAAATACTTTAGCCTCAGCAGGGCTCCCCCACACACGTAAGTGGTTTAGTGAGGGTACTCTTCCTGTCCACAACTCATACGGTGTTTTGGGCACCGACTTACTTGGTACTCTATTGAGAATATGAATGGCGGTTTTTAACGCGTCCATCCACAGGCTCAACTGTAAGGTGGAGTAACTTATCATACTGTGCACCATATCCATCAGGGTACAATTGCGTCTTTCAGTTACTCCATTTTGCTGAGGTTCGCCTGGTGTAGAATACTGGGCTACTTTGCCATTCTCCTGTAAGAACCTTGCAAAAGGTCCAGGAATTTGGCCATATGGGGTATGCCGACCGTGGTACCCCCCACGATCGGACCTGACTATCTTAATCTTTAAATTGCGTTAGTTTTTAACTTTTGCCTTAAATATCTACATTTATCCAATGCTTTTGTTCTTTCTTTGGTTGGATAAATGTAGACATAATGAGAGTAATCATCTGTGAATGTTATGAATGAATCATTACCATCCACACTCTTTACAGAAAACTGACCACAAATGTCTGTGTGAATAATCTATAAAATTCCTGCGCTTCGTTTGTCATCTTTCTTAATTTTCTTTATATACTTTTCTTTATGCATTCTCTGCATGGTTCTAAATCTGAGAGCTCTAATGGAGCAAGAATATTATTATTAACTAGTCTTTCTGTTCTCCTCCTCGAAAATATGGCCTAAACGATAGTGCCATAATTTCGACGACGCATCGTGGGCTCTCTTATGCCACCATTTCCAGAGTAACTCTCTGTCACCAGCTGCTTTATCAGCTGGGTAGTATATGTCTTTGAAGAGCCAGTGAACTGACTCTTTATTCTATCGAGGTACTCGGTGACCGTGTCACACTCTGGGATTGAGCCCACAATTACAGGCTCAATCATGTTCTTTATCACAGCCAAATATTTTTTGTTGACAGTGACTCACTTCCTATGCATAAGGGCATAGGACATCTTTCAGGATTCAAAATCCCTCTCTTTAGTTGTCCAAGTGGCATCAGCCTTGTTTGTCTCCCTCACCGGTGCCACAAGCTCTATGGAATACGGTGAGGTGACTGCCCAGTCCACCTTAGTCAAGATGAAGGCCAGGTCAAACTTTTCTTCACATAAAAAATAACAACAATTGCATGCCTTGATTTCAACGTTGGTCAAAATCAAAACATACAACTGTTCTTATACATTAAAATTAACAACTATTCTTATACACTAATTCTACATCACCGTTGGGCAGAAATAGAATTAATACATAAATCATTAAAATTACGATATTGTTATTAACAACGTTGGTCAGAAAATAACAACATCATAATCATGTCAAAATCTCTTTTCTTCTATTATACAACTGTTCTTACACGCTAATTCTACATCATTGTTGGGCAGAAATAGAATTAATGCATAAAATCATTAAAATTACGATATTGTTATTCACAACGTTGGTCAGAAAATAACAACATCATAATCATGTCAAAATCTCTTTTTCTCAAATTAAATATCACGTCGGTTCAAAATAACTGGAGAATAAACTATTTCTTTAGCTACGGAAAACGTATACTCAATTTATTGAATTTTACCCACAGGAAAATATCTTTTTTCTATTTTTCTTTTGAGCCAATTATTCATTTTTCAGGAAATAAATATTTGCTGAAAAAAGAAAAAACAAAAACTCGATTCATTTCAGATCGCTTTATTCATTCGCCCAACCAAAAACTGCTTTCGGCCCTTTCTTTTCGCGACGCTTGGCGTAGTACCAGGCAGCCGCAACCTAGGCTCGCCCAAGAAGCTGCTTTCGGCATAGCATCACTTTGGGCCGCATCGCTGGCCCGTTCAATCTCGGCCGCTCGTCTACATCGGACGGCTGCGCGCGCGCGTCGGTCGAACAAAACGAGACAGGCGCCCTCCCCCGAAACCCTAACGGCCATTCGGCCTCTTTGCTCTCTCTCTCTTCGCCGCTCTCTCTTCTTTCCTCACCACAATGGCGGCGAAGGTGACCGAGCGGACGCAATGAAGCGAAGGGCAGCCATGGCGCCGTCATTGGCCCCTTGCCCTGCGTCTTGCGCTCCCCATCGAGTGAGCGCGCGCCATTGCCGAGCGGCCCTTTGGCATGCGGCCCTTGGCCGAGCCCGTGAGCAGCGACCACTGCTCAGCCCTCTTCCCCCCAAGCCGCGAGGCAATAATAGCGCTATTGTGGCGAGGTAGGCCACCCCTTCCCCTTCTTCCCCTTCTTCTCTTTTGGAATTAACCCGATTTGGGGATGGGGTCAAAAATTAGGGTTAGGGTTTCAGGATTTGCACTGTTCTTCTTGTCCAAAGGGACTCTATGGATTTTAGGGTTCGGCTTTGATTCTCTTCTAGGCCGAATCCCTCTTCTTTTGTTCTCTCCTTCACCCGGTTAGGATTAGGGTTATGTGAGGGTTCGGTTGAACCCAATTCAGTTTTTTTCTTTTGATTTTGATTCAAGATCTTCGAGATAAGCCCCTTCCCCTCTTCGCTTTCTTCTCTTTTGGATCTGCTTTCTTGATTTTCTTCTCGGATTCAACCGATTGGGGATTAGGGTTAGGGTTCACTATTGTTCTTCCCCGAGACTGATTCGCGGGTTAGGGTTCGGCTTTGAGATCCTTTCCAAAAACCGACACCCTTTCTCTTCTCTGTGTTTCACCCGATTAGGGTTAGGGTTAGGATAACCCTCTTTCTTCTCAGATCCGAACGGGGTCATTTCTTTTCTTGCCGTGGGCCGGCGAAGACGGCGGTGCGACATCTTTCCCCGCGCGGTGGCGGTGGTGACCGGCAGTCAGTGACGCTCGCCACCCTCCTGTTCTCTTTTCTGTTTTCTTGTACCGGTTAGGGTTTCAATCCGAAACGGATTGAACCCTGTTCTTTCTTTGATTTCTTTTTTTATGCTTTACCCCATACTTTAACCTTCGCTCTGATACCATTGTTAGACACAACAGTGCCTCTAAACCGTAGATCAGGGGTAGGCTTTTCTCTTAGATGTGAAAACTGTTGATGTACCTTGGTCTAGGTCACCATTCGGTCCATGGCGCCACAACGGCTTGGACAATGGTGACACGACAGCTCGGTGCAGTGGTTCCAGCGTAGTGGAGTCGAGGTCCAGTGGCGACGGTGGAGTCAGTGGGGCTTCCCGTCGCTGGCAGCACTACTGTAGATCGGATTAGGTTTTCTGTTGGTGGATCACGGTGGCTCAGACCAACCTCGTAGTTAGAGCCGAGATCCCCACCTCTTTTTTATATGTGTTGTGCGACAGGGACCCACCAACCGTATTAGGGTTGGGCGCCCCCGATCAGGACGCAGAGACAAGGGCCCAATAGACCGTTGGGCCTATTAATGGAGATCAACTAACACTTCACAGTCTCCAACATTTATGCCCCTTGGACCACTGGGACTCTGACTTGTTCCTTGCGGATCTGGAATCCATAGCTCAGCCGGCTGCGACCAACTGGGTCACCATTGGTGATTATAACCTCACCAGGGCACCGGTGGACAAGAACAACAACAACTTTGATCAGCGCCTTGCGGACAAGTTCAACGGTTCCATCAACAGGTTGGCGCTCATTGAACTGCCGCTGCTGGACTGACTTTATACTTGGTCCAATAAACGAGACTCCCCAACCTTGGCAACTCATCAACAACGCCTTCGCCACCACATTCCCCAACTCCACGCTCACCTCCCGCCTCGGCTCCACCTCCGACCATGTCCCTCTCATCCTCACCATCCCTACCTCCATCCCTAAATCCCATTGGTTCCGATTCGAGAACGACCGCTCAAATGCCCTGGTTTCCTCCCCTCCACCATCAACGCTTGGTCTAATGCTTGGGTATCGAATGATCCTGCTGGCGCAATTGTCGCCCAGATAAAGGCCTTCCAGCATGCCGCCAAGACCTGGTCCCGTAAGCACTTCGCGCGTCCATTTGATTACCATAACGCCTCTTTCATAACGCTGCTGCTAGATGTGTTCAAGGAGACCCGTGTGCTTTCTGTAGGCTCGTCTTCTGCGCGCCCTTGCTGGGAAAAAAATTGCACTGATCGTGGCGCAAAGGGCAACTTATTAGAAGCAGCGGGGGAAGTTCCGGGGATGCCAACACCCGCTACTTCCATGCCAGGGCATCGGCTCGTGCACGCCGGAGCGCGATCCGGGTCTTGGAGATTGATGGCGTGTCTCTGGTTGCGCACGCTGACAAGGTGACCGCGCTCACTGCCTACTACTCTAACATCTTGGGCGGTGAGGTAGCCACATCGTGGAGCTTCGACATCGACCGAGTCTACGACGGCGTCGAACGGGTGGAGCCTGATCTTCTTCTAGCACCGTTCTCGGAGGCGGAGGCCAGGAGCGCCGCTCGCGCTATGTCCCCCCACAGCGCGTCGGGCCCTGACGGGATTGGCCCAGCCTTCTACACTGCGGCATGCATGGACGGCTGTCAAACCAGCTGTCATGCGCTTCCTCAGCGCTTTCCACGACGAGGAGGCCGACATCTAGCACATCAACCATGCACTGATTGTGTTGATTCCCAAGATGATGTCGCCACGACGCCATCAACCTTTCATTCGGTCTCACTCCAAAACTGTCCGGTAAAAATTCTAACGAAGTTGCTCACTTCACGGCTTCAGCGGCAGATTTCTCGTCTGGTCGATGCGGATCAAACAGGTTTCATCAAAGGGCGTTCAATCTCTGAGAACTTTGTTCTAGCAATGGAACTAGTGCAATGCTGCCATAAGAGGAAGGCGCCGACACTAGTCATTAAGCTCGACTTTGTGAAGGCGTTTGACTCAGTTAACTGGGGAAGTCTGTTCAAAATCTTGGAGGCCAGAGAATTCCCGGATAAATGGATCAGATGGATGAAGCTCCTCCTATCAACTTCAAAATCTGCGGTGCTTGCCAATGGAGTTCCTGGGCCCTGGATTTAGTGTAGAAGAGGTCTCCAGCAGGGAGATGTCCTTTCACCATACCTGTTCCTCCTAGTGGCGGACATTCTCCAACGACTGATCAAGAACAACGGTGCTGTCCACCACCCTTTGGCCGACATCCGTGCCCGGTGCTCCAGTACACTGATGACACAATCATCCTTCTTTGAGCTGAGATTGGTGAGGTCACCAGGCTGAAGGCTATCTTGGTCTCTTGGACATGTTCTCGGACGCCAGTGTTGACATTCTTTGGATCGACTAGAGTAGATCTAGGCGGATGAACTCATAGATCCATGAAACACATGCACATTTAGACCTAGAACACTACACCGAGAGGGAGATAGGGGAGAGAGGACTGGTGATGAACCTGAGCCTCCAGATGATGTCGCGGTTGTGCTAGCCATCGCGGGTTCGGTGATGGAGGCAACACACGGGCAATGACGGGTGAAGTAGAGGTTGCACGGACGTCGATGCAAGGTCGCGGTCGGGGCGTGGCGATGGCGACGACGAGGATCACGTGAGCTTCCGTCACCGGTCAAGCCCTCTCGAGATCGGTTTAGGGTTTGTCGGTGGGGTTTGCGGCTCACGGCGAACCTCGTGCTTTGAGCCGCGGCCCCACCTCTTTATATAGCCTTGATCTGACGAGGCCCACCAACCATGTAGGGTTGGGCGCCCCGATCGTATGCTGAGACCAAAGGCCCAATAAGCCGTTGGGCTTATTGGTTAGGAGATCAATCTAACATTCTCCCCCTTGATCTCACCATTACTTTTATCTTTAAACTTTAAACTTCAATCCTTTTATCCTTACTCATTTCTTCACAGATGATGCATAGAGCATGTCTCATCGTCACGGTCAATCGCCGATAGATTTAACAGCTACAATGCACGTCTCTGATCTGAAATAGTTACTTTAACTTTTGGGCCCTTTATAGTCCAAGAGTCATAGGCTTTCCCTTAAACCCATGCCGGCTACATGTTCTCTGAACACGTTTGGGCGGTAAGCCTTTTGTAAGCGGATCCGCGACGTCTTTTCGATACTTATATGCTCAAGACTTATCATTTGATCCCGGACTTTATCCTTCACAACATAATACTTTATGTCAATGTGTTTGGCAAAGACCACTTGACCTATTGTTGTGAGCATCTTAGCATCTTCTTTGGATTATTATCGCAATATAACCTCGATGGTCTATTGATGTCGCCAACCACCTTCAAACCGGGTATGAACTTCTTTAGCCAGTTCACACGCCCGTTGCCTCGTAACACGCTACAAACTTCGGCATACATTGTGGACGCGATGTAGTGACGGTTTGCTTTGAGCTTTTCCATGAAATAGCTCCCCACAGAGAGTGAACACATATCCAGACGTGGATTTTCTATTATCTCCCGCATAATCAGAATCTGAATATCCCACTATATGAAGTGAATCAGATCTTCTATATGTCATCATGAGGCCTTTCGTTCCTTGCAAATAACGCAAGACTTTCTTTACCAATTTCCAGTGTTCTATTCCAGGATTGCTCTGGAATCTGCCAAGTAACCCGGTAACAAATGCCAAGTCAGGGCGCGTACACACTTGAGCATATTGCAAGCTTCCGACAGCTGAAGCATATGGAACCACTTTCATTTGATCGATCTCATATTGGTTCCTGGGGCATTGAAAATCCCCATATCTGTCGCCCTTGACTATAGGAGCAGGTGAGGGACTACATTTGTGCATACTGAATTTCTTTAAGACTTTTTCTATGTATGCCTTTTGTGACAGTCCTAATACCCCTTTACTTCTATCTCGATGAATCTCGATCCCTAGAACGAACGAAGCTTCACCAAGATCTTTCATATCAAACTTTGAGGACAAAAACTTCTTTGTTTCCAGTAGTAGGCTGACATCACTACTAGCAAGTAAGATATCATCCACATACAGGACAAGGAAGATAAACTTCCCATTCTTAAACTTTGCGTAGACACAATTGTCCTCAACATTATCTTTAAACCCAAAATTCTTTATTGTCTGATCAAACTTCAAGTACCACTGTCTTGAAGCTTGTTTTAATCCATAAATGGATTTCTTTAGGCGGCATCCCAAACGTTCTTTTCCTTCTATGACAAAACCTTTTGGTTGTGCCATGTAAACATTTTCTTCTAAGTCTCCGTTGAGAAATGCCGTCTTTACATCCATCTGATGTAATTCCAAATCGTAATGTGCCACTAATGCCATTATGATTCTGAAGGAATCCTTACACGAGACTGGAGAAAAAGTCTCATTGTAATCAATCCCTTCTCTTTGTGTAAAGCCTTTTGCCACAAGTCGGGCTTTATATCTTTCTATATTCCTTGAGAGTCAAGTTTTGTTTTGTAGACCCATTTACGACCTCTTGTTTTGGCTCCTTTAGGAATTATCTCCAAGTCCCAAACTTTATTTGCATTCATTGATCTCATCTCATCTTCCATGGCCTCAAGCCACTTTGATGAATGATCACTTTTCATGGCTTCTTCAAATGAGGTGGGATCATCCCCATTTGAAATTCTTCATGTGTTGTACACTTCATAATCAGCAGAAATAGCTGATTTTCTAACTCTTTGAGACCTTCTAGGGGCCTCCTCAATTGGCACATTTTCTGCTTGAGGCTGTTGTTGCTCCCCCCTCATGTGTGGCAATAGGTTCTATAGGATCCTGAGCCACGTGTTCCTCATCATCATTCATTGTTGCCACAAAGGGATAACAACAGTCTTGGCACCACGTTGTCTTGTATCTTGTTTGGTGCAAAAGAACAGCAGTAGTAGTGAGAAAATGGCTCATGAATGATCGGAGTGGGTGCATACACCGCTTCTCTTCAAGGTCAATTTCTCGAGCTACCATGCTCCCCTAATCATTTCATCCTCTAGGAAGACAAAGATGTCTCTGCTTCCACAAACTTTGTATGTCTCATTAGGGGCAAGAGAAACGAAAACCTTTTGACTTTTTCCGGGTAGCCAATGAAATGGCAACTCACCTGCTTTGGGATCTAGCTTCCCAATGTTTGGGTTAAAACTTTAGCCTCAAAGAGGCTCCCCACACACAAGTGGTTAAGTGATGGTACTCTTCCCATCCACAACTCATACGGTGTTTTGGGCACCGACTTACTTGGTACTTTATTGAGAATATGAATGGCGGTTTTAACGCCTCCATCCATGAACTCGTGGGTAAAGTGGAGTAACTTATCATACTACGCACCATATCCATCAAGGTACAGTTCGCCTTTCAGCCTACTCCATTCTGCTGAGGTTACCTTAGATGTTGAATACTTTGGGCGACTATACCATTCTCTCCGTAAGAACCTTGCAAAAGGTCCAGAACTTGTCCATATGGGGTATGCCACCGTAGTACTCTCCTCCACGGTCAGACCTGACTATCTTAATCTTTAAATCATGCTGATTTTCAACTTCTGCTTTAAATATTTTAAATTTATCCAACGCTTCTGTTCTTTCTTTAATTGGATAAATGTAGCCAAACCGAGAGTAATCGTGCATGAATGTTATGAATGAATCATAACCATCCACACTTTTCACGGAAAAAGGACCACATATGTCTCGTGTGAATAATCAGAGAATTCCTGCGCTTGCTTTGGCATCTTTCTTAATTTTCTTTACATACTTTCCTTTTATGCAATCTCTACATTGTTCTAACTCTCGAGAGCTCTAATGGAGGAAGAATATCATTCTTAACTAGTCTTTCTATTCTCCCCTCGAAATATGGCCTAAACGACGATTGCCATAATTTCGACAACGCATCTTGAGCTCTCTTTCGTTTTCTGTTTCCATTGTTCGATGAGGATACATTTTCATTCACATCACATACGGAATTAACATTTTCACGAAGTGATAACAAATAAAGCTCGTCTTGTCGGAAGGCAAGACCAATACATTATTATTAAACAATATCGACATTTGCCATTTCCAAAATGGCAATCATAACCATCATGGTCCAACTTTGAAACACTAATCAAATTTCTTTGCAAAGAAGGTACATAAAGAACATCTCTAAGAATAATTATGAAGCCATCAAAGAAGCTCTAACGGAAGATCACCAACGGCTCAACATCCGCTTGTTCTCCATTTGCGACTTTAATGAAACTTTCGCTTCTTTGCAAAGTTCTCATCGAACGGAATCCTCAGAATGAATTAGCAACATGAATAGTTGCACCTGAATCAATCCACCAAGTAGATTTTGAAAACTTTACATACAAGGATTCATTTACGAACGTAATAATGTTCTCACCTTTATTCTTCATAATCATCTTTAAGAAATCGGACAATTCTTTTTATAATGTCCTGTCTTCTTCTTGCAAATGGAGACACCGGTCTTTAGCCACTGGGAATTGCTTGGTTCGAGACTGTTGCATGGGACCTTTTCCGAGATGATTTGGAGGAAGAACTGTTATTATAGTTCTTTTTCTTATCTTTTAGGTAGTTGATGAACCACCTTGTGAAACTTTTATTCTTTCCTCCTCCACACACACATGGCTATGAGCTTTTCTAAATCCCATTTTTCAGTCAGTATGTTGTAATTAACAACAAATGTGTCAAATTCTTTGGGCAAAGAAGCAAAAATCAAATGAATAAGAAACTCATCCTTGAGTGCCAAATCCATTGGTTTGAGCTTAGATGCCGGATTGCTCATTCTCAAGATATGTGCTCTCTAATGCCACCGCCGCCACCAGAGTATCTTTTTTCATGTGACCCAACCGCTTGATCACCGGGTTGCATATATCTTTGAAGAGCCAAAGTGAACTGACTCTTTATTCTGTCTAGGTACTCTGTGACCGTGTCACGATGCAGAATTGAGCCCACTATAGCGAGGCTCAATCAGTTCTTTATCACTTTGCCGGACACTTCTTGTTGGCAAGTGACCCATTTCCTATGCTCAAGGTCATAGGACATCTTTACGGAGCAAAATCCCGCTCTGCTACGCCATGCAAGTCGGTCTCATCATTTCCCTTCTCACCGGTGCCTCGGGTTCTTTAGGGCATGGTGTGGTGACAACCCAGTCCACCTCAAATGAGGATAAAGGCCAGTCTATCTTTTCTTCCACTCAATATAGTTATCACCTTTTAGAGTGGGGATTTTTTGATACAACTCATCAAGTTGTATCCTCCTCAAAACATAATTCAAATAGGGTGAGAACAGAATAACAACAATAATTGCATGCCTTAGTTTAACGTTGGTCAAAATTAAAACATACAATTATTTTCTACACTAATTCTACATCACCGTTGGGCAGAGATAGAATTAATGTATGACAAAAACATTATAATATTGCCATTAATCAACGTTGGTCAGAATAACAACAATATTATAATCAATTTAAAACATATCCATTTTCAAAATTAAATTCTCCCGTTGGTTCGAATTTAATAATGAAAATTACATCTTTAAATACGCAGCGGAAACTTTAACATTTAATAATCTTTTCCTATTTTCCAGAAGCAAATTTACTATTTACTGAACAAAAAATATCGTTGGATAAATTTTGTACAGAAAATTATCATAAAAAATCAATTCAAATTGATCAACCTGTTTTCTGGAAAATAAGAAAACAAAACTGTGACAATATCTGTTCATTTGACCATTTCGCCCAGCCGGCTTTACATCGCCATGCCCACGGCTGCTCACACGCTGCGCGCAAGTAAAATAAACCGCCCAACCAAGACATGCTGCCCACTTTGCCTGCTTACGGCTTGCTGCAGCAAATAAACCGCCCAGCAGCGCGGCCCATCCAGCCACAGCGGCGCCCCAGCCTCAATGACCGTCGTCTCTTCTCCCAGCGCCCGGAGCCGCAACACAGGCTGGGCCGATTTTCGGCCTTGTGCCCTATCCCGCCTGGGCTGCGGCGCTGGCCCAGTCGCCCGTGACCGTCCATCTCCATCCGACGGCTGCCCGCGCGTTTCGCCCGAACAAAACCCCTCGGCCGGCGCTTCTCCCTGAACCCTAGGTTCATTTCCTCTTTCTCCTCTCCTCTCCCACGGCGTCGGTAGCGAAAACGAAGGGAGTACGCGGCCACCTCGTCACCGGAGAAGAAAGGAGGACGACACCGGTGCCAAGCCCCTCGCCGGGTCGCGCGCTGCGCCATGGCGGCAGCGCTGCCGTCGAGCGGCTTTGGACCGCTGTCCTGAGCCACGGCCGAGCCGGGCCTCTGTCCGCTCGCCAACCATGGCGGCGGTGATCACCGCCCGCACGGTGGTGACTTTCCGCACGACGGTGGTGTCGGGAAGACCGGGTAGGTTCCTCTCTCCATCTTATTCCTTCCCCAAAACCCGATCTAGGGTTAGGGTTTCATTTCTAGGGTTAGGGTTCTTTCTCATCCGATCCGAGATCGGGATCCTTTTCATTCTTTTTCTGTTTCTTTTATCCCGATTTTGCACGATTTCCCGATTAGGGTTAGGGATTAGGATTGGGGAACGAAATTGTTTTCTTTTCCCCGAATCACCTTCGGGTTTTTCTTTAACCTCATTAGGTTTAGGGTTCATCCGAACCAAAACTTTTCTCAGATCCGACGGATCGAGTTTGGGGTTCAACCGAACGTCGGCCGACCCTTTTCAGCTTAGATCCGCACTGGATCTCTTCGTCTTTTTTCTTTTCTAATCGGTACCCGTTCTAGATCTACGTGCTAGTAGGCTCCGATACCATTGTTGACATTCTTTGGATCGACTAGAGTAGATCTAGGCGGATGAACTCATAGATCCATGAAAGACATGCACATTTAGACCTAGAACACTACACCGAGAGGGAGATAGGGAGAGGGACTGGTGATGAACCCGAGCCTCCGATGATGTCGCGGTTGTGCTAGCCATCGCGGGTTCGGTGATGGAGGCAAAGACACGGGCAGCGACGGGTGAAGTAGAGGTTGCACGGACGTCGATGCGGTCGGGTCGGGCGTGGCGATGGCGACGACGAGGATCAGCCGAGCTTTCCGTCACCGGTCAGTGCGCGCCTCTCTCGAGATCGGTTTAGGGTTTGTCGGTGGGGTTTGCGGCTCACGGCGAACCTCGTACCTTGAGCCGCCGGCCCCCACCTCTTTATATAGCGCAGTGCGACGGGGGCCTACCAACCATGTAGGGTTGGGCGCCCCCGATCAGGGCGCGAGACCAAGGCCCAATAGGCCGATGGGCTTATTAGTCAGGAGATCAATCTAACAGCCAGGCCTCACGATCAATTTTGACAAGAGCACGGTAACACCAATGCACCTCCCTCCTGGGGCTCTGGAACATTTCTTGCAGGTCATGCATTGCAAAGTTGGATCTTTTCCTCAGACCTATCTGGGCCTCCCGCTGTCCAACGTCAAGCTGCCTCTTTCCGCCTTTGCGCCCCTCATAGCTCGAGTGGATAAGTACCTAGCAAGCTGGCAAGCTCTCCTCCTGTCTACGGCGGGCCCAGTGACACTCATCAACGCAGTCCTCTCTGGGGTGCCAACCTATGCCATGGGCGCCATGCTGCTACCCCCGAGGGTCGTCGCGGCCATTGACGCTCGCCGCAGAGCGTTTCTCTGAGTCTGGACAGGTACAGACCACTCCTCGGGCGCCAAATGCTTAGTCGCCAGGGATAATGTCTGTCAGGCCAAGGAGGATGGTGGCCTTGGTATTAAACGTCTAGACACCCAGAACGCTTGCCTCCTCCTCAAGCTTCTTCACCGCCTATACCATCCGCAAGGGTCAGCTTGGGCACACTGGGTTGGCGAGCATGTCAATCTCGCTGATCTGAGCGGCGACTTGTTTGGCACTCACTGGTCGGCCTTGAGCTGAGGGACTTACTGCTGGCGTACCAGAGGATCACCACTGTCTCCGTTGGGAACGGCCGGAACACTTCGTTCTGGCACGACACTTGGCTCATCGACGGTCCATTGGCTCTGAAGATGCCGGCCCTTTACAGTCATTTCAACGGCCGGCTGAACTCAGTGCACGACATCATGGCCTTGGGCGTGCACAATCTACTGCAACAGCGACTGTCTACTCAGGCCTCGGAAGAACTACAACAACTAACCAACCTCTTGGGTGATGTGATCCTGGAGAACGTCCCGGACCAGCGCACGAGCTTCTACCAGGATGGCGACGCAAAGCTGCTCTCCAGCGTTATCTACCGGGCGTCGACAAGAGCTGACCAGCCCTGTCCCTCCTTCAAGTTCGTCTGGCGTCACTTTGCTCCACCTAGAGTCAAGTTCTTCGCCTGGCTTCTAACGAAGAACAGGATCAACTGCAAAGCTGCCCTGGTGATCAAGAACATCCTACAAGATGCGACCTGTGAGATCTACAACCAAGGACATGAGACTGCCGACCATATATTTTCAGGCTGCAGCTTCACAAGAGGCTTCTGGGCACGTATTGGCTGGAACCCGGATGATATCGCCCCGGTTTCTGAACTCTGGCTCACTCAACCGCCACCAAGAATTCATGCAGACATAGCCAACCCTACTATATATCCTGTTATGCTGTTGGGAGATCTGGAAACACAGACATGAGGTGGTGTTCAAACGCCTACCACCGAACACCGATCGACTGCTAGCTGCCTGCAGAGACGCGATGAACTCCTGAGCATGCAGAATACCTCGGCGGAATGCTTCCCTACTCTTACGTTGGAGAAACATCTTTGATATGTAATCTAAACTTTCCATTACTTGCTTGATGTAATCCTTTGAACTTTTGGGGCTATGCCCCGTCCACCTACCGGCTTTGCCGGCATCTGTGGAATAAAATCAGGTGGGGATCCTCTTTGATCCCCCCGTCGTTTACCTCAAAAAAAAGCAAAGGAGCTAGGCTGCTTGTAGGCGAGTGGAAAGTAATTCACGCAGAGAGAGAGAGAGTTCAATTCAGTAGCACAGTTAGCTTGTCCAAGACAGATGTAGCCTAAGCCCTAAGATATGCAAGGAGGACTTGCATCTTCCTCTTCTTTCTTCTCCCCTCTTCTCTTCTTCATTCATTTTTTCTTCCTCCTCTGTCTTCTTCTTTGTTCTTCATTCACAATAATAGAGGATGAGCTCAAGAGGAGGCTCTCCATTCGACAGGAGACGGTAAGAGGCTTGACTCCTGCTCGCTCCTCCGTGGGTAGCTGGATCCACCCCCTAATGTCATGCATCTAGGTAGACGCAAATCACACAATGTTTATTCTAATGTTCGTTTGGGGGCAAGCGTGTACAACATGCATATTAGATCCATCAAGACAAATTGTAATTCTTGAAATACCTAGCAACATGAAGATCTTCGTGTGGCTGTTTTTCAAGGACAGACTGAACACAAAGGCGAACCTCCTGCACAAAAATATCATGGAAAATGGAATCTGCCACCGCTGCAGTCACCCTGGCGAAGACATGCATCATGTATTCAGCTGTCAAACCAGCCGCGATGTGTGGCAGCGCATTGGGCTCTCTGTGATCTCAGCTACTGATGATATCAATCTATGGGCAGTTCCTGCTATCCCGGAGGCTGATTTAGCTACTTGGGCGCCATCGGTTCTTCTTACACACTTCCATGGCACCCGTGGGATGCTCGGAATGGCGCCATCTTCAGAGGAGAGACGCAGCATTGGCGCAGCATTGTCTCTCGGGTATACAACGACTTAACAACCTGGGAAGGGCGATTTGTTTCGGCTTCCATGGTCCTTGGTTTGCGACAGTGGAAAATGTATTTTCGTTCATGTATTATTGATCACCCCACGTCTAGTGCTAGCGCTGGATATCCAGGCGGAGAATCTTTCCCCTCTGTAGTTCTTCCTCAAAAAAAGAAAAAAAAAACTAACAACATTATCATCCGGCGTTGGACAAGCGGCCTGGCACAAAGGCATCAACGATAAATCATCCTCTATGTACTCTACTTTGTGCCCCGTCCGGACAGTGACCAGGGTCCCTCCGGTCCCATTGCACAGCAGTAACATGCACCGTACGATCATGCATGCATTCGCGGACGGAGACGGACAACAGTCGGATCCCCCGTCGAACGTGGGGGCGGGCGTCTGCCGTGGCAAATTAAACGTACGTCCAACATGCATCTGAACGACGTATCGCGCGTGTGTCCTCGCTCTCGCTCCCCACCTCAAGCACCTTGGACGGACGAGACGGGCAGCTGGGACGACAAAAGGACAAGGCACACGAGACGGCGACGCGCACAAGTTGCCTAGTACGCCCTACAGGCCACAGCGACGTCCCCGCGCGCCCACGGGGGCCGACCGCCAGATCTGCTGCGCGCGATGGCTAGCGCCGCACGGGACACGCGTACACTCACCTCGCGCCCCACGGTCCGGGCGAGAGGGACGCGTCGTGTGCAGCCCCTTTCCAGTTGGGTTTCTTTCCTCTTCTCGCGGCAGGACGGGCTGAGGGCGACGGACGGGTGCGGGCGCGCGCGCGGCCGGCGGGGCTGGGGGGCGCTCCCAGGTCCCGGCCAGTCGGCCCCAACTCGTGCGTGTGGAGATGGAGGCATGGAGCTGTGCGCGGCAGGTGGGACGTCGTGCGCGTCCTCCGTGGTGCCGTGGTGGGGTGGATGGACAAGGCACAAGAGTGCACGCCCCCGTCAGACGGGACGGGGTCCCTGCGATGCATGGCCCTGTTGCTCGACGTACGGGCCGGAAGATCTCCGACGATCCGGACCTGCAGGCCCTGGCGTCGTCGCCCGCCCTCCCGCCCGCGCGCGCTGTCAGCGTCAGCGTCAGCGCCCGCCCAGATTTAATTAGTGCTAGCTGCGTAGCATGCATGCCCATGTAGCACGTATATCACCTGTGGCCTGGACCCTGGAGCGCACTAGAGCTCGTGCCGTGCTTTTGATTGACAAGTCTCTCACCGATCGTGATCACGGGTATATTAGACTGGACGTGTCTAGCGTCGTGATATTGATATATTATATGAGGATCTCGATTGTGTGGCGGTGGCGCGCGTACGTCCTCTGGTTCCTGTGCTCTGCAGGTAGCTAGCGCGTGTGTAGCTTTGTGCAGGTAGTGGCGGCTCTAAAAAGCATATAGCGGCTAGCGCGCCTCACATGCGCCAAGCGGGACCAACAGCAGAAGCAGGTGTGCGTGCCGCCGGCCGCTGTACCGTGTCGTGTTGTACGTGCGCGCGCACATGAGTAACCGCCCACCTGGCCCGGGTGGAACAAGTATCGGGGTGACGGCCGGGTACGGTACGGTGGTTCCTCATGTCTCGACGTACGTGGTTGTACCTGCACGACGCATGCGTGCATGGAGATAATAATATATCAGGATATATATCGATCGGATATCATACCATACCACAAACTATGGATAGCCAGATGCACCGGGCTAGCCCCCCGTACGTCTAGAGCACGGCTCCACTCACCAGGGAAGCCGTTTCATCTACATAAACAAGTCCATCGAGTGAAGTCATTTTGGTAAGCCGTTTATTTATTAAGAAAAAAATTAATATTTATGGTATCAAATAAGTAAACTATAAAAATATATCTTATGTTGCTCATCTGAAATCATCATAAACATCATCTGTTTTCTAAAAAATTAGTCAAGTCTCACTTAGAACAACTCAAAAATCTACTATCTCTAGAACAAAGAGAGTAACAGCTATAGTATGGTCTCTGTCTAGCTCCGAAGAACTTCATCGGAAACAAGTTCATATGTACTACTACTAGAAGGCTTCGCAAACGGAAACGGAAGACCAATATGCAACACAACGATTAATTGTCTACCGTCCACCCTTATTGTCAGGGGAATCGATCTGTAAATGAATTTATTGAAGCATATGCAAGCAACATGCATGATGCATGTGTATATTCATTGCGTAGTTTTTGGCGATATCGACGGCACGTACACGTTCTATCGCTGTATATGCCGCGATCCAATTGACATTGTGCATGCAATTGCATCCACAAGCAATTAATCTACACAATAATTCTGCTGTTCACAGCTATTCTGGATAGGTGAAAGCAGCAATCATAGATAGAGAAAAGACGTCGACGACGACGATAGCTGCAGTAGATGCAAATTGCGAAGACTTTTCTTTTAGACATTCAGCATGATGCGTGCGCGATTATATGCACTGCAGATTGTGCAGTGACTTGAACGTGACATGTATATATATAGGCGTTACGCGGTCGCGGTCCAACGCATGCACGTACTATTTTTTTTTAAAACGCATGCACGTACGTACGTATTGTTACTACAGGAGTTTTAGCTATTTGTCACCTTGCATACGTACATATACGTGTATGTATATGCTAATAATTGGATCGGATCACCAACCGTTGTGAAGTTAGAGAGAAAATTGTGTCCTAACATGGAACGTTGCCAACAATGGATGGTACGGACGTACGGTAATAAAAACTAGTGAGTTCCTTATTACATTCAGCCTGTTCGTTTGTTGGTTTCAATTTGGACTTATCAGCCAGCTAACAGTGTTTTTCTCTCACAACAAATCAGCATCAGCCGGACTTATCAGCTCAGAAACCAACCAGCGAACAAGCTGATTGCTGGCTGACCCAAGTGCATCGCTAACTGACCCGACTCTGAGTCTGTCGCTAACTGGCTCATGTTGTTGACCCAACTGCCTCTACCGCCGGCTGAGAGGGGGTGTTTGTATCTAGGGATCAAAAGGTAGTTCTTGTCACATCGGATGTTTGGATGTAATTAGGAGGACTAAATATGAACTAATTATAAAATTAACTGCAGAAGTCGTGGCTAATTAACGAGATGAATATATTAAGCCTAATTAATCCATCATTAATAAATGGTCACTGTAGCACCACATTAATACTACAAATTAGTGTCAAACATCCGATGTGACTGGCCAGAGTCACCAACTTTGCCATCATGGGCGGAGGCAGGTATATGGCTAGATTTGGCAGCGGCCATTCCTAAAAACAGTAGAAAAGACCAAGTATATATACTGTATATGTAGGTTAATCTCCTATAAACTAAAAAAAAACAAAGTGTGGACACTTTTTGGTGCGACATTTGTTTTGGATCTGTCTCTCCCCCGTGCGATCCCGCACCCGTCACCTCCCTCTTTCGCCAGTCCGTGCAGTGGACCCGGCTCTGCGCTCCCTCGCGCGCATGGTCTTCCCCTCCCCCTCTCCCACACGTGCGACTCGCGGACTCCTCTCATATCCCACACGGATGAACCCCAGGCAGGGCACCAGGCGAGGCCGCCCGCCCAGGACGCCGGGCCGCCGGCCACAGGCCCCGGCGAGCGACTTCCTAAAGGCGGCGTGCGGAGTGCTCTTCAGCCGTGGCGGCAGCGGCGACGACGGCGCTGGGCACGAGGGCCGCGCGGGGAAGCCGGAGGTTGTGGCCGAGGCGGAGGCGCGCTGGGATGGGGTGGCGTGGCGGAGGCCGGCGGCGAGGTGGTGGCTCAGGGCAATGCCACAGAGGCCAAGGAGGGCAGCCTCGCCGACATGATTGACCGTGCGCTGGAGAAGGAGTTCCCGGAATCCGAGGCGGCGAGCAGTGGCGTGGAGGTGCGTGGATCTCGCCAACTCCCGGGATCCATCGATCCGTTCGGGCGTGGGATCCGGTTCTGGGCGGTGTGTGGGTGGGCGCGGTGGCGTGTGTGTCGGTGGCCGTGCTATTTAGATCTCGGCATCGGTGGTTGGAGCGTGTGGGGATGTTGAGAATGGAGGTCCCGGTTTGGGCTTGGAGTTGCTTGTGCTAACTCAGTGCTCTCGGTTTTGCAGAGATTTTAACCTGGCAGCTTCAACAACACGGTAGTCGAGAAGCGGTGTGAGTTCATTGCGCCATTTTGTTTGTGTGCTACCCCTTTGTTAGCAGGAGTCTTTGATTCTGGGATTCAACATTGGGTCTGCCACAATTAGGTTTTGGGTGATTTGCTCACTAATTGCATGTTGGAATTTGTGAATGAAAGCACATTCGCTTTTGACTGACCTGTGCCTGATTCCTACACAAGGCATATCATCAATGTCATCATTGACTCACTGCTGAAATCCTTTCATTTGCATAGGTGGTTTTGTAGGAACTTGACAATAAAACACATGAAGATACATCAATCTCAGGTCTAAAGGCAGGCTATGACGACGCAGCAGCAGCAGTGGTGTAGCAGCAAGAGGTTCAAGGCAGGACAAGGGTCCTAATCTGTCGTCATCGACGACATTTCCACTCCCAGGTAAGCTGAACCATCCATACACTTTTTGTCAACTTTACTTTGTGAAGAAATAGTTGTTGTATAAATTTTGATGCATGTAAATAGCACTCATGTCTGAATACTATTATGTGTAGTTTGTGCTGACCTCAGTAATACATGCCCCTGCTCTTGCTTAATGCAGTTACAAATATTTCAGCACTGGATATTTCTTCACAAAAAATCTGAACTGAACGTCTGTTTTGTTAGACCAATAGGGTGTTAGTTAAAGACCAGAGCTTGTGCCTTTTTTTTTCTTTTTGTAGTTTTAGAGATGTTGTCTTCTTCGTGAAGTAAAAATTAGCAACATGCAACAAACAACGGTCCGAAAGAAAATATGATAGTTTCATTTGGCCCACCTATGTATACCAATCATATTGTTGTTTTGCTTTATACTGTAGGTTCAGTTCAGATTTAGACAAACTACTAATCTATATTTTTTAATGGGAAAAACATTTGATGTGTCCGCAGGTTACACAAACTTGAATTATTCCAATTGAACTTCAGTGTTTGAGTTTCGTTTCTCTTGTGCATATGATGCCTTCAAGACATTCTTGGAACACACTGAACTTCCTGAACGGAACCTTCTTCGACAACTACAAACCACAAACTGACCTGCAATGTCGTTGAGCTGTACATGAAAAAGGTAAAAGCAAAGTGCTATTTCTTCGGGAGGCTTGTTACTTGAGCTTTGCTAAAATTGCTAGGCTCCCAAACATCAGCTTCCTCTTGGTACAACTTTGTTCACTCTAAATTAATTACAAATTAACTTTTGATGATGTGTTATGTCTTACTACATATTACTTTATTTATTGTTTTTTATTAAATGGAAGCTCAAGATCTTTTGGTACATATTGTCTGTTAAATTTGAGTTTGGCATTTCCAGAACTACAAGGGGAGCCAGAGGATATCAAAGAGAAAGCACGAATGGTTGCATCTCAGGTACTTCCTTGTTTCTAAATTCTAATTGCTCACATATTGAGATATACATCCAATGAGTTTTCTGGTCTAGTTAAAATCCTTATCATGTTCCTCATATAGGTGAATGGGCCTATACTGGTGGAGTATACTTGCCTATGTTTTAATACACTCAAAGGCCTACTAGGTGATTTATTTCTGTTGTTCTTCAAAGTCTTCTCATTTGTTATGTTCTACAAATACTCGCAACATTTAAGCTTTTTAGGTGCTGCATATCATATTGTTGTTAGAGAGATTTAAACTTTTCTGTTTGGAGCTCCCTTATAGATCAGAGAAATTTGTCTTAAAGGGGATCGTGTTCATCCCAGTGAAAGGTGAGGGTACGATTCTCAATTTGGTTTCATCGTGTGAAATTATGAATTACGAAAGGGTTTGTACAATCGATTCCTTTGCGGTATCTGCAATTGGATTCCCTCTTAAATTTCAATTTGGTAGTGTAGCTAGGTAATTTGCGAACAGCTCAGAGTAGCATAATCATGTCACTGTGTTCTCGGTAGTCCAGTTTAGTTTGATCGCAATTGTGACTTTACAATGAAATGGCTAATCTTAGGTTACGTAAAAATTGTAGTCCTTAAATATACCATTTCATTGGTATTTATAGGTTTACTGTGTGTCTTTTATGGTTTTTTCACTTAACTGACGGCTGAGAACCAACTCAGCATTCAGTTGTGGCTTTTATGGTTCTTTTCATCGTGGAGTGGCGTGGCATAATTTCCTGGTGCTTGCACTGGAATATTCTGTACCAACCTTGAGCAGACACATATATGTTCATGATAATGCACACACGATGAGCCAAAAATACAAATGTAATTTTTCCCTCGAGGCTTTTCAATTTTTTGCTTATTAAGGTCATATCAGTCTCACTTATATTATCGACTCATATTCACCTTTGCCTTCCAGCAAAGATGGCGAAACTGATGAAGGAGTTGTTGCAAAAGAGTGAAAACCGCATTTGTGCTGACTGCGGCGCGCCTGATCCCAAACGGGTGTAAGTATTTGCGTGAGCATGAATAGGTCACCATGTGCTCCATTTCAGTTTGCTTAAACTTTCTGTCTTTTCTCCACTTTGGATATCAGTTCTGGCCACTTGCTTGTAGAAGACATATTAGCGGAATATATAGAGCAATAATAAATCATGCATAACCTTGCAATATAAATCTGGAGAATCCTTTTGTCTGTTCCCCATGCTTTTCTTTTGAACATAACCAGGTCTGTAGTCCTTATGTTTCTAACTTTTGTGACGGGAGAAACACAAATAACTGAGGTTTATCCTTCCAGATCAGGTAATATTGGGGTATTCATTTGCGTAAAATGTTCTGGCGTCCATAGAAGCCTTGGTACACATATTTCGAAGGTTTACTATTCAGATGTAGTGATTCCTTTTTCGCTTTTGCAGGTCGGCATGATCAAGTTCATCAGAATATTGAATGTCAAGGTGATTGGAGGCACCAACCTAACCATCAGGGATATGTCAAGCAGTGACCCTTATGTCGTCCTAGCTGACACCTGGGCAGCAGGTAATTTTGGCCCTTTTGTTATAATCACAATAGAATAAACACATTCTTTGTTATCAAATCTGAGCTCCTTGTTGATTGCAGAAAGCACAAAACACATTCTTTTTGGAGGTTGCTAACTATGAACTTAAACTATGTGGCTTATGCTTCAGCACTCTTTTCTCTTCTATATTATTTGCTCTTGTTTCTTAATTTCCATGTGGACTTCAGGTTTGCAAGATAGTAGCTGGACAACAATACCTGAAAGAAGTTGGAAGGCCAATAGGTGAGGTCTGCAAGATAATCATCTGGTTAAAAGATTAATGAGTGCCCATACTAAAATATTTTGTAATTTATGCAAGTTAAATGAGTTAAAAGATTAATGAGTACCCATCTGGTTTGCAAGATGCTTTGTTAGTTGGTTGTTCATGTTCAGAATTAAATGAGTTTTCTATCTCTATATATTATCAGCTTTGTATTTATTCAATTTCACACTAGATGCTCACTATTGTTGAACGCTTTCTCGTGCTGCTTTTCCTATTTTTGAGTGTGACATTTTGTACAGGTAAGGTTATGGGATGCGACATATGAGAACTTTTTTAGTTTTATGATTTATTTTAGTTTTATGATTTTTTTCCTAGGCGCCACCATAACGTTAACACGGGCAATATACTTTATTTTAAGGTTTTACGAGAGATTTTTTAAGACACACAGTATTACCCATGTGACAGACACTAATATTTACATATATACTCGAACCTGTGTACAAGATGGTATGAAGATGCGGTGGAACTTATTCATGGATTTATTGGCACATGAAAAAATGGATATCGTAGATTTCTTTCTGCCGATATAAAACATTATCTTAGCCACATCACGGAAAGGTCTATACAACAGAGTTTGTGAGCCTGCGACGCCGCGCTCTCCGTGTATGTGTTAATTTCACGAACTTTGCTTTTTGATTAAATATCACTTTAACGTTGGTATTTAATTTCATAATATTGTTATCTTATCGTGTGATCCGTGTGTGTTTTTTATAAAATTTAATTGTCCTGTAGCAAAATTACGGGCAGCTACCTAGTACATTATAACTGCTGGTTCGCTGGGTCTGGTGGGCCTTATGGTAGCAATTCCAACGCAGGAAGCTAATACGTGTGGCAGCCCGCATGACACGTCTGGGTTTTCTTTTCCACGATCAATCGGCTCCTCCACCCGTCCGTATTCTCGAATCGGATTAGAAGTATAGAATGACATAAGCGTGCAACAAGTAACCTATCGTAAAAATTTCATAACAATTAGATTCATATAACAGCTGATATGAATTTAGCATTAAAAAACCTAGGCAAATATCTATAGTAAAACTTTTGTACTAAAACATATCATATTTTGTATCTACTGCATAGATCTAGTTGTGTGGAGTGTAACGAAGCTAGCTTGACTTTTTTACGATTTTTCTATGATTTACTATAAATTTTCAAAGTTTCAGCCGAATAAAACATAAAAGAAAAGGAAAAACCATAAAAGACAAACACTTTGCACTAAGGTCCCTACAATTTTATCAAACCAACCCACAGTACATCACACACTATGCAGAACTATTCATGTGAGTCATGGATTTACATCTGGAACCCTAGAAAAGCTTCTATTCCTGTCTTCTTCTTCCTCTCGATTGCACGGAGCAGAGGACGCGCTCGGGCGGCTCGCCTCCGCCCGGTGGAGCTACAACGGAGGCGACTTGATGTCCGGAGAGGCACGCAGGGGTTGTGGCGGTCCTGGCCGCAGGTGCAGGAGGATAAGGTACGCCCGGCCGTAGCCCGCAGTGACGAGGCCACGCGCTACGCGGGCGCAGCGATGGCGGCAAAGCGACGGCAGCAGGCCGCCAAAGAGGCGAGCAAGCAGCCGACAGCAAGCGCGCAGTGCCGCGAGAGTCCACGCGCAGTGACGCTGCTGGCTGGGATCGCGGCGCGTCGGCAGTAGCGCTTGCGGCTGCTTCAAGACGCATCCACGACGGCGGTGGCGACAACGCGAAGGGATGCGGCAGCCCTTCTGTGTGATGGTGGTCTGTGGCAATGTGAAAAGGCGCGCGCATGCAACGAGGAGGCAGAGGGGGTGCCATGGTCGAGTACAGAGCAGGGCGAAGCGGCGAAAACGGCGGCGTCAGGAGCTCGAGCTGGAGCTCGGCGCGGCCATGGCGGGTGCTTATGAGCAGCAGAGCAAGGGAGAGGCCGAGGGAGGGAGGGGGACGGCGAGTGAGTGAGCAGGGCGAGTTGGGCGTGTAGAAGAAGGCAGGGAGGGGGAGCAACGCGACATGGGCGGCCATAGGCGTGAGCAGGGGCACGACGTGGGCGAGGCAGGGCATGGGCGAGGTCAGAGCAGGGCGTGGGCGCGGCAGTGGCCATGTGCCCCTCTTTGACGTCCGGTGCAACGAGTTTGGTCAAGACTTGGTCCCACGTCCTATACAAAAGATCTTCATGAAATTGTAGACTACAACTTTGCTTAAGGGACCAAGGTCATTAGGATAGCGAATTAGTGGTCAATTAGGGCCAAAGTTATCAGTGTCAGCGAAAACACTAAGCACTTAGAAACTTTCTAAGTCATCCAGGAAACAATATTTTATTCAAACTTTGAAGCACTAATTAACCTATCAAACAATCAAACTAGGCACGGACAAGCACTCCACCACAAGGTACAAAACTTAAACTAAGTTTTTCACACCAACTTATTTTATAGTTTCTATATAAAATAATTATTTATTTATCCACCAAAAAACTATTGAGCAATTAAAACAAGATAAGGCTTTTGGCATTTTTAATCATTTTCTCCACATTTTTCCAACATGAACCTTAAATAACTTTTGTTCGCAAACTCATTGAGAGATGTTTAAGCACAAAAATAAAGTTGGTTGACATCACATATGTTGACCCTATATTAACAAATGGTGATTCAAACAAAGAAAGACTTGTCATTTTGTGTTCTTTTGATTTCAAACATTATGCAAACACCTCATACGGTCAAAATACACTTAGGTTCATGCAAAGCACTTAAGCAACACTATTCATGCACATCTTATTACTGACAAAAGATTTGTCTTTCCCTAAAAAGATTTAAGTTGGCCATAATTTAAAAGAACTTTTACTCCACATTTTTAGTATTATAAACAAAAGATCATTACAGAGCACATGAAACTTACTAATCAAGTTTTATTATCTTTAACCTATTGCTAATCAGGTATTTAACACCGGGGGTGTTACAACAGTCACCGATCCCTACTTAGAGATGCCATCTGAGCGGATTCAGGTTGGGTGGAGTCTCTAAGGACCCGAACCCGAAACCTGAACTCAAAACCTGAAACTGCCCCGAACAACAATTCAGGTGATAATCCACCCTGGCCAAACCCGGTGGATCCCTACATGTGTGTGTATGGCCCCCTATATGTTAGGGTGGGCATAATTAACCGAAACCGAACCGAAAGAACCGGAACCGAAAAATCGGTTCCTTATTCTGTTCCAAATTTTGAGGAACCGAAATAATCGAGAAAATTTCGGTTCCTACTCTCAGATAACCTAATTAACCGAAAGAACCGAAATTCATGAATTGTACTTCACTTACTAGTATTTTGTAAGACAATGTTTGATTTTTGTGTGACGTCTTATACTGAATTGCTATGTATTTGTGTTACTACATTGCTATTGTTCCCTTATCAATTATTATTATCTAAATAGAGGTAGTGTTGCCTAAATTTGCTTTAAAACCTGCATATCTTTTTTGTTGTATTAACCTTTGCTAAAAAAATTCGGTTAGTTCGATTAGAACGGGAACCGAACCAAAATAACCGAGAACTGAAATGCTCAGTTCCTATTTTTTTTGAACCGATCGGTTCTCATTTTCTAGGAACTGAATCTCATCGATAACCGAGGGAACCGAACGCCCACCCTGACCTATATGTGTATTCAATATGAATTGATTTGAAAGCTTAGCTTGGTCTCTAGTTATTCCTATTGCAGTTCACGTCTCATGAAGTCATGATTCTAGATTTTGACCTTCAAATTTTTATCTTAATTGTTGCTACAACTTTTTATTCATATGTTAAGTTGAAGATCTTTTAATTATTGTACCTTTTGTTCAAAACTCTCCTTTTGCATTTGTCAAATATATGAATAAGGATTTTAGGTCTTAAACTACACTTTTAATTACAATGATGGTATAAATGGTCATTTAAGACTGCACCATGCCGCTCAAGATCTTGTGGATTTGAAGTGAAGTCTAGGAAGGACAAACCATGCTAACCTGAGTCTAACAATCACTACTTTCTCCAAAGGAATTTCAAAAAGCAGAGAGACCATGCCCTCCTTTGTTATGAGCTAACCTACTCCACTACTCAATATGTTAAATTTTCTCTATCAAAGAATTATATGTGTAGTCTTTTCATTAAAAGATAGAGTGCTCACTATTATACTATCGAGTATAGATATAGATGTAATAGTGTTTCAATCAGAATGTAAAAACTTATACAAAGTAACAACTTACATAAATTGTTGCCATGTACATTAATATGATTTTAGATGAGCTGTTAGTATTAAGGGAGCATTTCTCATGATTGCTGAAACATACACAACTAATTTCATATCTCGTGCATGAGGATTTGCAAGTGACATAACATTTATTATGCTTGCAATAAGATAGTTTTTAATTAGTAAAGATAGAAGTGGGTAATTTAGAAACATATACAAGTATAATTTATGATTATTTAAACTTTCTTATAATAGGATATATTGGTAATTTAGATGTAGATCTTTTAGAGGAATTAGTTTATTCTTAATAATGGTAAAATGGGCAATCTAGATGTAAATTAAAAGGGATACTTAAATTATCAATTATAATGGCAAGGTGTGTAATATTTTTTTTTCTCGAATACGCAAAAAATTTGCGTATCATTGTATTAAGAAGAAGAGTTTAAACATACAGATAACGCGCCTCTCAAGCGCTGAAGGAGGTTGACAAAAAACAACCGTAGGTAGACCATCCTAGCAATAGTCCTCTAGTTTCGATATTACATAAATGAAAAACAACCAAAACTGACGCAACGGTGCGACCTAGGAGGTGGCCCTGCGTCTTCGCGGCTGCCTGGACGAGCCCTTTCCACCGTCCGAGAAAAGCGCGTCCAGCGCTTCGACGTTAGACTCAGCAAGGTGTGTAATTTAGGTGCAAATTTATAAGTTATTACTTTAGATTGTGTTTTTATAATGACCGAGGCGGGTAATTTAATTATATGAAAATTTAAAGGGTTACTTTGTGTGGTTTTTTGTAATGACATACCTAGGTATCTTTTTATTAGAAAACATATTAGATCCAATATTCTATTATTATTGTTATTATTAATGATGATTAGTCTACCAAATTGAGGGCCAAATCTTTCCTTTTTAAAAGAAATTTTAGAATTTGTCATTTTTCTCGTGTATTTAATAAGGATTAATGTGAAAGCTCCAGTCCGTTAATTGGAGTTTTCAAGTAGAAAATCTGTTAGAGTTTTCAAGTTACAGTAATATAAGATAGGATGCCTTATTAATCGCAGCTAGCCGGGATAGAGTCTTGCTTGAGCACGGAAGCGTGCTTGAATTGTCAATTTTATGGTGCGTGTTTATATCGTGGAAATATATATATATCGCTTCACACGCTTATACCGAGCATGATATATTCTGTCGGTGTGGAGAGGAGGAGGAAATAGTTTAATAAAAAAAAGCACGTGCGACTACATATGCTGCCCTGTCTTGAGGTAACAAAAGCTGCGGGTAGCGACCCGAATCCTGCCAGTGAAAACGATCTGTTCCATTCAGATCATCAGAGATCCGAGCCAGCACGGAATCGCCAGCCTTGTGCTTTTCTGGCCGCACTCTCCCTGTGTGTCTGTGTGGCGAAGGAGAGATCACACACTCTCCGTACACATTAACAATCACTAAATATTAGAAAAACCAGATGAGCTTAGCTTGCTGCATGTATACTCCAAACACAGCCAGCAGGCTCGAAAAGGGCATTAAAAAAACACAAGGCCGTCTCGTTCGTTCACAGCATCAACATGTGGTTACCACTGGTTTGTCGTCTCTTCCGATCCACACACGCTGCGCTGTAATGTCTCAACTCCAAGTCCGCATATGGCATCAACCCTAATCGTGCCTGCCTGCCGCCCCTACCTGGCTGCCCCTGCTAGGTGCTAGCCACCATGGCCATAATTGCCTAGAATCTGCTCTAATTAATCGCAATGAATCCCGGACAGCAATGGCAGCAATGCGCGCGGATAGATGCCCATGCATGTGTTGCCATGGTGGCTGCTAGCTTCTGCTTGCTTGCGCTGCAAATAACTGGTGATGTCAATGTCATGAAGTGATGTTAACGCAAAGCGGCCGGCCGGGCGGATCGTCGTCGAGCTAGCTGTGCAAAGTCCAGGCACAGGTCCATGCATGCACTTGACTCGCAGCTGGGCATGGCAATCGATAGATGCTCGGTGTCAAGGTGAGAATAATTCGGCAGGAGAAAGTGCAGATGGAGTAGTGGGGGGCAGAAAGGAGACTCCGCCTGCCCTACCAAGGACGACACTACCCGGTGGATAGCTAAAGAATAGTGTAGACTTTTTCGAAGAAGAAACACAGTACACACAACCACATGCTCATGTACACACATAATCTTTATAAACATGCACACTCTACCTCTATGCGTAGTTGGACCCAAAAACCATTTGCAAATTGTTGGCCGTTGTCACTTTTGCATTGGCTCCCTCCTCGAAAAGAAATTCTCCCCATGCCTGATGTGATGCATAACGCCTCCTGAGCAACACGGGCTAGATGTCGTCCACGTGGCATGCTGATCTTTCGGACTGATCCATTCATCCAATGCACAATCTATAGGGCCGCCTCGCCTTTTTCGCAGAGCCAATTAATCAAGCCTCGTAGAATCAAGATTCATTATTGGGGGCCGGGAGGAGAGGAGTACAACATCTGGTTGGCGCTGCACGGGGGGCGACATACACTCCGCTTTTCTCCCACTCCTTCACTTTTCTCCCCAATGTCCTATCCTTCCCTCCTCTGCCAGATCCAACGCTCAGTGACCCTGGGCGCCTACCTAGGCTTCAGCTCTAGCACGTGCTAGGCCTCCGCCGCAGTACGCTCCAAAACATGCAACCTGCTTATCGGTACCTTGAGATTCGCTCGGGCTCCATTCACGTGCAAGATTTGCCACCCCTCCTCCCCCCTCTCTCTCTCTCTCTCTTCCAATCCAATGCCTTAGCTTTCCTAGATCTAGAATTTGCTTGGATGACTAGGTGCAACGGGCTACGATTTGTGTGGGCTACGATTGCAACCAACTTCCGGTGTCATACATGGAGGTCACCACATATGGCGGCCAAAATGCCGTGGTTGTGCCTGCATCGGGTGGAGCTTGCTTGACAAGGTGGCGACAACATGGGGTGTGGGTGGTAACATCGCGCGCCAATCGGTGGCGGATAGGGTCATATTTTGGTGGTTGAAATTTGCAGGCATGTACAATAATTTGCTAGATCTACATGGGATCATGGATCCAACGTGTCGGTGGAAAGACCTTTGTTGTTGCTGCTAGTGGTGGTCCCTTAGTGGGTCGTGGGATCCTTGGTTCTCGACTTCTCCTCTTGCTGTGTTTGTCATTTGTTGCTCACAGGCTCAGAGGTGATGTGGTATATGAGTGAAAGCTCTACGTGGTCTTTCACCGTTGTTGAAGATGGTGGTGCTATAATGTTATGGTGCATTGTTCCCCATTTTATGGCGTCGTTGTGAGCACATGACCCTAGAGACATATCTACGGGTGAAAACCATACGATTGGCCTGCTGGTTCTAGTGGTGGCGGTGTCTTGACGTTGCTTTCCCCCTAAAGGTGTCACCTTGGAGCCCTTTGGGTCTAGAGTGTCCAGGTAGGAAGGGGTGTGGCTCATTGATGCTTTGGGTTGCTCATAAGAAGTCACATCGGATGCCATCTAAATCGTGATATAGTTAGTGGGTTGTTTAGTTGTGGTTGAGCTTTTACAAAGTTATGTTTTGAGTTGTGCTCAGTGATAATGGATTGGTCATTACACCGAAGTTGAATTGGGAGAAGTGTGGTGCAATCCTCTAGTTTATTGCAATTGTTGGTGTGGTGTGCATTCTAAGCCATTTGTTTTTGTTTAGTTGTGCTCTGCTGCAATCCACGGCGAGTTTGTGTCAGTTGTTGGTGGGATGATTCCCTCCTAGCTATATCATTTTTGGTGTAGTTCCCCTTATAAACTAGGTCAATTTTCTTCTTCAAATAATAATGTTATGGCAAAATAAAAATGTTTGGTATCATTTCGGAGTAAAAATGAAGACGCCACAAGCAATTCACTTTCACTCTCAACAAACACCGCCTATGACTAAGGGTCTATTTGGTTACCTATATTAATTAGTATATATGTAGACTTATGTCATGCAACTTACCTATGTGGTAGCATGTAGAGGTTCTTATGCGGACTTGCAAAATGGTCAAATAAAGTAGGCCCGATGCAGCATTAGCTAATAATACGCTAGATTTTGTCATATATTTTTTTTTCTCGAATACGCAAAAGATTTGCATATCATTGTATTAAGTAAAAGAGTTTAAACAGAAGTACAACGTGCTTCTATCGAGCGCCCAAGGAGGTCGACCTAACACAACCGTAGCTGAACCATCCTAACAAGAGACCTCTTATTTCAATATTACATAAAACAACAACAACCAATACCGATTTATATAAGTTAATAGAGTACGCAAAAATGGAATCGCCTCAAACCACCACAACCCCCCACCCCCACCCCTTCTATTAGAACAGCGGACCTCTACTACAACATGTAGGTAAATAAATGCAACATAATATAAACAATCAAACACGATCTCATCAACATAGCTTCCCTATGCAGGAACCAAACTCCAAGTTATTGCAAATGTTTATGCTGACTTGAATTGTGTCAGTATAAGGGTCTAATACAAATTATGGCTAATATAAGTAACTATCAGGCACTAAATGAAATAATGTTGTTTACGATGCCCTACCAAGTCCCAGGTACATGACTACTTTTAACGTGAATATATAGTTTTTACCACAAACGAGAAAGCTACGCTGAATTCAGGATAAGTATATACCTGATCGATCAGCATATAAGGGCGACCAAAAATTATTAGTATATAGTCCTAATTTTAAGTCTTGGAGAGAAGTCTTTCTAGAAAGGGAAAATTGTCTTGCGGACATCAAAGTGATGGTTATTTGTTGGCGGACACCCCGTTTTGAGCAATTTGTCACAAGACACTCTGGTTCGTTGAAATTAGCCCACAGGACACCGCGGTCCGGTTTCAGCCGGTTGAGGAGAGAAAAATTTATTTTGGACATCCGGTGCCCTGAACCACAGTTGGGTCCGCGCCCCCAACCTAGTCTGGTTGGACCACGTAAGAACCGGCCGTTTTTCTCAGGCCAGGCCCGAGCCAGCCTCACGCTGGTTCCTGTCACCGCCCCCGCCGGTACTCTACTGCTCCTCCCCGTCGTTCTTCTCACCTTTGCTGCTCCTCCCCACCGGTACTCTGCTACTCCTCCCCGCCGGTGGTGTTCCCCTGCTCGTCCTCTCCGTCGGTGGTGTTCCCCTGCTCGTCCTCTCCGTCGGTGGTGGTCCCCTGCTCCGACGAGCTCCTCGGCCTATGCACGTGAGCTCCGTGGACCGTGCCCAGAGTGAAGGGGTATGCCATAGGGAGAGAAGAGCGCTGCGGCGCCATGGTCACCGGCGGTGAACCCTCGCCAGCGCAACCCGATCTCGGTCTACGGAGCATGAGAGACGATGATATCAAGTATGTTGGACTCAGGAGCTCACTGTGAAGCTGATGGAGGGTATCTCGTCGACGGGAGTGGCACCGAGAGGGGAGGCATCGCGGAGAGGCGGATGGATGGCGGTGACGTGCTTCGGTGAGCTCGTAGCACCCCACAAAGGCCACGGATTGGTGTTGAAGAGGGTCACAGCGGGTGCGGTGTTCTTCTGCGAGGCCGAGAGCAGCAACAGCGAGGCAAGCGTGGGCCTACATTGGGAGAGCGAGAGCTCGGATGTGCGCTCGCCAATGGCGGCGGGCGGCGGGAGGCACTGCGGGACGGGAGAGGGAGCGGGAGCAGTGGGGCGGTGGCGGTGTGCTTGAACGGGGCCAAGGCTTCCCTTGAATAGGTTAGAGAGGGGGAATGAGTGGTGGGGGAGCTCGGTCATATGCCGCCCATGACGGCTGCGGAGCGTGTCGCGGTGGACTGGGGAGGAGCGGACGAGGTGGAGCAGGGAAGGGGAGGGGCGCGGTCCTCGCAGCAGGCTCGGTCGCGCGGAACAGCCTGGTCGCGCGGGAGCCGGTGATGGCGGAGGTTAGGGACGACCGGAGGTGGGAGATGCTCTTGACGGGTGGGGACCACACGTCAGAGAGAGGGAGCGCGGCGCAGGCCGACTGCGGCTGGGTCTGGACCGTCGGGCGAGCGCGGGAGAGGAGCGGACGATATTTTCTTTTCTTATTATGGTGTCCAACCAGACCAGGTTGGTGGCGGACCCAAGTATGGCTTAGGGGCATCGGATGTCCAAAACTAAATTTTCTCTTTTCTCAACCGGCTAAAACTGGACCATGGTATCATGTGGCCCAATTTCAACGAACCAGAGTGTCTTCTGACAAACTGCTCAAAACGGAGTGTCCACCAGCAAACGACCATCACTTTGGATGTCCGTCAGACAATTTTCCGTTCTAAAAAATGTTATAGCCTTTTTCGCGCATCATTCACGAATCACGACAACCTTTATTTCGCTCGGAGAGAAGGTGCAAACGGGATCGAGGAGAGAAATTAAAGGATATCAATCGATCCAGCTGAAAAGTGAAGGGGGTCGCCGAGAGGAGGAACGAAGACAGAGGGGTGGATTGAGCGAGCGAGAGTACACTGATCACACTCGCTACAGTATGCAGTGCAGGCACCTACTTGAGAGCGACCTCCCGCCCGCCCGCCCTCTCTTTTATACCCCACCTTCTTCGATCCCAACCTCTCCCTCTCCTCACTGTCGTCGTCTTCGTCCCCAGGGCCAGCGAGAGCTTCGTTCCGGAAGGCAGCAAGCAACTGCCGCAACGGTAGCTTGCTAGCTACCTCGGGCGCACGGCATGGCGAGGCGGACGAGCGGCCCCAAGAAGAAGCTGAGGGGCCTCTGGTCGCCGGAGGAGGACGACAAGCTCATCAACCATATTGCCAAGTATGGCCACGGCTGCTGGAGCTCCGTCCCCAAGCTTGCAGGTATATACACCATGTAGACACCTTAATTAGAATTTGTTAATTCTCGGCTACCCTCATATAAAGCAATGCCTATGAATGTTACTTGAATTGAATCGTGTCCAATTTGTTTTTTTATATAAAAAAACTGTGAAGATGCATTGTTTGCTAGCTAGTTGAATTGTTTGGAATTCGATTGTTTGTGATGTTTGCATATGTTAATTAGGTCTAGAGAGGTGTGGGAAAAGCTGCAGACTGAGGTGGATCAACTACCTGAGGCCGGACCTCAAGAGGGGAGCATTCTCGCAGGAAGAGGAGGACCTCATCATCCATCTCCACTCCATGATGGGCAACAAGTAGGTGGCAGTGACAGGCCATGCACACACACATCATTAGCAGAAGCAGAGATCGCCAATTTGATTACATTTAGCTGCTGATGATGAATGAATGATCGGCCAACCGGGAATAATTAAAATGATTTGTTTTGCACGAACAACACAGGTGGTCTCAGATTGCAGCGCAGCTGCCGGGGCGGACGGACAACGAGGTCAAGAACTTCTGGAACTCGTACATCAAGAAGAAGCTCCGGCAGCGCGGGATCGACCCGGCCACGCACAAGCCGTTCCCGCTGGCCGCCGAGGCCAGCAGGGCCGCTGGCGCGGGCAGCAGCCGCACGGCGGTGTTCAGCGACGCCGAGCTCATCCTGTCGTCGATGACGACGGCCGCGGGGCAGCACATGCCGCCGCCTCCTGCAACGGCAGCGGCGGAGAGCTACGTGTACAGCTACAGCCACAGCAGTGGCGGCGGCGGCGCGAGCGACGGCTCGCTGTCGGGGTACAACAACAGCAGCAAGCAAACAGCTGCAGATCACTTGGGTGCCGCAGCCGCAGCGGGGTCGTACCTGCAGCAGCAGGACCCAGCAGCAGCCGACGCGCTGCACTGCGGCCCCTCCGGTGTCCCGGCGGTCGTTCTCCCGTCGGTGTCGACCTCCAGCACGCTGAACTCGATGGCTGGCCTAAGCCCCGCGGCCACCACCACCGACGAACAGTGCAACAACAACTGTAGCAGCTGCAACAACGCGTTCGAGCTGATGTCGGCGACGCCGCACAGCCACAGCAACCACCACCTGCCGTGGCTGGAGATGGGCACGAGCGGCTACGGCGGCGCCGCCTCCGCCGCCGTGGTGGACCACTACGGCGCGGCGCTGGACGAGCTCAAGTGGTCCGACTACGTGTTCGACGGCTACGGCGGCCAGGCGGGACAGAGCATCTACGGCGACAGCAAGGACGCCGTGCAGTTCGTGGACGCCAACGCGCTCAGCAGCAGCAGTTGGTGCTTGAATTGATCCCATCGTCGGCCCAACGCGCTCGGCGGCGAGCAATTAATTAATCGGCGGACGCCGGCCAATTCCAACTCCAACACAGACACAATTACACAAACACTTTATACGTGTGCATGTGCTCGTACGTGCCTAGCTACGATTGATTGATGATAGCTCATGCATGTTTTTTTTTCACCTCTCATCTAGGTACAACTGTAGTATTTATTCATAAATAGACACACACCAACACCACACATACTCACACACCTCACTCACACCCTATGTACACAAACAGATCCTACAACTACACCTAGATTCCAAGATCGCGTTCTTGAGGAGATCACCGAAACCATCCAAGGCTCCGTAGGCGACGGACGCGTCGCTATCTCTTTATAGCTCCATGCGAGAGAGGCTGCACCTGTTAAGAATGGGGAAAACCCCCGGTGGGGATCGTGAGTCGAGCAGAGCTCGAACCCATGATCGGCCGCTGCACCACCCGCAGCATTTACCACTCGAGCTACGGCTAGATCCCATAGCTCATGCATGTTTGCATTGGTGAGCTTCTGGTTTTTGTAAATTAAAATTTCGTCTTCTTTCGGATTGGTTTACCGGGCTTGCGTTGCGTGTTAATTTTCCGGTGCGGTCGGTCGACATGTAGAGTGCATATGGTGACGGTGATTTCGGGGTGACGAGACATCTGTATAATGGAATATAGAGAGAGATATAGAATACAAATATATAAATGAGAGGTGTTGAATTAAATTACGTGGTTGATTAAATAAAAAAAAACCGTGTGATTGGTCAGAAACCTCTCTGTTTCAGCATTGGATTTTATCATACCATGGGGTCCCCCGTTTTCTTTTCTTTTCGTGATGGTGTAGGTGTTGGTCCTGACGTCGCCCGTGCTTCAATTTGGTTATGATTGTATATACTACAAAAAAGTTTTTTTTTGCATGCACAACTTTATCGTCTAGCTAATAATGAATATGCTTTTGTTCACAATTATAAGTTGATACCCCCATGGACTGTAGAAGCTGACTTCTAAAAGCTAGATTGTTACAAATTTGGTTTATAGAAGCGGAGTTTTGAGGCTGTTTGACGATCCATAGATGGTAAAAACTAAGATATACAATTTTCAGTGTAAAATTACTATAGTGCCCTCATTCTTTTATTTTTATGATGTTACTATGGGAGAAAGAGAGGGGCAATATAGTCTTTTAATTAATGTCTAGAAGCTAGAAGAAGTTTGGTTCCCTTAGCTTACCAGATTATGGAAGCTTGAGGTCTCTAGATTCCAGGAGCTGGCTATAAGATATGGTATGTAAAAGGTTCCTACCTAGATTCTAGAAACCAATTTCTAAAATCTTTATGAATCCAAATAGAACCTTTAGTTTATCCTAAGTCAAAAATTTACTAAAAAACAAACACTCTTCAAACACAAGGTTGATGCTACTAGATACACAATGAAAACCGTAGAGAATTATCCATCCTCCCACTTGATGCGACCTTTATTTAACAACAATGACCTATATAAGATGAATGTATGGGGCTACTTGACTAGAAGTCGTCATTTTTTCATATGTTAGGAGCCAATCTAACCAAAAATGGCATCGAGACCAACTCTATAAACGGTGGATCAAACTTAATTAGGGATGGACTATGTTTCGTTAAGGAATTATAGAATTTTATTGAGGTTATCTGACCCCAATAGAAGCCCCTAGACCTTGTTTGCTGTTTAGGGCAAACTAAAACAACTCTTTGTTCTTCCTCTTTGGTGTATCTTTCTCTTATAGATATCCCATAGAGTTAAAGTTCTCGACTTGGTATGAGTGCTCATATTTTTCTAGATTTATACAAGGTTTTAACAATGTATATATTCTTCTAATGGTAGCTAGATGACGTGTCCATCCACAATAAGGCGTCCGTGGTGGCTTCATCAATCTTGAGATCTGCTGGCTCAGACTTTTGGAGATGCTCATATAGAGATAGGGTGCAGGTATGTGTGCTTGTAGGGGTGAGGTGCATGTTTCTGAGCATTTGTATTTGTCCTATGATTAGATAAACAAGTCGCTCATTCAAGATCCATAAGAGTAACTCCAATATCCTCTTTATATCCTTCTGTATTGATAGAAATAAAGATTTTAGCCAAAGGGTCTCTAGCCTAGTGGTTAGAGCACATGGGTAGCATCCAGCGGGCTTGGGTTCGACTTTCCGTGGGAGCGAATTTAAATAGGTCTGGAATAAAAAAATATAAAAAAATAGGTTGGGGTTTCCCCTACTGACTTTGGTAAAAAAAAAAGATTTTAGTGAAGAAAAATATCTTCCAATAGTTTTTAGTGAAGAAAAATATCCTTCATTTGGCATCATTTGTAAATCTCAGTTCAAGTTTGGAAATATGAAATTAATTGTGACATTGAGCTAAAATTCCATTTTTGAATTCAAATGCAAATTATTCTTTTCAACACATTAATAACTTCCTCCATGGCTCCATCCAATTTTGATCAACCTAAATGAAATGACCATGTAGAGTAAAGTGGGCATAATTTTCATCGTTGCTTTAGATAATGGAGGCTGTGCAAGATGGCGGGTCAAATATGGGTGGATCCACGGCGGGTTTATTGACCGGGAGATTGCCGTGGCATCAAAATCTTCTGCGGACAACGTTATATGTAGACCAAACCTGGAATTTCTTCTTTTGCTCAAAAAATGATGATCAAATTGGATGGAGAGAGTATTTATAATTCAAATCAGGTGATGTATTCTCATGTGGGAAGTTGGAGGTGATAAAAGATGGACTGTATAGCTCAGGGGAGCTAGGGATGCATCTTTGGACACAAATTCGGGTTCATGCATGTTTGTTGATTTATGCTGAAATGTCCTTATATAACAATGGATTTCCCAGCTCGAGACAGGCTTTGTTATGAATACTAAGGACCCATTTTAGATTAGCTAGATGCAATAGTTGGAGTGAGACAGCTAGCAGGTTTTTATGAGCTATGTGGTTGAATAGTTCAAAATGTACTAGCTGGACAGCTTGAATTAGCTAGAGCTTTTTAATATAGGTAGCAACTTATTTTAATCAATTCAAACAAGACCTAAGTAGAATATATATACATGCATGGGCTACATGACTGTTAAATATATTTTGCCATAAAACGTAGCAAGCAGGAGGGATCAAAAGGTTTAATTTGTCAAACCACAATTGTGGCACTGGTTGGTTAGCTTGAAAATGAGTGACAAGCAAAAATGTGGCACACATATTTGCGACGAAGTCGTAACCGCCGATATAATGGACAATATCGGTGATATGACCTAAGCAAGTTCTAGAGCCCATGACTTTTATTTCATTTTTGGCTTGTCAATTCGAATTTATTGGATGCTATTTAAGATTATGACCCTAAACATCTACTTACTATATATATAGCCCTAAACATGTTGGACAATTCAAAGCCAAACACAATTTTATGAATTAAGAATAGCGTTCATCTTGTTTGGTTATGAGTTAAATGCATCGTAGGTCCATTAACTTTTGGTGATGTGTCATCTAGGTCCATTAACTTTTAAACTATAATTTTTGGTCCATTAATTTTTGGTGGTGTGTCATCCAGGTCCATCAATTTTCAAACTGCATTTTTGGGTCTATTAACTTTTGGTGGTGTGTCATCCAGGTCCATCAACTTTTAAATTGCATTTTTGGGTCCATAAACTTTTTAACTGGTTCACCGTAGGTCCATACCCCTTCGTTTAGCGAATAGATCTGACATGGCACGCCAAAAAAGCAGCCACCGTGGAGTACAGGACGAGATCACCATCCGAAGATAATCTTCAATACGAAGAACCTGATGGGATCACCATCTAGGGTTTCTCGAGCAGCGGCTCGACGGAGAATAAACTCCACAATAAAATACAATCTAATCTACCTAGTACAAGGCCGAAGGCCACAGGTATAGACACGCAAGCCACCTGACCCAAACAAAACTCGGACTCCACTAGCCCAACTAGAACTGATTAACCCTGAGTCCCTGATTCGGCTAACATGTATGGCACGTCCAAACGTAGCCACCAATTTGATTCATGTACATAGATGCACGCAGGCACTAAAAGCTAGATGTTAAATAAAAGATCATGTATCACAATTGGATAGGAAACTAATGCATGAAAATAATAAAATACTACGGCAAGGATGCTAATCACGTTGGGAAAATTCCATTGATGATCTCCACTCCTTTAGAATTAGTACTGATGTATTTTGTTGACTTCATTTTCTCCTCCTTTCCATGTAATAATAAGGTGCCTCTATAAAATATCTTTGATGACAGTCCAACAGTTGTAAATTTCTCCATATCCACAATTTATTTATCCTTAAAAATAATAGTTCCAAATTTAAGACCAGAGGATATTAACAAATTACCAACTGCTATATTTGAATTATTGCTAGACAAGTTTCCATGAACATCTTGAGGAGCTATGGACTTATCACCTACTCCATGGTGGCGGCTTATTTGGCGTGGCATGTCAGATCTATTCGTTAAACGAAGAGGTATGGATCTACGGTGAATCAGTTAAAAAGTTTATGGATCCAAAATACAATTTAAAAGTTGATGGACCTGAATGACACATCACCAAAAGTTAATGAACCCAAAAATATGGTTTGAAAGTTGATGGACCTGGATGACACACCACCAAAAATTAATGGACCAAAAAATACAATTTGAAAGTTAATATACCTAGATGACACATCACCAAAAATTAATGGACCTACGGTGCATTTAACTCTTTGATTATTATAATTAGAGGTGCAAGCAGAGCTGATACTGCTTTTGTGAGAATTAAACATGGACTGCTATAGGGATATAGGGCTTGTTCGTTGGTGGGTGCTGGTGCTGGTTTGTGGCTGGTGGTGTTAGTTTTTTGAGAGAAAAACACTGTTGGCTGGCTGGTTTAGGTTGGCTGAAACCAACAAGCGATCAGACTGATAAGCGGACTAGTCCACAAACTCATATATAAACTTAATTTTGTGGGTTGTTCAAAATTAGGTCTGGTTTAGTTTCTAAAAATTTTCACCCCAAATTATCACATTGAATCTTGCGGCATGCATGGAGTATTAAATATAGACGAAAAAAAACTAATTACACAGTTTGGTTCAAAATCGCGAGACGAATGTTTTAAGACTAATTAGGCCATGATTAGCCATAAGTGTTACAGTAACTAACATGCGCTAATAATGGATTAATTAGACTTAATAAATTTGTCTCGTAGTTTTCAGACGAGCTATGTAATTAATTTTTTTTATTAGTATCCGAAAATTTCTTCCAACGTCCCAAAACATCCGATGTAACATACAAAATTTTTTTCGAGGAACTAAACACAGCCTTCACCATGTATCCGGGTTCTCGAGCTAACCTTCTCGATGGCCAGACAGACGTACACACAGGTCGCTGTAGCCTGTTAGGTTACTATAAATAAATCCCGACGACGAAGGCAATTCAGCCATAGGCCGCCTGCACTGCATGCATCGCCGTGCTTTCGTCGTTGCTAGGGCTACCACCATTTCCAGACGTATGCAACTCATAGTCATAGGACTCGACAACTTACGCTTCAAGTAAAGATAGCACCCCCTTTGTTCAAAAACTTTCGTAATAATTTACACTTTATTTAGTTTAACCAAATTTATAAAAAAGTAAACATTTATACCTTTATATAATTTTACCGTTAAAGTATATTTCATAGTTAATTTAATAATACTTGTTCAGTGTTATAGATACTATTGGACTACCCGCGCGTTGCTATAGGAATTACGGATTAGTGGATTGCATAGAATAATAACGTGGACAATAAAATGCTTATATGTCATGCTGACATACATTACAGTTACATGTGCTAGTGGATTTTAATTGTGTGTGATAGTGCATGTTGAGATAAATAGCTAGTGGAGTTTTGCTTAGTTGATGTTAATAGTATGTGATAGTGCATTGCCTAGTTAGATAGCTTGCATGTCGAGAGAAATAGTTAGTGAGGTTTTGTTTTATAAGAGTATAAGATAAAATTAGTATTTTTTACAAATTTAATTTAACTTAAAAAATCTTTTACTCCTTGAAATATAATATATTTTTTTAAGAAGAGTAATGCTATGTTGTTTAGCACTATTTCAACAGTACTTTTTAGTAAAGAAATAATATTTTTCTCTCCCAATAAATCAGGATAAACAACGACATCAAACAAATGGACGAACGGGCGTTAGCAGGTAGCTGCCCCGTACGTAAAGCTAACTATGAACCTATGATCTGACAAACCAGATACATCAACAGCCGATCCACGCATCCAAAATCGATGATTGCACGGAGAAGGACGTATCCAGGATCCTGGACCAAAAATGTAATTAATGCATTAATAAACCCAAATTAATCTAGTCCACGACTGTGGCCTAATATATAATTTAATATTAAGTTGAGCACATATACATCATCATTTGTATATACATATGTATCAAAATATATGCATATATATAAGCTTGCCGTGTTGCTCTTTTTCTCTTTGTGTGTTGTCTGCGCCCAGGCCAAGCTATCTCTGCCGCGTTGCTGCTTTATTTGGCCGACCGGCTTAGGCACTTAGCTAGTTGCAGGGCTGGCTAGGCGGCTTGCCTGTTTATGAGAGGAGCGTGGGCCCCATCTGCATGGCAGCTAAGTGCTGGCACAAATTTTTCCGTCACTACATGGCATTTAGCTCCATATGTTTCATTTATTTTATCTGGATGTTGTATATATGTTGCAATACCTATATACGTATGTTGCAAGTGTATGTTTTAAATGTTTATGTTGTTTCAAATTAAACATATGTTGCAAGTGTTTTATCTGGATGTTGTAATGGTTATACATGTATGTTGCAAATATATGTTTCAAATGTTTTAGCCATTTAAAATATATGTTACAAGTGTTTTATCTAGATGTTGCATATGTTACACTGGCTATATACGTATGTTAATAGTGTATGTTTCAAATGTTTCAGCTTGTTCCATACGTATGTTGCAAGCGTTTTATTTAGATGTTGCATATGTTGCGGTGGCCATACACATGTTACAAATGTATGTAATTGTTCTTTTGTTTTGGACGTATGTTACAGCAAATACTTTATGTTGCAAATTGTTATATGACCCGCGGGACGTCGGCGCAGACGGAGGTAGTCCCCTCGTGCGTGCTGGAAGCGAAGTGGGCACTATGGCCCCCACATGCATGCGCAAGCGCATACGTACCTGGCTCCACTAATTGGCGATCATTCACCGGATCTGAAAACAGCGAATAATATTCCAACAAGCTATAACTTCTTTTTTTAGAAAAAATAGCTTTCACCTCTTTCCGTATTGAATAATGGTGACAGTGTCGCATGCTCCGCCCACTCTAATGCATGCCAGGATGTGACGTCACCAAAGAAAAAAGCAAATATTTATTTCAAATTGCTATAACTTCTGAATGGTGTATCCATTTTTAATTCCGTCTGTACCAGTGTGTTCTATATGATGAGACGAACAAAACTAGACTCTAGTTGCCTATGTTTCAAAAAATTTTATTCTAGTAATAATTTATGTATACTAACTTATAATATATAACTTATAACGTATAACTTATAATATATAACTTATAACTTATGCCAAAACTTGAAAACACAAAAGTTATGAAAACACAACTTATGAATAAAAGTTATGAAACATAACTTATGTTCATAAGTTATTCTATAATTTATGTACGTAAGTTATTCTATACAACTTGCCAATGATGGCCAACAAAGTTTTGATAAAAACTTATGCTAATAAGTTCTGACATGCAAAATGGTATATTATAAAGGCTATGATATATAAGTTATGGTAATAAGTTATGCATAAAAGGTATGTGTATAACTAAGTAACTTTCCAAAAAAAAAGTTATGTGTATAATTTGCTTATATAACTTAGCTATATAATTTGATGAATGACTTAAATATAAAGTTGTACGTATAAGTTATATTTAAGAACTTAGATGTAAAGATTAATATCATAATATATTAGCAGAAATATGAAACTATGTATGAAAAATAACTATGTAGTATAACTTATAAAGAAAAAACGGTAGAAAGAAAAAAAAAGGTAGAAAAAAAAAAAAACGTTCGTACAAGTGCAGCAGCCAATGCCACGGGACGATACCGACCAGCATGCCTAAAAATACATGCATGCACAACACAGAAGGGGGAAAATAGTTTAAGAACTAGTAAAGGAATTAAATACTACCACGGAAACGGGCCCGTGCGGACGCGTCGTTCGCTATGGTGGAATCTAGGCCGCGTTTAGTTACCTCCAAATTCCAGAATTCGACACTATGCAAAAAGAAAATTCCCCATCACATCAAATTTGTGGTATATGCATGGAGTACTAAATGTTGACGAAATCAAAAACTAATTGCACAGTTTGGTTGTACTTTGCGAGACGAACGTTTTGAGCCTAATTAGTCAACAATTGGACAATTATTACCAAATAAAATAAAACGACAGCTGCCGCACTATAGTGTTCTGCTGCCGGCGCCAATTCGGGCGAACTAACAGTGAACGACCGTTCAAACGGATTTGGGATGCGGACAGGTGCGGCAGCAGCCTGCTGCAGTGGGCGACAACAGCAGTAACCGCGCGCTGACAGGTGCGGCAGCAGCCTGCCAGGGGCGGGCAGAAGCTGCATGCATGCCCCGTGGGGCCGCCCAGGCAAAGTGGGACGCGGAGCCGCGGCGCACGCATCCCTTCAGTTGGCCGCATGCAGCCCGCACACGACGGTCCGATCCGAAACATGGTTTTTTGGCCCGGCCCAAACACGGCCTGGCACGGTGTTGTGTGGGCCTAGGCTAGCATGCCCCGATGCACAGGGCCATGCTTGGCCGCACCGCAGGCACGTGAGCCGGCACGGCCCGCAAAATAGCCTCGGCCCGGATTAGGCCCGCTATCTCTAGAGCCCAATATTAACTCTCATCCTGTCTTGACTCGGCCATTCCGACTCCGCTCCCCATCCCTCCGCTTTGCACAGCCGGTCAACCCTCTCGCATCCCGCTCTCTTCTCCGAGACCCCGACGCGCGAGCTCCCGTCGCTGCGTGTGGCGTAGCTCCCGCTCCCCGCCGGCCGAGCACGACGCGCGCCTCCCTCTTCCCGTCGTGCAAGTGGCCGTCGGCCTAGCGTGACCCACGTTCCCTCCCCTTCCCTCACGCGACCTCTCCTCGTAGCGTTGTTGGGCAAGCCGGCGAGGGCCGAGTGCCTCCTCCCTCTCCTTCTCCTCCCGTCCCGACGCCGGAGTCGTGCACGGCGGCCACCTTCCCCGCCGCTCCGGCCTCCCGGCTCCCCTTCCGCTCTCTCTCCATCGCAATGGGCCTTGGGCTGGCCCGCCCGTCATTTTGGCCATGCTTTATGGGCCGGGCCGGCACGGAAAATGGCCCGTAGTGCCGTGGTTGGGCGTCGGCCAGGCACGAAGCCCAGGGCGGCACAGCCCGGTGGCACGCCAGGCCTTGCCGTGCCGTGCCTGGTCGGGCCATGCCTGGCACGGGCCCGTGCCGGGCCAGGCCAGGCCGGTCCATTGCCCATCTATAGCCATTTTCTACCACATGTAGAGGGAGCGCGTCAGGCGTGTGGGGCTGTAGGCGTGTCTTTCCCTTCTTTTAACACTATTGTATATTAATTAATATAATAGATACTCATCGCCACATATGTGAAATCAGCCGAGATCAAGCGGGGCTTTGGAGACTGCCCATGGCCTAAGGCCTATGCTCAGAAAAGCCACAGATGACTATCCGGTGCTGGATTCTACATTTTGTCAATTTGTACGTTTGGATGCGTAGGCTGACATTTCACTCTTCATTAAACGTTGCTGCTGCAACAAGAAGCATGTATTTTGTCAATGTTTTTCAGGATCTAGAATTAGTGTTTTCGTGTATTTTGTCAATGTATTTTGGAGAACGGGCGGTCGGGCGGAGGCATAGCATACCTATTTTCCAATCAGTGGGCCTCCTGAATTGACCTGCTTCAACTTCCACAGCCCGGCCCATCAAGACCTGGAGAACAGAATTACAGAAACAATACACCAGGACATTTAAACAATCATACATATGAACAAGTAAATCTCCCAAATGCTTGTAGTTATGGAAGAAGCGCAAATTGTCCAACAATCATCTACTAGTTTACCTAGGTCAGTCATGGAACGCTCAACTCTAATGTTCCAGCGTACAAGTGTTGAGAGTTGATTTTCATGAGGAAGTTCGGCATCCTAGCAGAGAATGCAGTGGTCACCAGGCAGGCCAAGCAAGCTTCGGACAAGCTGCTTTACTAGACGCAGCTGAAGAAGCCCACGCACCTCATGGACATCAGAGGCCTCTCTCCTTCCACGGGTTCAGTGTCGATCGCGAGCAGGCGCCGTACGTGCTGCCACTGTGATGCATGGCCTGAATTCGCGCGTCGCTCGCCTCTCAGTTGCTGCCACTGTCGTTTTCGGATGTGCAACTTGGATGTGTTTCAGTCAGAGTAAGTAATCCACGGTGATGGTGACCCATCAGAAACTTGCATCATTTCAGGCTTGCTATATATCTCTTACCCTGTGTTGCAAGATCTGCACCTGCATGGAAGCCCTATGCAGCCTTTCATCTAAACCCAAGTTCCACTTTGAAGCCTTTTGGACCAAATTAGAAGATTATGAGAAGATTGCTATTGGGGTGGTTGGACCTGTGCACCAAACATTAATCGTTGATCCTTACAAGCGGCTAGACCAGGTACTCAAGAATGTACTTAGCTTGACAGACTGTAGAGCTGGTCGATGATGAAGGTTGGTAAACTAAGGCAATTGTTGGTTGTTGCAAGAGAGCTTATCTTCAGACTGGATCAAGCTCAACACAGTAGAACCCTATCAGTTGAGGAGACTGAGCTGCGCATGGAACTCAAGCACAAATGTTTGGGGGCGTTGTCGTCGTCACTTGAGCGTACCATCACTAGACAGTGGTCAGTGGTCACGCTAACGCCTACTGCGAATCAGGGAAGAAGATGCCAATACGTGTCCCATTCAATCAACTTCAAATCTTTGGGCATCGCATCAACTGATCTCTCGCACCTCTGACTCGCTCCAAAATTTATCTAACTGTGGCCAATTCGTTTTGGAATCAAACTTAGTTCATGCACGTTTTTTAGGGGCTCGGAGATTATGTGAGGCTCGGAGATTATGTCATGTGTTACAATTCATCATGGTACCAGACTCCGCGCCCAAGACACGGTGCAACAAAAAGTCATCATGGTACCAGACTCCGCGCCCAAGACACGGTGCAACAAAAAGTCCTACAGTCATTCGTGTTACAATTCATCGTGGATTATTTACTATTGACTCCGCGGTGTGAGAGAAAAATACTGTTCCAACTTATAATCCAATCGTTTAAAAAGTCCTAGGCCCTAGTCACCGAATTCTCATTTCCGGTCACGGACAAAATGTACTATGGGAAGTAAGATATGATGAATGGATGATTTTTTTCCTTTAATCTTAGGGATTAGGGATAGGGATAGTTTTGTTCCACCACAATTGCATGATTTTATGTTCTAGGTGTACAAATTCTTTGCTCTCCATGTTTGTCTTGTTTCATCAAAACAGACTTTTGTTCCATTAAATAATTACAATCTCCATTTTAAACTGTAAGACATTTTTGGCTTTCTAGATACATAATTTTTGTTGTGCATTTAGATATACATTATACCTAAAAATATAAAATAGATGTATCTAGAAAAGCCAAAACGTCTTATAATATAGAATGGATGGAGTATTAATCAATATAGAATGCAAGAGATGTGGTGTGAATTGAATCCTACTAATTAAATTAATTAGTATATAAGATGGTGTGTCTGTGTGTATGTGTGTGAAATTTGAATCCACTAATCATCACTGCAGATGGACTTAAATATTAGGTAATTTATTGAGAAGGAGAAGGTAATCCATCAATAAAATCCACAAACTGATTGTTTAACTATCTATCTATGATGTGACAAAACCTTACAGATAGCATCTCGTCAGTGCGTTTTATTTGTGCCCTAAGCTAGGAGGTGGTCCGAGGACTGCCCGCTCACCTCTTCTATATCGCTAATGCTCCACCACGGGCGTTCGTTCTGCGTCGGTCAGTCTAGACACGGCTAGCTGGGCTGCGGACCGGCCCACAGGCCTGCTCCCCACATCGGCATACATGGTTTCTCAAAAAAAAGAAAAGAGAGCGACATCTTATCTTCCCCATTCGCATCGGCTCCACCGCACCGCCTGTCCTTCGGTTGTGTATGCACGAGCCACTACACCACAACACCGCTTCGCCGTCAGACATCTGACACTAAAAATTATATTTGGCGATGGATGATCTGACGCTAAAGATAACTCAGAGACCATCTGACGCTAAATCCTCATTTAGCGATTTGTTGTCTGTCGCTATAGATGTTCATGTTTAGCGTTAGCCCGTCTGTCGCTAAAACCAGATATAGCGTTGATCTGTCTGACGCTAAAAAAATGGGCCCCATGCCCAGCTCGTGCACAAATTTTTGCCTGGCCCACGGCAAACGCACGCAGCCCCGGTCGCCTTATCCCATTGCTCGGCCATCGCTTCCCATCCACCCGCATCTCTCTCTCCCTCACGACGTCCTCCCAGCAGACTAACACCGGCGTCGGCGCCCCTGCTCTTCCGTTCCCAACGCGAGCTCTCCCTCCCTCCCTTCTCCGGCGCTGAGGTCGCCCTGCTCCCTAGACGGGCCACGGTGGCGCGGGTCAGGCATGGTGCACGAGCTCATAGCCGCCAACCAGAACCCTAGCCGCCGGCCGATGGGGTGGCCGCCCTTCTTCTCCCCTAGCCAGATTGACGACGGGGTGGCCGCCCTTCTTCTCCCCCGACCGAATCTACTACGGGATGGCCGCCCTTCTTCTCCTCTAGCCGTATCCACGGCGAGTCGACTGCCCTTCTCCTCTGGCCAGATCCACGACAGCACACCACCGCTCTAGCCACCTTCTCTTCCCTTGCTGTTGTGCTTCGCCGGTGATGAGCGCACCCACCAGGTATGCACGCCCCTTCTCTTCCCTTGCTGTTGTGTGAAAGCCAGCACCCGAACCCTAACTTAAGATATTTTGCAGATCTGAGGAGGAGGAGGCCGGGGAGAAGAACCGGAAGTCATAGCTCACCCGATTGATTCCTTGCTGCAGCATCCCTTCCTCGAGCAGGACAGCAGGTACCTGATTGATTCCTCTACTATGTATTTTTCTACTTGCTTCTGGTGTCTTCTCTCGAGCAGGACAGTAGCATGCCAATTTGTTTATATTTGTTTTGCTTAAGCGTATCTTGGAAATTATAATTTGATGTGACTAGCATATCATAATTTGGTAGGTTGAAATGTTTCTCTAGTTTTTTATGCCATGTGGTTTTCAAAAAAAAAAGAATTCAGGCCTTACCAGGGCATATTACACTGCATATCATGCATGTGCTATGTGTATGAATGATACAGTGGACGTGCTATGTGTTTCAATGTTGTGATATACATGCATGTGCTATGCTTCTCAGCTGAGGTGGCATGAGAAGATAGTGCACACATTCCAGTTTCCACATTTTTTTGTGGATTTCTTCTCATCCATATTTTGTTTGATATTCAGTTCATTTGAATTATTCGTGTACCAGAGACTGTGTTATAGTTAAAAATTAAGAATGGCTTTTGCCACAGAATATTCTTTTATTTGAAGCACACTTTGATGCTATTTTTCAAGCTTAGTGTTATTCTCCATGGCCTCAATCAGTCTGAATGTTAGGACTTATCATGCTGAATTGAACATATATCATTTATGCCAACATGAACAAAAATTGGATGATTGATAATTTATTTTAGTTAGTTTTATCCTTCAAGTCTTCAACTATCTACATAAAGTGATTGGCAACAAGTGTTAAGCTATCAGAAATGTAACTTTACAGATGATCTTTAGTGTTGGTTGAATTTGCCCTGGTATTCTATTGGAAGTGATAAGTCAAAACCTGATTCTTTTTGGACATGTTTGATGTACAGCCAGATGAATCTCCGATTCAAAAACAAAAAAAGAAGAAAAATGAGAACATGCTTGTCTTTGTCCTTCCTTTGGTTTCGATTTCATTGTTCTTTTCGTGTGGCATTCAAAGACAGTTTGCCTGTGCTTGCATTTTCTGCGAACTGCAAGGCATTATTACATACTCAACTGCAAACTGAGTGTTGCATTTTCTGCGAACTGCAAGGCATTGTTTATTAAAACTAATGAAATCCATTCTGTCATTTAACCTGTAGTTTGTTAGGTACAAGCTTGTTATTTTTCTAGATTATTCTACTGCCTACTTGATTGGATTGCATGCCCAGATATTGAAAGACACCTGTTACGTGTTAACTACAAAGCGCAGGATATGGGGTGATCAAGGTCAGGCTGCACTGGAGAAGGCTAGCATATGCTTGCTTAACTATGGTCCTACTAGAACAGAAGCGTTGAAGAACCTCGTGCTTGGAAGAATAGGAAGTGTGACTGTTGTTGATGGCTCCAAAGTTGAAGCATCCGATCCGGGGGAACAATTTTTTGTGTAATTTCTTCGCTTTGTGATTCCACCTGTTTTTCCTCGAATTCATCCCCACGAAATTGATGGAACTCATATTCTGGGACCTTAAATTTGCATGCAATGGGATGAAGGATGTTTGGGGTAACCAAGAGCTAAATCTATATGTTCTTTCCTACAAGAGCTTAATGACGCTTTTAAAGCCAAGTTTGTTGAGGAGTTTCCAGCTCATTTGATAGACACTAATCCATCGTTCTTTTCATAGTTTACTGTTGTCATTGCTACTCGGTGTGTGTTCTTCGTCTACTTTTGAGATAAATTGCAAGAGCATGATTAGTCTGCGGTGCTAGCTAGCTAGAACTTTTGATTTTATGAACACTTATGTTTTACGTGAAACAAAAATGTTTAAGAGATGAAACCAAAGAAGAGGAATATTAGTAGATTTCATAGCTCTCAATAACCATACATGTCATCGCTCAATTTATGTTCTAATAAAGTTTATACTTTGTGAAAGAAGTTTATATTAACGAATGATTCTTATTAACACTTTGAATGTCATGTCTCTCCTATGTACCAAAACTGCCTTTGTGCCATTTGTATTCTCGATTGCTTGTTTAAAGCATTAAGCCTTATTCGTGTAGTCAAGCTAGAACAATGTCACATTTTGTTCGGAACGAATTGGATATTCAATATTGCTCTGTAACATCAACTTGGCTCTTTGTGTTGTGCAGTGTTCACCACTCACGCACGCAGCTTGGTACTCTGCTCTTTTATCGCCGCTCCACCACTCCGCCGCCATTGCGCTCATACCATCGAGTGTTGCTTATCTTGCGAAAAATATGACATGAAGGTTTAGTATTCCAATTGAACTGATTCAGAAGCTCATGAATCCATCTTATTCCGGTAGCTGGTGGTCCCTCAATCACTAATCCACTAAGCATGCCCCAGCTTTTATTTTAGAGATGCGGTTGGTCGGTTTTGCATTAGATCTTTTTGGTTTCGGATAAATGTGCCAAATCTCCTGGCCTTTAAACATTTCAAGATGATCCAGATGAACGGCATGATCCTGACTCTGATATGGAAGTGGATGATCACAAGGCTGTGGATGAGTCAGCGAGGTCTCTCTCTCCCTCCCTCCCTCTCTAGCCCCTTCCCTCTCTGAGTGACTGTACTCATTACGTTTTGGGTTTTATTTTTCATCCTGATGGTGGCCCTCATCAATTTTTGTAGGAGGAGCATTCTAGGTATAAAAGTCGAGAGAATTTGGTGATTATCTGCTGACATTTTTATTGATCTTGTATTGTGAAGGATGGTGGCAGAGTTGCATCTGACCATAGAGGAATGGAACCCATGGCAGAAGACATTGGTTCCTAGAAGCAAGCTCCTTTAAGTGCCTAATTACATGGTTAAAGATAGACTAGTCAAAAGAAATTGGAATGGATGTCCACATTGTTACTTTTGTAATCATAACGTTCAACATATATTTCTTACTTATATGTTATTTGCTAGTAATTCTATTTGTCATCTAGTTAAAATTGCCATAGACCATGCTCAATGCAGCCTAATTACATATTATGCAGCTCCAATCAAAGATATAAATCCATCTAGGTTTGTCCTAAGTCAAGCTTTTTAACTTTGACTATAAATATCTAAATTATATAGATTAACAAGACAAGCTTGACATTACAACTTTACTAGACTCATTATAGAAACTACTTTTGTAATTCATTACTCTTTTCATTTGAAATAATATGTTTTCAAAGATATTGGTGGTCAATGCTAGAGAAGTTTGACTTTTATGACTTAGGTCAAAGTTATAGATATATGTGATCGGAGGAAGTAACTATGACTTTTGTTTGCGGTTGTGTTGTCTTATACTCTTGTGCGCTTTTATATGATGGCATATAAATTTATGCCCACAATCGATTAAAGCACGGAGCAAAGAACAACAATCGCAAAGATCGATCGAGATCGAAAGAACTCTTGCTACTGAAGCATACTGCAATTCATCAAAGATCCGCAAGCGCGCAAAACAAAGAAATGATGAAAACACCGATTTTACAACTAGTGCCCGAATGGTACTTTATTGTTGTTGATCCTCCAAAGCGACAAAATGATACAATTGCAAGTGCTTTATCTGCAAAGATATACGAGGATAGGATGAAAAATACTGTTCAAAAGGATCTTTCGAAGAGGCTTTTATGAAGGTATTTTTCTCAATTTTATTATCCACTACTCGCTTCAATATTTGCTAATTTGTACAATTGAATATAAAATGGTCTGCATTTTATCTATAATGCAACAAAGGCTCACTTTGAAAGCATTGGCCCATTATCGGAATCAAACCCGACCTCAATGCTAAAGTCACCGCAAGATCATCTCTAGCTTCAAGGTACCGTCCACTCCATTTTATCCTGTAGCATTTACATTTGAGGACATATCTAGTGCAAACCTTTGTCAAATTTGATTTGGCTTTCTTCCAACTGTTATTAGGCAAATCTTCCATAGATCGATACGGTGGGCGTGTCTCGTTCATTACCGCAAGCTCGTGTCGAGAGCGACCACTACGGGATCAACACAAAGTTGATAGTTTATATTCATATTATATCCTTCTATTGTTAATATCCGTAATTGATGTGGGAAGTTTCTATCGAGATATGAAGGCGTAAACAAATGTAGCTTTGAACTCGAGAGCTGCAGTGCGGATGGATCACTATTTGGAGCATCAATTGTCGACATTGAACTCTCTTGTTATTTGATGCTTCGCTTTTAAATACAGTCACTTGTTTTTTTTCACAACTAAAGCCCTTCTGAATGTAGAATTCAAAATCAAAATATAACCTTAGGATATTCTTCAGTCTACATGTCTAATGGAGATTTTAAGGGCTGCACTGTTTTTTTTTCTCGAACAACGCAAGGGCTGCACTGTTATGTTTGTAACATACTTTTCCATCTTCGTTTTCATGCTCGACAGGCTCTAATCAGGCGGGGAACAATTTGACCTTGATAGGGTGGCCTCTCACAGTTAGTTCTTCACCTTTTGTAGGCTTCCAGTCACTTGCATTCTAAGTTATAATTGGAAGCAATTTTGCCTGTTACACATTCTTGTGCTCTTAAGACACGTGTCCTTTTGATCATAACTATTCAGGGTTTAGAACATCTTCGATCTGGATGATGTACTGTGCAAGTCAAGATTGTATGTTATATATGTATTGATCTCCATGTGATGTATGTGTTTCTATATCTTTATGTGATGGACCTTAAGCTTGAATCTGGGTATGATATGTGCTACATATTTTCTCATTGTATTTTTTTTATATATTTATAGTGTCATGTAGAACAATCTGTCGCTATAAATACATGTACTGTTGGATGATCTGTCGGTATATGCCTAGTAACAGAGCATCTGTCGCTAAAGAGTAGCAGCAGACTATCTGTCACTAAAAAATTTAGGGCAACAGACTGTCTGACGCTAAAAGTACTATCTAACGCTAAAGATTTTTAGCGTTAGGACTTACAGCGTCTGCAGAAGTCTGTCGCTATAACTTTTTAGCGTCAGACTGTCTGTCGTTGTAGCCGCTTTTAGCATCAGACCGTCCATCGCTAATCTTGGTGTTGTGGTGTAGTGAGCTTTGCTAGCATCCGCGTTCGCACGAGCGCCGCTGCCGTCCGTATACACACGAGTGTCGAGCGCCGCAGCTAGCCGCGTACGCACGAGATCCACCGACCGCGCTGCGCCGCTCGCCCGTGGTGAGGGAGACCGTTGCCACCTCCACCAGGGGGGGTGGACGCCTAGTCGGCGGCCAGGAAGACCTCCGCTTCCGTCTGCCCAGCTCGCTGCGGCCGAGTGTGGAGCTCGCCCACGTGCAGCTCACAGCAGCCCGGGTCGAGCCCGCCCACGCACATCTCGCGCCCGCCTACCCAATTCGCCATGGCCAGGGCAGAACTCGCCCGCTTGCAGCCCGCAGCAGCTAAAATAGAACTCCACACGCCGACGAGGATCCTTCTCCCAAGCAGCATGGAGATGTTTGCGCTGAAACTGCATGTTGCAAGAGTCTATTTTAAGTGTTGCAAATGTTTCAGAGATATATGTTGCAAGTGTTTTATATCGATGTTGCAAAGGTAGATCCGGATGTTGCACGTGTTGCAATGTGTTTTCAAGTGTATGTCTCAAATGTTTCATCTGTTTCAGAAGTATGTTGCAAGTGTATCATCAGGATGTTGTAAAAGTAGATCTGGATGTTGCATATACATGCATGTTGCAAGGGTATGTTTCAAGTGTTTTAGGTGTTTCAGACGTATGATGCAAGTGTTTCAATTGTTTCGGATGTATGTTGCAAGTGTTTTATCTAGATATTGCAAAAGTAGATCTTGATGTTGCACATGTTGTAGTGGAATCCATCTGCAGCAGATGGGTTCACCTGAATGTGTGGGGTGTGGAGGGGGCGCCACGGTGTGGGCGTGGGACACAAAGCGGCGTGGGACATGGTGCGGGCGCCGGGACACAAAGCGGCACGGGACACGATGCAGGCATGGGACACGGAGCTGCGCAGCCCCACGTGAAGCAGGCGTGGGCGTCTGGACGCTAGCCCCGTCCGGACGTCCGGAGGCCAGACGTTCCGCTTCTATATTGCTTTTTTTCTATCGCGGCCGATGTGGTCTTTTCCGATGTCTTGGTACCTGTTACTAGGATTTATCTGAGCTCTATTAAGGACTTCACTAAGTCTTAGAGCCTAACAACTTTTGACTAAGCCATGCCCATGTTCTTTGGGCCCAGTAACCTACCAAATGGCCCGGTCCGAGTCCACCCCGAGATATAAGAGAAAAAGATAACCCGTCACTATGAAAATGAGTGGTAATTAAGGTTGTTAGATAGTACTCCTGTATCGACGCCATGCTTGCTACTTCAATAGTAGGCGTCAACAGCCCCATGGGCATCTACATCTCCAATTGTTAAGTCCACATTAAGTGTTAATCTAAGTTTTAGTTGTACAAGTGATTAAGCCGGTTGGTAGGCGCTAATGGTCCTATGAATTTATTAAGTCGATTAGTTATAGCAGTACCAACCGGCTAATGGTCTACTCCTACACAATTCTACAATGACCGAGTCGGGGTTTTTTTAACGGGCAGCAAAAGGCGAGGGGCATAAGAAAGAACAGAAAGCACAGGGCGTGTGAACGTGTGCCGCAAGCACGAGGAAACGAATTCCAGGCGAGTCGACTAGAAAGCTTGGAACTCATTGCAAACGAGGCCAAATCGCTCTCCTACCTACTGGCTGCCAGTATGCTTGTTTCCTCCGAAACTCGACGCCAGGGCATCAGGCTGCCAGCCACAAGGCGTAACCATCCGACGGAAGCACGGAAGACTCCAGCTGTGGTATGGGCGTACGCGGCCTCCTTCTGGAAGCATTCATCCGTGGCACAAGTACGTACTTGTAGTTTCCCTAAAAAAAAGGTACGTACTTGTAGTACTTGCCCTGTTTGTCTTAAGGAAAAAAAAGAAATGAAAATAAGGCGTCCTGTGCCGTTGAAAGTCAAAACGATTAGTTTTAGACTTTTAGTTACCCGGCTTCAGCTGCACTTTAACACAATACTGCTGTACCTGCCGCTGCATCAGTTGTAAGAGTGAAACACTGTAGGATGACTGATGAGAAGGGTGTTAGAACATGCAGATCGACTCTTGTATTTGGGGCGGCGGGACGGGCTGACCATTAGTGGGCTTGGCGGAGGAGGTGGCCATGGCGTCGGTGTTGATGAACGGGTGTCGGTGCAGAGGTAGCAGTGGAGTCCGGCGGCGGTGTCCAAGTCGGACGCAGTGCAGTGGCGGCGACGAAGGCGGTGGAGCTCCCTTAATCGGTTAGGGTTTGTCGGTGGGGTGCTTGGCAAAACCGGTGAACCTCGCACTACGAGCCCTGGCCCCTCCTTTATATGGCGCTACGCGACAGGGACCCACCAACCATGGTTCGGTTGGGCGCCCTCGATCAGGGCGCAAGTAAGGATCCGACTCAGTCGGTTGGACTGAGCCGGTGGAGATCAATCTAATATTCTCCCCCTTGATCTCAACTTATAACTTAAAATACTTATCTCTTTTCCTATTCCATCACAGATTAGCGCATAGAGCGTGTCTCATCACAACGGTTAGTACATTAGATTAACAGCTACAATACACCTTTATGTTTTGAAACAGATTCTCAACTAGGCCCTTATTGTTCAGGAATCCTAGGCTTTCCCGTAAACCCATGCCGGCTAAGTGTTCTCTGAACACATTGGGCGGTAAGCCTTTTATAAGCGGATTCACAAGCATTTTCTTTGTACTTATATGCTCGAGACTAATTGAATGATCCTGAACTTTGTCTTTCACAGCATAAAACTTTATGTCAATGTGTTTGGCAACACCACTTGACTTATTGTTGTGAGCGTAACATACTGCTGGCTCATTGTCGTAGTACAACTTGAGTGGCTTATGAATATCATCGACCACTTTTAACCCAGGTATAAATTTCTTTAGCCAGTTTACCTGTCCCGTGGCCTCATAACATACTACAAACTCGGCATATATCGTGGACGATACAGTGACGGTTTGCTTGGAGCTTTTCCACGATAGAGCTCCTCCTGCGAGAGTGAATATATAGCCTGATGTGGATTTTCTATCATCTATATCTCCGGCAAAATCTGAATCTGAATACCCCTCTATATGTAGGGAATCAGATCTTCTATATGTTAGCATGAGACCTTTTGTGCCTTGCAAATAACGCAAAGCTTTCTTTACCATTCTCCATATATTCTAGGCCTGGGCTCTAGCAAAGTAAAAAAAAAAACTTGATCTCTTCACTTTAATTGGCATTTTTATATCCATCAGACGCCTCTTTCAACAATATTTTTGTTAGATGAAATTGCTTTCCTATTCAACAGTAGCCTTAGTTGAACTTTTCTACAGATTTTACCTACAGGGTTGCTATTTAGTTCATTAACGATTTTTGGTAGTCTCAGGTGTGTTTGCTTCTGAAATAAGGTCCACCTCCTATGCTAACAGTTCATCAGCTTTATTCTTCCGAAAAAATGTTAGCTTACCCGACAAGAAAATATGAACATCCTTGACATTATTAGTGGCGCTCCTTGCAATGAATTCTACTGTGATGATCTATTCCTAGGCTCATCTATTGGGATCATGTCTCATACTGCATTTTTTAGCTTTTGCTTTAGCGGCCCCTTGTTTTCATTACTAAGAACCAAGTTATTTTCCTTCATAACAGGCTACACAGACAGATGCATGTAACAACCATCCAAAAGCCTTATATTAGCGGTCATGTCGCTTTAGGTGGAAAACATAAAATCATTTAAGGCACAAATCCATGATTTCTGTGTGAGCTTTCCCCTATATGTCTTATTTATTTTTGACCGAACATTTCACGCCATTTTTTCTAAGAATGGCTCCATGTTTTGTACTTTTCATACATTATTGATTTTGCTGTTGTGACACCAATTATCGCTTCATCCAATACTTTTCTCTTGTAGCAAAAAAAATTGCCTGCATCTTATCTCTTTACAGATATCCAATGCCTTCAACAAATAGCAAGAAGAAAGCAAATAACTATTGGGCATGCCATCTGAAGAACGGCAAAACAATGCATTCCCCATGTTCCAATGCCTTCAACAAATAGCAAGAAGAAAGCAAATAACTATTGGGCATGCCATTTGAAGAACGGCAAAACAATGCCTGCCCCATGTTGCAGGGGACGAAAAAAGTATTAAGCTTATTCACCCTTTTCATCAAATTTGTGACATTGCTACAACTCCGCATAGGCCTTTCCTATTAGGTAACAAACAAGATTAGTTAACAATTCTTCAAATTTGACTGTATATGACAGTGCTTAATGATCGTTACTCCATACATCAGCTGAGTAGCCACATAAAGGATCAAAAGGTTGCTGTTGTCAGCCATTTATAGACTCTTCACTTATAATGTGTATTGTTCTGGCTGCCATATCTATGTTAGACATGTAGTCTATTCATAGTTGAAATCCCGTGCTTGTGACATGATACTACTCCCTCCATAGCACATTATAATTTTTTTTGGCTTTTCTAGGTTTTTTTTTTTGCTGTACATCTAGATTACCTCATAAATTAACTATTGCAAGATTACCAAAGACACATATGCCTACGCGCGCGAGGGCGTGCGGTTTCTACTAGTTCATAGCGGTTTCTACTAGTTCATAATCAATTGACGTGGACTACACGGAGGAGCCGTGCACGCGGAGCTAGGTTTCTTAGCTCCTACTTCTGCTATACAAAATGGTTCCAGCTCCATGACTACTCTGCCGGAGGAGCCACTTTGCACACAAGTGTTTGATACAGCTAGTGCCGGAGCTGGAGCCTCTGCAAGAGCCATACCAGAGCACTAAAAATCGTGCCAGCAGCTTCCTCCGCCGTCGCCCGTCCAATCATCGTGTTTGCACCACACCAATGAGCCCGAATCGCTTCACCTTCACGGTTTGAACGTTTCCTGCTCACGATTTGAATACCACCGATGGCGCCACTGGACACGTGATGATGATGGGAATCAGTCACCCGACACGGAGTCCTAGGCGCAAAAAAAATCCAGCCCAAATTGACCCGCGAACGCGACAAAGGCTTGTTGGCCTACTTTTTCTCCATGGACCACGGCGATGTGGACGGCAGGGCCCCAGCGGAGCGCCCGTTCTCACGACGAGAGGACACCGCCGTCCGGCGCCCGCGCGAGCACCTCACCCACGCGTGCGGGCCTGCGGCGCCCGTTCCACGACTGCGTTTGCGTGCCTGCCGATGGGGTGGGGGAGGTCAAACCGGCCAAGAAACGCGCTACAAATACTTGCCCCGCCTCCGCTCACTCGCCATTCCACACGAAACAGAGTAACAGACACGAGCAATCGAGTAGTCTCCATCGATCGAGCTGGTCTGATCACCCGGCAGGGCAGACAGTGATCAAGCGGCAGCCATGGGCCTGGCCTGGATGGTGGCGGCGGCCGTCGCGGCGGTGCTGGCGTCGTGGGCGTTCAACGCGCTGGTGCACCTCGTCTGGCGCCCCTCCGCCATCACCCGGAGGCTGCGTGCGCAGGGCGTGCGCGGGCCGGACTACAGGTTCCTCACCGGGAACCTCGGCGAGATGAAGCGGCTCCGCGCCGAGGGCGCCGCCGTCACGCTGGACGTCGGCGACCATGACTTCATCCCCATGGTGCAGCCGCACCACCGCAAGTGGATCTCGCTCTACGGTACGTGACACATCCATCGATCGCCAGCTCGTTGCCGCTGCTTTGACGCGACACCACGCGACGCTCGTGGCTCGATTGATCACGCTGCTGACGGTCTTGTTGTGCTGCAGGCCGGACGTTCGTGTACTGGAACGGGGCGACGCCGAACGTGTGCCTGGCGGACGTGAACGTGGTGAGGCAGGTGCTCTTCGACCGCACCGGGCTCTACCCCAAGAACCTCATGAACCCGCACGTCACCCGCCTGCTCGGCAAGGGCCTCGTCCTCACCGACGGCGACGACTGGAAGCGCCACCGCAAGGTCGTGCACCCGGCCTTCAACATGGATAAGCTCAAGGTATGGCAGCGTGTACGCCTCACTCCGTCACCCGTTCTCAAGTCAGACGTACTACATAGGAGTACGTGTGGGAAGTTAGTTGCTGAGCCGTGCGCTTTCATTGGGCAATTGTCAGATGATGACAGCAACCATGTCCGACTGCGCTCTGTCCATGATATCCGGGTGGGAGGTGCAGCAGGCCAAGGCCGGCGGCGACGCGGAGGTCGAGCTGAGCAGCCAGTTCGAGGAGCTCACCGCCGACGTGATCTCGCACACGGCGTTCGGGAGCAGCTACGAGGAGGGGAAACGGGTCTTCCTGGCGCAGAGGGAGCTCCAGTTCCTGGCCTTCTCCACTTTTTTCAACGTCCAGATCCCGGTGTTCAGGTACCTCCCGACCGAGAAGAACCGCAGGACATGGAAGCTGGACAAGCAGGTGCGGGGCATGCTCATGGACATCATCAAGACCCGCCTCGCCAGCAAGGACACCGCCGGCTACGGGAACGACCTTCTCGGGATCATGCTGGAGGCCTGCGCGCCGGAGCACGGCGGCGACCAGCTCCTGAGCATGGACGAGATAATCGACGAGTGCAAGACCTTCTTCTTCGCCGGCCACGACACCACCTCCCACCTGCTCACCTGGGCCGCGTTCCTTCTGAGCACGCACCCGGAGTGGCAGGACAGGCTCCGGGAGGAGGTACGGCGGGAGTGCGGCGACGAGGTCCCCACCGGCGACGCGCTCAACAAGCTCGCTTTGGTCAACATGTTCCTCCTGGAGACGCTGCGGCTGTACGGCCCGGTGTCCCTGATCCAGAGGAAGGCGGGATCGGACCTCGACCTCGGCGGCATCCGGGTACCTGAGGGCGCTATCTTCACGATCCCTATCGCGACGATCCACCGCGACAAGGAGGTCTGGGGCGAGGACGCCGGTGAGTTCAAGCCGGAGAGGTTCCAGAACGGAGTGACGAGGGCGGCCAAGCACCCCAATGCGCTGCTGTCATTCTCCGGTGGGCCTAGGTCATGCATTGGGCAGAACTTTGCGATGATCGAAGCTAAGGCTGTGGTCGCCATGATTCTGCAGAGGTTTGCCCTCAAGCTGTCGCCCAAATACGTGCACGCGCCCATGGACGTGATCACCCTGCGGCCCAGACATGGGCTCCCCATGCTCCTCAGGCGCTTGTAGGTTTCATGGAGTGCGCCAGATGTGACAGATTGTATTCTTTTTTGTTATTTGTGAGGAAAATAAAGTTATGTATTACTCAAAATTAATAATGTTTATATAATCCCGAGCAACAATTTGCCCAACACACGCTGGCACACTGAAACACTACATAGTTGCATGCCTATTTCATTTTGTCAGTTGTGCGGGCTTGTGGGCTGCACAGTTACACTCTCTTCGTAAAGATCACCTTCCACTAAGGTGAATTTTCTCCCAGCTCCTAGATCTCCGCGATGGTGAAGTGCCAAGTAGAATTGTGGCTTCCCTCTCTCTTTAGTAAGTTAGCCGTTGCGACGTAGTCGGTCTCTAGAACTTGTTGTTGACACCATTCCCCCGCTAGAGTGATGCTTTCCCTGCATACAATAATTTCTGCCTTCTCCAATCTATTTTTCAGGACGTCCACCTATAAGGGAATCAGCCAATGGCTGCTTGCCATTAAGATGAGATATTCCTTGGTGATGCTTTACATCACCCAGTTCCAACCAATACTTCCGCAAGAAAACTACGGATTCAGCACATGTGAATTTTATGCTATTATGAGTGGTACTATTTCTCACCTGCCAGGGGTACACCATAGCAGGATAAGCCATTTTGCCACTATATCAAATGATAGAGATGTGAGGACCTGTGTTGGTTCGGCTATGGCCGCCAAATTTTGCTACCATCCAGGCACTGTAGTTCGTCCGACAAAAACCAAAACTCCCTCACAGTATCCCACAGAGCTCTAGCATAATTACATCTTACTACTTGAGCATGCATAGTAGATTCACTTTCACGTCCACATATCTCACACGAATCATTAGCGATGATTTGGCGCCCTTTTTTGTTCACTTGTGTAGCTAAGCCACTATTCATAATCTTCCAGCTGTGGATTTTGTGCGGGATATTAGGATTCTCCCGTAGGCAGACCACATTGGCCGCCCCTCTGTGGATGAAGAAGAAGATTGTCTGCCAATCTGTTCTCCTCCTTGTCTAATCTCTTTGCTAGTCTGTAAGTGCTCTTAATATCATGCCATAACATCCAAAGACGCAAATGGATGGCAACCTAAGATTAAGCACTTCCTTAGCATCATGTGGCCTGAAATATCCTTAATTACTTCCTCCTTACATTCCATGTGTAACTTATCGATGAGCTGGGAGGCCCATTTCAGCCTTGAGGGTCTTCTTTTTCCGGTCAGCTAGCCATCGGGAGACCCATTTCAGCCTTGTATTCATTTATTATCTATTTATATTTCTTGTTTTATTCTATAAATGTAGCCTTGATAATATATGCCTATTTATTTTTGCTTGGTGCATGATATACGCACTGTAGTTCGTCCGGCAAAAACCAAAACCCCCTCATAGCATCCTGCAGAGCTCTAGCATAATTATATTACATCTTACTACTAGAGCATGTAGTAGATTCACTTTCACGTCCACATATCTCGCACGAATCATTGGCAATGATTTGGCGCCCTTTTTTGTTCACTTGTGTAGCTAAGCCATTATAACCGTCCAGTTGAATATAATGATTTTGTGAGGGATTGGGATTCTCCAGTAGACCACATCGGGCGCCCCTCTGTGGATGAAGAAGAAGATTGTCGCCATTGTTCTCCTCATTTCATCTCTTTGCCAGTCTGTAAGCGCTCATAATATCAGGCCATAACATCCAAAGACGCCATGGATGGCAACCTAAGATTAAGCGCTTCCTTAGCATCATGTGGCCTGAAATATCTTTAATTACTTCCTCCTTACATTCCATGCATAACTCATCCATGAGTTGGGAGACCCATTTCAGCCTTGTATTCATTTATAATATATGTATATTTCTTTTTTATTCTATACATGTAGCCCTGCTAATATATGCCCATTTATTTTTGCTTGGTGCATGATGTAAACTAATGCAAAAATCATAAATAAGGTTTATCTTTCAAATAGGAACACAAAGAACGTCGTCTCAAGATTTCAAGCCACTAACTTTATTCCCACCAACAACTTTAAAACTTCGTTTCTTAAATTCTCACTAAATTGAATACCTATGATGAATTGAAAATGTGCATGGTGATATCTGACTCAATCCACCAAATATTGAGGGGAAATTCAGCCTGTTCGCTTGTTGGTTTTAGCCAGCCCAAACCAGCTAGCCAACAGTGTTTTCCTCTCACAATAAACCAGCCCCAGCCAGCCCAAACCAGCCCGAAACCAACCAGCGAACAGACCGATTAGCTAAGAATGATTCGTCCATAAATGATGCAACATCATTAACTTTCGTCATAAGCCACTCCACAAATCCGGCAGAATTATTTGGCATATGCTTAGGTGACTTGTAGAGATTGTAGACTTAACGTACATTAGTATTCCAAACATGATTCTTACCATTGTTCTTACTTTTTACTGGTCTCTGCTTCACTAGCTTGGAGTTCTTCTTAGGTTGCTTGCTGCTACCCTTGCGAAAACCAACAAAGTTAGCCATGTCTTTCTTCTCAACCTTCTTCCTTTCCTCCTATTATGCACATTATCTTACAAATTTCTAGAATGCTCACTTCCCCTTTTGGGTGTTGTAGCTGACTTTGAAGGGGTTGTATTGAACTGCCAGCGAAGTCATAATGAAGTGCACATGGAAGCCTTTAGAAATGGAAGCTCGAAGTGGCTCTGCTCATCACCCATATCGCATATGCTCATAATGTGCTCCCTAATTCCACTTGTCTATCATAGCATAAGGTAAGCATCTTCATGATGAAAGTTTCAGCATAGGTATTACATGAGCTCCTAAAATTCTCCTCAATCGAGTTCGTCAAGAACTTCATAGTAGTCAACTTCATCATCTTTTTATTGTTGACACCAAAATTTGATTTGGGATGGGAAGACCCTGAGATCAGAATTTATCAAGGAAAACTGAAATATTCCGCGAGATCGGCTAACTGAATTGCCATCAGAATCGACTGGATAAGGTGATGTCATCATCTCAAAGGAATAGGCCCCGTCGGCAGGGACGACAAGACATGAAGCAAGAAGACGCGTCAAACTTCATAGAAAGAAAAGATTGAGGTCTAAGTTACCATAATTTAGAAAGTTTTGTTTTCTTTACCAAGTTTTGTAACCAGTCTTGTTCGACCAGGACTCGTAGTCAAGTCTCGGGTATAAATATTGAACCCCGGCTATTGTAATAGACATCTCTCATCGATCAAACAAATAAGTACATTTACTTTTTCGGCTTACGCCACCCCTTAGGAGTAGGAATAGAGTAGATTTCGGCGAGTTCTTTGGCAAGCAGGGCTGCATCGGTTAGGTCCGACCTTCGGTTTATTTGTGAGTATCCATCACGACTTATACTTTGTTTGTAAGGCTACATCGGTTAGGACGGACCTCTTGCAAGCTTTGCATAAGTTAGTTATCATCAGTTATTCTAAGGTTGCATTGGTCCGTCTCGTATCTCTTACAATTACTGATACAAGTTACCCTTTGATTCTTATCAAAATTTGCACAATTGCATCGGTCCGGCTCGATCTCATACAAATTTTGAAACGGATTCGTTATCGGATAAATCTATTAAGATTGGTAGGGTTTCCTTGCTATTTTTAATAGATTTGCTAGTTATCGATCTTGTTATAATTAGTATTCTTACTATTTGTAACAATATCATCCCTTGCCCGATTAAGATTGAAATGAATCGGCTTTATATTCCTTTGAATCATCGTCTTCTTGCTTTACTCTGTTTATATCTCACTTTGATAATGGTTTCGGTTAGATTAGCCGTTTTGCTCCAATCTTGATCGAAGATAGCATGTAGTCAAGGCGTGTTTAGCCCTAAGTAAGCTTGCTAGTTGACGAGATCTAGTCTAGAACTACTATTATGACTTCCATCGATCCGGTCGACCCTCACTATTAGCACTATAGATTGGAAATCGTCAGGTAGTAAGTCTTGCTTATGGTCAAACATAGCCTCTGGTTGCATGCTATGTCTGCATCGGCTATTTAGCCGATCGCATGTGCTTTCACGATCATAGCATGTTTTCATGATTCCGTTAAGCGAGATTCATATTCTTTGAAGGTTTAACCTGTTGTCTTTATCATGGATGCATCGGTCCGGCTCGAACCCCACTGTTAGAGATAGCAGATTGGATCTGATAGGTGTATGGACTTATCCACGTTTAATGGTTGAATGCTTGCATGTTATGAGTTTACTTTCACTGGAATCGGCCGTTTTAGCCGATAGCCTACCTATTGAGAATATATTGGCTATTTACATGCTTTTACTTGTTCTTGTCTTGGTTAAAAGCTAGTATGTTTCTCAATTAATATGAATGCTTCCACGCCTATCTATTACACCTTTGCATGTTTTTATGATCATCGGCTATTTAGATCTATACAATTGAGTAATTGATAATTGCCGCTATGCTCGTTTTACTTATCATGCATCATGAACATGCTGGGTATCGACTCTCTAGTCGATAGCCTTATATCATCGGCTACTTAGCCAAACATTTGGAACTGTCTAGACAAACACCGGTATGTCCCCCCTTAAATTACTGATCAATCTTTTCTCCTTATCAATTACATGGTCAAATTGACTGGCACGCCCTAGGTCACGACCATCCGGTCCGGTGTCCTCCTAAGCCCGGAGAGAGCTCGGGATCTGCTCCACGCGGTTTCTCTCGGCTTGCTCGCGTGTTGGCGGCGAGGCTCGACCCGTCACGTTCTTGCCATCAACACAGCTTGGCACGCCCAGTGGGACCACAATCATCAACATGGATAACCAGACGATCCTCAAGGTCAACCTTGAAGACTTGCCCAAAGAGCAAAGGGCACTCATCAACAAGGCAGTGGAAGTGTTCCAAGAGAAGTGTCTGTTGTCTTATAGTAGGACTTATGATTCAATCGTTTAGAAGACTCCATTGCCAAGGGTCCTCCTGCATGGGCAGAGCAATCCGAATGAAGAAGTTGAAGCTAGATTTGCTACCCAGATGGTCTACAAGACTGTTCATGAAGCCTTCACAAATCACAATCAGGCACTAGCCAATACAATTGGCAATGTTATGAAAGAAGTTTTCTTCGGAGCACCGATTGATCAAGCAGGACCATCATTTTTCAATGGCTTTAATCCTTCGGCTGTGGGAAGCAGTGTGCCTAGTCCTAGTCAGCAGCCAAATGGTGGATAGTTTCAACAACCACCAATACAGTAGCTTCCAAGAGGACAAGTGCATGATCTTCAGGCTCAGCCAACAGCAGGGGGGCAAGGTCAAGCCCTGCCAATAGCAGGGGGGCAAGATCAAGCCCTACCAACAACAGAGGGCAAGGTCAAATGATAGGGGGGCAACCACCAGTGCAGCAGTCACCAAGTTCCCCTATCACGTAGGCAGCTCAGTTTCCTACGGACAAAACTAGGTGTATTCAATCCAGCAGCCAACCTCACCAATCACTCAGCAGGTTGTGCAACGACCGGCTCAAGGGAAATTCAGTATCTCATATCAGACGCCACAGTCAGCCCATAAAGTTACTCCATCAGTGCAGAGGATCATCAAGAATGTTGATCCAAATTACTTCAATAGTCGATTGCAGGGATACGCAACTGTAACACCCTCGGTGTTACGCCCTAAATCAACTACTAAACCACGTCATGAGCATCATGTTTATGTGTTGGAACATGTGGAAAAGTGAAAATAGAATTTTGGTTGTACTAAAAATGCCCAACGAAGATTTAGTTACGAAAGGTTCTAGTGCTTGTGTGGTATCGAGTAGGCTTATAAAATAATTTTTATTAAGCAAAAATGTTATAAAACATATATGTGACATTTAAATAAAGTTTGAAGTATAAACTTTATAGATGACAATGCAACTTTTGTCTTAGAAAAATAATATTGCTAGCTAGTATTTCTAATAGCTTAGAAATGGAACTTGAAATCAAATCTAGCTCAAGACTTAGAAAAATCCTTAAGTTTAAAAACAGTGTGACAAGGCTATGTTGGTGAATTAATTTTGGAAAATTTAGCTAAAGGTCAATGCTATGTTTTTGTTCCGTATGGTAGTTTGATGTACCCTCTTTAGCATGGTTTAGGTGGTTGAGTCTCAATCAAATCGATTTAGTTTTGGCAAATGATTTAAAATACGTGCACGAACATCATCTCAGGCTGGTTGGCTAGGTGGGCGCGGTCACAACGCTCGGGAGCACGATGTCGCCATGTTTGGCCACTTTCAGGCGCACGCTGCTATCACAGGTTGGTTGGGCCGAGGCGTCCTCGCCCTAGCCAGCGGCTTTGGCTGCGCTTGGTCGCCGCTAGCCGCCGTCTTGCTTTCTTACCTCATTTGCCACGTTCTCGCCACCATGCTCGCCATCGCCGCCAGCCTGCTGGCCATGGGCCACTGGCCACCTCTAGCCGTTGTCGAGCGGTGCTGCTGCTGCCGCTGTGGCACCGTGCTATGTTGCTGTTGCTCGCCTCATCGCCGCGCGCACGTGGGCTGGTTCCCTGCTGCCTTGCGCCGTCGCCTTGCCTTAATGGCGCTGATGGTCGCACATGCCATGCTCCCCAAATGCCTATGTGCACGCACGTTTTTTGGCTACGTTGTCTCATAGTGAGTGCGCAGGTGCTGTCTCGGGTCCGGCCTGCCGCTTGCCGCCAAGGCGAGGACAGCCAGAGCTCGGACCTACGCTCCTCCCTATCATCTCTGTCGTTTGAGCCGTGCCCACAAAATCTACCAGAGAGAGATCACCTCAACTCAATTCAACTCATCCATGGCCTCGCCATTAAGCCACCTAGCCACCCTACCCCATCCTGCCTAGAGTTGAGCCCGGCCAAGCCTCAATTTGGCCACTTTCCCCACCACCGGGCCATTAAGGCCACGCTCGTCCGACGCGGGTGGCAACTCCCCCATGGAGCCGTGAGAGGCCGGTCCAGCTGCACCATTAGCTCCGCTTTAACTCCCTCTTCACCCTGCGCTCATCAGTTGAACCACTACCGCTACCCCGGCGCTGATGACGTGGCTGTGTCCACCACAGTGCGTCGCTGCACGGCTCGGTCACATGCGTCCAGCCGTCATGCTCTACTCCAACTGTCAATTTGGCCGAGTCCACGGTAAGCTCTTGATGCTCACCCACGAGCTGGTTAGCTCTATAGCTGCCCTAGTTCACCAAAACGATCATGCCGCCATCGTGGATAGCCGCGCGTCACTGCATCCCTCACCAATGAGCCCTGCCACCCCTCACCGCCACCCATCATAGTAGTTTAGGTCGGGGATGGCGATTGACCCGCTTGATGGGTCCGCGCAGGTCCCAAGTGGCCGGCGTAGCCACCCTGTGCCACTGCTCGCCGTGCCGCCATGCACAGAGTTGCCCGGGTGTGTGTGCAGGGAAATTAGGAAAAACTCAGGAGGGTTAAATGAATTCGTCATAGAGAGGAAGAAATAGTGTTAGGACTTAGGTGTAGTTTGGGACAAGTCCGACGGGTCTTTTGCAAAAGCGCCAGCATGCTCGGGCTCCCCCACCATGGGCCGCTTCCGCGCGGGCCGCGCGTAGGTGGGCCGCGCAGTTGAATCCGCTTTTTCTTTTTCTTAGGAATTAGTAATAGTTTTTCCATTTCAATTTCTGAGCTAGATTTGTATAATTGATATAAATTCATGTAGGTGTCCAAAAATTGCGAAACAAATTTTGCTAGGTTCCTAAAATTGTGATCTATCTGGTACTATAGATAGATCATGCATATATGTGTTTATACTAAGGGCTATTAAATCATTTGAAAGTGCTTAATATTATTAGGGTAATTACTGTAGGAATTTTTGTGATAAATTGGTGATAGCTTTGATCCTAAAATTTTTACACTAGCTTCATTGTATTATTATGTGCTTACTGTAATTTTTGTAGCCCTAATATAGCTTGTTTAATAGGGTAGCTACATATCCATTAAACCTTTAATATGAATAAGAGCATAACATTGATTTAGGAAATTAAGCACTTGTTAGGGTGAGCTTGACACTTGATTTGATAGAGTTGATAGTTAGCTTAGTATCTTAGTCATTAGAGCTAGCATGTTAGTATGGCATATGTGTTCGTATATTAAAAGTTGTTGCCTAAATACTGAATTGTTGCATCATCATCATCGCATGCATATAGAGAACGAGTCGGTGGAGATCGTGACCACTGGCAATCATGAGTTCGAGAAGATCGTCGAGGAGTACGAGGAGGAGATTCTCATGCAGAAGGAGGTCCTGGAGCCACCACCGATTGACTCGGCTGACACCGCGCCTGCCTAAGGCAAGCCATGGTGCATAACCCTTATTTTTTATAATCACTATATGTGTCGGGTTCATAAAGCTAGGGTCCCTCGCAGACCGGCTTCCCAAACAAAGGTTCGGCCCAAGCTGACAATGCAGAACTCATGGGCTGGCCCAGGTATCGGAACGACGGGCCAGAAGGATGATCCAATCACCGACCGGAAGGCCTGGCCGTGGAGGAACGGCGCTCGCTCCGACTCCAGCCGCTTCCCAATGGCCTCTCCGATCAAAAGGCCTGGCAAAACACTACCTCCGACTCAGACCCCACGTCTCCGACCGGGGTACCCCGAAACCCTACCCACTGCTCTTCTGCGACTAGCATAGTCAGAGCCGACTGGGACCAACCGACCGGGGATGCCCGCTCGAAAGGGACCAGGAAACAAACGGAGAAAGCGAGGTAAGGCACACAAGTCAAACCATGATGTCAGGGACCATACCCTATCCACCTGTAGGAATAGTGCTCCGCAACCGCCCTTACACAAACAGTGTTGTAGGCGTCGACATTTTCCCTACAGTATTGTGGGCGTTATTAAAACTCCCATACGGTAAGGCCCCCCACATGCCTCTGGGCATTGACAGTGTTGTGGGCACCGGCTTTTACCATACCGGGAACATGGTAAAACCCCTTGCATGCCTCTAGGAATTAACAGTATGGCGAGTGGCGACGTCTGCCACGCCCAAAGAAGATGATACAAACCTCCCACATGCATCTAACATTCAACAGTGATGTCAACAGTGTTGTGGGCGTCTACAGTCGTTCTGTACCCATCGTCGTAGGCAGCAAGACTTAAAACATATGAACTCTCTCCCTCTCACTTGTAAGGCCACCCCCTTCATCTATAAAAGGGGATACGCTCTCTCCCCATAGACTCGGTGAACCCAAGTTGATCCAAGTTGATCAAAGTCATTCCATTTTCACTAGACCGATCAAGTTCACTAGCTCACAATCACAGGACCGCCAGGTTCGGACCTCAAGCACACGCTTGAACACTTAGCTCATAGCCGAGCTCCTGTCGCTCTCGGCCCTTCCGACCGGAGCCGACCGGACCTCTTATACCCCCCATCTTTCTCCTTCTCGTTTGTAACCCCACTGCAAACTTGGAGCACCTGGGCTCAGGAATAAATTCACCGACCGACTCAAACTGGACGTAGGGCACGTTGCCTGAACCAGTATAAACCCTGTGTCATTGAGTGCTAGACCACCTCCGATCACAACGTACGGCAAAACTACAAATACTTACGTGTTGGTCACTTTCTGCACCGACAATATGTATATATGTGATGTGCATTTATGTTACAGGAATTTTATGGAAACCACATGCATAGATATATCTGTCCTATGAGTCTTACTAGTTTAGGTTTGAGTAGATGCTATGCTTAGGTTGTCGGTAGCGTGAGTAACCTGCCGTTGCTCACAATAGGTGATTATTATTACTCTCATGATAAAAATGATGAAAGGAAAATGGAGACCGGGCAGGGATATGTAGGGATGAAAACGGATCGGATACGAACGGATATCACTCATATTATATTTGTTTTCATATTTCTGTTCGGATTCGGATTCGGACACGGATAGCGTTCGGATACATATACGAATACGGATCGACTCGGTTACGGATACGAATAATGAGTATCGAATACGGTATGAATCGGATTCGAAGAAGGTCGGATACAAATATCTATTCGGATATTGAGTAAAAGCATCATATATATATATATATCATACGTGCGCAAACCATTACACCACTCTATGAGTCCATAATCCATCTAGATTAAGCCGAAAGATTAAAGAGTAAAGCAACAAATAAGATAAAGATACAGATACATCATACATCAAACATCATACAAGCACCAATCTTCGCGGCATGAGTAGAAATAGCCAAGCTCATGGCTTCATGGGTCTCATGGAGTCATGGTTATGGATTCAAGATCTACAATCCTTATATAGGCCATTTTATTCATTTGAGAAACTTTGAACAAAATGTAGTTCAAATTTCACAAGTGTGTGACATAGTTTTAGAAAGTCTGTATGAGATTCAAGAATTTGTGACTAGTGTTTGATAAAACTTTCTCAAATGGGAAAATGAGTTATGTAACAATTGTAGATCTTGCTGAGATTATCAAACTTGGTATTCAGAGTTTTTTCATCTGAGGTCATTTAGTGTCTCATTTGAGCAAGTTTGACCAAGTCAAATTTGGTCAAATGAAAAAACAACACTTTGACTCTAGTATTATGAACTCTAAATGACTTCAAATTGAAAAGTTTTGAATACCAAGTTTGTTCAACTCATCAAGATCTACAATTCTTGTTTTGGTCAACTTTCCATTTGAGATAGTTTGGATGGTTCAAATTTGTGATTTTTAAATTTCGATGCTTACAAACTAGTTTTCGGAACCCTAGATTGTCTCAAATTGAAAAGTTTTGAATACCAAGTTTGTTCAGCTCATCAAGATCTACAATCCTTATATAGGCCATTTTTCAATTGAGAAAGTTTGAACAAAATGTAGTTCAAATTTCACAAGTGTGTGACATAGTTTCACAAAGTCTATGAGATTCAAGAATTTGTGACTAGTGTTTGATAAAACTTTCTCAAATGGGAAATGAGCTATATAACAATTGTATATCTTGCTGAGATGATCAAACTTGGTATTCAGAGTTTTTTCATCTGAGGTCATTTAGTGTCTCATTTGAGCAAGTTTGACCAAGTCAAATTTGGTCAAATGAAAAAACAACACTTTGACTCTAGTATTATGAACTCTACATGACTTCAAATTGAAAAGTTTTGAATACCAAGTTTGTTCAACTCATCAATATCTACAATTGTTGTTTTGGTCAACTTTCCATTTGAGATAGTTTGGACGGTTCAAATTTGTGATTTTTAAATTTCAATGTTTACAAACTAGTTTTCGGAACCCTAGATTGTCTCAAATTGAAAAGTTTTGAATACCAAATTTGTTCATCTCATCAAGATCTACAATCCTTATATAGGCCATTTTTTCATTTGAGAAAGTTTGAACAAAATATAGTTCAAATTTCACAAGTGTGTGACATAGTTTCAAAAAGTGTGAGATTCAAGAATTTGTGACTAGTGTTTGATAAAACTTTCTCAAATGGGAAAATGAGCTATGTAACAATTGTAGATCTTGCTGAGATGATCAAACTTGATATTTAGAGTTTTTCATCTGAGGTCATTTAGTGTCTCATTTGAGCAAGTTTGACCAAGTCAAATTTGGTCAAATGAAAAAACAACACTTTGACTCTAGTATTATGAACTCTAAATGACTTCAAATTGAAAAGTTTTGAATACCAAGTTTGTTCAACTCATCAAGATCTACAATTGTTGTTTTGGTCAACTTTCCATTTGAGATAGTTTGGATGGTTCAAATTTGTGATTTTTAAATTTTGACGCCTATAAACTAGTTTTCCATTTGAGAAAGTTTGGACGGTTTAAATTTTGAAGCACTAAATGATTTCAAACGAAAAAGTTGTAAACAACAAAGTTTCATAACTTTTTGAGATCTACCATTTTTATTTTGATCATTTCTCCATCTAAGGTCGTTTGAATAATATCCGGATAATATCCGTTTTTAAATATCCGGATATATCCGATACTTATCCGGATTATCCGATATCCGCCGGATATCGATGATATTACATCCGTATTTGATATCCGTCTAAGATATCTGTTTTAGTATCCGTATCCGAAAAAAATTACGGATATCCGAGTAACTATCCAGATAAGTGTTCATATTTGTTCGGTCGAACGGACGGTCGAATAAATATCCGTACCGTTTTCATCCATAGGGATATGGTATGGGTATTGGTGCGTGTAACGAGTTGTGTCCCACGATCACGGGGCTTAGATTGGTTACACTATTTTCCTTGTCCATGTCGATTGAGGATCGTCCATTGCTGTGGATGGTAGTCAGGTCACAGACTTATTATCCTGAGCACATACTTGCTTATGGGAGCGGAAAGGCTCGTTACGCTCTTATGATGGGTTCTGGCTCTTTCTGGGCCGACTGATTAGAGGTGGGGAAATGTGGAGGTCTAAGCACCATATTGAGACCAGGTCTCAAGTGTGGGGGCTTGGAGTCCAAGTTTGGATGGGGACCTGGACCCTATGACATGAGTGGAATGGGTTGGTCTTGTTTGTGCCAGAGGTACAAATGGGGCGTGTGTTTTGGGATACTCAGCTAGGATACATTGGTTCACAAATCATCGTTTCCATGATAATGTATGACTTGGCTATGGTCTAGCACCGTAGTAAGAACTAGAATATGAAAGATGGTAAATTGGTTCTAATTGCTCAACCCTTGCTCGAAAGTAGAATAGGTGCTTACCTAGAATGGTTAGCTAATGAAGTAATCATGACTGCTAATTAAACTTGATCTTAAGGACGTACTTCTAGTAATGCTTTTCGCAAACAAAAAGAAAATAGCAAACCCATATTGCCTATCATACCCCTTGGAGTCGGGAAACTATTCCCACTAGTCGGGTAAGTCTTGCGAGTACATTGTGTACTCAGGGTTTATTTTACCCTGTTGCAGGTGCAGCTTGAGGAGTAGCTCTTGTATGGAGGATTCTTCTGGTGGGCACAAACGGATCCTTGTATCATTTCTGCTAGATATTTATTTTCATTCCACTGTTTAATTATCGCACTCTGAACCCTGGTAATGTAATAAATATTTTTCAAGAACTCTTGTTGTATGAAATGGGCTAAGTATTGTAAGCTCGTACTCATTATTGGATTCTACAGGTAAAACGTGGATTGATTCAAGTTCTCCCGTGGGGTGTGCTCGATGGAACTGTCCGATGTAGCTAACTTTCGGGGTGCTTAGTGTCTAGTGGAAGACGAGCGCCTTCGAAAGCGTGTTATTTTGAGTGGTTCTTCCATAGCAACTCACAATGCTCAGATTGACTATCCAGAAGGATATCATTTAGTTTTGAATGCCAGCACATATGACCTTTTACCACATCCTGGGTACTAGAATCCTTACAGTTGTAATGCGCAACAACTCTAGCAGCTTTAGGTCCAAGGACAACAGTCTCCGGCTTAGGGTCAACAAGTTCAAGTACAAGCAGGCTCTCAGGCTCAGACTCAAGGACAGCCAAGACAACAAGTTGCTGGCACGAATGCTGATGAGTTGGTCAATAGAATAACTGCTATGATGTAGAGCTAGTCTGGTCTAAAACCAAAGGGTCAGGTTGGCTCTTACCAACGCCCATACCCAGCATGGTATGATATTGTGCAACTCCCTCTACACTACAGAGTCCCAGATTTCTCCAAATTTACTAGGATAGATGAGATGACAACCATGGAGCATATCAGCCGCTATCTCGTTCAACTTAGAGATGCATCTGTTGAGGAGGCACATAAAGTTCGATTCTTCCCCTTGTCCCTGTCTGAGACCAGCCTTCAGTTGGTTTTCATCACTTGAACCAAACTCAATCACCGGATGGTTCGATCTAGAGAACAAGTTCCACGCATACTTCTACAGTGGAACAGGAGAGAAGAAGATTACAGATTTGATAAGCATGAGGCAGAGAAATAGTGAGTCAGGCTCTGAGTTCATTCAAAGATACAGAGAAGTAAGGAGATGTTGCTACTCATTGAATCTGTCTGATGGCCAATTGGGTGAATTGGCCCTTCAAGGAATGTCTCCAGTAATCAGAGAAAAGTTTAATGGCCAGGAATTTGAAAACTTGGCTCACGTAGTTCAGAGAGTGTCTACTTTTGAAGGCCAGCTTTGGACCATGCGCAAGGAGAAATATTTGAAGGATACTGTAGCTATGTCTGATCCATACGATGTAGACTCTGATGAAGATGATCTAGAAGTTGCAACCGCCGAGTGGACATGGGGCAAGGCTCCTGTGTCTTGTCCTTATGTGAAGGAGACAGAAAGTGCCTATGACTTCAATGTCAAAAAGGCCGATAAGATCTTTGATTTGTTGCTGGAGAAGAAGCAATTGAAATTACCTACAAATCATGTGATCCCTTCGGCTAGAGAACTCAAAGGGAAGAAATACTCCAAGTTTCACAATGCTACTAATCATAACACTAATGAGTGCAGAATCTTTCGCTTACATATTCAGAAGGCCATTGAACAAGGAAAGATTAAGTTTGAGCCAGCCAAGAAACCAACAATGGATATAGATGGGCATCCTTTTCTAGGGATGCATATGGTGGAGTTTTAGTTGGCTAAAGGAAAGGCAAAGGTCTTGACGTTGGCTAAGGCCAAAGAAGATGGTTTAGTCGACCCCAAGGTTCAAATATCGGCTAATGAGTACCAAAAAACTAAGCAACAACATGATTAGCAAAAGAGCCAATATGAGCAAGGTGAGACATCCAGAGCTAGTGCTATGCATCCTCGTGTGACTTCCTGAATCTTGTTGAATAAGTTGCAGTGTCAGAAGGAGAAGGACTACCAGCGCCAGCTTGAAGAAGAAGAATATTGGTGTCGGTATGAAGAAGAAAGGTATGAAAGAGAACAAGTTGAGTTACATTGGAACTATCCTTTCTTTAGACACTGCTGGAACGAAGGTTTGAAATTGCTCACAAGACATAACTGCCCAGAGTACAGTAGTCAGTATTTAGAGTTCAGGCAATCTCAAGCCAACTGTCGATCCATCCATGAGTGTTTGAATTATCTATCAAATGACATGGATCAGCGCGTAAAAAATGAAAGAGTTCATAATCGGCTAGGTAAGCGTGTGCATGATCAGAACTGGGTCGACCGTGATGAAGAGAGAGAGTATGTTTGGCAAGAAGGCCAATGGTGTCCAGGAGGTCTAACAAGGAGCCAAAAAAGAAGAGTTCAACGCTTAAGAAATAGAGAATTAAAAGGTCAAAAATCCGGCAGACCCGGGCATGGCGTGTCAAACAAACAGCCAATAAGGGTAAGCCGGCTAATATTGATATAGTCTTCATCTTACCTGCAGAATTTAGAGCTCCCTCCTAGTATGAACAAGAAGAGTCCGATGGAGAAGGGTTTGATGAAGAAGAATTGGGAGAAGCAGCGGCTCACCTAACCCTCCAGTCCCAACAAGCTATATTTGGCAAGCCGTCTCAACATTGGCACTTGAAGGCTTTATACATGAAAGGATTTGTCGATGGTAAGCCGATGACCAAGATGTTGGTCGATGGAGATGTTGCGGTCAATTTGATGCCTTATACCACATTCCACAAGCTTGGAAAAAGGTCCTGGAGATTTGCTCGAAACTGACATAATGCTAAAGGACTTTGGAGGTAATGCATCTAAGACCCAGGGGGCAGTTAACGTCAAATTAACGATTAGGAGTAAAACTCTGCCTACTACTTTCTTTGTCATAGATGGCAAAGGAACATACAGTCTGCTTCTTGGTCGTGATTGGATCCATGCTAATTGCTACATCCCTTCAACAATGCACCAATGCCTTATCCAGCGACAAGGAGACAATGTTGAAGTTGTTCAAGCTGACACATCCGTAAGTGTGGCAACCACTGATCCGACCTACTAGGAATTTGAAGATTGCGAGTGCTTCTCTGGTAGAGTCTGGGAAGGAGGCGTTATCAATATCAATGATGAACATCAACAATGGATCCAAGCAATCAACTCTGAGAGTTTATTTTAATAAAGTTCTTTAATTAATCATTGCAGAACGGCTAAGCATTGCTTTCATTGGTTCTTTGGAATATGGCCATTCTGTTTCGAGGAATTGAGATTGGATTTGAACGTGCAACATTTCGAAGGAGCTTGGTAGCCAATGATTTTAGGAATTCCATAATTGAATGCTTAAAGTCATCATTGGTATTCTGGAAACATTTTCATTATGGGGTTTTAGCCTTGGTGATTAAGGACTAATGCTCGAGCATGGTCAATTTGGGCCTTCGCCAGTGTTGATAGCCGATACTAGCAGAGTGTCGCCTTTAGAACAAAAAATGAAAGATCCTAACTTAGCCTGAGAAGGCAAAAGCCGGTGCAACATGCATCGCCTATAGCGCAAAGAATAAAAAGAAAAATACAATTTGCATGGAAAACGATTCGATGTCAGCAATATTACAAAAGTAATCTAAAGAAGACACTCGCACGTAAGCAGATGAAGATCTTCATTTATTCATTCATGTTCCTAAGTACAAACTAAGGGCCGAAGAAGATGTTATTTATGATCCCTTTGGCCAAAGTGGTGTTCGCCACGACATCGGCATGCCCGGTGAAGTCACCCACCAATTCATGATGATCATCGCCGCTCACAAAGCTAGGCTGAAACCACCGGTGCTTGTGCCCAGAGTTCACCTGGACCATCATCAAGGCGACGGTGGCCCCACGGTGGACGCCATGGAGGGCAACCTCCTTAGCGCGCACAGGAATGTCTTGAAGGTGGTTTGCCAGCAGGTCACCTCATGCATTCAGAGCCCTAGCGGCATTATTCACCACCAGTTGGAGGGCCTCCAACTGCCTTGTCAAGGCTGCAACAAAGAGCAAAAGATTCATAAGAAAAAGAGTAGTGAGGTGAAGACAATAGAAGGTAACAGAGTTCTTCTGGGAATCTTACCAGCAACCCTGGCGTCAGATTCCGCTAGTTGTGCCCGGGCAGCATTGCCCTCCCTTTCCGTAGCAGCAAGGGTGGCTTGCGAGGCGTTCAAAGCAAGTTCCAGACGGCTAGTTTCATGAACCGCCTCCAAGTGTTGGCCCGCCACAGCATCCCGCTCACGATGGAAACGACAAGCGTCAACCCCGTTGTGTGAATCGAGGAAATCATAAGAGGGATTCCCCGATGTCGCTAGTTGAGCACCTCGAGCTACAAACCTCACCAACATGTTATGAGTGCCGGCGCAAGAAATGGTCCTACAGGGTGTAGAATGATTAAATCCTAATAATGAGCCGGAAGTTTCGGGTATGACTAGGCTTACCTTGGGACACGATGACAACGACGCGGAGGGAGGCTATCCTCTGGAAAATCACCGGCGAGGCGCTTGCTGTTGGCCATTGCCTCAGAAAAATGAATCTAAAGATGAACAAAGGTGAGTGCAGTTGTGACTTCTTGGCTACCACTGGAGACATATATTTATAGCCAAGGTCAGCATGGATAGGTTTATGGAGCAGCATTGGATTGAAATGCAGTTAATAGAAGGAAAAAGGCCACTCCGAGAATCGAGTAGGCCACACATGGCCAAATGGGAAAGCAGTGGTTGTAGGGGTCACGGACGCAAAGGATTTTCATCTGCTATGGTTTTCTACATTATCACTCGGTCCTGGGCTATGAATTTGAAGATACATTCATTGCAGTTTTGTGTTTCCATCTAAATCCGGAGGCTGGCTCTAAAGATTAAATCGGTTAAAAACGGTTGCAAGAGGCCAGATGTGAAATCTTGAGAGAAATTGATCGCCGATAGCCGGTAACAACGGAGGAATTTGTGCAAGATATAAGAGATGTATCGGCTAAATATTTGCATCAAACATCGCAGGTCAGAAATTGCATAAGAATTAAAGTTACACGTCCTGGACTGCTCGAACCACATTCAGAGCATCTAAGCGAATGGCGTCGATTTCTGCAACTGCATTGTCACCCGATTCCGGGTTGTGGATTCGGAAGGGTTTGCTCACTGTGGTTTTATGTTCCCATTTAGCCTTGGATAAACTGGCCCTGGAAAGTCAGCAGATTCGGCCCGATCGGCTGTTTGGGATCAATTAAAGGACCAAAGTTCAAGTTCTCTGATGGATTCTTCGATTGTCGATTCGGGGGCTATCGCTTAAAGAAATCGATAACGATGGACGAAACATTCACTCAGAATCAAGGCACGAAGACACGTGCAAAAGGAGTTCTTTATTAACATAACCCTATTACAATCTAAGGGCCGAGGAAAGCGCGGTTGACGATTCCTTTGGCCGGGGTCATGTGTGCCATGGCGCCAGCAGCTCCCTCAAAGTCGTCCACCAACTCCTCGTAGTCACCGGGGTCTTCACCATCTAGGAAGCCGGGCTATAGCGGGCGGAGATCGTTCCTGGAGCTCACCTAGGCTATTGCCAGAGCAACGGCGGCACCATGGCGGATGCCATGGAGGGCCACTACCATGGCACGCATTGGGATATCCTAGAGGAGAGCCACCGATGTATCACCCTACACGTTTAGAACACCGGCAGCGTCATCCGATGCCAATTGGAGAGCCTCCAGTTGCACCATCAGGGCTGAGATCAAAGGAACGCAAGGAATCATTAGAAGACCAGCAAGGTAGAAGCAATGAAGAAAGCAAAGACTTTGAGGATTTTACCGGCAACCCTGGCATCTGACTTCACCAGCACGCCCAAACCACGTTTGCCTCCCCTTCTGCGGCAGAGAGAGTGACTTGGGAAGCGTTCAGGGCAAACTCCAGTTGCCCATTATGTCGGGTCACCTTGGAGTAGCGATTGACTGCCGCATTCCATTCATGACAAAAGCACCATGCGTCATCTCCATTATAGGAGTCGGTAGAATCAGAGGACGAGCCTGCCTATGCCATCGAATGGGCATCGTGGGCAGTACTAGGATGATCGCCAATGCAAAGCAAAAAAGGATCAGCAAGACGCGATGAGTGGTTGAAATCAAATCTAATCTTTCCATACCCCCGAAACCGAAGGCGTCGACCTCGGTGGGAGGTTCTCCTCTGGGAGATCGTCGGCGATGCACTTGTTGTGGTCCATTGATCTGTGGAGGACGGTTTGGGATCCAAGAAAAAGAAGAGAAGTTGTGCAGTGGCAAAAAGCGAAGGCAAAATGTAAATGTGGCTTCTTGACTATCCCGTAAGGAACGTATTTATAGCCGAAGTGGGGCGCTAATGGATTTCTCGAGCAATATGGAATTAATATCAGTAAATAGAAGGCGAGAGGTCATCCCATGGATCGAGGAAACCACGCGTGGCCTAATAGGAATGCAGCGGTTGCAGACGCTGCGGACTTGAGATTTCATTTACTGGGGTTCTCTGCACGATCTTTCGATTCTGGGTCACAGACTTGAAAGGTTATCCAACTTAGTTTTGTGTTTTCATGCACGTTCAGAGGCAGGTCCTGGAATTGATCAGCTAAAAATTTAGTCGGCCAGAAGCTAGATTAGCTGATAGACCAAGCCTGGGATCTTACTAACAAAGGTGATCAATCCAAAAAGTTGATCACTAGTGCAGTAGTCGGCGGTGGTAGAAGAATTTGTGCACAGTAGGGCATGGTATCAACCAGACTCAAGGAATGTCAAAAGATCGACTATGAAGCACGAGTTAGAGGAAGGGAAGAGTGGCTCGGAAGATCAAAGGGAAGGAAACATCATGATCTTTGATCGAGAAAGGCCGATGAAATAGATCTGCAAAAGGGCCAAAGAAGTTAGGTTGTTAGAAAGAATGAGATTAGGACAGACGGTTGGAAGTGCCGCGCATGCAATGGTCATATGAAGTAATTTTGGAATAAAATCATTTTATCTCAAAATTGGGGGGCATGTGTTAACACCAAAATTTGGTTCGAGGTGGGAAGACCCTGAGATCGGCTAACTGAATTGCCATCAGAATCGACTGGATAAGGTGATGTCATCATCTCAAAGGAATAGGCCCCGTCGGTTGGGACGGCAAGACATGAAGCAAGAAGATACGTCGGACTTCATAGAAAGGAAAGATGGAGGTCCAAGTTACCATAATTTAGAAAGTTTTGTTTTCTTTACCAAGTTTTGTAACCGGTCTTGTTCGACCAGGACTCATAGTAAAGCCTCGAGTATAAATATTGAACCCGGCTATTGTAATAGACATCTCTCATCGATCAAACAAACAAGTACCTTTACTTTTTCGCCTTACGCCACCCCTTAGGCGTAGGAGTAGAGTAGATTTCGGTGAGTTCTTCGGCAAGCAGGACTGCATCGGTTAGGTCCGACCTCCAATTTGTTTGTGAGTATCCGTCATGACTTATACTTTGTTTGTAAGGCTACATCGGATAGGTCTTACCTCTTGCAAGCTTTGTATAAGTTAGTTATCATCAGTTATTGTAAGGTTGCATTGGTCCGGCTCGTATCTGAAACGACCTAATTTTCACGAAAGGAAAATCCACAGCGTCGAAGTGTAATAAGACCATTGTAGATCATATTACCCAAATCGCAGTCGAATATCACATCCATACAATGATAATATCAGAGTACAAATAGTGCGAATTACATAAATTATTACATCGCTGCATTGGCGGAATCAAAAGTAACATTCATTCAGAACAGCTTGAAGATAAGATTGCCAAACTCGAGCGTAGGAATGAATCCCTCAACCGTCAAACTCCTCAGAGCTATACTCCTCAGCAGAACTTGTGTGCCAAAATTTATCAGTACGATTTATACTGGACACTCCCACCCTATGAGCATTGCTTTGTGGAAATTGGATGCAAGTTGAATATATTCAAAAGGAACCTATAAGGCTGGGGTTTCCTATGTTTTAGCATATCAAGTATATAATAATAGTTGGTCAAGTTTTAACACCAATCCCACACCCATTCCACCCCATTCCCGTCCAGAGCCAGGTTTCGATCCTGGGATCGATATACCACCATCTCCACATCATCACCACATCACAACCATACCATCGCTCAGTCGATAGGCCAACTCCCTCTTGGCACTGTCTCATGGCCCGTAGCCCCTGGCTATGTCCAAACACTCACTCCCGGGGGGAGAAGAGAAGGACTCATCTCACTATCTAGTTTAAGCGAAACCCAGGAAAGGTCCATAGCCGACAAGTCGGCATATGTATCGATCGATCAACCATACACTCTGCAGAGGTTTTACATAACCACAAGATCCGTCTTCCTCGCTGATCGTCGTCAACTAGGCTGATTTCGGCCGCTTCCTAGCCTAGGATAATGCCACTCTACCATTCAGCCCTGGTACACCCCAAGTCTAGTCTGGGGTGGCTGAAACTGTTAGTCATGAGCTGGGTCCACAAGGTCTCCATGAAGTCTCGGAAGGGTGTGGGGGAATCCTCCGCGCCCGCACCTCCCTCGAGACCGTCTGCTATCAACCTAGCAAGAGTGGCAATATCCTACCAAGTAGTCCGGCCGTCCCCGCACCATATAGGGACGAGTGGTACGTAAGGCTTCCCTGAATCTGAGTACTAGTAAGTCCTTAGGGGTGACCAAGCCGTAATGTCTTCATCGGGGTTTCCATTTATCGTGCCACCACAAAGACCTCCACCACCTGGCTCCTCCCATCACAGTTCACACCTGTGGCCACCTCATATACCATTTACCCACCATAGGTATCCATTTCGGGGGTGCCTAGGTAGCACCCACTGCAAGACTTGCCCCAGCTCGTCAGATACTCCAACTTGGTCGACACAACCCTCACCCTCCACGCACCCAAGTCACACACGCAGCACTCTCCCCATAGTCCAGATAACACTAGTTTCCACCACGCATCAATGTAGTACAAGCATAGTAGAAGTAATAAGCAATGAAATATAGCAGCAAGCGTGTGACTAGCCTAACAGTAGGGTGAGCAGGGGTAAGGTTGCGTCAAGGTAAAGGCCATCAAATAAGCATACTACCATGCAAGTCCTATCATAGTGTGATTATAACAATAAAGTAAAGCAATAGCAGCTCTATATTAGCTGTGGCGACGGTACCAGAGATTGGTGGTGCACGCGAGCTCCCCGACGCTGCTACGGCATGGCGAGCAGGTCGAAGGGGCTCTGGGAGCTCTCAACGCCTCCGACCATGGTGGTGGGGGCAAAATGGAGGCGGTGGCGCTCTAACGAGGTGTGGTGCGACAACGCAGGGCTCCGGTGGGCTTCATCCTCGGCTAAGGTGAGCGCGGTGTGTCTTTCGTCATGGCGGAGCCAGTCGGGGTGTCAACGTCGCCTTTACCATGATGTAGAAGACGCGGTGGTCTCGCCATGGTTGTGCTCTTGGCCATGGCGTGCAGGGTGGTCGTGCCGGTGTTCTCGAGCCACTAGGGGTCGGTGAGGCCAGGCCTTGGGCTTGTGTGCATGTGGTGCGTGTGCAGCGTGTCCAGGAGCAGGAATGCTCCGCCTCTGCGTCCCCTAGGTGCGGGAATGCGGTGGCATTCATGGTGAGTACGGCTAGCGCGGTGAGCGGCGAACGACGTGGCTCACCGTAGGGCTCATGGCGGTAGGATGGTGGTGCGGTGGCGAGGCGAGGCCGTGATGAGGCGATGCGAAGTTGCGTCGTAGCGGCTACATCGTTATAGGTGATCGGGCGGCGCCCCCTGCTCCGCGAGGTCCGGTTCCACAATGACTTCCTTCTCTTCCTTGCTTCTTCCTCCTCCCTCTCTCTCGGCTTGACGCGGTGTGGTGCTGTGCCACCAGCGGCGGCGGCAAACGGGCTGAGGGTTAGGGCTCGCGGGCATTGGCTTTTATAGCCGAACTCCAAGGGCTCCAATGGCGGACGGTGATCGGGCGGTGGTGATGCGTGCGATGCATTCGACGGCCCGCGTGCGGTAGCGTAGGCGCGGCGCAAGGGGGAACAGGGTCATGCTTCTTGTGTGACCCCCTGGCCCACGCCTGCCATGTTGGTCGGCCTCCGGTCGTGCGGGGAGAATGCGTGGGCAAGGAGAAGAAGACGCTACTATGCTGACAAGCGGGGTCGGTCGTCAGCGCTTACGCGATGTGGTCACGCGTCGACGCGTGATGGTGACAATGCGGCCCGGCTCATCGGCCGCCGTCAGCGTCTTGAGCGGCGATCTTTGGTCGGCTTCATGGGCTACGCTACAAGAAAGGGCGGGCTCGGCTCACCGGGCTAGGCTGGGCTTGGCCAAGGCAGTGAAATTCTTTGTGGCTCCCTCCTTTTCCTTTTCTTTTTCTGTTTGTTTCTCTTTTCGTTCTTTTGCTTCGATTCAAATTTAATTAGAGTTTAAACTTGAGCTTCGAGTCATGTAGTGGGTCCCACAAGGTGTTTCAAATGATGGTCAAAATACATCCCATATATTAGGGTTTATCATAAATATTAAGTAAGTTAGTTAACCATCACATAAGGCAAAAGAATCCAAATCACAAGTGGAATTAAGGATGCATGCATGATTTGTTTATTTAGGAATTTAATTACACATGTGGCATAAAACCAAGCTATGCTTATGATTTTAACCTAGTTGGGTCACATCTAATCCAAAACTAGGGTTTGGCTTCTACATGTGTCACTCAACATCACATAGGGTTTAAACAAAAAAAATTTGTAGATGTGATTTTTGGTGTGTGGATTTTTTGGGTTGTTACAGTATCTCTTACAATTACATATAGAAGTTACCATTCGATTCTTATCAAACTTTGTACGGTTGCATTGGTCCTACTCGATCTTATACAAATTTTGATACGGATTAGTTATCGGTTAAATCTATTAAGATTGACAGGGTTTCCTTGCTGTTTTTAATAGATTCGCTGGTTATCGATCTTGTTATAATTAGTATTCTTACTATTTGTAATAATATCATCCCTTGCCCGATTAAGATTGAAATGAATCGGCTTTATATTCCTTTGAATCATCGCCTTCTTGCTTTAATCTGTTTATATCTCACTATGACATTGGTTTCGGTTAGATTAGCCGTTTTGCTCCAATCTTGATCGAAGATAGCATGTGGTCAAGGCGTGTTTAGCCCTAAGTAAGCTTGCTAGTTGACGAGATCTAGTCTAGAACTGCTATTATGACTGCCATCGATCCGGTCGACCCTCACTGTTAGCACTATAGATTGGAAATCATCAGGTAGTTAGTCTTCCTTATGGTCAAACATAGCCTCTGGTTGCATGCTATGTTTGCATCGACTATTTAGCCGATCGCCTGTGCTTTCACCATCATAGCATGTTTTCACGATTTCGTTAAGTGAGATTCATATTCTTTGAAGGTTTAACCTGTTGTCTTTATCATGAATGCATCGGTCCGGCTTGAACCCCACTATTAGAGATAGCAGATTGGATCTGATAGGTGTATGGACTTATCCACGTTTAATGGTTGACTGCTTGCATGTTATGAGTTTACTTTCACTGGAATCGGCCGTTTTAGCCGATAGCCTACCTATTGAGAATATATTGGCTATTTACATGCTTTTACTTGTTCTTGTCTTGGTTAAAAGCTAGTATGTTTCTCAATTAATATGAATGCTTCCACGCCTATCTATTACACCTTTGCATGTTTTTATGATCATCGGCTATTTAGATCTGTACAATTGAGTAACTGATAATTGCCGATATGCTCGTTTTACTTATCATGCATCATGAACATGCTCGGTATCGACTCTCTAGTCGATATCCTTATATCATCGGCTACTTAGCCGCACATTTGAAACTGTCTGGGCAAACACTGGCATGTTCCCCCTTAAATTACTGATCAATCTTTCCTCCTTGTCAATTACAGGGTCAAATTGACTGGCACGCCCTAGGTCATGACCATCCGGTCCGGGTGTCCTCCTAAGCCCAGAGAGAACTCGGGATCTGCTCCACGTGGTTTCTCTCGGCTTGCTCGCGTGTTGGCAAGGAGGCTCGACCCATCATGTTCTCGCCGTCAACACTTATCAAGAAATTCTCCCCTTATATGACAATAGGGATCGATTGCATAAGGATCATATGATCAAACTTAGCCGGGATTGTGCAAGAGGCACTAGTACAAGCATAAAAACATGTATCTCAAACATAAACACATGACCTCTTAGGCCAATCTTAATGGGAGTTTCATGAGTGTTTCATGGGCATTAAATAGGCTGATGTGGCATGATATAAATGAAGAGAGAGATGAAAAACGTTTCATGTGGATGGAACTTGTCTACAATGTTTCCAATGATGGGGAGTCTTAAAACTATGAGATGAAACTCCCACTGAGATTGGCTTTATTCACATCTTAAGTTAATTCTCATTCAATCTTTTATTTCAATTTTTCATTTTATATTTATTTAAAATAGATCTAGGTCCTCGACTATACTCTTAGTTACTATAGTAGCATAAATAGCATTTTGGCATGAACCATGACTCTCAAGATGTTGAATTACCTTTATCAACAAATTATATGCATAGTAGTGTTATTTTATAAAAGATGGTATTTTACAATTAAATCACATCATTGATGTGTCATAATATTTTAGTCAAAAACTCAAAATGCATAAACTTATCAAAAATATGACATATAAAGTTTATTAACATGGAGTATTGATATAATTCAAAATAATTGTCAATGTTGTTGCTATGTGCTTTTTCAAAAGGATATTTTCACAATTGACAAATTATAAAAATATATATTGCTCGCTATTGTATGAATAATTTAGTTTATAAAAATATATATTTCTGAGTTGATTCGTGTATGGATTTAGGATGAAAGGACCAAAGTGCCTCTACGTCACCAGCTAGGAATGTGCTTAGAATTTAGCCATTAGGTGGGCATTTTGGTCCATCAATTGTAACTTGGCCATATAAATAGTGCTCCCCTAAAATAAAGTATATACAATATTTCATATTACAAAAAAAATTCCATTCATTAGCATTCGCATAAATCCTCACTCCTATATTGATCCAAGACTTCGGTCGAGGACAACAACCGTAACAGAATCGAGTAGTACGTTTAGAAACATATATAACTTAATTTATGTTTATTTAGTTATTTTAGATGTCAAAATCTATTTTTAATTTAAAATTAGATTTTAGGAATAATTTAGTTTATATTTTATAGTGTTAGAGATGGATAATTTAGATATGTATTACAAGGTACTTAGTATTATCTTTTATAGTATGCTAGACTAGAGGTGGGTAAATTAATTGCAAATTTAGGTATCATGTTGTATATCTTTCATAATAGTCGAGGTTGGTAATTTATATGCAAATTTAGGAAGGTTACTTTAAATTATTCACATAATGGCAGAGGTAGATAATTTTAGTTGTAAACTTAGAGGTGAATTTATATATTTTCATGATGGATATATTATAAAGATCCAATGATTATTATCGGCAATAATGATAATAAAGTCTACAAAACTAATGGCTAAATTGTTTTGTTTATTATGAGATTTTATATGATTAATCTTTTTTTTCAAAGCGCATCACGTGTTGAAGGCTCCAACAGTAATGTTAAGATTAAGATACTTGGATCATTGGTGCATGGGAAATTCTGAATTAAGATTGTTCAATCCAAGTAATAATCTAGCTAAACATTAACATATATGGTGGAATTGGAGTATACCAGGCACCAAGCAAAAAAAAGGGATATACACTATGTAGGATACATTGTAATATATTAAGGCAGTTTGGTTTGGCCGATGGAACACGGGTCCACGTCGCCTCCATTTCTATCATCCGTTGGATCTTCCATCCTATGGCCCAGAAAACTCGGAGCAGCTTTCGCTAGAAGCAGCTCCCGCCGCTCCTTCTTGCCTTCCACTGGCTTCCTCTCTGTTTCTCTCGCTACTATCCAACTTCTCTTTCGGAGCCGGCCCAGCAAATATATACGCGGCCTTCCGATTCTCCATCGTGATCCTTCCCGCAGAAAAAAATGCCTGTGCCTCCACCTCGTCTCGTCCTCCTCCTCACCCGCTCATCCCGCAGCGCGCCGCCGCCGCTCGCGTCCCTCCCGCGCCTGCGCCTCCCCTTCCTCTCCCTCCCTCCCAACGCACCGGCTGGGCCCGAATGCAGCCGCCTCCATGCCCTGCTCACGGCTGGCCCCTAGGTGCCTGTGCTCAAGCAAACCCTAGGTACCTGTGCTCAAGGGTCCGGCTGTGCGTGGTGTCTTTCTCTCCGGCGGCGCGGACGGGACGGCGGCGCACCGATGCGATGACGTGGATGCCCCTCCCCCGGCGTGTCCCCCGACGCAGCATTGCGGGGCGAGCGTAGCAGTGCAGTGTGCGCGGATGGTCCCAGAAGGTGTGCGCCACGGGATGCTCCTACGTCGTCACACCTCCCCGCCTTCCTAGGCGTCGGTAGCGCGGTGCGTCATCGCCTCCTCCTCTCCTCCCCTTCTATTCCCTCCATCCTCCAGTTCTATTCGTTCTCTCTCCATATTTTTTTTCTTTTTTCCCATAGCTACATCTGTCTTTCTGATTTTGACGTATTGCTCATGCTGGAGCGACTGGGCTAGCTCTCCCCAATGATTTGTTGGGGATCCCCCTCGATTTTGGGTTTCCCCGTTTTATGTCTATTCTGATTTAGTTAATTAGTTCATGTTTTATATATAGAGTATATTTATTGAAAATGTTCTAAATCGTGAGCTTGTTAGGTGGTTTATGTTATTGTGGCGGTGTTCTACTTTTAGTAAGTAGTCAATGGAATGGGGGAATTTTTGCAGACATTTACAGCAACTAAAGTATATAATATATGAGAATAAGAGGATTGGTGCTCTTGTTATTGCTTGAATAATAGGTTACAGGATTAGTTTTTACATGACTCTGGTTTGCCGATGTAGGTCACAAAAAACAGTTTATGTGGATTACAATCAGCTTGAATTTGTTTCCTACTTAGACTGCTAGCATGGCGGCTTGCAATCCTGGACTACAATTTTATTTTCAGTGCTCACTATTTTCGAAATTGCCTTGCTGGTTTGCCAATTTAGGTGCTTTGTGTTTGAGAACAAATAATTTGTACACGTGGATGGTGAGCAACGCAAAAAAAAAATGGCGACAAGGATACAAACAGCTTGAATTAAGAGTTACCCTTCCTTTCATTCTAGAGAGATTAGGTAAGTGCTAATGTCACCTATTTGCTTTTGTTTGGATTTTGTGAGCTAGGAGCTAAAACAAAGAATTTTTTGCCAAGGGTGATTCCTCTGAATTTGAAATATCAGGTGATTACTATGCCATCTTGAGCTTGGCATAGGATTGCTAAATTTTTATAAACAATGGTCCAGTGGTCTAACTGAAATTTATCCAACAGAAAATACAGAGAATATTGTACACTCTCTTTTATTTGTCCAAGTCTGAGACTTTATCTGAGTAATGCTCACTCTAGATTTCTACTCAGTTTATAGGTTTGTTGATGAACATTTATTAATCATGCCACTTTGTTTCATGCTTCTATCGCAAAATAAAATAAAATAAAATGGTTTATGTCCTTATTCATGTGACTGTTGCTGAGCCCAGTGACTGTGATGTATAAATATAGCATCAATTTCATTGATTCGAACACAGTAAACATACCTCTTGCTGCAACTATGTTTATGTTGTCCTTGCTTCCTACTACCTTTCTATTCTAAATATCTTTGTCAGATTTATTTTCTTAGTTTCTAAACTGATGCTCCTATTTGTGTGCACATTTTCTATAGGTTTCAGTATACCACGAGGATTTTAACTCAGCTTCGTAACATTCAAATGATTTCAGATATGTTACGGCTGTCAGGTTTTTAGTAGTATGAAAGTTCTTAATCACCGGGTTGGCTTAAAGTGCTTTGTGTGGCTTTGAGGTTTTAAGACACTATTCTAAAATTTGTGTGACATATCTCTAGAAAATGCTATGATTTCAAAAGTATGCAGAGTAGATGTGTCCTGCACTATATAAAAAAAGCTCTCATCTTTCAGTTTTTGTGTATGATATATCTACATTAAATAAACATGTTCTTTACCTACGCCTTAACCAGGTGATTCGTCGGCACCCGAGAGGACACGCATAATGGACTAGTAGATATAAGTAGCAAAAGGAAAGGAAATATAACCACCATGAAACCTACAAGCGCTTGAGGAGCATGGGGAGCCCGTGCCTTGGGCGCAGGGTGATCACGTCCATGGGCGCGTGGACGTATTTGGGGGACAGCTCGAGCGCGAACCTCTGCACGATCATGGCGACCACGGCCTTGGCCTCGATCATCGCGAAGTTCTGACCGATGCACGACCTTGGCCCGCTGGAGAAGGACAGCAGCGCATTGGTGTACTTGGCCGCCCTTGTCACCCCGTTCTCGAACCTCTCCGGCTTGAACTCGCCGGCGTCGTCGCCCCAGACCTCCTTGTCGCGGTGGATCATCGCGATTGGAATGGTCAGGATCGCGCCCTCTGGTACCCTGACGCCACCGAGGTCGAGGTCTGATCCTGTCTTCCTCTGGATCAGGGACACGGGGCCGTACAGCCGCAGCGTCTCCAGGAGGAACATGTTGACTAGCTTCAACTTGTTGAGCGCGTCGCCGGTGGGGACCTCGTCGCCGCACTCCCGCCGCACCTCCTCCCGGAGCCTGTCCTGCCACTCCGGGTGCGTGCTCAACAGGAACGAGGCCCAGGTGAGCAGGTGCGACGTGGTGTCGTGCCCGGCGAAGAAGAATGTCTTGCATTCGTCGATGATCTCGTCCATGCTCAGCACCGGCGTCTCGCCGTGCTCTGGCGCGCACGCCTCCAGCATGAGCCCGAGCAGGTCGTTCCCGTAGCCGGCGTTGTCCTTGCTGGCGAGGCGGGTCTTGATGATGTCCATGAGCATGCTCCTCACCTGCTTGTCCAGCTTCCAAGTCCGGAGGTTCTTCTCGGTTGGGAGGTACTTCAGGGCAGGGATCTGGACGTTGAAAAAAGTGGAGAAGGCCAGGTACTGGAGCTCCTTCTGTGCCAGGAAGACCCGTTTCCCCTCGTCGTAGCTGCTCCCGAACGCTGTGTGCGAGATCACGTCGGCGGTGAGCTCCTCGAACCGGCTGCTCAGCTCGACCTCCACGTGGCCGCCGCTCTTCGGCAGCTGTGCCTCCCACTCCGACATCATGGAGCGAGCACAGTCGGACATGGTGACCGTCATCATCTTGAGCTTGTCCATGTTGAAGGCCGGGTGCACGACCTTGCGGTGGCGCTTCCAGTCGTCGCCGTCGGTGAGGACGAGGCCCTTGCCGAGTAGGCGGGAGACGTGCGGGTTCATGAGGTTCTTGGGGTAGAGCCCGGTGAGGTCGAAGAGCACCTGCCTGACCACGTTGACGTCCGCCAAGCACACGTTCGGCCTCGCGCCGGTCCAGTACACGAACGTCCGCCCTGCAGCCATGTACGGCGTTGTTCGCAGTTAAGAAACATGTACAGTGATTGACAGGGGATGGGCATAAGCAACAGGACGGCCTGTGGCGACGCACGTACCGTAGAGCGCGATCCACTTGCGGAGGTGCGGCTGCACCATGGGGATGAAGTCATGGTCGTCGACGTCCAGCGTGATGGCGGCGCCCTCGGCGCGGAGCCGCTTGATCTCGCCGAGGCTCCCGGTGAAGAACCTGTAGTCCGGCGGAACCTCCGGGTGATGGCGTGGGGCGCCAGACGAGGTGCACCAGCGCGTTGAACGCCCACGACGCCAGCACCGCCGCGACGGCGGCCGCCACCATCCAGGCCACTCTCATGGCTCGCGGTCACTGTCTCTCTTTGCCGAGCTGCTGCCTCTCAGTCAGATCGATGGGGTCTGCACGTACGGCCGAGTAGGAAATCTACTAGACCGCTTGGTTTTCTCGCTGGGTTGAAACTGAAAGAAAACTTTCTGCTGACACTTGGATCGGAGGTGAGGTTGTTTGGGTGGAGGCCTCATTTAGGTGGCGAAATTTTTTAGTTGGCATCTTGACTCCCATGGTCGCGGTACTGTCTCTTTTGCCGAGCTGTTATTCGATGGGGTTACGTACGGCCGAGTAGGAAATCTACTAATTATATTTAAAACTGATTTCTGCTGACATCTCGGAATTGTTTGGGTGGAGGCCTGTTTAGGTGGTGAAATTTTTTAGAAAATAGTTTTATTTTTTATTTATATTTAATCATACCTAATTAGATTTAAAAGATTCAGATCGTGAATTTCGCATAAACCCAAATTAGATTTTTATTTATATTTATGTGTTCAAGATTCGATGTGACGAAAAATATTAAAAAATTTTGTAAAATTTTAGAAACTAAACAGTCACGGAATGCTGAGGCTCGGTGGAGTCTGCTATTTTATACGGTGTTTGTGGGTTTGACCTTTGACGTTCTAGTCGCCGAGCAAATTGGTGGTGGGCATGGGCACCGGGCACGGCACGCGGGGGTTGTCTGGTGAGATCAGTGATGATGTCACTGATTCTTTGTCTGGATGTGCACCAGCTTTTGTGGTGTGAACGGTGTGTTTTGTTGCAGGAGAGTGTGGGAGAAGCCGCGTCGCCGCTTGCGGTTTCTGGAAGACCAAGCCGTCTCAAATGTTCTTAGTTTAATTTACTCTGTCATTAGATTGTCTCGTCATGTTTCAGTTTCAATATTATAATTATACGAAACGTGTAAACACTTCAAGTTCGCAGCGTATTATACTTGAAGTAGATAAACCAACACGCGCACGTAGTATATTAGCAGTCTTTTGTCGAAACGTTGGAAGGACAAAGGAAGCTGGTTGCCTCATTGCCTGCTTGCGTGTCGTTTATTAATCCAGGCAACAACACTGGTTGCCTGGCATTCGTCTTTTGTGTATCTAGGCCATGTATGTTTAGATTGTAAAAAAATTCAACCCAATGAATAGTAGCACTTTCGTCTTATTTGGTAAATATTGTCCAATCGTGGACCAACTAAGCTCAAAAGATTTATCTCGTAATTTCCAACTAAACTGTGCAATTAGTTATTTTTTTACCTACATTTAATGCTCCATGCAAACGGCTAAAAATTGATGTGATGGAGAGAGAGTGAAAAAACTTGGAATTTGGAGGTGATCTAAACAAGGCCCTAGTGGTTGTAAGTTAGTTTTATGGTCATAGCTTGAATTAATTAGTTTACGGAGTAACTTTTTTTATTTGTTAGAATTGGCTTTAGCTGTGGTTATGCTCTTGCCCTAATTTGTGTGAAAATGGACAAGCCATAAAGGGCATTACTTGAGCAACTAATTGGAGTGGTCTCTTTCTCTGGAGCCATCTTGTTTGGTTTCTTTAAAAAATAAACGGATCCAGTTACTGATGTCGATGACGTCAATATGTAACAAAATCAACGGACGTGTGTTTCTATTTTCTTTTAGAATGTTATGAGATAAAACAAGCCAAAACACTGTTCCGGCTGATTTATTATGAGATAAAACACTGCTGGTTTAAAAAAAAAAAGATGGATTATAAGAGAAGCGAACAGGGCCTTTATTGATTCATTCTCAGTATGTAAAAATGGTGCGCTTGGATCTTGGATTCGCAATCACTGGTGACATCAGAACCTAGGTCAAGCAGCAGCTACTCCTTGTTTGAAGAAGGCGAGTGCACGCATACAGTTGTAGTCAGCCTTCAGCTGTACGTGCTCTTGTCTCTGTCGGGCTCCTGTCCTTCTAGAAACAAATATCCGCTTAACAAAAAAGAGCATAAGATTATTGAATAAAGGGGCGTGGCTAGTGCCCGAAAGTCCGAACGGGCGCGCGCATCCGGACGTCCGCGCTGCCTGCCTTCGTCCGCCGCTCCGCACCTGCCACACCCTGCCCCTCACATTGTGCCGAGCGCCTTCCCCCAGACCCCCTTCTCTTTCTCCATGTGGGCAGGACTCGGGAGCCGCCCCACCTCGTTGCGCCCCCGTTCACCAGCCCCAGCTCGTGACGCTCCATTCCCCGGCCCCGGGCCGTGCGCCCATCACTCACCATGCCCCGTGAAACACTTGCAACATGAAACACTTGGATGCAACATACGTCTGACACAGATGAAACATTTAAAACATACTTTTGCAATATAAGTGTGAAACATATGCAACGTAGAGATAGAACACTCGCAACATATGTGTGAAACATATGCAACATCCAGATAAAACACTTGCAACATGTGTGTGAAACATATGCAACATCCAGATAAAACATTTGCTGCAACATACGTCTGAAATAGATGAAACATTTTGAACAAACGCTTGCAACATACCTCTAAAAACACTTGCAAAAATATGCAACATGTGCAACATCCCGATCTACTTTTGCAATATCTATATATAACAATTACAACATACCTCTGAAATATTTGAAACGCTTGAAACATACATTTGCAACATAGGAGAGAGGAAGGTTGGAGCTGGTCGATTCCAGTCGTTAGGGTGGGATCCGGTGGCGAGCGAGCACCACCAACACCAGCACTAGCGGCGGCACGCGAGCACCACTACCACCACTGACCTTGGCTTGGCCGGTGGGCCGCACACGCTACAGGAGGGAGTCGGCGACGCGGTGCATGGCCAAAGGGAGGAGTGAGGTCAGGTGGGGCGTGCGATGGGCGGGAGAGAGGAGCAAGAGCGAGCGGCTCAAATGGGGCGCACGATAGGCGAGAGCCAGGAGCAAGCGAGAGAGCGGCGCAGGGTGGGGTGCACAGTGGGAGAAAAGTCGTAGCAGCGAACGGAGTGAGGTACGGTGTCCGGATATGACGGACACTCATGGCCAAGCATTATCGTTGAAAAATCATGGAGACGTCAACGTGAAAAGGCCCGCCCCAGGGTGGGTAGCCCAGTGATGTTGCCCTAACTCGGCGACTCCGACTATAAACGACACGAAAGGATAAGCTCCCTTTATCCCTCGAACGTTTGGACAAAAGACTGTTAATTACGTGCTCATGTTGTTTTTATCTACTCAAGTATACTAATATTCTGTTAACTTGAAGTGTTTGCACGTTTATGGACACTTCAAATGCTGACACCGAAAGGAAGATGCAGGGATGAAGAGTTCCTATGCATGCACCTTGCCGTCAGAGGCCACCTCGGCCCCGCTCCTTAACTCCGACCAACACCGAAAGGAAGGCTGGCCCCTCCACTTCTCCCCTCGCTTTTAACTTTTCCCCTAGGGCGACATCTCGACGGGGAGATTCAAGCTCTCCACCAGTGGGTTGATGATGTTAATGAAGACCTCCTCTGTGATAAGGACCCCTCTGGCGGCAAGTCTTCGACAACCGGACCCTTGAAAGGGCGCTCCTCCATGGTTGCGCAGGAGGCGGTGTTGCCTATGGTACGGTACATGCTACCTCCCACCTACTTAAGTCTATCATGGTGTGGTCTGGTAGCACCGAGGTCCTCTAGCAAAGGGGGATCGATAACTGGTTCGTTGTCGGGAGGTTGCCCCCAAGCAGCGCAGGCATCACCATTGGCACCAGAGTCGCTCGTGGCCTCAGCTAATCCAAGGGCTGCCGCACCGGGGACGCGACGAGTGCCCACTGTCGCAACGAGATATTGCACACTAGGGGCTCAAGCCCCAAGGTCTCGCCACCACTATGCACGCTGCCAGATGCGTGAGGGTGGTAGGACATCCTACCGTGGGACCACGCAAAGTTGCGGTGGTCAAGGAACCCGCGTGAATTTTCAGCGGCGCCGAGGAAGATCCCCTATGTCATGTTGGACCATCCCCTCAACCGTATCTTCAAGGGCAATGCTTTCGCTGCCTCGCGAAGGACCACAAGGTCGCATCGTGTCGTGACCCACTGAGGTGCTTCTGCTGCAATTGCAATAGGCATTTCCCTAAATATGGCCCGCCATGACTCCACCTATACAATCGCCAACAAATCAAGGATCGCTTCCAATGACCTAAATGATAGGTCGCACATTCAATAGCGACCCTACTTCCTCGATGACTTTCCACCACTCGTTGTGACTTCCATGCGACAATATGCTCATGAGAGAAGCGCCATCTTGAACACCGGGATGACAACCACAAGTCCAACGACTGAGTCCAGCATTGCCATGACACCGATGACCCTTTGTTGTGTCGCAGTTATCGCACCAACTCCCTGGGACGTGGATGGAAATGTACTTTCTAGGAACAAGGTATCCTCCCGTGGCTAACTATGATCCTTTGATGGATCCATGAACAAGCTCACATCTCTATCTCCATTTCCCTGGTAATGGGAAAGGTGTGCATCTGAAGATCCTATGCTTATGGAGGCTAGCCTTGTCAAGAGTACTTTGGCTGGGTTGAGTCAAACAATGTCATCTGCATTGAGACAAGCAGGCCTCTGACTACATGTGAGTCTCTTCCAGATATTTACATGCTTGAAGCTCAGTGAGAAGAGGAGGATGGGACACCTATGGCCCCGAAGGACTGCATTAGCGCCAAAATAGCTACTCTGATGCCTGTCCTCTGGTCAGATTCCTATTGATAACAGTCCAACTGACTCACCGCTACTGATATTAACCACATCGGCAAATGGTGGGTCTTCTTTAGTGCCAGTGGAGCGAAGGGCACAACACCGCCTAGCCCAGCAAATAGAAATACTCAACACTGACAAGCTATATTTGGAGAGGAATAAGGAACGCCTCCTCCACACATGTGACTACGGCCTTGTGGCTCTAGCCAGCGTGCGTAATGGTTCATCCAAGAAAGCTCATGTTATACAAACTGAGTTAAAATGCTCTAAAGTTTAGAGGAGGGGACCCAAACAAGCCTAAGTGTTTAGTCGTGTTACGCCTCTAAGGCATTTATCTGTATACGGGATCATTAAAAAGAAGCAAGCCGTCTGCAAAAGAAATGGTTCCAATGGTTATTATTGTCGATGAGAAATGAGATACATAATCATCCATGTTTCTATTTTTTTAGAAGTTCTAATATCCATCCTTTTTAGCGTGTCCGAGGCTTGAAGGAAGAGCCCGACGTTACTAATGCTATGATTTTATTGATTCATCGTGGTAGGTAAAAATGGTGGAGTTGGACTTGCAATCACCGGTGACATCCGACCTAGGTCAGCACTAAAATACTACTCGTTCGAAGAAGGCGAGTACATGCACTGCAGCGCAGTTGTAGTCGCCTTCAGGCTTCAGCTGTCCTACTCTTGTCTGTATCCCGTACTCCCGTCCTTCTAGAAACAAATATCGGCCTGACAAAAAGGCTCATAAGATTCTTGAAAATCCATGGACGCGTCAACGGGGAAAGGACTCAGCCCTGGGTCAGTGCTGTTGCCTCGACTAGTTAACGACGACGCAAGCTGCAAGCAGGTTCCTTTATCCCTCACAACGTGCTCGTGCTGTTGTATGGTACGCACTCAAAAGTACACTGTTATATCAAGTGCTTGCACGTTTATATGGACACTTTAAATACTAAACGTTTATATGGATTAATTAGGTTTAATAAATTTATCTCGCGGAGTATAAGGACTTCTATAATTTGTTTTATTATTACTATCCGAACACTCCCATGTGACACCCTAGACGCCCTGGATTTAAACACCGCCGATGTCCAAAGTACCAGTGGGTGTGGAGCATCATTTCGTAACGTTTGTGTATTACGGCCCGACCTTCCAGAAACCGGAAGAGCGACGCGGTTTTCCATGTCGATGTGGACGTCAATCAAGTGGTTTTGCTCTTGCAAACGGCAAGACTGAAAAATACTATTCCGGCTGATTGTTGTGAGAAAAAAAATACTATTATGATAGGACGCGTACAGTAATTCTGTGAGGTGGCTGGCCAGTCGGCAACCAGCCAACCAGCCAGCCGAACACAGCCGAAAATGCCCGTTCCCACTTGCATTCTGCTGGCATCACCACTGATCTCACCGGCCCCGACAACCCACCAAGCGCCCCGGTGACTAGAACGTCAAACGGTCGTCCAGAAAAACGCGGTATAAATAGCACCCTCCACCCTCAGCCCACACAAACAACCTCGCCTCCGATCCAAGTGTCAGCAGAAAAACAAGCTTTCTTTCAACCCAGCAAGAAAACCAAGAGATCTAGCAGAAGATTTCCTACTCGGCCGCGCGCACGTGCAGACCCGATCTGACTGAGACTCTGAGAGGTAGCAGCTCGGCAGTGACCGCGAGCCATGGGACTGGCCTGGATGGTGGCTGCGGCCGTCGCGGCGGTGCTGGCGTCGTGGGCGTTCAACGCGCTGGTGCACCTCATCTGGCGCCCCTACGCCATCACCCGGAGGTTCCGCGCGCAGGGCGTGCGCGGGCCGGCCTACAGGTTCTTCACCGGGAGCCTCGGCGAGATCAAGCGGCTCCGCGGCGAGGGCGCCGCCGTCACGCTGGACGTCGACGACCACGACTTCATCCCCATGGTGCAGCCGCACCTCCGCAAATGGATCGCGCTCTACGGTACGTGCGTCGTGACAGGCCGCCCTGCTGGCTGCTGCTTATTCGTTTGTTATTAGGTCCTCCATGACTGCAAATTGCATGTTTCTTAACTACGTACGACGCCGTGAATGGCTGCACAGGCCGGACGTTCGTGTACTGGACCGGCGCGAGGCCGAACGTGTGCGTGGCGGACGTGAACGTGGTCAGGCAGGTGCTCTTCGACCGCACCGGCCTCTACCCCAAGAACCTCATGAACCCGCACATCTCCCGCCTGCTCGGCAAGGGCCTCGTCCTCACCGACGGCGACGAGTGGAAGCGCCACCGCAAGGTCGTGCACCCGGCCTTCAACATGGACAAGCTCAAGATGATGACGGTCACCATGTCCGACTGTGCTCGCTCGATGATGTCCGAGTGGAAGGCACAGCTCGCGAAGGGCGGCGGCCACGTGGAGGTCGAGCTGAGCAGCCGGTTCGAGGAGCTCACCGCCGACGTGATCTCGCACACGGCGTTCGGGAGCAGCTACAACGAGGGGAAACAGGTCTTCCTGGCGCAGAGGGAGCTCCAGTACATCGCCTTCTCGACCATTTTCAATGTCCAGATCCCAGCTCTCAAGTACCTTCCAACCGAGAAGAACCTCAGGACACGGAAGCTGGACAAGCAGGTGAGGGGCATGCTCATGGACATCATCAAGACACGCCTCGCCAGAAAGGACACCGCCGGCTACGGCAACGACCTGCTCGGGCTCATGCTGGAGGCGTGCGCGCCGGAGCACGGCGAGACGCCGGTGCTGAGCATGGACGAGATAATCGACGAGTGCAAGACCTTCTTCTTCGCCGGGCACGACACCACGTCGCACCTGCTCACCTGGGCCTCCTTCCTTCTGAGCACACACCCGGAGTGGCAGGACAGGCTCCGGGAGGAGGTGCGGCGGGAGTGCGGCGACGAGATCCCCACCGGCGACGCGCTCAACAAGTTGAAGCTAGTCAACATGTTCCTCCTGGAGACGCTGCGGCTCTACGGCCCGGTGTCCCTGATCCAGAGGAAGACAGGATCAGACCTCGACCTCGGTGGCGTCAGGGTACCCGAGGGCGCGATCCTGACCATTCCAATCGCGACGATCCACCGCGACAAGGAGGTCTGGGGCGATGACGCCGGCGAGTTCAAGCCGGAGAGGTTCGAGAACGGGGTGACCAGGGCGGCCAAGTACCCCAATGCGCTGCTGTCTTTCTCCAGTGGGCCAAGGTCGTGCATCGGTCAAAACTTCGCAATGATCGAGGCCAAGGCTGTGGTCGCCATGATCCTGCAGAGGTTTGAGCTCGAGCTGTCCCCAAAATACGTCCACGCGCCCATGGATGTGATCACCCTGCGGCCCAGGCATGGGCTCCCCATGCTCCTCAGGCGTCTGTAGGGGCAATGACAGTACGACTAGAGTCGAATGCATGCTGTATATGTCTTACCAGAGTAGCACATTCCAATTTATAGTAATTTTTCTGCACTACATAATGTTATTTTTGAACCCATCTACTTTATTGTGTTTGGTTCTGAGACATGGCGGGTGGGACACTCATGTCTCTGTTTTGAGTTATGAGACGGTTTCATCTCGTGTTTAGTTGAGGGGGATTAGATCATTTTTGTCTAGTGTTTGGTTGAAGGCAGAGGCGAATCTACAATATATATCCATTGGGGTAACCTTGCAACGGTAACTTTCTGAAAACTCACTAAAAGTTGTTTTTACTTTAACCCAGTTGCTTAGTGCTTGACCCCAGTGACATAATATCCTAGATTCGCACCTAGTCGAAGGATATCGAAAAGTGGGTTGAGCCATGACATATATGGTCTACATGTCAACATTTTTTCCCTCATCTTCCACCTTACTAGTTTCTACCCCACCGCTTGCATTTGGTACCGTCGGTCGTTGGAACTCAGCCCTAGGCCTCAGCATGCTGACGCCTGCACCTTGTGGCCCCCGTCGTTGGACCATGGCCCTGCGCCCCCTCTGCCCTCTGTCGTCTGCACCGACCATCCTCCGCTAATTAGCTTGGCGCGCGTCGCTCCTCTTCTCCTCTCCTCTGCTGGTGAGCTCGGACGGGCACTGCTTCACCCGGAGCACATGCCTCGCCCTTGTGCACGCTCGTCCCACTTAGGGCGACCTCGTCCATCAAATTTCTGGAGACGAGTTGAACCCACATCTAAAAGGTATATTCTCTAGTGGGGATTGTCCCGTCTCCGATTGTCCCATAACCAAATAGCATGCGAAAGATGGAATATCCCACCTGAAACAATCTCATCAAACGCTACCTAAACTCATGGGTGTCCTAAGACGGTCTCCAACAGCCTACCCACTACGGCACCCAAACCTAAATATGTCTCGTTCATGTTGGTTTAGGTGAAAAAAGCACGGTCCAACGGAGTAGGGAAACCGAAGACCCAATTTACGTCGGCGTCGAGTGGGAACCCAAATAAGCGTCCGTCTCTCTCCTCGACCCATATCTCTTCCACGCCCGCACAACCGTTTTGCGGGAGGGGAAAGAAGAGGAAAGCGCACCCGGCGAGTCGCTGTCGGCGAGATCTGCACCGAGCTAGGCTTCGCAGGTATGGATCCCTCTGCCCCACCGCCGCGGAGCCCTAGCCAGCCCGTCCTGCGATGGCGCGTCCCCGCCCCAACGGCGCAGCCGCTGCCGCTCGTCCGCTCCATGCTTCGGCTGCCGCTGGCCGGCCAGCTCCTAGGCGGACAGGAGCTGGTTTCGTTTCTGTCCTTGGCTCCCTACATTTCCTCCCCCATCTGTTGTCGCTCGTTTAGATTTGGCTTGATCCGCTGCTGATCCATCTGTGTAAAGTTCTTCGCGTCATCTGATTCTCATGACCGAGATGGATTGAATCGTGAGCTATGTGGTAGTACAGTTGGAAATCACAAATCTGTGAGTATATATAATAGCCAGTGTTCACCCATGAATCATTTTACAGGGCAGATGGTAGTGGTAGATTTGTCATAGGAAAAAAATATTGTATGCTGTCCGTGTGTGTGTGTATCCAATTTACCATGCCTGAACGAATGAACAAACGATGCACTACTTTAAATACAAAACGACCCATGTTTAGTAATATATGAAGTAATAGTAAGCAAGACAAAAAAAATTGTGACTGCATTCACGATGGAAGGCTTATTTGCATCAACCTACTTTGAGAATGAGTAGAGCTGCAAATCGAAGATATTCCACTCGATCAGCAGTAAGGCACCCCCAAAGTCGCTTGATCAATTGGACTGGCATATGCATACGACCTGGCAATGGGAATAGAATAATGGTGCTTATCTTATGATTTCACCATGAACTTAGCAATTGTGTGTACTGCATTCCCGTTTTATTTCGTTGTCCATCTTTTTTTTGGGTGTTCTCAGTTGCATTTTAGTGAAACATAAACTCTAGACTAGACTTCTCGTATTAGGCCTTTATTTTATCATAGCACAACTCTATTTTGTGGTGGATTATTAGCTGACATATGAGACAATTGGGATTTAAATAGGGCAAACTAGTACTGTCTGTGTTACTCTATGAGCCATCTTAAACTAAACAATATTAAATACAGTAGAAGACTTGCCTTGTTGACTACTTCCCCGTGGCATATATGTTCCTGGTGGTTTTAGATAGGGACCAAATTGCCTATGGATGAAAGAACCAAATGCATCGTCTGTGCTGATATATTCTTTTGCTTCTTGTTGTGCATCACCATTATTGAATCTCTTTGAACTAGGACTATGGATAACATTTTTAGTGGCACAAGTGGTCGCGTTGGCGAATCTGGAGAAATCTTTAGGGCAGATCAGTGGCTTTTGGTTATTCTGCTGCTTTGCAATCTTTGGATGTTCCTCCAAACCCTCAGGTTTATTGCAGCCATGCATGATGGTTTGTTCTATTTACATATCAATACATCAATGATTAACGGTTCTTTTCATCACTAGTTCAACATGCATGGCTCCTCCCAGATGTCATGCCCACCTATGAATGGGCAACTTAGTCAGGGGTTCTCCATTAACAACACCCATGGCTCTCAGGACCCTCCATCATTGAAATCACAGAGGGCCGCAAAGAAGAAAAACGTGTCCAGGAGAGGAACTGCATTCACCAAAGAGGAGGACTTGGTGGTGTGTTCGGCATTTCTGAATATTAGCAAAGACCCTATTACTGGTAATAGTTTACAACGTATTTTAAGAAATCTTTGATCCTTTGATGCCCAAATAACATGGTGGCATAACATGCAGGTGTGAATCAGACTTCAGGTGGTTATTACAAGAGGATACATGATTATTTCAATGAGCATAAGCCTGAAGGGTCTAACCGTAGCGAGATTGCAATTCAGCATAGGTGGGCATTGATTCAGAAAGTGATGAACAAGTTTTGTGGGCACAAAGAAGCTATTGATAGGCCGAATGAGAGCAGAAAAAATGAGCAGGATCGGGTATACTTCCACTTATGTTGTCCTCCATCTCTCTAATTTCCATATGTTTATTTTTTGAATCGGTTTAGTCTATATTCATATGTGCAGATTGATGATGTTGTACAAATGTATGAGATGACAGAACCTTTTACCATCATGCATTGCTGGAAAAAACTTCGCAATGAGGCCAAATGGAACAAGTTTCTTGAGCGAAACAACTCTACATCACCGGATGGAATGTCATCTCCTCCAACTCAAGGCCATACTGTGGCTGGTCATGCAGAATCTAGGAATGATAATATAGACACATCACGTCCCGAGGGTAGGGATAGTGCGAAGAGGCATAGATCAAAGAACTTTACAGAGACATCATCATCTAGTACGGCTGTTGAAGTCCTCCAGCGGTTGTAGGAGAAATCAGAGAAGACCGAACAGAAGCAAGACCAACAAATGACTAAAATCCTTAGTAGGAAGGATGAAAAAATTAAAATTCAAAGGGATCTTTTCAACCTTCAGAAGAAGCATATGAAGATGAGTGTGCAGCATGTGGGGGTATTAACCCCTATACCCTTACGGCTAGGCTTGGGCCGGCCCAGACTAGAGGGTCCGGTCCACCAAAAGACGACGCGCGGCCAGGCCAACCTGTTCGGAGTCCCGCGCAAGGAGTCAAGACGGATTTGGCGATCAAGCAAGATCCTAGTCGGTTAGAATAGGAATCCTTATACGGCCACCTATGGCAATTGTAACTGGCTAGGATTAGTTTCCAGATCTGTAACCTTGCCCCCCGGACTATATAAGGTGGGCAGGGGACCCCTCTAAAAATCATCTCTCATTGACATACAACAATACAATCAGACGCAGGACGTAGGTATTACGCCTTCTTGGCGGCCGAACCTGGATAAAACCTCGTGTCTATCTTGCATCACCGTCTTGTTTGTGGCTTGCGCATCTGTCTGCCGACAATCTACTACCTTGGGCATACCCCTGGGTAGACTGTCGACTATATTTCGTCGACAGTGGCACACCAGGTAGGGGGTGTGCGTACTGCTCTCCAAGCAAACAAGATGGTCATCATCCCCGGCTTCATGGCTACACCGAACGTCCTCATGTTCACCAATGGTCAGATCACCTAGACCACCGGCTCCGACGACTTCATCGCCACGATCACGGAGGAGGCGCGAATTCAATCTGCGTCGACCGCTGCTTCACCTGCATCGGCTACGGCTCCGACCACGGCTGATCTGGCTCCGACCACGGTGGATCTGGCTCCGACCACGGCTGACCTGGCTCCGACCACGGTGAATCTAGCTCCGACCACGGTGGATCTGGCTTCGACCACGGTGAATCTGGCTCCGACCATGCCCGCATCGCCTTCAGCCACGCTGACAACCCGTCGTCCGTTTCCCCGCTACGAAGGGAAGCAGATCGACAACACAGACCTGCTTGACTCCATCGATCGGGTCGGCACCAAACTTGCTGAAACCCTAGCTCTGGTAAGTTCAATTCAAAGTGGGCCTAATGAGCAGGTAACCGCTTCCCACAACAGATCTACCCGACCAGCTTGGGCCAGTCGTCCTGCACGACTTGGTACAGATCTCGTGGTCATGTCTACTCCTGAAGGGCGCTCCGCTCGTCGCCGACCAGCCTCCGCGATGGGTCTCCGGCTCTCCGAGTACGAAGCCTCGACAGAGAACTACCAGGCCCAGCCTTACGGCCTGCGAAACGCTGCCTCCAACTACGCGTATAATGTACAACGCCGCTCGGATCTGTGTTTCATACATCGACCTCAGCTGAAGCCACGCAACTTCATCAACATGATCCGGATTGAAGATTATCAAGAAGGATCCGTACACACAGTCCCAGAGGGTGACTCCGACTCTTCGTTTGGCATCGCATCCAATGCCTCCGTCCACACTGAGCTCCAGCATCACGATGATGAAGGCGTCGAATACGATTTGGATATACCAGACCACACCCTGGGGTTCCCACAATTCTCATCTTTCCCACCAAGACGAGGGGATTTGATCAATGTGGTCAGTAATGACGAACCACCAGCAGTCGGCGAAACAGAACATGAAAGGATTGCACGCGAAACACGCAATATTGACCGGTTTAATCGCCGACAAATCGAAGCTGAGGCAGAAGAGGCGGCACGACGCATAAGGGTCTAGCCACGCGACCTCAACAATGCCTTCGACAGGGTGGGGGACAAACAGGTCTTCAGGACTCCAAGCGCCAACGTAGCCGTTGCTATGGCGACAATGCAACGGCTACCCAATACCCCGGAAACTCAAGCAGTTTGCGATGAAATACAAGCCTATCTGACGGCTGCTATGGCCCAGACCGCAGAGATTGTAAATCAAGCCCGGGCTCCATCCATCTCAGTCGAGTCAAGCCACAGCCGCCAGTATTCAAGTCGCTCACAGCCACCCGACCAACGTGGCTCGCGGAACAACGACCCGTCAGACAACCGTCAAGGCGGAAACGGTGGCCATGAAGGTGGTCGAGATGACAACCGCCGTCGAGAGGTCAACCGCCGCAACGTCCGGGACGACAACCGCCGAGACAACGGCGATAATCGTCGCGATAACCACGGTCGCAGGGCTAATCTAGATGGCAACCGAGATCGCCGCGATGGCAATAACGATCTTCGCCATTACCTCGGAGGACGTGATCTTCGCGATCGCATCAACCAGAGAGCCAACGATCATGCATCCCACGAAAGCTATCGCCGTATGGAATATGATACTGCCCATGGCCCGCCGGGTTTGAAGTAGTTTACTCCGCACCTTCGCCAAATCATATGGCCCAAGAACTTTAAGCTAGAAAAACTTCAGAAGTATGACGGTAAGGAGAACCCTGAATTATGGGTCATGCTCTACGAGACCGCGTGCAGATCAGCCATGGCTGACGAGCACGTCATGTCTAACTACTTTCCAGTCATTGTTGGTCATGCAGGTCACCAATGGCTGGTCAGCTTGCCGGCAAACTACTTCGATTTCTGGCAAGAACTCAAGCAAGCTTTCATTGACAACTTCATTGCTACTTGTGAGCAACCCGGCAACAAATATGATCTGCAGTGGATTCGAGATCGGAAAGATGAGCCGCTGTGCGAATACATTCGGCGTTTCTCGAAGATGCGCATCAAGGTCCCGTCAATCTCCGACAGCGAGGCAATCGAGGCTTTCATCACTGGCCTCCGCTTCCACGACGCCCTAAGGGACAAGCTCCTCCGCAAGAGGCCTGAATCGGTCACAGCGCTCCTAGCCACCGCTAAGAAATATGCAGATGCCGACGATGCTAAAAAGATAATTATCGAAGAAGCAGCAAGGGTTCCGCGCTCCGACCACCCTCCACACCGCGATGACTACCGCGTCAACCGTGGTCGGAACGACAATTTTGACCGCCGCGACCAGCGCAACGACTCCCGCGACCACCACGACCAACGTAATCAGCGGCGTAACCGCCACGACGATTATAGGGGCAAGCGTGCTCGGGAAGACGACGGCGAGGTCAACACCGTCAAAAAAGGGGGCGGACGTCGTAACTACGAAGAAGACTACGCCAAAGCATTGAAAGGACCGTGCCAGCTCCATCCCAAGTCAAACCACACCATGGAGAACTGCTGCGTTCTCAAGTCTATCTACACGCGTCAACAGGCTCCGGATACGTCCGACAAGCCTAACGATGTAGGGGAACAGCGCAACGAAGACAACGACGATGAAGACGCAGATCCCCATCACAAGTATGTCAAGCCAACCGATCGCGTGCACACCATCATTGGAGGCAAAGTGTCCATCGAGACCAAACGAGAACGCAAGCTGCTCGCCCGCGCTTGTTTGAACGTGGCCAACACCGACAACCTCATCACCGATCCACGGCTCCCTCCTTGGTCTCACCGTGAGATCTCCTTCAGCAGAAAAGACCAATGGGCTGCAATACCTGAACCAGGACGTTTTCTCCTGGTCCTCGATCCTTGTATCAACAAAGTTTAATTCGACAGAGTGCTGATTGACGGCGGCAGCTCCATCGATATACTGTTCAAGAACAGTCTGTCGGCCCTGAAGATAACCCAGGCGGATCTCAAGCCATACGAGGCACAGTTCTGGGGTGTTCTCCCCGGACAGAGCTCTACACCTCTCGGGCAGATCACGTTACTCAATGCGCTTTGGGACCCCAGACCACTTCCGCACCGACTCACGTCAACTTCGTGGTTGCCGACTTGACGGCACCTACCATGCTATCCTTGGTCGACCAAATACCACCAAGTTCATGGCCATACCTCATTATAGGTATCTGGTGTCAAGATGCCCTCACCGACAAATGGCGAGCCAGGATTTCACAGATTTGGGTATTCCGTGTACAAAAAAAATCGATGTAAATGTGCAATAGTAATAATCAAAGTACAAGATCTAAACATAGTAGCATAGTGCCATTGTCTATAATAATTAAGAAAGATTACAAAACATCAAAAGCTCAAAACTACTAAAATTGAACTCTACAATCCTCTTTTTGGAATTCATTAATGATATTATCATCTTTCACTTGACTGAAGAATTCTCTCTCAATAAATGTGACCAAACAATTGTTCAAAATATTCATCACCCATTTTATTATTTTGCTTGTTCTTTACATAATTCATGGTGGAAAACACTCTCCCAACACTAGCGGTGGCTATAGGAAGAATTAGCACCAACTTAAGAAGCTTATAGACAACATAATACTGCTCATGTCTTTATGTGCTAACAAGCATGACTGAAAGCTCGCGTAGGTTCTTTAAATTTTTAAACCTTTCGTCTCTACGAACCTAAGAAATGTACACATTGAGTCGACATAAGTTGGGAAGCGGGAGCGGCGGCCAAGAAAATGATCGACCCTTTTTTGTTCTTTGGGTTTGCTCATTTGCTTCTGTCTGTTGGGCTTTGGGGCTTTGGTCCAGTCGGCCAGATTTGCAAATGTAGCAAATATATAAGCGTATACATGTATATGTATTTGTGTTTGTTTACAAAATCTTGGGTATTCCATGGCATACAGGGAAATACCCCTGGCGCCGCCCCTGCCTACCGAGAAAGGAGTTCTAACTCTCAGGGGCAACATATACGCAGCTTATACCTGTGAGGACGACAGCTTCAAAGTAGCACGTGCACGCGCCATGGTCGAGGCGAGGGCCGTGGTCGCCGCGGTCCTGCAGCGGCTCCTGCTCACGCTCTCGCCGGAGTACGTGCACGCGCCGACCGACGTCATCACGCTGCGCCCCAAGCACGGGCTCCCCATGATCGTTACGAGCGTTGATGATGCTTGATGCGTAGTGCGATATCTACGTAATACAGAGTACATTCTTACAGAGAGCTGTTGCTGTACATTATCATTTTCTTTTGCGAGACTGTACATTATCATATTAGTGAGCGGACTAATCACCTGTTTAGTTTGCCTTTGCCCTGAATAAATTAATTAGCACAATCTAGTTGTAAGATTACGACGACAATGCCACCAACGGCTCTCGTTTGACTTCATCATCGTTTTCGTATGCAACTTGGGTGCGGCATCATATACGACAAGCCTGAAGAGTAGAGGGCTGACGATCGAATTACTGGCCTAAACGATCGAATTACATTGAGCTGGCAGGGACACGCTGTGTGTGTGGTGTGGTGGCGGTGGCCCGAAAAAAAAATCGTGTGGGGACCATCCGTACTGAAACACATGGCTGGCTCGCGCATCAGGCATTCGCGTAGGACGGTCCCTACTGATTTTTTTTTCCTCCCCATTTCTTTTCAAGCCGTGCATGTTTCCCTACATGAACACACATAAGTATACCACATTTTCATTAGAGCATCCGAAAGACTAGACCGTTAGATCTAAAAATTAACAAAGTCACCGCATGTATATTGATGCTGACGGACATGTCACATACCAGTGAAAGAATGACACCATCCTTGAACAGACATTGTACGATTGTTGATGCGTGGGCCACAATATTATTTTAAACATCAGCTGCGGCTGCTTCTTTGGCTGCAAGTCCCCTCTATAGCGGTACTAGGAAAAAGTCTATTTTACCTTTTTGAACTATCCTCAAAATTTAGTTTTCTTCCCCCGAACTCTAAAACCGGGTAAACCATCTCCCTCAACTTTTAAAATCGTTCATTTTACCTACCTGACCCGGTTATTGGTGGTTTTCAAAGGTGGTTTTGTCTTTTTCTTTTTTATTTATTTTGGATGATTTTTTTAAAATCATAGTAAATCACAGAAAAATCATAAAGTAAAAAATCCAATTTTCTTGGACTCCAGTAGATCTACACAGTGAATATATAATATGGTATACTTTAGTACAAAGTTTTTGTTGTAGCTTTAGATCTATGATTTTTTGTAATTAATTCAAAGCCTGAGTTTCTAGGGTCCAATTGTGATGAAATTTTTATGGAGGGCTAATTATTATATGATTGAATTTTAGTAAAAATTCCATGCTCATTGGATCATGTATAACTGAGTTATAGATTTATTTAGTTTTATGCTTGTTAAATAGTTTTAAAATAGTTAAAAGTGTGTAAAAATAGAAATGAGTATGAAATTTTTACTACAGTTAAAGCATACAATAATTAGATCACCATAAAAATTTTACCACAATTGGACCACAGAAACTGCAGCTATGAATTAATTACAGAAAAACATAGATCTAAAGCTATAGCAAAAACTTTGTACTAAAGAATACCATATATTATATGTTTATTGTGTAGATCACTCGTGTGAAGTCCAACAAAATTGAAATTTCTATTTTATGATTTTTCTGTGATTTACTATGATTTTTCAAATATTCGGCCAAAATAAATAAAAAAGAAAAAGATAAAACCGCCTTTGAAAAACTACCTAACAGGGTCAGGGAGGTAAAATGCACGGTTTTAAAAGTTAAGGGAGGTGGTTTACCCGATTTTTGAGTTCACGAAGAAAAACTAAACTTCGACAATAGTTCAGTGTAAAATAGATTTTTTCCGCCGTAGTATAACAAGTGGCTGCAGCCGCTGCAAATCACAGCCGAACAGGCCCACTCAAGGTGGATCAGATGTCTGCGGCGGGTAGGTAGGAGGCCTGCCAAAGGGCGGTTCGACCCGCTCCTAAATGAGCCCATGGAGCGAAGCAGGCCGACCCTAGACAGGAGAGGGGGGCAAAGGGCCATGACAGGGTAGCAGGTGGCCTGTTTCAACGGCCATGGCAGGTGGTTTCCCCGCTTCAGAGAAACAGCTCGCCGCTTGAAAACGAAGCCTCGCGTCGCCGCCGCCGCCGCCGCCGGATGCGTAGTATTTCCTCCGCGGTGAAGAGGAGGCTCAGACTGAGGCCTCGGTGCCTTCCTCTTGCCTCCCCAGTGACTGCTCCTCGCCGCGGGTGCAGCAGCTGCGGACCTCGCGAGGCCGTCGTCTCGCACGACTCGCTCCTCCTCCGGCTGCAGTCAGGCCCCGCCCTCACGGAGGTACGGAGATTGCACGCTGCGCTGCTGGTGCGAGGCTACCGTAGAAGCACCGTCCTCGCCGCGCAGCTGGTGCGCGCGTACGCCAGGCTGCGGGATGGTGGGCTCTGGCACGCGGTGCGTGTGTTCGACGGAATGCTTACGAGGAACTCCTTCGCGTGGAACGCCATGATCAAGGGCCTTGTCGACGCTGGCAGGTTCTTGGAGGCGCTGCGGTGGTACTGGGACATGGTCTGTGACAGTTCGGTCGTTGCTGATCGTTTCACGTACCCACCTGTTCTGAAAGCGTGTGCGGCGCTTGGCGTGGTTGAGCAGGGGAGAAAAGTTCAAGAGAACGTGGAGGCGGACATTGCCCGGGGTATTGCAAATAGCAATGTGTTTGTGCAGTGCGCGCTCGTGGACATGTTTGCCAAGTGTGGGTGCTTAGGTGAAGCAAGGAATGTGTTTGAGAGCATGGGGGCGCGGGACTTGGCTGCGTGGACTGCGATGATTGGAGGAACTGTGCACGGAGGAGACTGGCTTGAGGTGATGACGTTGCTTAAGCGCATGAAGTCAGAAGGGTTTCGGCCTGATTCAATGATTTTTGCCACTGTTATTCCAGCATGTGGTAAGGTGAAAGAGCTGAGGACTGGAATGGCATTGCATGGATGTGCGGTAAAATATGGAGTAGGTGATGATATCTGTGTTCCGAATGCTTTGGTTGATATGTATTGCAAATGTGCTAGGCTGGATATGGCTGCTTCTCTGTTTTGGTCTATCGATCACAAGGATATTATCTCTTGGAGTACCATAATTGCAGGGCATTCACAGAACAGAAGATATCATGTGAGTGTCAGTTTGTTTACTGAAATGGTTGCTTCAGGAGTAAAACCAAATTCTACTACCCTATCAAGCATACTTCCTAGTCTTTCAGAGCTGAGGTTATCAAGGTATGGAAAAGAAATTCATTGCTTCTCCTTAAGAAATGGACTCGAGCACAGTGAGTTTCTAGTCAGTGCACTCATCGACTTCTACGGTAGACAAGGATCCATTAGGGAGGCAGAAATTGTTTTTGAGTTCGCGCCGAAGAATGATTTGGTCGTTTTGAATTCAATGATCGGAGGATATGTTGTGAATGAGGATACAGAGTCTGCATTACGTCTATTAAAGGCACTGCTGCAAGAGGGATTTAGACCTGATCGTGTGACTGTTGCTTCAGTTCTTCCTCTATGCAATCAACACTCCAGGCTCCTCCAGGGTAAGGAATTACATGCTTACGCCATCAGGCATAACATAAGTTCATGTTGCTCAGTTAGTAATGCACTTACAGATATGTACTGCAAGTGTGGTTGCCTAGAACTAGCCATCAAGAGTTTTCTGCTGATGACAGAACGAAATACTGTTACATATAACACTCTGATTTCTTCTTTGGGAAAGCATGGTCATGCAGAGCAAGCATTCATTCTTTTTTACCTAATGAAGAGAGATGGAGTTTCTCCAGATAAAGTGACTTTTGTAGCTCTGTTATCATGTTGTAGCCATGAAGGCCTTATTGATAAGGGCTTGTGCTTCTATGATTCCATGTTACGGGACTATAATATTTCTCCAGATAAGGAGCACTATTCGTGCATTGTTGACCTTTACAGCAGATCTGGGAGGCTTGATAATGCTTGGAGTTTTATTGCAAATTTACAAGAAGTGCCAGAAATCGATGTTCTTGGGTGTCTATTGTCAGCATGCAGAGAGCACAATAGAATGGACATTGCTGAGCTTGTTGCAGAAAGAATATTTGAGCAAAACCCCAATGATTCTGGCTATCACATTCTGTTATCTAACATCTATGCCAGTGCTGGAATGTGGTCTGAGGTGACTAGGATAAGAACTATGATAGAAGAGAGGGGCTTGAAGAAGAGAACAGGAAATAGCTTGATTTAAGATCATGAGCCTTTTACCTGTGTGCCATTATGAAAGATGGTCCTGACCTACATGCTACTGAAAAGTTTGAATGCATCCTGGTGCCATGACGCTAAACTTTCTTGTCTTCCACGCCATTCCATCCACTTTCGCTGATAATGGTGTCAATCTGCGGTGCAAAAAGTCTAAAATACCCTCAGGGATTTTATTTTTTCCTTTTCTTTTAATCCTTTTCCTTTTTTTCCTCACTTATTTTTTTCTCTCTCTCTATCCGATCGAGGACAGCTTGCATGGGTCGCGACTCTGCGTGCCTCCGTGCCCGTGCGTCCGCCGCTGCCCTGCACGCCGGATTGGAGGCCGCGCGGCACCCCGTCAGGCTGGGCTGCCATGGCAAGCGTGGCGAGCTCGCGGGTGGTGGCCAGCACGGCCGGCCCCAGGAGCACGGGGGGCGCGCCAGGCGGAATCGGCGGCGCGGGCTTCTTGAGGCGGTGCGCCGAGCTCTGCTCGCCCTCCCTCTGGCTCTCTCTGGCCTCGCTCGTTCCCTGCTCGCGAACGTGGGTGTCGCCATTGACGACGACGCTCACGGCAACCCGCAGCAAACCGTGACGGCCGCGCCGAGCTCGACCTCCTGCAGTAGCAGTGCCTGGAGCAACCAGTGGCGAGCTCCGCCGCGGCAACCGCCACCGGCGCGCGCACGGGCTCCCCCCGGCCACCGCGGGCGCGCATGGGAGCTCCTTCCCGGCCACCGCCCTGGCGCGCGGCGAGCTCCCCCGGCCACCGTGCCGGAGCGCGCATGGGCTCCCCCCGGCCACCACGGGCGCGCACGGGCTCCATCCCGGCCACCGCCATGGTGCGCGGCGAGCTCCCCCGGCCACCACGACGACGCGCGGGCGAGCTCCCCCGGCCACCGCGATGGCACGCGGCGAGTTCCCCCCGGCCACCGCGACCGACGCGCAGGCGAGCTGCCCCGCCACCGCAGGACGGGCAAGCTCCACTCCGGCGACCACGACGGCGCGCGGGCGACCGCGTCCACCCTCACCAGCGTCGCGCACCTCGCCACCGCCACCCGCGACCCCGCCATGGGCTTCTCCGTCATCCGCTGCATGGCCGCTGCGGGCACCCCACCGCGCCTCCGCTCCTACGGCCCGACCCTCTTTGCCTACTGCATGCCAAAGACGCCAATAGCTTGGTCCCACCAGTCGGAGAGAGAGAGAGAGAGAGAGAAAGAAGTACGAGAGAAGGGTATTTTGGACACTTTCACTGGCCGGGCCCACATGTCAGAGCGGGCAAACGGCAAAAATCAGACGGAAGGTGAACGGAATGGTGTGAAAGGCAAGAAAGTTTAGCGTCGTGGCACCAGGGTGCGTTCGAACTTTTTAGTGCCCTATAGGTCAGGACCATTTTTCATAATGGCACACAGGTAAAAGGCTCTAAGATCATGGCTTGTGGTTCCTTGACTCTCTGTACATATTCATATGCATTTTGCACAAAAGAAAAACATCATTTACCTGTGGTTGTATGGGACAAATAACTAGATATGAAATCCAAAAATTTCTGACTGCCATATTTAATGGGAAAATACATAACTCGCAAAAATCACGTAATGGTCACTTCATACCATGTCCTTGATACATAAGGCAAGATGGAGTGTAAAACTGCTGATGTGAAAGGATAGTGACTAGCTTCTCTAGCTACTTGAGAATTACTGATAAACCTGGGAGACAGGACGCAAGACGGGAAGAGAGACGGCTACTGCATCAAAACACTGTTCAGAATTTTTTTCCCTAGAGGAATAAATTCCATATTTGCCGGCATACGTGAGTTGACAGGATTACAGAGTAAATTTTACTGTTTATTATGCTTGTTCTTGGTGTGATATGTTAAGTAGTTTAACAAATTTGCTCCTTTTCTATACCATGCCTGCAATCTGCATTCTCTTGCATTTGTTTGCTAGTATAATTAGCTAAATAGGGTTGCTTGGGGTCACAAGATCCAGACTGTATAGCTCACATTGTCTTCTGTTTGACTATCATCGGGCTTCATATAAATCTTGATGATGAATTTATTCACTTTTCCTGGGAACGCTTAACTTTTCTTTCATCTAAGAACTTTTTCTGTATTGCTTACTCCTCATTGCTCTTTGTGCAGTTTAATATTTTATTCTGATTCTGATTTTCCTTGTTAATAATCAAGAATCTATTTTGCAATTGTTTCTTGATTTATGAAACATTCATCAAGGGAAATTGATACTTATGCACTAAGATAATTTCGATGATTTCAGCTACGACCCACCTCTTAGTTTTGCAACTTTTTTTTGTAGGTAGTCAGTATACACTTTTCTGAAGTCCTTTTGTGCTAGCTGCAATTCTGAAGAAATGGAAGTAACTGGGTGCACATCGATCCTCAGATCCTTCTACGGTTTGGAAGATGTTTGGATTTTTCCAGTTATGTTCTGTTTGAAAATTCTCAGTGACCATGGAAAATATTATTTACCATGAGTCTTCGACTTATTCTCCTAGGCAGGTAGTTAGACCACACATATCAGTGCAGTGTTTCTCCAGACTGGGTTTCAGCATGACAAAGCTTTTGCTTACTCATGAATTAGCTCACCTGTTGCTATCATATACAACGGTGGTGTCTCCATCAATGGATGCCAAAAGCAGAAACAGCACCATAAGTAGAATCAATAAAGCACCCGGATTTCACTGATGATGCATCATAATGCAATGCAAAAGGGCAGTAATCAATGAGGGTGCTGGGCCAATACAAAGGGGTGGGCTCACCACATGTCTTCATCAGATAGTGGATTCCCCTCTTGTCCTACTGAGCATTGCTGCTATCCGAAATTTGTGCAGCGGATTGAGTTCAACAACATGGCCTATATATTATTACAGCCTTCATTCAATTCTGCCTTCCCAGAATCTATCGGGTAGGGAGCTGCTTTCTTGCAAGAGGGAGAGATGATTTTCAGTCCCAAATCCCAATGCTTCCATTGCTTCTTTATGATTTTGACATACCATTTTTTCAATAAAATGCGTTTTACATACTTCGTCCATACATTTCAGTCCAGAGCTCTGAGAAGTGAAAAACGTTGTCACTTGATGATCAATGGCAGTATAGTACTAATGTGGTGTGTAAGAAGATCCTGTGTGACTTTTATTACACTATGCCCTTGGACATCTTTTAGTTTCTTACCCTTGGTTTGTTGACTTCCTTGCTGTGTAGATTGACTTGCAAGCTTCAAGACAACAGGGAACGGGCATCCTTATCGGATCCAGGTGACATATGTTCTCCAACTTCTTATCAAAATTCCAATGGCCGGCAATAAAAAGAAAAAAAAGCTCCAATGGGGTTTGGACCATCTGCCATCCTGCAACGGTAACTGTCTTCCCCCACAGAATCCGGAGTTCATTAACAACCAGCTGTCTATACATGATCCAAATAAATCCCGACAGACTTGCGCACAACAATAGATAAACTTAATGAGCACGTTGGTAACCGCCCAGTTCTTCTTGAAGCAGTGGTAGACTGCAGGTAGGCAGGTAGCCTGTAGCCGTTATCTCTCTGCCTGCAGCAGTAAGGGCGTCCTCAACAGACCGCTTCAAATCGCTAGCGAGAAGAGAAGGAAGAAAGTTAAAAAAAAAATAGAAGAAGGTGCTGGCGCGCATGGTAGAAGGAGAGGCAGCAGAGTGTCAGTGACTGTAAATTTTTTGAACTGTGTGCGAGACTAGTGCTTGGCCAAGCGCTAGCGAGACCACTTTTTACCTTCTCTCTCGTCCACGTGTATTAAAATATATTAGATGCTAGCTATTTGTGATGCTGTTGGAGACGCCTAAGCAATGGAAGGCTGCACATGGGGAGTTTTGCTCTGGATAACTCCACATGCTATTCTACTACCTATCCAACCCTTCACAAAAACCCAAGTAATAGGATTTGTATTCTTTAAGCTTTAGAAACCCCAAGCTTTAGAAGGCGGTAACCCACCTGTCATGAGCTGCCAGAAGGGAGCAAATGCTTACTCTAATCCATCATCCATGCAAGTCTTTGGGCACTGGAGCTTAAACGGCACTCCCCTCCATGTGGGCAAGGACGTCCCTGAGAATGGGGTACCGACCCACGCCTCTCTCCTCATGCTGCACCCACCGGCCACCACCGACGCTGGAGTGAATTCACCGACCAACCATGGCTCGCTTCGCCATCAGTCGATATCATCGCCCAGAAGGAGACGTGTAGCTTGCTGCAGAGCTTGGATGTTTGTTTGCTCTGATGGTTCGTTTTGGCACTGCCTGTCACTGCAGTCTGCAGCAAAGTGATGGTGTTTGATAGCAGCCTATCGGGGGGTCCTGGACCTGGTCTGGTCCATATTATTCATCTATCATTCGTGGGCGCCTGTTTATTGGATCAACTAGGGCTAATTATTACAGTTGGGACTAAAAGTTAACATAAATAAGCTAGAATTGGCCAGGTAGTTGGCTAAAAACTTAGCCCACCTATTAATCCACTGTTTGGATGGCCTAGGGCCACAAATTAGCCGACTAACAATTAGGCATATGCATCTAAACAAGCTCCGGTATGGGTAGCTGGTGGTGGTGGCCTGTGGGTGCCGACATGTCCATAGGGCACCCCGCCCATTGAATTGTCTACCAAGATTATGCTATGTCACACTAGCTATAACTTCAGTTATGGCCCGTTCGCTTCGCTGAAAAAACAAGCCAAAATATTGTTCCGGCTGATTTGTTGTGAGAGAAAAACATTGTTCTGGTTGAAAAAACAAGCTAAAAAAGACGGATTATAAGATAAACGAACAGGGCCATATATGATATGATGTGATCCTACGGTCTCACATATATAGCTGACTGGACGAGCGGATTAGCATGACATATATAGTTACGTGGTAGTGGTTAGTAGCTTTACCTTTCTTCCCCCCATTTTGGTGCGTGGTCCTCATTTTGCAACTTTATTTGTGCCTGTTCTGAAACAATCAACTGGGCTTTCTTGGTTAGCTAGCTGTTGCCGACTCTTCTGGACGATTTACAGCCCAAGTCAAGAGTAACTCACGAGATACATCAGGCATGTTTAAAGGTATACTGATCGTATATAACAGCTTTCTTATTTTTGAGGTCGACAACGTGGAAAAGCTTGACTTGAGAACAAACTAAAGTAGAAAGTACACTTTCCACTTTTCCAGGTGTGCATTGTACCTTCTCTATCTCTGGTCCTGGCCATCGAAGCATCCTCCAGAGTGTAGATCCGATCCACAAGAACATGCTGAAAGTCTCCGAGCAAAGGGACGGATGGAACATGACTGGTAGAAGCGAAAGCAGGTTGCTTACTTGTCATGAATGGATACCACGATTCGATTCGATCGCTAGGAGAGGAAGAGGATTGGAGTGGACAGAGAGGATGGGGCTAGGAGAGATGTCAGCTGATGTGCGAGAGTTGAACCAAGCAAGCCCGTTGGATGATGGATCGACGCGGCACGGGCCATTCTGGAGACCGTGAAAGCGACACCGTGGGTCGATGGATGGATCCATGGCGTCCCTACATGATCGCACCAAACGCTAATTAACGTCGGCATAGGGTACTCTAGTCGTATCACACCAAAAGGTGGTTTTGTTCCCTGACGAAAACAAATCAGGAAGAGATCTGCTGCTGCGGCTAGAAGGAAGGATTATATTAGCATGATATACAACTACTGTTGATAACCAACAAATCAGTAGTAGTATAATAATACTATCTTTGTATTGTATACTAGTACTTCCACGAAGCATTGGACAGCCCGTTCGGCAGGGCTGAATTGGCTGGTTGGTGCTGGGGCTGGACCAGCCAGCCCAGCCAGCCAATTCCAACCTCCAACCAACAGCTCATGCTGATTCCAGCCTCCAGTTCAAATAATGGCGCCAATGCTTTTCAGGCAATTGTAGGTCATGCTGAATTTAAAATTTTAAATTCAAACTACCAGCCATTTCAAGTTCATGCTGATTTCGGAATTAGACCCAACAGCAACAGGTGCAACCAACTATTTATAGTTTGCAACAGCACGTGCAACATGTTCAACAGCAACAGGCTCATAGAGTGCATGGCTAAAATCTATACAAAGTTTCACAAGAATCACAGGCACATCCCAGCCTAGCTTCACAGAATCACAGGTCTACATGCCGACGCTGGGATCCTTCTTCCTCCTGCTCCATGGTTTATCCGGTGCTTGAATTTTCTTCATAGGCCATGTCATTCTGCTTTACCTGGTTTTACTTCAGATTCCTCTTATTTGGAATCCTTTCCAGTCTGCAAGCATAAGGGAGGACTTGACTCAGAGCGGGAAAAACAAAATAATTACTATAATGTTTGTACAAATAAGAACTAACCAGCATCTCATGGTCGCCCATTATTTCCTCGACCACCTCGCCAAGAACCTTCTCTGCACTGTTAGGAACAAGAGCAGCAAAAGCAGCTGGTTTCAACCCTGAAAAGGAATAAATAAAAAACTGTCAATTTTATGAGACCTGACCTTAAAGCGTTGAAGTTTAGTTTATTTATTTGATTACAGAGTTTCACCTTATATTTGCCATGAAACGTTTGTCTCTGCCTTTCGGACCCACATTCATTAGCTATGCCGCAAGCAAATTTTTTATTGTTACAGAAAGCCGCAATTGTAAATCGATTTAAGTGGTGGTTTTCTTAGGAAAATTGTTACTGTAAATATTTACATCGAGGGTTCTTAGCTGACTCTAGTAAAGTTTACTAATTTTTACTAGCCTTCACACCTTCGTGAAAGAGTGAACAATGGAGGCAACAAATTGAATCGTGTTGATCTCCGAGAATTTGTACAGGTTACAGACAGTGGAACTGCCAGCGCTCGAGGCGCGTCTGCCGAGTGCACGCACGACGTGGGTGACGTCGTGGGTGGCTTGTGGACTTAGGCAGCGCGGGAAACCTCATCTAAGCTATTCAAAACTCAAATACAAATTACACTTTATCACCCCCCTGCAGTGTGAAGTATCATCGGCATGACACAAAGACTGTGCCGAAAGGCTTCGAACGTCTTCGTCGTCAGTCCCTTGGTCATGATGTCGGCGTACTGCTCACCGGTCGGCACATGGAGAACGCGGAGCTCGCCGGCTTGCACCCGTTCACGAACGAAGTGGATGTCAAGTTCGATGTGCTTCGTGCGCTTATGATGGACCGGATTCTTGGACATGTAGACGGCCGACACATTGTCGCAGAACGCCACGGTAGCCTTCAGGATGGGGAAGTGGAGTTCGCCGAGGAGCTGGCGGAGCCATATGCACTTAGCGGCGGCATTGGCCACCGTGCGGTATTCCGCCTCTACACTGGACCCGGAGACGATGGGCTGGCGCTTGGGCGTGCGTAGTTCCTATCTGCTGGCACTAGGACAGTATTTGTCCACCTATACATGACCTCTGCAACTACTGTAATCTTTTCTGCTAACTGTATCTAAAGACCTTTCAAACCTATCTTTGCACTCTCTACTTGCCGATTGGTGGGTACAGGTCCAGATGTACATGCCTAGAGCTTCTATTGGGGTGCACTTATCTGTTGATGGCAGGCCAAACGGCAGCAGGGTGTCATGCAAATGCATGAAGGCATCACGCGTCATGCGCAAATTGTCTATATATTTGGTTTGGTCGGCAAGGGTAAGCTGCATCCATTGGGCTCCAGATAGCTTAGAAATGGGACAGGGGGGATTTACCTCAGGCATTTGCTGTGACATAATACCTTTCAACCTCAGAAGGACGACTGCTGCCTTCGCCAAGGTCACAGTGCTCGGTCCTTCACTGGAAGTGTCGCTGTACGATGACTCGTCAGTGCTGCTCATTATGCTACCTGCAAATGGGCAGAAATCAGTAAGATTGTAATGCAGATATTAGGAACAAAACATTTGCTAATAAGTGAACATGTCAAGATACCTGAACTAGGTAGCACCTCGAAAACAGGTTGGAATGTACAAGAGAAAAGTGATACATGCATAATGTCTTACAACACTCATAGCACGACACAAATATTTTATTCAAAACACGAGACAACGACATGCACTTAGTTCTCCGCAATGGTCTTTGGTAATACAAAAAAATGAACATAACGAAACAACAAACAGAGTGAACTCAACATGCACATGGTGGATAACCGAAAACAGTAGAAAAACCACAGTCCGAAGAAATGTGCTGATCACTGGGACTTTGTGGAGCACACAAAGGCCCACGTCACATTGATCCAGTTTAGCCGGCCCTCTTTAGATTTCATATTAAGAAAACCCTGACGACAAAGCCTGTTGTTGCAAAGGTTTAGGGCTTGCACGAATACTACATCGGTCTCGCTGATACCATCTTGCAACAGAATCGCATGGACTTGGGCCAACTCCTGAGCATCTGTGATATGACGGGCCTTCTGGGACCTAGCCTCCCTGATAAATTGGCTCAGGTCTTCAAGGCACTCTTCTACGGATGGAGTCTGGCTACTCTTCTTGCTGCGAGGACTGTTAACAGAATATTTCCTATGGACTCTCTTCGAGGGCTGATGACCACTACGTGGCAAGACCGGCTCGTCCGACAAGGATGGAGGAGTGCGAGGGCTTCCACTACTGGGTGACTTGTCAGGTCGATGCCCCCCCGCCGATAGCAACTCACCCCTGTCACGTGGGGTGCGTCCTAAAATTGTGATCAGTTGCTCACAGCATTGGGGTTGTCTGAACTTGTTTCTAGCGGGTTGGCTACTTTCCTGCACGTGTTCCAGTGATGGCGAAGTTAGTACTGAGTTAGTGGGAACCTAATTGCTAAAAAAAGTCAAGGGAATGCGTGTAGTTAGTACCCCGGGGCTGGCGCTGTACCACTCAGGGTCAGCTGTAACCTCTGTAGTAAGAGGGTCACGGCCTAGCCCAGTATGGGTCTGTCCGTCGCGCCAATTGAAGTAACAACGTTTCAGCTCGTTGTACTTGTTCTGGCACATTTTCTTGTTGTACCCGAGCCTCGTGACTTCGTTGAACTCACGAACGACATTGGTCCACCCTAGTGAGGTTGGACCAGTGGAGTTCCAGTGACAGAGGTCTCTCTGCTTGATGATTAGGTCAAGAAGCAGAGAGCAGGTTCTGTCATCCCAGCTAGCATGGTCCTGGCTCATCTGCTTCAAGGATCGACATTTTTAGGGATTTCGTACATGGATGCATATGTTATGTCGTACGGATGGTATTTCAAGTAAGCATAGTCGAGAGTGGGCGACGGAAAAAAGAACTTGCCTTTTGGGTCCGTTTGCGGCGGTTTGAGCGGAGGTTGTAATGGCTGGCAGCAGTTGAAGAGCAAGACGAAGCCGACGACGCTGCCAGTTTGGGTAGCATTGATCACCACCGGACGAAACGTCCCTTCTATGTCTGCAGTGCAAACATAGAGCACACTTGTAAGATGTTAAACATAATCTGAAAATAGAACATTTGCAGTGGTGAAGAACATTAAATGTGTACTGTCAGACATAATCTGAACTAGAATATCAACAGAGAATTCCTTGTCTCACATTTTGACCACTGGAACAGTAGTGTTGTAAATTCATTAGTCATACTTTCATGTTTAGTTTGCAAAGTTCAGGTGCACATTGTAGGATGACATGTTCAATATATTGCATACCTTCGAAATTGCATTAAATATATTGATTACTAGTATACTTTGATTCAAAGCAAACAGCAACATCAGATGTACAAGGATGACATGTTCGATGGCAGTTTGATGTAGAGGTCCCTTAGGCCAAGAGTTACTACAAAACATGTTTGGGTCCAATGTCCTAGCTCAATAATCACTGATAAACTATATAAGTACAAGGTATGGGACTGCAAGGAGAAGAAATATACTCAAATGATCCAATGCTCAACATTACAATTGTACCAACTCCAGCAGTGCCCACAAAATCGCAGTCAAAGTGTGTGGGTGACAAGGTGAGAATGATTGATTTGTAGTGGTTATCATTCTCATCATTTGAAAAGACCCAACATAAGTAGAACCAATCTTACATGGGCACTGTGGCAAATTGATTTGGCCTTGGAAACATGGATTGGCATACGGTATAGTAAGCTAAAACATGGATTGGCCTTGGAAACAGTGGGAGGCGGAGGTGGAGCATAGGGTATAGTAAGCTAAAACATGGATCTGTAGGTAGAGCAGTTCTGTAATGTAGAAACCAAAAAAAATAACAACGCAAATTCATTACACAGCCGGAATTCCTTGCATTTATTTGCAAATCTGTAAAATTTGTCAACTTGATACAAGGTGTTCTAACACACATCAGAAACTTCCTCAAATAAACGTACATTCAATCACACAAGATGTGGGGATTTCTATCCTACACATATAGGAACAGACATGAGTACATGTTGGATCTCAGATCCGGCCGGGTCAAATTGCGGCGGCGGTGGGTTCCGGGGGGCTTATCGTGCTGGAGGGAGTCGCCGTTGATGGAGGCGGGGTCCGAGGAGAGAGGCGGAGAGCACTGTCACCGAGGTCCGGCGAGAGTGCAGGAAACCCTAGCCACGCGGGGGTCAAACTACAAGATGAACAGCTGCGGCTCAGAGGCGGCCAGGTGAGAGGACGGCGGCGTGGGATTAAGGGGTTACCTTGCTGGGCGAAGGCGCCGTCGATGGAGGCGGGGTGGGGGAAGGGGGAGGACGTCACTGTCACCGCAACCCCGGCGAGGAGGACGGCGTAGAGAGGCGGCGGTGGCCGGATCTGGTGGCCACCGACGGGGCCCGGCGACGCGCCGCAGACCACCACCGGGAAACGCGCGGAGAGACGACGACGAGCGGCGCGTGTGCGTGGAACCCTAGCCACTGACGGGAGAAAGGGGAGAAAGTGAGAGACGCCGACACACGCTGGACGCTATGGCTTATAACACCAGCCATTCGGCTGGTGCGGCTGTTGCTGGGCTGCCGTTCGATAAGCCCAGCACCAGCCAGCCCAGCCAGCCTACCGAACAGACTGGGAGTCTTCGTTCCATTTGTTTTGTTCCTACTGTAAAAGACGAATGGTGACGCTAGCTACAGGGTAGATCATAGCGAGTTCAGAGTTCTTCAGAAAGGCGTTTCTGCCTGGCTGGTTTTCACTGCGAAACGGCAACGGCAAAAGCGTGCTGTGTGACGAACACGATCGATCGTGGCCTTGGTCGTTAAGCATCACAAAACCAGCAATGAGAACAGAAAAAAAAAGTGGGATATGACGAAAGCCTGGCCGGGACGCAAACTGCTAGGAAAAAACTCCGCGTCCCGCCGTCCGCTGGATCCGCGTCCATGAGCTGGCTGGCCGTCGGAGCCGCGTGCCCACCCCGGGGACCCCCGCCCGCTCTCCGCCTTTATAATAAGCCCAGCCCCAGCGGCGGAGCGAGCTCAGGCTCTCAGCTCATCGCATTCACCACCACACGCACCCCCACATGCCTGCCTTCTGCTCTCTGATATTCTTCGTCGCGCTCGCTGTCGCCTGCCGTCGATCGACAGGGTCCTAGCCTGCAGGGCTCGCCACGAAGAGCGGATAAAAGGTAGCCGCACGCACAAGCAGGTAGCAAGATGTCGGACGGCACGGCGACCTGCATCGACATCATCCTCGCCATCATCCTCCCGCCGCTCGGGGTCTTCTTCAAGTTCGGCTGCGGGGTATGTAATACTATCTAGTTCGGCCTCTTCTGGTGGTGGTTTTCTCACTGCTTGTTGCAGAGCCAGCGTGTGTTCGTGCGTGCATGACACTGTTATGTTGCAACTGTTGTGTGCTGGCTGATCCTGATCGATAGATGACTGTATGTTGGTTGGTTGTGGTTGCAGGTTGAGTTCTGGATCTGCCTCATCCTCACCTTCTTCGGCTACCTCCCCGGCATCATCTACGCCGTCTGGGCTATCACCAAGGAGCCAGCCGGAGCATAGGAGCCACGGTCCCCTGCCAGGCAGCCGGCCTCTTCAAGGTATGCTCCATCTGATCCTCCTCACCTTCTTCAGCAGCTTGCTATACTGCTCGATCAGGGTTAACTTAACTGACCAATCGTTTTGTTTTATCTGCTCATGGTGGGGATGCAGGTGATCTGATGATGGGGGACGTGGTGCGCGTGACTCCGTCGCGCCCGCTGTGAAATATGGTGTCGATTTGAGATGTGCTTCCTTCCTTCCTTCCTTCTTTCTTTGTTAGTTGCTGCTGCTGGTGTCCGTCTCCATTCCCCTTTCTTAATTAGTTTGTTCTCGGTCCTACTCCTGCTGCTGTACTCCTCTCTCTCCGTGGGATGCGTCGTCCAGTTCTTCTGCACATTCTCCTCCATGTACTTCGATTCATGGATTATTAATTAGTGTTTTGTTTAACCAGTTGGTCTTTTCTATCTTCGATTGTTTCTGTTACATACAGTATCTTCAGATCAGTAGTACGTACTAGGGTGTGTTTAGTTGGGTGAAAGTTATTAATTAGTTTCGTTTTTATTTGGTTAACCAATGTTGGTCTTTTCTGTTCGTCTCGTAATTTCCAATTCGATTGTTTCTTTTACACATTTAATCTTCTATCGCACGTATCGCAATATTCGATGCGATAAATCTTCAGATTTTTAGTACGTAACTAAACACGCTCCTAGTTTGTTTGGGTAGGGAGATGGGAATTGATGCACCAGCGCAGCCATTGTTTTGTTTGGTGAGGTGCTAAGCCTCTGCTGCTCTGCACGGGTAGCTTAGCTAGCTAGCTGCACGTTTCAAACGGAACGGACGGTGGAACGGATCGCGGAAAGGGAGTGGCGACGAAAACCATGGCCCGCTTGTCGCGTTCCCAAATGGCCAAACCCCAGTGGAGTGGTACCCGGTGCGCTGGCTAGTCCTTGTCGATCGTCCTCGATTTGTTTTTTCTTCTTTTGTTGGTATATCGATCGTCCTCGATTTGCGATCCGTATCGTTTACCAACTCCACCTGTGTTCGCTAGCTTTTTCTTCTTCCTTTTGATTATTGGGCAATCGGGATTCCGGGGTGCTGGCAGGTGACAGGTCACAAAATGCCAGCTGACCTGCGTGGCGCCTAGCGTCATGTGATGTGTACGTGCAACGGCAGTATACGAACCAGGGTACAAGGAGGAGGAGGTAGCAGAGCGATGGGGTTTTAATTCTTGTTTATATAGTGGAAATAAGTCTATGCTATGATATCAGAAAAAAAAAAAAATTGCGTGGGGTGGGGGTGGGGAATGCAGTCGAACTTACCGTGAATTCATCACTACTCGGACGTCTCAACTTTGTTTTTCTGTTAGTACCACACTAGTGTATTGTTAGGGGAAAATGACACGTCGTATCTGACCGGGCAAGCGAGCGACGGAGAGCAAGAGAGCCCGGCGGAAACGGGCACTACCATGGTTAGTCTTGGGAAGAACACCAACAACTTGTACGTGGATTTGGATGAGAGCGTGCCGTGAGCATTGAACACGTCCGTGGATTTCGTTTTCTTGTGCGACCACCTGGTTCCCCGAGGGCCGCGGAAGGCCGAAAGCAACCGCCCCAATCAAACAGCCTCCGGCCCTCCGCCGCGGGGTGATCGGGTCGGATCGCCAATTCGCCAGCGGCGGCGGCGGCGTTCGGGCCCGGCAGGCGCGGCCCGCCCAAACGAAACGAGTATCCAGGTTCAGGAAACGAAAACACGCACGCACCACCGTTGCACACTGGCATCGTGTCAATTCACACCGGATCCCTCAGGGTCTCCGCTAGTAAAAACGTATCGGCAGCTATGTATATTATCTAGTTGGTTTACACTTGCAAGGGCTTGATGGTATACAGCTCACATGGCTGACTCCTGACTTAAGTAGAGATGGCAGCCAGTGTTACAGCAAAGGCCGCCGTTGTGCTCACTTGCATCGAACCGCTGCACTCACTGGCATCAAGTGGCCAAACGGGACCTCTAGTACTAGTAATCAAACCGCGCTGCACTCACTAGCATCAAACGGGACCTCTAGTAATCAAACTGTCGGCAGCTTTGTGCATCATCAAACGGAATGCCCGAGTCGGTCAATCAAAACCAATCTCCATGCATGCGCAGTTTGGTTTGTTTTTGCACTACAACTACAGGGCTTGATGGCACAACTCTCAAGACTGACCTCTGACTTCAGTAGAGATGGCGGCCAGTGTGCTGTTACAGCGAAGCAGCTCAACAAGCCACAGCAAGGTCCAGCAACACAAACTTCTGATGATATACACGACATTGGTTACCACAATCTGATGGGTGAACCACGCCGTGCCGCCGCGAGGAACAGGAATCAAACTGTTGTCCAGAAACAACTGGAATTCAGGTGTCGGGTACCATTGCACAAGTTTACAGCATGACTGTCCAATGGTTTCTGCTGGGCACAGGTGAAGATGGACACACCAATTATCTGCACCTGAAATACATATAGCATCTCCCCACCAACAGAGAGTATCTATCCTAGTCCATGATTTATTAGATACAGTATCTATCAACCCCAGTGAACAGAAGCATGTAAAGCCAACATAGCATAGAGATTCAGATTCTCAAATCATTAGGTCGGGTTCATAAACCCGGGGTTCCCAATGGACCTGTTTTCCTGTAATACTTGGCCCAGCAGGCAGCGCAGCGACAGCGCGCGTCTGGGCCGGCCCAGATACACAATGACAGGATGAGACCACGATCCAGTCCCCGACCGGCACCTCCGGCCAGGAGACCTAGTCGGAGCCCCAATCGGAAGGCCTGGCCGTGGTGGGACCACAGTCCGACTCCGACCCCGTTCCTTCTGTAAGGAAAATGGACCCTTGGTCCATTTACTTTGGATTTTGGTGTTTGATGACCAACACAACCAAATTGGACTAATGAATTTGCAAGTGTTTATTTTGTAGTTCAATAGGATGCAAGACGGGAGCAAGCGGACGAGATAATGTAAGTGATCCGATAATCAACACTTTAAGAAAGACCTTAGGAGCACAAGACAAGACCCAAGAGATCAAGTAAAGTCCAAGCATGAAGATTGTAACACTATACAGCCTTCCGCATACGATCGCATAAACAATATTGTTGGCTCCATCGTTTGGACCTGGCGAACACTGGACAAGTGACCCAGACATGAACGATGGGTGGGATCTCGGGTGGAGACTCGGTGAGACAAAGCATGAATAGTAAGGACGATGACGGTGGCGGCAACCGACGACCGACGCAGGCAACAAGACTAGGTGGATCACGATATGACATTCTCTCCTTTTTCCGTCTTTGACTTGTAAGGACATCTCCTTCATCTATAAAATGGGATGCATTGTCTCCTAAAAGGTCGACGACTAACACGGACACCCCGTCATGACTCTAGAAGGAGCAAAAGCAGATCAATGGGAGTTAGAGCTCGAGAGAGCTACACTTTCTCCGTGGGGCAATAAATACAACCCCCAACCGCCATTTGATAAGAGTGGAGCTAAGCTCTAACATATCTAGGGTGTTGATACACTATTTTAGTGATCTTCCACTTGCACTAGAGTCCTTAGTGTTTCATCATTGATTACCGTGGGTGCTTTCTCACTTAGGTTGATTAGACCACCGCTAGCTCTAGTTTGGTTTGCCTAATTGATGAAACCCTAAGTGCTAACCTAGTTTATCAAGATGATTATGAGATAGGTAGCACTACTCCAAGTGGGCTTGAAGTCTTGACGAAGATCATGACAATGGTGGTGATAGCATGGTGATCATCAAATGCTTGAACTTGGATAAGAAGAAAGAGAAAAACAAAAGGCTCAAGGCAAAGGTATAAAATGTAGGAGCCATTTTGTTTTTAGTGATCAAGACACTTAGTGAGTGTGATCACATTTAGGATAGATAACCTATTAAGAGGTGTACTCAGAAAATCACGGTTATCAAAGTGCCACTAGATGCTCTAACTCATTGCATATGCATTTAGGATCTAGTGGAGTGCTAACACCGAAATATTTGTGAAAATATACAACACATGTGCACAAGGTGTTTGCGGGGTTGAGATGGTTTGGGTCCCTCTCTCCTCCCGTCGAGCTTATGGGGGATTCAACGCTTTGGAAAAATGAAATGTCTATTTTCTATTGCTTCGGATGCATAATTCTTGGTGGTTGGCACATTTGAGCAAGGGTGAATAAGTTAGAGTTGAAATGGAGTTTGATGTCATATCTTCTACCTTACACTCTTTAAGCTTCGCACGGCCGCTTTTACATTGATCATATATTATCATTTTATGGTAGAGCGTCCGGCCGATATGCCTCGGGGAGCTTATTTGAAAAGCGACCGACGACACTTTGCTTCGTCGCAAAACCGTTGCACATCTAAATAGATTATCTTTTGCATAGGTTTTGCTCCATCGGCGAGTAGAAAAAGAGTCCGCCATATGTTTGGAGTTAGAATTTTTGCCCAATGAAGGGGTACCCTCTTTGATGGGGCTCTATTTATAGCCCCATGGCGTCCAAGGGAGCCTTTGCACATTTTCATTGATATTGGACCTTGTGAGCTTAGCCAAAGCCCTCCCACTCATCTCCATCATTGATCCATCATCATTGTGAGATTGGGAGAGAATCCAAGTGCATTGCTTGAGTGATTGCATCTAGTGGCACTTGGTATTCGTGTTCTTGCAAGGATTTCGCTTTTTTTCTCTTGGTGCGCCACCACCTAGACGGTTGGAGCAGCGGTGAAGGATCGGAGCACAGAGTTGGTGATTGTTCGTGCACCCCTTGATGATTGAGGGGAGTTGTACCTTCCCGGTGGAGTGCCGAAAGGTAACTCTAGTAAATTGCTCGTGTCATTGAGTTACCTCACTTGTGGGTCGGTTCTTGCGGTGTCCCATCGTGTGGGACGAGGTTTGTGAAACACCTCTTAGCCACCCAACCACCAAGTGTTGGTCGACACAACGGGGGGACGTAGCGTGTTGGCGCAAAGCGTGAACCTCGGGAGAAAATCGATTGTCTCTCTTCTTTGTCATTCTCCGGTGATTGGCTATATATTCATCTTGTGATTGGTTCATCCCTAGGTGGCAATCACTCTACTCACTCATTTTACATTCTTTGACTAGTTGATACAAGCTCTTTAGTGTAATTAAATGGAGAGCTTGCTTTATTATTTAAATTCATCTAGTTGAGCTCTTTAGAGTAGCAAGGTTGAGAGCTCTTAGTGAGTAATTACAGATCAATGCTAGTTTCGAGAGTGCCTAAGTATTCATTGCTCTAGAATTGTTGGATAGGTGGCACACAACCCTTGTAGAGCTAGAACACTTTGCATTACGCTTTTTGTCCTACTAATCAAATTGCTCTAGTTGATTTGTAGATTTTTAAATAGGCTATTCACCCCCCTCTAGCCATATTAGGACCTTTCAGTAACCCCACATCAAACTTCGAGCACCTGAGCTCAGGAATAAAGTCACCAACCAAACTCAACTAGACATAGGTCCCGTTGCCTGAACCAGTATAAATCCTTTGTCATTGAGTGCTAGGCCACATCTAATCACAACGCACGACAAAACTATAAATATTTACTTGTTGGCCACATTTCGCAATGACAGTTGGCGCCATCCGTGGGGAGAGACGCCATGCGTTCATGCTTTTGGTCATCGGATGGCCCACCTTTCCACCATCTTTAGCATGGCGGGCTCAAGTGATACAATTTGCTTTGGCTCGCTAGAATTTCCCATGCTCCCACTTGCTGGGATGTGGGCTCCTCCCATCTTTGTGCCACTCTAGACCTTCCTCTTTGGGAGTCTGGACTTCGTCATCGACCAGCTCGGCGTACTCCGCCTCGAGGAGGCGCTCGTCCCGGTGTCCACTGGAGGAGGAGCGCCCTCCACCGGCCCCGGGCCACTCAACGACCTCAATGTCGAGACACTCGCACTTCGCTTCGAGCCCATGCTAGGCTCAAACCCCACGGTGAGTGATGTACATATTGTTCTTTACTCATTGTTTAACACCTTCCGCCAACTCTCTGGAGGGACCCTGTTGTCCCCACCACGACCGCCGTGCAACTAGTCCCCCTATGGCTTCGCATCCCCCGTGGACGCGTGCGCACAGGGGCTCCGAATGATGCTGACGCCGCCCCTCTCACGTCCGAGTTCGTGGGGATGGCGGGCTACACTCCTGCATCCTTCCACAACCTCGTCGATGACGAGGTCAAAAGCGACGGCTCCAGTATCGGTGACGTCATGGCACCTAGGCACCCTCTATCTCGGGAGTGCGCTATGGCGGACACCCCAGGATAGCCATCGGAGGTAGTGGAGTCTCTGTAGACTCACACCCCCTCGACCCCCATGCGTAGGCCCTGGCGCGTGCGTAGGAGCACGACGAGGAGTTACGACAAAGGCGGCAGAGCCAGCCGCCGCCTGCGCTGGTGCGCCCAACGCATCATGCTGTGCCACATGCGCGTAACCCAGCGAGCGGCGCTCGAGGTCGTGCCCATCAGGTCCAGCATAACATCCTAGACGGAGGGGACGATCCCCCTCAGTTTTCTCAGGCTGGCCAAAACATCGCTGCTGCGGCGATGCTTCTACATGACCTCCCTGAGCCTGCCGAACCCCAGGAGCAAGCGATCCATCGGAACCTCGGGGCGCTGGTGGAGACCACCGCCATTCAGTAGGCGGAAAGCTCCACATCGTGACACCGGCACGCGGCCTCTTGCCCATCCGAGGGACTGGGGCCACACAAGTCGAATCACTCCATCCACTCACCACAGCAGTTGTCGGGCATGGAGCAGAGGCCGCGGCTGCGCTGCAGCCCATCCCGGCGTCCGCTCCACACCGATCACCTATGTGTGAACGGCTTGGGCCGAACCGTGATGCTCGCAGCGTCATCAATAATCAACGCCATGCTGGCACGATGATGATGTCCATTGAATGGCAGCAAGAGCAGGCGGCGCGGGCCCTGGCCTAACCATCAAGGAGTGCGAGGACACGCACCCCAGGCATGGCGGCCAACCGAACGACCGGAGCCCTAGCCTAGACGGCCTGGGGCCATGGGCCTTGGGTTGCCACATCTAGAAAGCGTCGTTCCCACAGCGCTTTCAATCGCCCACCAACATCGCTAGGTACACCGGAGACAAACCCTGGTATATGGCTCGAAGACTTCCGGCTCGCCTGCCGAGCCGAGAGGAGTGGATGATGACTACTTTATCGTCTAGTACCTCCCCATCTAGGTAGGGGGAGCATGTTCGAACATGGCTCGAATTCCTTCTATCCGACAGCATCCGCGACTGGGCGGATCTCAAGAGGGTCTTTGTCAGAAATTTCCAGGGGATGTATGTCCATCCTAGGAATTCCTGAGACCACAAGAGCTGCCAGTAGGAGCCCAACGAGTCCCTGCGAGATTGCATCAGCAGGTTATCAAAGCAGTGCAACTCCCTTCCTAATGTCGTCGACGCGGATGTCGTCAGCGCGTTCCTCTCTAGGACAACCTACAAGTCCCTGATCCACAAGCTTGGCTGTGTGAAGCCCCATACCACCCGTGACCTGCTCGACATCGCCACGAACCATGCCTCCGGTGAGGAGGCGGTCGGGGCAATCTTCAGCGGTGGTCGAGACAGGGGCAAGGCCAAGCACGAGGACCAAGGTGAGTGCCCCTCCACTCAAAAGGGCAAGAAGAACAAGAAGGATCGGCATCGACCGGCCAACCCAGCTTTTGTCGCTGTAGCCGACCGCGTGGGCAAGCAGCCCCAGCAGGGCCAGCCCGACCACTTCGATAAGCTCATGGAGAGTCCATGCACCAACCACACCTATCTAGTCAAACACCTCTACAAGGACTATGAGCTCCTCAAGCGCTTCCTGCGGCAAGCCGCCAAGTCAAAGGAAGGGAAAGGCAAGGAGGAGGCGGCCAAGAAAGGAGTCACGGCAGGCAAGGATGAAGACGACTTCCCCGACCCCGAGGAATGCCTCATGATCTTTGGGGGATCCGTCGACATCCACTCCAAGCGCCAGCACAAGGTACACTACAGAGAGGCATGCGTCCCCTCTTTCCTTAGCTGGTCAGACTCCCCGATCACTTTTGATCAGAGAGACCATCCTTCCTATGTTGCCCGACCAAGTCACTACCTGCTCATTGTCGACCCTATCATCCGCAAGAAGTGCCTCACCAAGGTGCTGATGGACGGAGGCAGCGGTCTCAACATTCTCTATGTCAACACCCTCGACGCCATGCGCATCCCCCGGTCGGAGCTCCACCCAGTGAGCTCTCCCTTCCATGGCATGATCCCGGGGACGCAGGCATACCCACTCAGGCAGATCGACCTGTCCGTCACGTTTGGCGATCGCGTCAACTTCCGCTCGGAAGTCCTAACCTTTGAGGAATTGGACTTTCTAGGGTCCTACCACGCCATCTTGGGGCGGCCATGCTACACCAAGTTCATGGCGATCCCCAACTATACCTACCTCAAGCTAAAGATGCCAGGGCTGAACGGCGTCATCACCGTAGGTAGCACCTTCTCGCACGCCTACACATGCGACCACGAGCATTACAAGCTCGCCACTGCCATCATCAACTCCACCGAGCTCCTAGAGCTTGGGAATTAGGCGACTCCAACAGTCCCCGACTGCAACGAGCCAACCTCCTCGAGTACCTTTCGTCTGATCGAGGAAACCAAGGCGGTGGAGATCAACCCCACTAACTCGACCAAGATGGTTCGGATTGGGACTAAGCTCCCGGCCAAATAAGAAAGCGAGCTCGCCGACTTCCTACGTGGAAACCACGATGTCTTCATGTGGAAGCCTTCTGACATGCCGGGCATACCGAGGGAGGTCGCCGAGCATGCAATACGCGTCGTCCCAGGCTCAAAGCCCGCCAAGCAACGCCTACGTCGCTTTGACGATGAAAGGCGTAGGGCCATAGGCGAGGAGATCGCCAAACTTCTGGCAGCCGAATTCGTCAAAGTGGTATACCACTCCGACTAGCTAGCTAATCCTATTCTCGTGAAAAGAAGAATGGAAAATGGAGAATGTGTGTTGACTATACTGGTCTCAATAAGGCATGCCCAAAGGACCACTGCCCTTTACCACGCATAGATCAGATAGTTGACTCCACCTTAGGGTGCAAAATCCTCTCCTTCCTTGATGCCTACTCAGGCTACCACCAGATCATGATGAAAGAGTCCTACCAGGTCGTGACTTCATTCATCACCCCATATGGTTCGTACTATTACGTAACCATGCCTTTCGGTCTGAAGAATGCTGGCGCCACCTATCAACGGTGCATGCAGCGATTCTTCGCTGACCAAATCGACCCGTCCGACCAACCTGACGAAGTTGAGCGGCCAAAACCAACAATCGCCATCTATGTAGATGACATAGTGGTGAAAATGGCTCAAGCTAACGACCTGATCATAAACTTGGCCGCCACATTCGTGAACCTCCGAAGGTTCAGCGTCAAATTGAATCCCAAAAAATGTGTTTTCGGGGTTCCAAAGGGGAAGCTGCTCGGATACATCATGTACGAGCGCAACATCGAAGCCAACCCCAAAAAAATCATGGCCATCTCCAACATGGGCCCTATACACAACGTCAAGGGCGTACAGAGGCTCACCGGCTGTTTGGCCGCCCTGAGCCGGTTCATCTCCTGACTAGCCGAACGGGGGATGCCTCTCTACAAACTTCTCAAGAAGACTGATGCATTCATCTAGACAAAGGAGGCACAGCAGGCTTTGGAATGCCTCAAAGCATCACTGACGTCGGCCCCAATCCTCGTCGCTCCCGAACGGGAAAATCCCTCCTCTTCTACATCGTGGCAAGCAACCATGTTGTGAGCACCGCCCTTGTCATCGAGAGGGAGGAGCTGAGACACCCCCTAAAGGTCCAACGACTGGTGTACTTCATCGGTGAGGTACTCACCTAAAAGGCCCTTGGTTGGTTTTGGTAATTGAGTGACAACCTAGGTGGACTAATTGTGTTTATGTGAGATACACAGGTAATTAGTCCATAGGTACATATGTGTGAGCAACATATGCCATGAAGGTGAAAATGACTTGGAGATGTTGCAAAGCTCACACATGTGATGATGAAGGAGCTTATTGCACGTGAGACATGACATTGAGTCATGTGATCAAGGTGGAGAAGATCAAGATAAGACTTGGCTTGATGGACCGGTTGCAAGCGTGAAGGGCAAGTTGGAGGCTTTGGAGTGATGGACCGCATGGCGGTGAAGCTTGAGCAAGACTTAGCGCCGATGGACGATGGCAATGGTGAAGAGCAAGTAAAGTCAAGATCGATGAACCAATATGATCACGTGATGATATGAAGTGGATCATATCATTGTTGACCATGTTGGTGCATGTGTTGCATCGATGTTGGAGAAGATGGAATGGAATACGCAAGGCAAAGGTATAACTTAGGGCATTTCATTTCACCGGTCATAGGTGTGTAGAGAAGTTTATGATCAGGTTTAGGATAGATGGCCGTACTATCAAGAGGGGCAAACTTGTTTGCATATCGGTCATCTAGTGCCACTCGAGTGATCTAACTTTACATCGTCGCTAGGATAGAGTGGCGTGGCAAGTTGAGTGGCTAATCCTTTGGAAAATGATTGAGAAAATGCTAACACACATACACATGATGGTGTACACTTGGTGGTGTTGGCACATTTACAAAGGAGATGGAGTTGGAGTTGATGTGAATCAACTCGGTGATGAAATGGAGGTGAGAAAGGTCCCACAGAGTGGACCGGACTCTGGTCACACAGTGACCGGACGCTGGCTATATGCATCCGGTCAGAGGTGATGTATGGTGACGCAGGCAGAGCAGAAGCTGGAGAGTGACCGGACGCTGGTGCTGCGTCCGATCGCGATCGACCGGACACGTCTGGTCGTGAAATGTCATTTCTGGAACCTTAGTGGAAACGACCGGACGCTGGAGGCTCAACGTCTAGTCAGTTGAAGTTGCTGCGTCCGGTCGTCAGATGACCATTGAGATCGGAAGAACAGCATTTGAAGGAGGGGACACATGGCGAGTATCGTGTGACCGGACGCTGAGGTCCAGCGTCCGGTCGATCGGACCGGAGCGTCCGGTCATCCCAACTTTTGCCCAGTGAAGGGGTAAAGGCTCTATTTGTTTGTGGGGTTATAAATAGAAGTCATGGTTGGCCTTGGGCCATGAGCGGAGCACACTAGAGCCTTGGTGGCTTGTGTAGTAGTGCTTGGGAGCTCTCCATCTCACACATACTTGATAGTGATCATCCAATTGTGTGAGTGAGCGATTCTAGTGTGATTGCATCATGAGATTGCATTGAGTGGCACTAGGTGATCGAGTTGCAAGCTGGTGGTGCTTGTTACTCTTGGAGGTTGCCACCTCCTAGACGGCTTGGTGGTGGTCTCCGTCGAAGCCCGCTAGAAGCTTGTGCGGAGCTCCGGAGAAGTGCTTTGTGAGGGGCATTGTGCTCGCCCCGCGGGAGCCACGAAGAGCAACTTTAGTAAAGCGTGTCATTGAGCTACCCTCACTTCCGGGGTAGGTTCTTGCGGCGCCCGACATGCGGGCTTGGCGGGTGATGCCAATTAGCCACCGAACCACCAAGTGAGCGGTCGACATAACGGGGACTAGCGTGTTGGCAAACACGTGAATCTCGGGAGAAAAATCATCGTGTCAACCTTGTTCTTCCCGTTGGTTTACATCCCCGTTACACAAGCTTGTAATTACTTTCATATACATTGAGCTTGTGTTGTTGCTTTTGTAATTAGTTAGCTTGTGTAGCTTGCTAGTTACCTTCTTGCTTGTGTAGCATAGAAGTAGCTCCATTGCATGGCTAATTTGGTTTGTGTAACCTTGTTAGTCACATTGCTTAGTTTGTGTAGCTAAGGCCCTGTTTGGTTGGGCTTTTGGCTTTGGCTTTTGGCCCCAAAAGCCAAAAGCCCAACCAAAGGGGCTGCTTTTGAGAGGTGCTTTTTCGCATGCACTTTTTTTCATTAGTTCATTTTTTGAAAGTTTGGGTTGACCACCTTTTGGCTTTTGGCTTCTGCTTTTGAAATTGGTGGAATAAAAAGCTCTTCCATAGTTGTTTCAAGAGAGATAAAGATAAAAGGTATATTTTATACTTGTTTAACCAAACAACTTTTCACTTTTCTACTGACTCACATTGCAGCTTTTTTCCAATTTAGCCCACAAAGGTTTTTTTCCACGTACACAGCTCAACCAAACAGGGCCTAAGTAATTGCGCTCTCTAATTTGGCATTGGTTGCCTTGTTATTGAGCATTGCTAGTGAGCTTAGGTGGCTTTGTGCTTTTGCTTACAAGCATGTGTAGGAGCTCCCTTGTTGCTTAAAGTACTAGTGGCATAGGTTTATGTGACCTTGCACCTAGAATTGGTTAGGAGAGCTCTAGCTAGCCCTGCACCTTAGTTGCTTAATTAGTATCTTTGGAAGGTGCTAGAGAACATAGATAGAGGGGTGTAGTCTTGGCTAGACCGATAGTTTTAATTCCGCACTTGTTTCGGTTAGCCGACGCGATTAATTTTAAAAAGGACTTTTCACCCCCCTGTAGTTGCCATCTCGACCCTTTCATCACCGACGCCAAAATTTGCTACCCCCAGGTTCAGAAGCTTCTGTACGCCGTGCTGACGGTGACTCGGAAGCTCCGACACTACTTCACCGACCACGAGGTCATGGTCGTCACCTTGTACCCACTCGGGGAGGTCATCCGTAACCACAATGCCACTGGCCGAATCGCCAAGTGGGCTCTCGATCTCATGGGCCACGACATCAGGTATGTTCCCCGCACCGCCATTAAGTCTCAAGCTCTTGCCGACTTCATCGCCGAATGGACGAAAGTCCAGCTCCCGACCCCGGACGTCACCCACGAGTACTGGACGATGTACTTCGATGGGTCGGTCATGGCGCCTGGCTTGGGGGCTGGAGTGGTTCTGATCTCCCCGGATGGGAGCAGGCTCCGCTACGAGATCCGTCTCCATTTTTCAGCCTCGAACAATGCTGTGGAGTATGAGGCCCTCATCAATGAACTGCGCATCGCCATCAAGCTCGGCGCCACGTGGCTGTATGTCCGCGGCGACTCAGAGTTGGTCCTCAACCAAGTCATGAAGGAGTCCTCCTACAAGAGCCCTCTCATGGCGGCGTATTGCCAGGAGGTGCGCAAGCTCGAGGACAAGTTCTGAGGGATGAAACTGCATCATGTCCCTCGAAAGCACAACTATGCCACTGACTTTCTTGCAAAATTGGCAGCTAGATGGGAACCGCCCGCCGACGTGGTCTTTGTAAACGACCTCCACGAGCCATCTGCCCACATCCGAGAGGATCCGACCCAGACGCGCTCTAACACCAATCTGGCACTCGGGGTCTCCGACCCCCTGACGTGCCCCGACCCCGACCGAGCGCTCGAGGGCTCCGACCTTGGTGCCTCCATGGCAATGTCGCCCGGTGACATCGCCATGATGGCACTCGATCTGGCCGACTGAAGAGCACCACTGCTCACCTACCTCCTCGAGGAGGTTCTCTATGGCAAAACCGCCTCAAATAACTCACTTATGGAGGTGCTTGTCTTTTATTAGACACTAAACACCCCCAAGAGTGAGCTAATTGAAATAGTTTTGTCGAGCACACCCCATGGGAGAACCCGAAAATCCACATTTTTCAACAGGATCATAAATGGGAAAATAAAGCTTACAACATTTTAGCCATTTCTTACATCACTTTTCATGCAACATCAGAGTATAATATTTATTGTTTATAACAGCAGAATATAACCATGTACTCAAAGTTTCAGTAGAAATAAAATTATTTAATGACAAGTTAAACATTAATACGATGATAGGTTGTATACATAATAACAGGTTATAAGTTTTTCCATTATAAAAACATTTTTGTGGAAACTTTAAATAAACTCTATGTCCGCACATAAAGGAAACCCATGCTGAGCCCATCAGGAGGTTTCCACACACAAGTGTTAGCTCCACATGTTTCTGTCATCTGCAACAGGATAGAACAAAACCCTGAGTATTCAATTGTACTCCGCAAGACTTACCCGTTAGGAGGAAAGAAAAGGCTCCAAGGATATGAAAGGCTGTATGGCTTGTGGTTTATTGCATCTATAGAAAGCATTACTAAATGTGCGTCCTTATATTCAAACTTTTATTAGTAGTCAATATCGATTCATTAGCTAACCATTCTATGTAAGCACCTAAGCTACTTTCAAGCAGGTAGTAAGCAATCAGAACCATTTTATCACCTCTCATGTTTCAGTTCTTACTACGATGCTAGACCATAGCGAAGTCATATTGTATCACATGGCGATTCATGAATCAATGTATCCCAGCTGGGTACCCCGAAACACACGCCCCGCTTGTACCCTAGGCACAAGCAAGACCAACCCGCCACTCTCCTATCACGGGGTCTAGGTCCCCGTCCAAACTTGGACTCCAAGCCCTCGTACCTGAGTCCCGGACTCAGTGCGGTGCTTGGACCTCCACCCAAAAACCACCTCTAAAAGTCGGTCCGGAAAGAGCCGAACCCATGACAAGAAAGTGACAAGTCTTCCCGCTCCCATAAGCAATTATGTGCTCAGGATAATAAGTTTGTGACCGACTACCATCCACAGCAACGGACGGTCCTCAATCGACACAGGTGGGACAAATGCAACCAGAGCCTCGCTCAGTTGCCTAACCAGTCCATGTCCATCCAAGTACAGTCCCGTCTAGTCTCCAATTATTATCCATATATATTTCATGTGATAATAACATGATAATAGGAACAATGATATATTTTCCTATCTCTTGTGAGTGACACATGATCACTCGACTTTTATCGAATCCTATAGCATAGCAATCTATGCGATCCTGTCATACTAGTAAGACTCATAGGATAATGATATATACATGCAAGTGGATTTCATTCAACTCCTTAAACTTAGTGCACAAGCATAAAATAAAGTGCAGAATAGTAGGGATTATGCACCGGGGTTTGCCTGGGTAAAAAGCATTATAAAGAGTTAGTCTCATCTTCATGATCCACTCGCCAAGACACCGTCTTCGGCTCCAATGTCACGTCCACATGCTCATCATCTAGCGCACTTAAATGAGATGCAACGATGCAAATGCATGAATGCAAAGAAAGCACACATAAAGCATCACGTAAAGGCACTCAAGATAAACATCAGGTTTATAAATCAATTATTAAGTTTTTATTGCAATAACGCATGTGAGAGCAAGATAAATCTAGATATCAATATTTTATGTGAACACATGGCCATGTTAAGTGTTCGTTTGACGGAACGACATCATACAAATGCAGTGGAACTATATTTTCTATTTTACATACTTTTATTATTTATAAATCATTTAACAAGTGTCAAACAAGTTAAATCATTAACTCACTCATAGCACCTATTTACAGGCTACAAACAATACAGGAGATGCCTAACACATGTAAGAATCTACTGTAAGAATATCAGATTAACCGCATTTACCAATTAGCCATTAAAAATAGAGCATATTTATTTATTTATAGCAGACCTAAAAATAGTGAGCACCAAATGAATTAATCTACTCTAACACACAGTACAGGTTAAGTCTAACAAAACAAGAATCATGATTTTAGGACTTCATTTCAAATTTAAACAGATTTTACAATGTTGAACCGATTTGATGCATCTTTAAATAAGACAAGAAGCTAATAGACACAAATGCTCTGGGAACCCCAAACTTTATATATATATATATATATATATATATATATATATATATATATATATATATATATATATATATATAATTTAAACAGATTTTACAATGTTGAACCGATTTGATGCATCTTTAAATAAGACAAGAAGCTAATAGACACAAATGCTCTGGGAACCCCAAACTTTATATATATATATATATATAGGGAGAGACTATTCAGTAGCCGGCTACAAAATAAGTTATTCTATAGCCACCTCTATTTACCATAATTTTATATACTAATTTACCATAATATCAATACATATTTACGATAGTTGGGTTACTATAACACATAGGGATATTTACCATAACGTTACAGTAAACCACTTAGTAAGGAGTTACTATAATCTCATAAATTAACATAGTAACTATCGTAACTCAAAGTGGCTACAGAATAAGTTATTTTGTAGCCAGCTACAGGATAGTATTTCTATATATATATATATATATATATATATATATATATATATATATAAAATAAGCCCTTTTACTATTCATGTCTCATACAAATTCGCATATAACCCCCTGTACTTTTCTCCTTTTGCACCAAAGCTCCCTCCCTCTAAATCTCACGTATTTAACGTCGAGTAACGCATCGAACACCGGCAGAAGGCGGTGATGGGTTCGGCGCGGCCATTTCACCAGCGATCGCGGATGCGCCGATGGCGGGTGGAGCGATCTTGGCTTCAAGGCACCGGGCATGGCCACCGGCAGGCGCTGGCCGTGGCTCTGGATGGCCAAAGGGCGTGTTGCAAGAGTCATGAGTTCGCTCGGCTCGGCCAAGGCGGCGGCGGGGAAAACTGAAAGTGGCTAGCGACGAGGCACGAGTGATGCTCGATGTGGGTTTGTAGGCTAGCTAACTTCCATGTAAGGCTGCTTGCGCGAGGAATTGGATGGAGGTGCACTGGTTGGGGCAAATTGAAAAAGGGCGCGCCGAAGGCGGACGCACGGACTGTTCATGGCCATGCGGTTCAGGGGCTCGGCGAGACGCGCGCGGCTAGCTTTGAAGGCACACTGATGGCGTCCACTTGCGCGTGCTTTAAAGGCAGACGACCTCAGGACGAAGCGAGGTAGAGCGACGACCGGCACCGGGTCGTCGATGGCGGACAAAATGCCACAGGGTATTTGATGACTTTGCGGGCGAGGGCGCAGAGAGCTAGGGAGGCGTGCTTAAGAGGGCAGAGTGTGGCATTGCGTCGGGTGGAAGCGACAATGAAGGGGGCCGACCTGCACTTGGCTCAGGCTTGCCTCGGCGGGACGCTCTTAATGGCCGTGATGGTTGGGAAGTGTGGCTACCAAGGTAGAGTCAGGCGCACTTGTAGGTGTCGTGGCAGCTACCATGATCATGTGCAGGCGCAGCGGGCGCGCCATGTGCGCGTGGTAGTGGCAGTGGCAGCGACAAGGTAGAGCAGCGCAGCTATCAGCACGTGTGCACGGCGACGAGGGCTCCCGGCAGCAGGTTAGCGGGCGCGTGCAACATTGAGGCAGCGCAGCATGGCAACAGCGCGGCGTAGACGGCCGCGCGCACTCACGGACAAAGCGTGGCTTGGGAGTCCGACAGAGGTGTAGTTGTGGCCGGCTAGGCCAGGTGCGCAGCCGGCAACCGCAGAGGCCGGCCAGCGGGGCAGCGGCCATGGCCACGGAGCGTGCCAGGCGTCAGCAGTGCACGCACGAGCGGTGACCACGGACTCAGGCTAAGCGACCGTAATCGGTGTCGTGCACGCATTTTAAAGCGAATCAAAAGCCGCTGATCAACACGGTTGGAATTCAACTAATTCCACTAATCTAAAGCCAACACTACCAACTCCCTAGCGAAGCAATCGTCGTGACCAGAGATTAACCAGAGAGGGAGATAAAAGATTGCCAACATAGGCTAGTCACAGGAACGTCGGTTCACGAAAAGAACGTCGGTTCTTACGAAATTCGAGCAATTTTTGCGTGAGCATCGTAACCCTAACGTACCCATGACCTGCACCACGTTCTAGTATACACCTAGATGCAACCAATCATGTAAAAACATGGATATATTGCTTAGTTATTTTTGTTGGAATTTAGATGCCAATATAGCATCGTCTATTATCATTTTAGACTTACGAAATTCAAAGGTTCAGTTAGAACTAACATCCTTTAGCGCTTTTGCCATAATTTTTAAAGGGTCTAAACCTTGTCGGATTCAACTAACAATTGTACCATGACCTAGTCCATACTTCATACTAACTCGTAAGAGCAAGGTATTTAAGCACTATTTAACTATTTTGCTCAATATAATTCGCCAAAATGGTACTTTAAACATAAATTCAAGTGTTTGCCGACTTAACAAAAAGAGCTTATCTTAACGCCAAGTTAGATTTTAGAGCTCCCACAACACTAGTTAACAACATCTATTTTCAAAAGTTAATGTTGCATTTCCATCTACTAAACTTGTACTTCAATTTTTATTTAAGTACTAAATACAAGTTATGTTTTATACTTGTTTATAGAAATTGCTTTTCGTGCCAAACAATTAAAACTATTTTTCCTATTTTCTTGTTAGGATTTTCATTAGCGCATTTAAGTAAACTAACTCACTATATTTATAGATCTACCTCTTAAACCATAATCCCCGTGCTAAGCGAGCTCGTAACACCACAGGTGTTACATTCTCCCACCAGAAAGGACTAAGGCGATGAATCGCTCGACGCACCAAGACGTTCATCGTCATTAGTAATGAACTTTACAAGCGACGTCCGTCGGGAGTGCTCATGAAGTGCATCCCGACCGACCAGGGGAAACAACTTCTCCTCGAAGTCCATGCTAGAATCTGTGGACATCACTCTTCCCCATGGTCGCTGGTCGGGAAAGCCTTTTGCCAAGGTTTTTACTGGCCCACTGCACTATGAGATGCAGAGGAGGTGGTCCACAGGTGTGAAGGATGTCAGTTCTATACTCGACAAACTCACCTGCCGATACAGGAGCTTCGGACCATCCCCATCACCTGGCCATTTGCGGTCTGGGGCCTCGACATGGTCGGACCCCTCAAAAAGGCCTCGGGTGGCTTCACTTACCTACTCGTGGCGGTGGACAAGTTCACCAAGTGGATAGAGGCAAAGCCCATCACCAATATCCGCTCGGAAGAGGTGGTCAAGTTCTTCCTCGACATCATCTATCGGTTTGGTGTCCCTAACTGTATCATCACTGACCACGGAACAAACTTCATCGGGAAGAAGTTCCTAGACTTCTGTGACGGATACGACATCAGGATTGATTGGGCCTAGGTTGGACACCCGCGTACTAACGGTCAGGTCAAGCGGGCCAATGGCATGGTCCTCCAAGGACTCAAGCCTCGCATCTTCGACCGACTAAAAAAGTATGCCGGGCGATGGGTTGTAGAGGTCCCAGCGATACTCTGGAGCCTAAGAATGACCCCAAACCGGTCCACAGGGTTCACCCCTTTCTTCCTGGCATACGGAGCCAAAGCAGTGTTGCCATCCGACCTCGATCACGGCGCCCCAAGAGTAAAGGCCTTCTACCGAGACCGAGCCGTGGAGGCTCAGTAGGACACGATCGACCTGCTCGAGGAGGCTCATGAGACGACCGTCATCCGCTCTGCTTGTTATCAGCAAACTCTCCGTAGGTACCATGAAAGAAAAATTAGGGGGAGGATCCTCGAGGTCGGTGATCTCATACTCTAGAGGACCCAGTCAACCAAGGACAAACATGTGGCAGAACCGCCTAACCTAATGCCTCCCAGGAGTACTTGTCTTCCATTAGACACTAAGTACTCAAGGAAGGACACCAAATTACACGGTTCCATCGAGCACACCCCAGGGAGAACCCAAAATCCACATTTTTCATCAAGATCACAAATGAGAGAATAAAGCTTACAACATTTAACCATTTCTTACATCACTTTTTATGCAACATAAGAGTATAATATTTACTGTTGATAATAGCATAATATGATCATGTTGTCAGAGTTTTGAACAATTTAATTTAACAGTGGAATATAAACATGTGAACAGAGTTACAGCGGAAATAAACATCTATTTATGACATGGTGAAGTATTGATATATATATATATATATATGATAACAGATTATCAAACTTCTATTTATAAAAACATTTAGTGAGAGTTATAAATAAACTATGATCGCAGCGTAAAGAAATCCTCTCTGAGCCCACCAGGAGGAATCCACACCCAAGAGTCAGCTTTAGCATCCGCCTATCACCTGCAACAGGGGAAAATAAAACCCTGAGTACTCAATTGTATTCAGCAAGACTTACCCGACAGGAGAAAAGAAAAGACTCCAAGGATATGAAAGGCTATCTGGCTTGTGGGTTTATTGCATCGACAAGAGCATTACTAAACGTGTGTCCTTATATTTGATTTTATTAGCAGTCATCATTAGTTCATTAACTAACCATTCTAGGTAAGCACCCGTGCTACTTTCAAGCATGTGGTAAGCAATCAGAAATCATTTTACTATCTTTCATCTTTCAATTCTTACTACAGTGCTAGATTGTAGACAAGTCGTACCGGATCGCTCGATGATTCACGTGAATCATTTTGCCCAACTGGATACCCTAAAACACACACCTTGCCTGTACCCCAGGCATAAGCAAGACCAACCCACTACCCTCCTATCATGGGGTCCAGGTCCTCGTTCAAACTTGGACTCTAAGCCCCCGCTCCTAAGTCTCAGACTCAGAGCGGTGCTTGGACCTCCACCCAAAAACCACCCTAAAAGTCGGTTCGGAAAGAGCCGGAACCCATGACAAGAGAGTAACAAGTCTTCCCGCGCCCATACACAAGTATGTGTTCAGGATAATAAGTCTGTGACCTACCTAGAACCCAATGCAACGGCCGGTCCTTAACCGACACATATAGTAAAACAGTGTAACCAAGCTATGCCCTGTTAGCCGCAGGACACAACTCTTACACCCACCAATACCCAAACTATATCCCTACCCGGTCTCCATTTATCATTCATATATATATTCCAAGTGATAATAATATAGTAACAACAATGATATATTTTCTATCTCTTGCAAGTGACAGGCAATCACTCGACTTCTACCGAGTCCTATAGCGTAGCAATCTACACGACCCTGTCATACTAGTAAGACTCATGGGATAAAGATATATATATGCAAGTGGGTTTCATTCAACTCCTTAAAACTTAATGCACAAACATAATATAAAGTACAGAAAAGTAGAGGTTATGCACCGGGGCTTGCCTGGGTAAGATTTAATCAGAAGTTAGTATTCTATCTTGGTGACACGATCTCCAAAAGTACCATCTCACCAGCAACTCCCGATGACTCCATGATCCATCGTCGTCCCTATTAAGATATGTGTGGATGCAATGCAGAGACGTAATTAATCAACTACAACCGTGACCCGTAAAATACGATTTACGTCTCTCAAGCTAATGAGCTAGTTCTAACGATGTCGACTACTTAGGCTACGTATCCATGTTGTCAAATAAGGCGTTACTTCCCAACAAATGTTTTAGTCATGAAATCCCATGGCATTTCTTTATCTTTTTCATTGGTTTAATATATATCCAAACTATGGCTCAATAGTTAACCTAGCAAACTAATTATTCTGGAGCTATAAAAATTACAGTGAGTAACTAATATTATTAGGAGTTTACTGTAAAATTTTCAAAGTCAACACTATCATCATTTTACCACAAAAAATCCTACAAGTTTATGTCTTAACAATATTAAGCATGTTAAAATAATTAGAGCAACCCTAAAAACATACAGGATCTATGCGAACAAAATACACTATTAGGTAGATCATGATTTTAGGAACTCAACGAAATTTGTTCCACAATTTTTGGACTCCTAATTGATTTTATATTTAAATAACAAAATCAGCTCAGAATTTATTTTAGGAAATCTTCCTTAATTCATTGGAAAAAGAAAAGAGCACCGCGGCCCATTTGGCCCACGGCGAGCGTGGCCTCAATGCGGCCCACGACCGATGAGTCCGCCTAGCAATGCGGCCCAGGCGAGGAAGCCCGCATATGCGCCCGCACTGACGTATTTTGCATAAAAGACCCTCTCTTAGAGTTAAACTAACCCACGGTCCACACACTGTTTCTCTCCCTCTCTGACATTCACACTTAACCCGCCGACTCTTCTAGAATTCCAGCCCTCAAGTCCCTAATGAGCCTGCACGCGACGGCGCGGCGGCCGACGGCCTACGGCGGCTGTGCCAGGTAACTGAGGGGGCTCCGATGAAAAAAATAAGGAACCGACTAACATCCTAAGCCACACTCACATCGAAGGGCCGTGATTTGGAGCTCGAAGACGCACTACCACGAGTTACCTGGCGGACGGCGGTTCACGGTGGCGGTGCGGCCATTTCGGCAAACCAACACCTTAGAGACAAAAACAAAAGGCGGAAGAGCATGAAGACCTTGCCCTAGACATGGCCACGGTGGTGGTTGAGGCAGAGGCGGCCCGTCCAAGGCTGGCCACGTGCGTGGTGAAGGGGCAACGACACCCCAAACTGGCACCTATGCGCCACACTATCTTCGGGGACGTCTCCCACCAAACTATGACGAGCATCGACACCAAAAGGTCAAGGGCAGCCCAAGAGTGCGAGCAATCGAACTAATACCAACCGTGGTGGCTTACCCCCAAACGTGCTCTGTAACGGCGGTGAACTGACCGGCGGGCAAGGAAATGCCAAACTGGCCGGCAAGAGTGCACTTCTGGTTCTCGATGCGGGTTGGGCATTTAGCTAGCTTCCCTAGCTACTCACTAGTGCGAGGATTTGGACTAGGAAGCCTTGAGCTAAGCAAATTTGGAGGGCAGAACGGCGGGGCTCAAGCTGTAGTTATGCCCTGGAGCGTGCACCTACGCGAGAGTGAGCGGAGCATCACATCGCACTGTACCTAGGGCCACGATTAGTCATGGCAGTAATGGCATGCCGAGACACGACGCGGTAAGTGGGATGAAGGGTGGAGCGACTACCGCCATGATGACATGGCGAGGACGCTGTGCCAACTTGGCGAGGCGCGGCTGGCGGGTGAAGCAGTTGCACATGGGGTGTTGTGGCCTTGTGCACGCAACGTGCACGACAGCAGCAGCAAACGACGCATGAGGGCACATCAGGACAGGCAGCAGAGGCGTAGGTATGATATGACCGTGCTTCTGACCCTCATGCTCTCTTTTCGCGCCTCTAAGTCTTGTTTTCTTAGTAGATCCTTATGGGCCGCAGCTGGGAGAAGTCTGAGTTCCTTGCCAAGGAGACATGGTGGAGTGAGGGGCAGGCTACACAGCTCGCTATCACCCGTCAGGAGGTGGCTGAGCTTGCCCCTGTCGCTCGGGAGGTGCCGACCTTCGAGTCAGGGAGAAGGACGCTCGCGACGACACCCGTGAGGCCGAGGAGAAGCTCGTGGCCCTATTTGAGAGGGTGCGCACGGATGCCGTGGAGGCCGAGCAGCTATGAAAGGAGCGGGATGATTTGCTCCAGGCCATAGAGGAGCTTCGCACAGGGATTGACCTAGCTCACCAGGAGCACGCCGACACTCAATAGTGGATCGACCACCTCGAGGATGAGCTTTAGGGGGAGAAGGACGTAAAGGTTGCAGCCGAGGGCATGTTCTCTGGGCTCGCCGCCGAGGTCGGTCAGCGCCAAGAAGAGGTCCAGCGCCTAGAGGCCAAGGTGACTCGGTAGCGCGATGAGGTGTGCAGGTTGTGGGCGGATGTGAATGGTAAGTCTCCGGTTTCCCTTGTTGTCTTTCTCCCTAGAATCCATGGTAAGCCTTTTGACACGATCGGTACGTGACTTGGGCAGGTCTCAATGACAAGCTTAGGGGTGGATGTGGTCAAGAGCCGTGGCCTAGAGAAGGAGCTCAGTGAGGTGAAGGACACCCTCTAGAAGGAGAGCGATGAATACGACAACCTATGCGTCACCGTCTAGCTAGTCTGACGATGAGCTCGAGCTGGCCCTAGAGCAGGAGACAGGCTCACTTGTGGTTCACTCTACCCGGATCATGGACCAGGCATGTGATATGGCAAGGGGCGCGCTTCGCTTTGGTGTTCACCGATCGTTCACGATCGCCGTTCTCATTAAGAGAACATCGATCTGGTGACGATGAGCCAAGGCTTCACGCCTGTCTATACTGACGCCGAGCTAGATGACATCGAGAAGGAGGTGGCCCCCCGACATGACTTTTCTACCAAGATAGAAGATGAAATCATCCCCCTGAGGTGTTAGTTTAGTCAGATAGGTCAGGCGACATTTTGTAATAAGCGACAAGTTCCAACCCTTTTGTTTTGTTTAAACAAGCTTGTTCTTTTGTTTTGGTTGAACAAATTTGTTCTTTTTTCCTTTTTATGTGTAAAAAGGGTTAATGCGTTCCGACCCTTCTTGTTGTTAAGACTATAGAGCTTGAGGTGTAGACGAAAAACTCTGATCATGCTGGTAAGCAAGAGTGCCATAGCGCTGGGGCATAGGTTTCTTGCAGATAACTAGTTTTACTCAATGTTCATTTCCGCAAACCTTGCCTCTGGGGTTTTAACATAAGAAAGGGTCGGGCACGGCGACTGTTTCAAAATGGATATATATATATACCTTTGACGGGGACCAAATACTAGGGTAAACAAAGAGGAGGAGCTAATAACCATCAAATGTTGATGCTTCCGAATGGACAAGAACGCAACTACACTTCTTGCCCAATGACCAAAGGTTGGCTCCCCGTCGCCCAACCCCTGAGGGCTGGCTCCGCCTCGCCCGACCCCCGAGGGCTGGACTCCACCTCGCCCGATGTCTAGGGGCAGACTCTGCCTCGCCCGATGTTTGAGGGCAGACTTTGCCTCACCCGATGACTGAGGGCTGGCTTTGTCTCGCCAATGACTGAGGGCTGGCTCTGCCTCGCTCAACGTTTGGGGGTAGGTTCCGCCTCGCCCGACGTCCGAGGGCTAGCTCCGCCTCACCCGATGACCAAGAGCTGGCTCTGTCTCGCCCGACGTCCAGGGACTGGCTCCGCCTCGCCTGATGTCCGAGGGAAGGCTCCGCCTCGTCCAAAGTCCAGGGACTGGCTCCGCCTCACCCGAAGTCCAAGGGCAGCCTCCAGATAGCCCGATGTCCGGGGGCTGGCTCCGCCTCGCCTGACGTCTAGGGGCAGGTTCCGCCTCGCTCGACATCGAGGGCTTACTCTACCTCGCCTGACCACCGAGGGCTGGCTCCGTCTCGCCCGACATCTAGGGACTGGCTCTGCCTCACCTGACATCCGAGGGCAGGCTCCACCTCGCTCGATGTTCGAGGGTTGGCTCTGCCTTGCCTGACGTTCGAGGTCTGGCTCTGCCTTGCCTGATGTCTGGGGTCTGGCTCCACCTCGCTCGATGTCCAGGGGCAGGCTCTGCCTCTCCCGATGTCCGAGGGCAGGCTCCGGACCACCCAACGTCTAGGGGCTGGCTCCGCCTCGCCCGACGTCCGAGGGTAGGCTCTGCCTTGCCCGACGTCCGAGGACAGGCTCTGCCTCACCCAACGTCTATGCGCTGCTCCTTCATAACTACGCGCATAGATAAGGCGGGGCTCTCAAGTCAACCGCAATACCGAGGACCATACCCTGCACGCCTGCAGGACAGTACCATCAGTACATGACCTGACGGGCGCCTTAGGCCCTTCTAGGCATGTCAAAGCCTAAATAGTGTTGTGGGCACCAACATTTGTTCTACAGTGTTATGGGCGCCGGCATTTGCCCTTGGACACGAATCCTGACGAAAACATACGACAACCACTACGGTCTAGGAGGAAACTCATGCCATCTATAGTAACAAACGTGGGGCCTCTACGTTGTCTGCTCCCCATAGGGTCTCCACCTTCCTAGGCAAGACCTAGAAGGGCCCAACGATGGAACCTCCATCAAGGGGAGACCAACGGGCCTCCTGAGTCGATCGGACGGCCTAGGTGAACGCCGAGCGACGGGGTTGAGGAACCAAACGGTCGTTGAAAGATAAGCACCCTTATTTACTTACTTTACGTATCAATTTCACTACCGAGCCTCCGACCCCTACAACGGTAGGGGGACGGACATCGCCGAGGGCGGCCGAGAGTGTCTACTCATTTAGACATTCTCTTTACCCAACCCTCCTTATGTTTAAAAACTGGAGGCACGGGGTACGGGCGTAAACTTTGAGTAAACCTGGTTGGACTGCTAGAACCCCACACCCCAGCGGCTACGACGTTTTTTCCACTAGTCCGACCTCAGTCCTTCCCTCCGCACTCCAAACCTTAACCTCCACCTTCTTAAGAAGGGTATGGAGGGGCCTACCTACGGAGCCTCCATCAAGGAGAAGCTGTCAGGTCACCCAAGTCAATCGAACTCCTCAGATCGCTGCCGAGAGATAGAAACAAAAATTTGGGATGCTCATGCAGGTTACGCCGGCCCCGTCATGAACGTCGGACCCGAACCCTGCACGGACATGTCCGGTAAGAGCTCCCTATCACTCATGCCGCCGAGGTAACATCACCAACCCCCACTTTTGTTTCCATTATATCATACATTAATCCCATACATCCAAGTGTTGCATATGCAATTGCTGCATCTCAATGCTTCGCGTCGCGTCACGAAGCGATAGTCGTCTCATTCGATATGAGCGGCAACGGACCGAGGTTCGAATGTCAGCCCAAGAAGGGCTCGAGGCCACCTCATGTCAAACAGAGCCAGGGGAGAAAAACTGAGATGAGCCCTAGTTGCCCTGCCCGACCCCTCTCAGAAGTGGACTGGGACATCTTGACCTTTCTTGTTCGATTCTAACCCCGAGCCAAGCCCACAGAATCTCCGTCGAGGAGAGGCCAACGGGCCACCCGAGCCTATCAAATGGCTTGGGCATCTACCGGGAGGCGGGTTAAGAAGTAGTAGAATGCCACATGAGGGCTCTGCCGACCCCGTCAGCGGATGACGGACCCGGATTTCACTCAAACGTGCTCGTTAGCGAGCTCATTGAGGGCAACACTCGAGCCATCGAGGCAAGTGTCGTTAGCTCAGCCCCTTCGATTGCGGAAACCGTGGATGGGGTGACGCGTGAAACACGACCGACCCCTATCAGACCTCAAGGGGCTCGAGGGCTTGAGCCACCTGATCCTAGATCGAGAGACCGAGGTTCGAAGGCCGGCCCACTAAGGGTCCGAGGCCACCTCATGTCAAACAAGAGCTAGGGAGAAAATGCAGATGAGCCTCAGCGACCTTCGCCCGACCCGCGTGGAGGCGGATAGGGTCATCTCAACCTTCTCATTCGATCCAGCCACTAGTCGAGCCCATAGAATCCCCATTGAGGGGAATCTATTGGAAGGCGGGTTAAGGAGCAACGAAATGCCACCCGAGGGCTTTGCCGACCCTGTCATGAGCGACGGGACCGAATTCTATTCAAACATCCCCGTTAGCGAGCTCATCAAGCATGTCACTCGAGCCATTGAGGCAAGTGATGTCGCCTCAACCCCTCCGGTTATGAAAACTGTGGATGGGGCGACAGTCACAAAAATGAGCTGACCCTTGACCAAATCCCCGCCATGCGTGGGGGCTCGGAAAGGTTGGACTTGCAAGGAGTGACAAACGCACGGTCGCAGAACGATAGCAAAAATCCTAAGGAAGGGGTACGTGCGAATACAAGAGTAGTTTCACTATCCTATCATCGGTCTCCAGTGACATTCGACCCCAACAAACCGCAAGGGATCGAATCTCACTTGGGGGCTAATAAAGGTATAAATACCCCTTTTTTTCGAAACAGTCATCGCGCGTCGGACCTCTTCCTGACGTTAAGGTTAGCGGCAAGGTTTGTGGGAACAAATAACTAAGCGTGCCTGGTCAGACTGCAACCCACGCCCCGACGGCTATGGTAACTTTGCTCACCAGCATAATCGAAGTTTCCCTCTTATACACCTCGGGCCCTACGGTCTTAACGAACAGAAGGGTCGGATTGCATGAGCCCCTTTTTTCGAATGCAAAAAGGGAAGAAAGCAAGTTCAACCAAAAGAAACAAAATTGTGAATTTGTTTAAATGAAACGAAATTATGAATCTATTTTCAAAATACAAAAGTGCCGACACTTGTCCACAGATTACAGATAATGTCTATTAGACCTATCCGACTAACTACCCCCTCCGAGGAGAACCATGTCTTCAATTTTGCTCACCAGGGTTTCCACAAGAGGAGTCACCGCCGCTTCTATTTCATCCAGCTCAGAGGGTTCATAGCCAAGTCGATGTTGTCATCGTAATGCTAGCGGGCGATGGTGAAGGCTTGGGTGATCCCTGAGTGAAGAGCTTCCATCTCCAGCTGGCGCACCCGTGCCATGATATCTACAGCACAGGCCATGAGCGAGCTAGTCCCCTCCGCCCGCACCACCTGCAGGTCATCGCAGACTACGCCAAGGCCAACCTTCAGGACATCGAGCTCGTCGCTCTCCGCCTGAAGAAGACTCCTTGCCTTAGTGAGATCCGTGGCCAGTCCGATAGCGGCACCCTCAGCCTCCAGCTTCTAGGCTTTCGTGATCTCAAGCTTGGCCTAGAGGGAGCTGATCCTCTGTTGTGCCTCGTAGCGCTCTCGGACGGCCTGGTCGCGCTCCCCGCGGGCCGCACCGTGCTCCGAGCAGAGCCTCTCCATAGTCTGGCGTAGCTCGTCTCACTCCTTGCAAAGCCAGGTGACTGCCTCGGCGTCCCGTTTCGCCCTCTGTTCTAGGGCCGTAGACCTCTCCTCGGCTCCCAGCCTGAGATCCCGCTCCTTCTCGGCTTTGGCCAGGAGGTCGAAGATCCGTTGGTGGGTCTCGGCATCCTGTTAGAGCAGCTCGTCCCACTCCTCCCACACTCTGGCGGCCTCCTCCTCATCCCGCTGTGCCCTCTCTGATAGTTCATCAAAAGACTTCTCGGCGTCCTCCGTGTCTCGACAGGCCTCGGCCTCGCGTCGTTGAAGATTGTCCGCCTCGATGGCATGGGGGGTCAACTTGGCCACCCTCTATTGGAGCTGGGTGGTCATGTCCCTGTGCAGCCATGCCTCATCAACGAGGCAGTCCTAGTCCTCCTTATGTTCGTGAAGGAACTAGGATTTCTCCCGATCGTGAGCAATAAGAGACTGAAAAAAAACGGTGGTCAGAAAACAAAAAAATAGATGAAGAAAGAAGTGAGCAAGAGGCAAGACTAAGTGAATACCCATCCGGTGGGAATGATGATGTCTCGTAGGGCGCCCCTAGCTTGGTTCAGAGCTTCCACCATGGCCATGATCCCCTCGTTGAGACCCTTTCGCTCCATGCCCTCGACGGCATCGTTGATGGTGAAGGGTTCCGATGATGGGTCCCACGGACTCACCACCAGAGCAAGGGCTCATCCCACATGGGCGGTGGCATCCCTCTGATGTCGGGACTAGGGACAACTCCATGCCGGTCTCACTCGACAACCACCGCCGTGGTGCCTCGGGGCCCCTCGGCCATGACCCCCTCCGTCCTGCCCACGACGGGTGTCGTCTCTAGGGCCGCTAGTGGCACAGGGCGCCGCTGCCTCGAGCACCGCCACCATAGCTTCTAGCTATGACCCATCCGTCATAGCCACCATCACCTCCGCTTCCATCGGTGGGACCTCGTCCAGCTACGCCATGCCCACCGTGGTCGACACAACGAGTGTGGCCGGCAGCTCCGCCCGCTCTGATGTCGACAGCGAAATCGCATCCGTCGCCTATTGCTCGGCGACCTCCGAGGGCGCTCCCTCAGCCTCATCGACCGCTTGACCCACTGAGGGCACGAGCATGGCCGCAGGCGGCGCCTGATCAGCCGATGAGGCTATGATGCCGCCCCGCTCTTGCCCAAAATGGGAGCGACGTCAGGCGACGGCCCCCGCATTGCCTGAAGGGCGACGCTCTTCTTGGGCGCCAGCGCTAAAGAAGTGCCCCATCTGACCCATCTCCCAACACTGCAGAAGAAACAAAAGGCATGAGTCACAATGACAATAGGCAAAAATAGAGAAAAACAGAGAAACAAAGAGAAGCTGGTGACTTACATTAGCGTTGTTGGGTGGTGGAGACGTTTGGGAGATGAACCCCTAGGCCTCTGCTCCGCCTCATCCGGATGGGACCGTTTTGAGCCCACCCCCTGCTCCTGGGCAGAGGGACCCAACTCCCTTGCGTCCGTGGGCACGGCAGCAGAGCCACCCCGCTCCACCGACACCTCGGGCACGGCGACAGATCTGCCGCCCCTACTAGCTCTTGGGGTGCGGCAGAGAGCTGCCCCCTCCACCGGCACCTCAGGCGCGGCCGCAGATTTACACGCCTCTACTGCCTCTTGAAGCGCGATGGTGGGGCCACTCCCCTCCGGGGGCACCTCGGGCGCGGCGGTAGAGCCGCCCGCTCCCACTGGTCCTGAGGACGGGCCAACGGTTTGGCTCATCTCCGCCGGCCTTACGGACTCACTTCCCCCTGCATGAAATGGGAAGGGTCCCTGCATGGACGAGTGGGTACCTATCAGCGTATCCTCACTCTCTAGGTCATCCCACTCGGAGTCGACAACTACCTCATCATCATTGTCGTCGTTGTCATCACTGTCTGTCTCCTCTCCTCGCTCCCATGCCCGCAACTTCTGTTGCTTCTTCCTCCTCTCGTCCTCCTTGGTCTTCTTCTGCCACTCAGCCGTAGTGCGATTCGCCGCCGCCATGAACGGTCCTTCGGTAGTGAACCCGGCGGTCCATAAAGACGAGTCTCTTTGGCTGGTCCCCTATCTCAATATCAGCATCAAGGGGTCGGGAGTTCAATTAAAAAGGAGGCACGAGGAAAAAGAACTTATGAAGTCAATGTATCCCGGTTCTGGCAACATTGGGGGATGCCCCGGCACCGGATATAGGAAGTCAAGGATAGCACCGGTGTCGTCCCATGAGGGCTCCATCGCCTCCTTGATGCGCCACACCACTTCGGAGGGGGAGAGCACTCCATCGGTGAGTGTCGTCCCATCGAGTGATGCTCCGGGCGCCATCAGGTATAGGGAAAGTGTGCGACTCATCAGCGCCGCCACCCTCTACGTATGATAGGCGTCGATGATCCCCAAACCCTTCCTGCCCCTCTCCTTCAAAATTTGGATGGCGGCGAGATGGTCTTGGATCTTCTTATTGTCTTTATCTAGGACCCCCACTTCCTCCACGATTCTAGGACCTCTTCGATGAGGCGCCCGGTGAACGCTGGCATGGGGCGGCTGCGTCGTTCTTGATGTAGAACCAATGCGAATGCCACCCCTTGTTGGATGTTGACAGACGCGCATCAGCGGATATTCGTTGACCCGGTTGTTGCGGAGCTGAATGTCGGTGCATCCCATTGGCACGCTTAGCTCCTGCCTCTTCTCCCACTTCTTTAGGAGGGTGACGGCGAAGAAATACCACCATAGGTCAAAGTGGGGACTGATCCCTAGGAACCCCTCACATAGGGCGATGAATGCCACAATGTGTTGGACTCCATTGGGAGTAAGGTGCTACAGCTCCACCTGGTAGTAATGCAGAACCCCTCAAGGAACTTGTGGGTGGGGATGGCGAATCCCCTCTCATGGAAGCAAGCAAAGGACATGACGTAGCCATCGGGTGGCAATGGTGCGTCCTCATCGCCGGGCAGCCACCACTCCTTGGCGCCGGTCCACGCGCAGAGAAGCCCGTGGTGGACGAGACCCTCCAAGCGCTGCAGGGTAATATCGGATCTACCCCATGGCTCCATTGAATGATTGGGGTGGGTGGATGCGAACTTGATGACGACTGGGATGTGGAAGTAGAAGAACTAGGAGATTGGCGGTGGATGTTGTAGATGCAAAGGTGAGGAGGCAAAGTACGAAACCCTGGGGGCGAACCCTTTAGTTTTATAGGGGCGATGGATGCAAGTAAGGCAACCGTCCACCTAGATCTCCGTGCCTGCCATGATACACCACCACGTCACGTCACGGGATATGCACCCGCAATCCCTATCCTTTCCTCCGGAGACGCGTCGGACGTTTCGCCTTCCCAGACAGACCAGGACTCTTTACCAGCAAAAGAGATACAGGTCCTCCGGCCCGCCTGGGCCCAGGAGTTCAAGGGCTGGCCCATCAATGGTTTCGACGACCATCCCAAGGCAGCCTTACGACGAAAGGATGGGCCCGTGAGTGGCCAAAACCTAGGCACATGAGTTCCACAAGTATCTTGACCCACGATTGAGTCTCGGCCAGACTGACCCTTGCCAAATCCCCGTGAACGGGTTACCGGGACTCCAATCGAACTATCCAGTTATCAAAACACCAAATCTCACAGCCATACCCACGAAGGGTCCAAATCACCCCAGGCGATTTTATACAAATCACCCGGGGGCTCGGGGGCTACACCCGATGGGTGCGCTCGCGCGCACCCTCTGGCGAATCAAAATACCCCCCGAGCGATTCTATCCAAATCACCCGAGGGCTCGGGGGCTACACCCGTTGGGTGCGCTCGTGCGCACCCTCTGGCAAGTCAAATCACCCATGAGCGATTCTATCCGAATCACCCCGGGAGATTCACCATCCGAATCACCCCCTGGGCGATTCTATCCAAATCACCCCGGGGCTCGGGGGCTACTATCGAGGACCAAATACTGGGTACCTAAAGAGGCGCTAATAACCAACAAACATTGATGCTTCTGAATAGACAAGAATGCAACTACACTTCTTGCCCAACGATCGAAGGTTGGCTCCGTCTCGCCCGACCCACGGTCGGGTCGGCTCACCCCTCGACCCCCGAGGGCCTGGACTCCACCTCACCGACATCTGGGGGCGGACTCACCTACCGCGATGTCTAAGGGTAGACTCGCCGCCGATGATCGAGGGTGAGGTGGCTCCACCTCGCCCAACGACTAAGGGTTGGCTCCGCCTCACCCGACTTCTGGGGGTAGGTTCCACCTCGCCCGACGTCTAAGGGCTCGCTCCACCTCGCCCGATGACTGAGGGCTGGCTTCGCTCACCCGATGTCATGGGACTGGCTCCGCCTCACTCGACGTCTAGGGACTGGCTCTGCCTCGCCCGACGTCCAGGGACTAGCTCCGCCTTGCCCGACGTTCAAGGGTAGGCTCCGCCTCGCTCGACGTTCGGGGGCTGGCTCCACCTCGCCTAACGTCCAAGGGCTGGCTCCACCTCGCCCGATGTCCGGGGGCAGGCTCCACCTCGCCCGACGTCCAGGGGCTGGCTCTGCCTCCCCTGATGTCCGAGGGCTGGCTTCACCTCGCTCGACATTTGTGCGCTGCTCCTTCATAACTACGCGCGTAGATAAGGTGGGGCGCTTAAGTCAACCGAAATACCGAGGACCATACTCTGCACGCCTGCAGGACAGTACCATCAGGACATGACCCGACGGGTGCCTTAGGCCCTTCCAGGCATGTCAGATCCCAAATAGTGTTGTGGGCGCCGACATTTGTCCTACAGTGTTATGGGCGCCGGCACTTGCCCTCGGACACGAATCCTGACGGAAACATACGACAACCACTATGGTCCAGGAGGAAACTCATGCCATCTATAGCAATGAACGTGGGGCCTCTATGCCGTCTGCTCCTCGTAGGGTCACGGCTCGGCACCCTGGTGCATCGCGCCACTTGCCGGGGTGGGATGGGACGTGACCACTTGCTGAACAAAGCCAGAGCACGGCCCTATCTAGATCAGCAAATGTGCTATCCTTGGCACCATCTGCCATGTCAGCGGGGCTGGCTCAGAGGAAAAGGAAGACCCGACATCTTTGAGGGACCTTCTTGGCCTCTAGTTCTTCTTCTTTCTCCCATTTTGTAATCCCTACTCCCCCTTGATCTATAAAAGGAAAGGCAGGGCACCGCACTAAGGGGACCGATCGATTCAACACATCACGCATCACATAACACACAGCTAAGCAGCAACCAAGCTCTCAGCGCCCTTTTCACCTTTCCATCAGAGACTTGGGACCTATCCCTCTCTCGACCATTTGTACCCCCTACTATGAACCTTTCAGTGCTAATAACACAAGCAATAGCAGCAAACTAGGCGTAGGGACATTCTGCCTAAACCAGTATAAACCTTGTGTCTTTTAGCACACCATCCAAGCCCAACGCAACAAATACAAATTTACTAGTTGGTGTTTACTCGAAATACCGACACCCTTATCAGCCCTCGAGTGAGGCCCGACCCCTTGTCGTTGCCGGGGTTAGGTTTCACTAAAGATCGAGGAGACATACCCTCCCTAGGATCCGAGGCATCGTCCTACGACCGCGCATTTGGTCTCCTTACGAGTCCAACTTCCCTTGAGCCCCCGCATTGCAGGGGTCCGGTCGAGGGGTCAGCTCATCTTTGTGATCGTCATCCCTCAAGGGGTTTTTTCGATAAAATGGAGGAGCTGAGCCATGCCACATTTTTTCTCGATGGACGAAACATGGTGCTCGATGAGCTATTAACAGGCTAGTCCGAGTGGGGCCCTAGCTTCCCGTTCATGGGTTTGGCATGGGTCAGCTGGTGACCGACTCTAGATTCTCAGTGGCCAATCCATATAGTTCTCGGGTCCGTTCGATCGGTCCCAAGGGCTCGTTGCCTTTCTTCGAGAAAAACCATAGACTTGGAACCGACCAAGACTCGAGCGTTGCCTTTATTCCTGGGTACTGGCCGCTAGTGGGCCCATCCCTTTTCACCCCACTCTAAGGGTGCCTCAGAGCGACTCTGAACCCATCGAAGGGCTAGCCGTCGAACTCCTAGGCCTGAATGGGCCATAGGAGCGTTTTCAGTTCCGTATCCTTCCTTACCTATGACGGTTCTCACGCCTGTCTACACCGACGCCGAGCTAGACGACATCGAGAAGGAGGTGACCCCTCTGGTACAGGACTTACCTAGTGAGATAGAGGATGAGATCATCCCCCAAGAAATTAGTTAGGTAGATAAGACAGGCGGCAAACTTCTAATAAGTGGACAAGCTCTTAAATTTCATTATGACCAAACAGATTTTTAGCTCTTCTCCCCTTTTTGTATAAAAAGGTTAATGCGTTCTGACCCTTTCCATCATTAAGGCTATAAAGCTCGGGGTGTGGGTGAAAAAACTCTGATCATGCTGGTGAGCAAAAATGATGTAGCCATTGGGGCCTACGTTTCTTGATGTCCAACTAGTTTTACTCAGCGTTCGTTTCTGCAACCCTTCCTTCTAGATCTTAATGTGAGAAAGGGTCGGGCACAGAGAATGTTTGACGGATAGATATACTCTTTAATGCGTTACGACTCTTTTCGTAGTTAAGGCTAAAAAGCTTGAGGTGCGGGCAAAAAGCTCTAATCACGTTGGTGAGCAAAAACGCCGTAGCTGCTGGGGCGTAGGTTTCTTGCGGTCCGACCAGTTTTACTCAGCGTTTGTTTCGCAACCCTTGCTTCTAGATCTTAACATGAGAAAGAGTCGAGTATAGAGAATGTCTACTCGGATAGATATGCTCTTATCAGCCCCCGAGTGAGGCCTGACCCCTTATCGTTGCTGGGGTCGGGTGTCACTAAAGATTGAGGAGTTGATAGTGAAACCGATAAGAGAAAGCGTGCGTAGATTAAGTTTAAAAGCGACATAGCTATTCGATGTTCCAGGCATTGACGAAGACTTCACCGTCGATAGTCTTGAGCTTATAGGTGCCTAGGCGGAGCACCTCCATGATGACGTACGGTCCCTCCCACGGTGGATAGAGCTTGTGGCGCTTCTTGTTGCTCTGAACGAGGCAGAGCACCAGGTCCCCAACGTTGAAGGCCCGACCCCACACTCGATGGCTATGGTACCGGTGCAACGCTTGCTGGTACTTGGTCGAGCAGAGGAGGGCAACGTCGCGCACTTCGTCTCGCTGGTCCATGGCATCCTCGAGGGACGCCTCGCCTCCCTGTTCGTTGTACGCCCTGACCCTCGGCGCTCCATAATTTAGGTCGGTTGGGAGGATAGCCTCGGAACCATAGACCATGAAGAATGGCGTGTAGCCGGTGGCCTGGCTGGGGGTCGTCCTTAGGCTCCAGAGCACCGCAGGAAGCTCGGCGACCCATCGTCTGCCAAACTTGTTCAACTAGTTGAAGATCCTAGGCTTGAGGCCTTGTAGGACCATGCCATTTGCGCGCTCGACCTGCCCGTTCGTGCGGGGGTGCGCCATGACAACCCAATCGACGTGGATGTGGTATTTATCACAGAATCAGAGGAACTTTTTCCTAGTTAACTGCGTCTGTTGTCCGTGATAATGGAGTTCGGGACTCCAAAGCGATGGACGATGTCAAGGAAGAATATCACGGCTTGCTCGGACTTGATTGCGGAGATTGTTTGAGCCTCTATCCACTTTGTAAACTTGTCTATGGCGATAAGCAAGTGTGTATAGCCTCCAGGTGCCCTCTTGAGAGGTCCGACTAGATCGAGCCCCTAGACCATGAGCGCCATGTTATAGGGATCGTTTGGAGTGCTTGGGCCGGCAGGTGGGTCTGCCGAGCGTAGTATTGACACCCTTCACAGGTGCGCATAATCTGTTCAGCGTTGGCTACTACGGTCGGCCAGTAGAAGCCTTGTCGAAACGTGTTTCCGACCAGGGTCCTAGGTGCGGCATGGTGCCCGTAGACCCCACCGTGGATATCACTCAACAACTGCTTCCCTTGTTCGATGGGGATGTAGCGTTGTAGGATCCCATTGTGGCTTCGCCTGTAGAGCTCGCTCACTTGGCGCGACGCGTGAGCCGCCGAGCCTCCGTTTTGTTTGTCGGTAGCGCCCCACGAAGGAGGTAGTTGAGGTAAGGCGTCCTCCAGTCAGCTAGAGGGTCGGGCTCTGTTGCTAGATCTTCGTCAAGCTCAATGACTTTGGGGTCGGATGGAGCCACAAGCTGGTTAGCCCCTGAGCCTAGGGCAGGCGGCCCATCATCGGTATGTTTTGGCTCCTCGTAGCGGACTGAGGGCTTGTACTGATCACTGGCGAAGACGCCCATCGGCACCGGCTCTTGGCCGGACGCCGTTTTCGCCAGCGTGTCGGCCGCCTCAGGATGTGATTGAGCTCAAGACAATCGAACTTGTCCTCTAGCTGGTGGACTTCTTAGCAATACGCAGCCATCTTGGCGTCGTGGCAGCTTGATTCCTTCATGACTTGGTCGATGACCAGCTAGGAGTCGCCCTAGATGTCAAGCCATCGCATACCCAACTCGATGGCGATGCGCAGGCTGTTGATGAGTGCCTCATACTTGGCCACATTGTTGGAGGGCAAATGGATGCGAACCATGTACCTCATGTGTACCCCAAGAGGCGAAACAAAGACCAGCCCCGCACCGGCACCTTTCTTCATCAACGATCCATCGAAGTACATCGTTCAGTACTCTTGGTCAATGACTGCTAGCGACATTTGGATCTTGATCCACTCTGCAACAAAATCAGCCAGCACTTGGGACTTGATGGTCATCCGAGGGGCATATGAAATGCCTTGACCCATCAGCTTGAGTGCCCACTTTGTGATTCTTCATGTGGCATCTTGGTTTTGGACGACCTCGCTGAGAGGGAAAGATGTCACGACAGTCACCAGATGTGACTCGTAGTGACGCAACTTTCTCTTGGTGATAAGGACGACATACAGTAGTTTCTGGATTTGGAGGTAGCGAGTCTTGGAATCGGACAAGACCTCGCTAATGAAGTACACAGGATGCTGCACTTTGAGGGCATGTCCCTCTTCTTCTCGTTCTACCACCAGGGCGGCGTTCTTGTATAGGAGTTTTGATGCCGCGCTTGGAGACGATAAAACCCTACAGCATACCCCTTGGGACCCTGAAAACGCATTTCTTAGGGTTGAGTTTGATACCATTTACTTAGAGTTTCGCCAATGTCTGCTCTAGGTCAGCTACAACCTGGTCAGTCCGTTTGGATTTGACCATAATATCGTCGACGTAGGCCTCGATGGTCTGCCTGATGAGATCCCCAAAACACTTGAGCATGCAGCGTTGGTACGTAGCCCCCGTGTTCTTTAGGCCGAACAGCATTGTGACATAGCAGAACGATCCGAATGGGGTGATGAAAGATGTCACGAGCTGGTTGGACTCTTTCATCATGATTTGATGGTACTCGAAGTACGCATCAAGGAAGCAAAAGGTTTCGCACCCTGAGGTCGAGTCGACTACTTGGTCTATGCGTGGCAAAGGAAACGGATCCTTTGGACACGCTTTGTTGAGACCTATGTAGTCAACACACATTCTCCATTTCCCACTCTTTTTTATACAAGAATGGGATTGGCTAACCACTCGGGGTGGTATACTTCCTTAATGAACCCGGCCGCCAAAAACTTCACAATCTCCTCACCGATTGCCCTGCGTTTCTCCTTGTTGAAGCGACACAGGCGCTGCTTCACTGGCTTGGAGCCTGGCCTAATCTTCAAGGTGTGCTCGGCGACTTCTTCGAAATGCATGGCATGTCCGAGGGTCTCCACGTAAAGATGTCTCTGTTGGCGCAGAGAGAAGTCAGCGAGCACACTTTCCTATTTGGAGGAAAGTGTGGTGCCGATGCTCACCACTTTGTCCTTGGAGCCACTGGGGTCTATGAGGACCTCCTTGGTGCCCTCTATAAGCTCAAAAGACCCGACCGACTGCTTGGGGTTGGGTGCTTCTTCGACAACCTCCTCCCTGATGGCCGCAAACTCTTTAGAGGCGACAATTGTCATGGCATGTTCGCAGGGCACTCGACCTCACACTCGTAGACGTGCTGGAAGGAGGTGCCGATGGTGATGACCCCGTATAGACCCGACATCTTCAACTTTAGATGGGTGTAGTTGGGGACGACCATGAACTTCGCGTAGCATGGACGTCCTAGGATGTCATGGTAGGTCCCGTGGAACCTGACCACCTTGAAGGTAAGGGTCTCCGTCCTATAATTGGTCAAATTCCTGAAGATGACGGGCAGATTGATCTGCCCAAGAGGCACGGCCCGCTTTCCAAGCATGATGCTGTGGAAAGGCGCCTCGATTGGCCGGATGCGTGATCGATCGATGCCCATGGCATCAAGCATTTCAGCGTACATGATGTTAAGGCCGCTGCCTCCATCCATCGGCACCTTGGTGAGCCGCTTCGTGCTGATGATCGGGTCGACCACGAGCGGGTATCTTCCGGCTGCAGGACGCCTTCTAGGTGATCAGTCTGATCAAAGGTTATGGCAGACTCCGACCATCGGAGGAAGGAAGGCGCGGCTTGGCTCAGCCGTATAGACCTCGTGATGCGCAAGCTTCCGGTGGCGCTTGGAGTCGTAGGCCACCGACCCTCCAAAGATCATGAGGTAGCCATCCAGCGTTAGCAATCCGCCACCCTTCCCCTCAACGTCGTCTGCGGCTGGCTTGGGCTCCTTCCTATGCTCCCCTTGTTGGAGCCTTCAAACAAGAACCACTTCATGAGGATGCAGTCCTTGTATGGTGCTTGATGGGGAAAGCATGGTTCAGGCATGGCCCTTTGAGCAGCTTCTCGAAGTGGTCCAGGGTACCCTCGGTGGGCTTTTTACCCCCTTGCGATCGGCAGTGGCCACGAGCGAGCCCTCGCGCCGCTGCTTGTTCTTCTTGTTGGGGCAGTTGGAGGAGCCTTCACCGGCGTCCTCATCCCGCTTTGCCTTGGCCTTGGGGCGGTCGAAAATCACCCCGACCGCCTCCTCGACCAAGGCATGGTTGGTGGCGATGTCGAGGAGCTCCTTGGTGGTTCACGGGCCCTTACGTCCTAGCTTGTGAACTAGGGACTCATAGGTGGTCCTAGATAGGAAAGCTCCTATGACATCGGCATCAGCGACGTTGAATAGCTCGTTGCACTGTAGGGAGAAGCGCCGGATGTACCCATGAAGAGTTTCCTTGGACTTCTATCGGTAGTTTTTTAGATTCTATGGGTTCCCAGGATGCGTGTATGTGCCCTGGAAGTTTCTCACGAAGATCTCTTTTAGGTCCGCCCAACTTTGGATTCGGTTGGGCGGAAGGTGTTCCAACCACGTTCGCGCCGAATCAGTCAGGAACAATAGAAGGTTGCGGATAATAAAATTGTCACTATCCGCTCCACCGGCTTGGCAAGCAAGCCGATAATCCTCGAGCCACAGTTTGGGGTTTGTTTCCCCGAAGTATTTCGTGATGTTGGTCGGTGGTCGGTACCGCGGTGGGAAGACGACATTGAGGATGTGTCAGCCAAAGGCCTGAGGTCCCAACAAGTCGGGGCTCGAGGTTTGGTCCTCGCCGCTGTCGTAGCGTCCGCTACGACAAGGGTGGTAGCTACGGCTAGCCTCCTCCCTCTCATCGCTGCGGGCATGCCGGCGGGCATCTAGGGTGTTGCGCGCATCATGATGGAGGTCGAGATGCTCATGCACCGGGGCCGCGACACGTAGCTTGCCGCCTCGCTACGCCTGGTGGACTGACACGCCCCTGTCGGGTCACTCTGAGGGTGCGCGCTGGCTGGCATCGAGCTTGCGTTGTTGGGACAGTGAGCTTTCAGCCTGCTGTGCCGCCGCACGCTCGAGTAGCGTACGAATATCGCGATGGGCCCGACGATCCTCGGGTGTCACGGTCTCCGGAAGCCCCCGGAGTAAGGCCGTCGTGGCAGCAATGTTTTGGCTTGCCCGGGTGAAGTGTGGGAGAGCTTTGTCGTCCGCAATGATCCTCTGGTGCACGTCGTGGGCCACAGCGTGCGCACGCCCACCGTCTCCATGGCGCTCGATCTCTCGCTCGAGCTCCGCTTGTTCCTGCTCGAGCTGGAGTCATGCTTCTTCGAGCTCTTGGTGCCGCGCCCTTAGCTGCTCTACCCGTAGAAGAGGTGGGGCCCCTACATCCCCCTCGACCTCATCGTTGAGGTCATCTGTTGGGGTAGCCCCTCCCTCATGGATGCTTTCAATGTATCCCTCGGGGGTACCTGCCATGAAATATTCTCGCGAGGGGTGATGGCTCCCCCTGCTGGAGTCAGAGTCGGAGGGCGACTTCAATTCTCCCGCGAGAAGGTCGTGGAAAGATTCCACGACATATTCGATCATTCCCACAAACTCGTCGTTCGTAGGGGATGGGGGCGTGCGCTGTGCCACAAGGTGGCCAACGGTCTCTGCGGTGTTGCGCAGACCGAATGGGAGCGTTGTCGGGGCGCTCTGGATGAGGTATTTTGGGGAGAGCGACTCTCCTCTGGCAAGCTACGTCATGACATTGGCGAACGAGAAGGTGAGGCGGCGCAGGTCCTCCTACGATGACCGGAGTCTCAGGAAGGCGCCAAGTTAGCGCTCTAACCTCCTGTAATCGAAGCTGAGGAGCTAGTCGCTCTCGGGGGAGTGGGCCTCTGGTGCGTGCAGCTGTAGCTCCTCAAGCGCCTCGGTGATCGCGTTAAGGCCGGTGGAGTGGAGAGGCTAGACGGCGGCGGGAAACTACGCCAACTCTCCCTCCATCGTAACGATGAAGTCTAGGTTTCCGAAGCACACGTGCGCGCCCGGGACCCAGCTGATGCCGTGACTAGCCATCCAAGGCCTAATGTGGATGTTGAGACGCGCAAAAAGCCCCTACCTGGCGTGCCAACTGTCGGTGTTTTCAGACCACCGACGAGTAAATTTGTATTTGCTTGTCTGGCTTGGATGATGTGCTCGGAGGACACAAGGGTTTATACTGGTTCGGGCGGAACCTCCCTATGTCCAGTTCGCTGCTGCTCATGTTATCGACATTTGGTTTACAGTAGGGGTTACAAACAAACGAGAGAGGGAGAGGATCCCAAGTCTCTGATGAAAGGAGTGAACGGGTGCTGAGAGCTCGCTTGCCACTCAGCCATGTGCTCGTGTCGTGCACTTGTGTTCCGGATCCTCCCTTTCATGGGGCGCCCTACTTCCCCTTTTATAGGCGAAGGAAAAAATGCGGGTTACAGAGGAGGAAAAGAAGAAGAACGAGAGAGAGAGAAGAAGGCTTCTAGGGTAGCCGGGTCCTTCTTCCCTTTATGCGGGTCCCACCGATCCTGTAGATGTCAACAGGGATGGCTCCATGTCGCGGCCATGTTCGTCACTAGCGCCAAGCGCAAGCGTCATCTGTCGGTCATGGCATTCCACTCCGTCCCGGCGGACGTCGTGGTGAACTGACGCGTCTGTCAGCGTCCGTATGAGGATTAGGCAGAACAGCACCGGCACGTCCGACACTGTTCTTGATGTGAATCCCCAGGTTACATCGAGGCGTGCCAGCCTCTTCCCTGGCATCAGAGTTTTGACCTAGGCCCATACGTTTGGACCTGGAGTGGTTAGCGACGATATGGGTCCCCATCGGACGAGACAGAACTCGCGTCCTCGAGGTCGTACGAGACGGAGCCCACGACCTTGGGCGGGACGGAAATCGCGTCCTTGGGGTCGAGCGAGACGGAGCCCGCGGCCTGGAGGTCGGGCAAGACGGAGCCCGCGGCCTCGAGGTCGGATGAGACAGAACCCACGGCCTTAGGCGAGACGGAACCCACGTCCTTGGGGTCGAGCGAGACGGAGCCCGCACCCAAGGGGTCGAGCGAGATAGAGCCCGCGGCCCTGGGTCAGGCAAGACCTTTTAATACGTCTCGAGCCATCCGGGAAAGTCAGCGTGGGCGCTAACTTTCTTGCTTTGGGTATCCCTAATATCGATATCCGACAGTAGGCGATGTCCCCGTCGACAACGAGGCGCTAGTGGTGACTTTGTGAATCTCAAGATCTGCCGGCTTAGTCCTTCGGAGGTGTTCATTGGGGTAGGGTTTGCATACGCGTGTTCATACAAGTGAGTGTGTGTACTTATTGTAGACGTCGTACGGTGTAATTCTCAAAGAGAGAGAGAGGGAAAGAAAGGTACATAATATGGTTCTTTATGAACTGAATTGTTTAGATCAGTTGGAGCTTTGCTTATCAGCTAACGACTTATTTTAGCCAATACAAACAGCACTATAGACCTGGCGTGAAAAGTTCTTGTCTCGTGTGCGCACCATGCCGTTAGAAAAGGAAGGTTGACCTTTGGAGCTTCATACATAAGGGCAGACATGCAATAACCAAACAATAGAGGTATGAAAATGTAACAGCTCGAGACTGAACTGTGATGAGAGATTTGCGACGACCCCCCAAATGGGGAAAACCAGAGCTAATCCAAACCCCCGTCGATCCCTTCCAAATCCCATCTCCGATCCAATGCCTCCCACCGGCGACGACCCATCGGCCTCCGCCGGCATCTCCTTCCCCGACGCGGATGGCGGCGGCGGCGATTCTGAAGACGGCGACTTCGCCGACGCCCACCTCCTCGACCCCACCGATCCGGGCCTCCCCAACCCCACCACCTCCTCCGCCACCGGCCTGCCCCACGCGATCCCTGCGGCCGGGAGCGGCGGCGGCCCGGTCACCTCCGGCAACGGCGGGGAGCGGCGGCCCCTGTTCCAGCGCCTCTGGACCGAGGAGGACGAGATCGTGATCCTCCGCGGCTTCGCGGAGTTCACCGCCGCGCGCGGCACGGCGTTCGCGTCGCACCAGTACGACACCGACCCCTTCTACGAGGACATGCGCCGCCGCCTCCAGCTCGACTTCTCCAAGAGCCAGCTCGTCGAGAAACTCCGCCGCCTCAAGCGCAAGTACCGCAATTGCGTCTCCCGCCTCCGCGAGTCCGGCGCCACCTTCACCTTCCGCTCCCCGCACGAGCAGGCCATCTTTGAGATTGCGCGCAACATCTGGCGCCCCACAAATAAACACGGCCGCGATCCCTCGGCCGACTCTGACGATGAAGACGCCGCCGCCGCGACACAAGTACCTGCCAACATCAGCCCCAACGGAGAAGTCAAGTCCCCGTCCTCTGCACGGCAGCGTCGCCGCAGGCGGGTGACGGAATTCAACCCTGCCACTGGCGCCGCCCCTGCCACAAACATGTTGCAGCCCCCTCAGCCAGTGCAATTGTCTGTGTCAGTGCCTGTCAAGATGGATGACTCCCTCCCAGCACAGCCCCAGACTCCAATGCCAGTGATGGTGACCATGGATGGCTCAGAGCCTCTCAGGTTGCCAGTCGTGTCGCCTCAATCAGGAATTTCTGATGCTGAGAAGACTTGCCTGACTCCTCTATTTAAGGAGATGATACGCGCAGCGATAAATGTCGGAGCAAACCCTTTTGGTGCAAAACTGCCTGAGCCGCCACTTGGGTTGCCCATGGAAGGGGAGAAGTGGCGGAAGCAGCGGATTCTGGAGCTGGAGGTGTACTTGAAGAGGATCGAGCTGCTGCAGGATCAGGCGAAGGCAACGCTTGAGGAGCTCAAGTCCTCGACCCCAGGGACTTAATCCATGATAAGATGAGATCTCTTTCGTTTTAGGATTCTTGCTCTGATTCTTAGTGTAGATGCTTAGGCATTTTTGCATATTTTACGTCCATAAAAGAATATTGTTAACCTGGTTGGGGCCTGGAACTAGTTTATTTATTGTTCTATATGTTCATGTGACATTAGCTTCCATTTATGATCTTCTTTCTTTATAACATAGGTTCATGGTCCTTTGTTTACTGTGGTAGCGGTATGCTTTGAGTGAACAGTAAGGTACCCTATAGAAAGATGAATTATTGCAATCAATTTATTAAGATTACATATTATTGTTATTTTTTGTATTGGACCATTGATTTCGTATTCACTTTTGTGTCTGTCGTCAGCGAATTGTTATGATTATATCGAAGTGTCAAACTGGTTTATAATATTGATGACGAATAGACTTGTTTTAGAAAGGTCATGGAACTTGTATAGGGTAAAAGCGCATGATCTACGGATCTTCTTGAGAAAGGAAATACAAGTGAGTGGAAGTTCGATTCGTGTTGATAATGGTTATGCCCCCCCCCCCCCTTTTTTTTTTAAGATGCAGCCTTACAGTGTCATATATGCTTATTCCTCAAAGCACTGCAATTCTGGAGATATATGCCTTTGTGTGCATCAAATCTGTCATATATGCTTATTCCTCAAAGGCACTGTAATTGTTATTGGCAGATCCTTCTGGTCTGGTCTGGTCTATGCCTCCACGTGCTTATCTTCCCTCTCCCCAGTTCTGCTCTGTTATTGAAGACATGGGAGTAAACTTCATTTGCTTGATGGTTAACTCAGGAAACACCATTTTATAGTTCGCTGTGAGAGGTTCAATTAATGGATGGTGGACGCTATTTTAATTTCGGCATGGGTTGTGTTGTTTTCCTTCCAAAGCTCCCCATGTTAATTGATTAATAAGACTGAATTAACTGGATTCTATATCCTTGTGACTTTCAGCAATACATTTTGTTGGATATGTGTTCACTTGTGGCGCTATGGTTTCTTCATGGCTCCCGTTAACCATGCCATTGTTTGCTTATTCGTTGTCTTTTGTAAAAATTTGCAAGTCCATCATTTGATGTTCCAATGTTCGAACAGGTTGTGAGACGATTTTCCCTCACCCTTTTTAATTTTTGCCAGTCCAACATTCGAAATTGGAAGATATGTCCACTTGGCTGGTGACTTCAATGGGGCATTGCAAGTTTTGTTACTAGTGCTACGTACCGCCTATGATATCACAAGTTCTTCGCTTGGTTGTTGCTTGAAGCGTGGCCTTGCAACCCTATACTATGCGATCAAGAGCAAGAACCGCTGCGCATCTCTATCTGACTAGCTGCTGAGAGCAGGGCTGGACCCTAATGGTGTGCAAGTTCGATGATCAAACTCCACAGTCCACACCTGTTTGCTTGGCTCTTGCTAGGGAAGAGAATGGGTTAAGAATGTTGCTTTGACTTGTGGCCAGGCTGAAATTTTTTTCTATACATACCATGTTCGCTCGAACTTATCAGCCATGGTACAGGCTCTATGAAACTTGTGATTGATAAAGTCATCACATTCTATACTTTATTCTTTATTTATGGGCCCACTGATCTTGTGGTTGATAAAGTCATCACAGGTGTAGCATCGGTGGGAGTTGCCTACCACTAAAGAGATTATTCTCTGATAGTATTGGGCCTGTTCGGTAAGACTAAAAAATACTGTTCACGGTGATTGTTGTGAGAGAAAAATGCTGTTGTGGCAGAACGTAAACAGTGATTTCGTGAGGTGGCTGGCCGAACACTGACATTATCATGCATGCGGACCTGGAGACTCGAAACCAATTATTCAAATAGCCATGTTTCACCACAATCAATTGAACGAAATGACCCTCAGTTTCCTCTTTTTATGTAATTCTATTCTAGTAGCAAGTCCTTAAGTTTTCCCATGCAATACACATACAATAGGTTGTGCTGTGCATAGATGGGCTGCTGCTGGTGGTTTGTATCCACCACTACTATAAAAATAGATGTTGTAACACTCTTGTAACTTGCTATACACTACTATAAAAATAGCTGATGTAACACACTCTTGTAACTTACTTGCTATACACTCTTGTAGCCATCAATGTGCTACATAGTCTCTATAGGAGCATAAAACTATCGTCCCGTTCGCTTGGCTTATAAGCCGTACTTTTTCAGCCAACGAACAGTATTTTTCTCTCACAACAAATCAACCAATAGTACTTTCAGCCATGGCTTATCGGCCAAGCGAACAGAGCATATATCATTTATTGAGTATAAGAAATCGGTTAGTCGTTGTATCGAAAAATTATTATCCAAAATTCATATTATGGGAGAAAGCATTTCCATTGTCGCCCAAACAATGTATTTTTTTCCTTATATTCAATGTATACTTATAACCCCGTACTAATGTGTATATTAACAATAAAATCAAAGTTGATTTAGTGTGGCAATACCTATAATACTATATGCATTGACCTTTCCTTTTTTTTCTTTTTTTACTCCATTCGAAAAGCCAAAACGTATTATAATTTGGAATGGAGGGAGTGATTTTTTTTTAAAAAAAAGTCTAAATAACTATCTGTATACATAGATTATGTCGAGTTGGAGAAGCCGAAATTAGGTAAATATAAATATTGGTGAAGGTTTTGGATGTCTAAGGTCATTGTGAACATTTCACTTGATTATTATATGTCACCTTTATCATTGCTACACCCATCTCCAAACGGATGCATTTTCTAGGTTTGATCTAATAAGTCAGACTATTTAAAATTTGTCAGATTTTATCGAAAAATATTATTAATATTTATGATTCTAAATAAATATACTGTAAAAATATAGAATTGAATATTTTAAATCGCCTGCCCAGAAAGATGACACTCCATAATTACCTTCATACACTTGCTAAAATTCGTGTCAAAACATAGGTTAGCAGAATCGTGCCTGCGGTTCAGCAATTTGTGCGAGCCCAACGGCCATCAGACTGACCCAACTCCGCAGCATCAGCCATCGGAGGAATTTTTAACTTTTTGCCATCCTTACGGATGACACTCCTTCGTTTACCATTTTTATACGCGCTCCTACACAATTACCATCGAAAACAGTGAACCTCCTACGTATTTACCATTTTTGCTGACATGGCACGCCAGTGGACACGCCAGCGTGACAGTGAACCTGAGAAGGCCTACAGAGTATGTGAAATGACCTATTTACCCCTGTTGCTTCTCTCCCTCTACTCGCTAACACATGGGCCCCACACGTCAGCTTTGTCTTCAACCTCCAGCCACGGATGGGAGCCAGGCACCTCCAGCTTTGCCTTCGTGATGCCTGGCCAGTCCTTGTAATCTTTCCATCTTCTTTGCGATTACATTGGGCAACTGTGAGCACCTCTTTTTTACGAGCCGTCAATTTTTCATTTTAGCAGTAGTTGCACAAAGGAAGGTCTAAACTTGATAACTTACTATTTTAACAGGCTATTCAGAGCTGGCTTAACATCCCTATGGAAGATATCTTGGTATATCCTTAAACATTTCATTCACTAGTTCTCCCACAAAAAGTTTGTTCCGTTATGTATTTTGTGAATTCTTTCTCTAGAAGCAAATTATCCATTTATTTACTAGTATCATGATGATTGTAGTAGAATATAACACAATGAAGAAAGAAAGAAACCATAGGAAAAGTTTTGCAATTCCTGGCTAACCTGCATAAAGTTCTATTTGGAAACTGATGTAGCAGTGATTATCGTATGTATACAGGAAACTTGATATGCAAGTAAATCACATAGTTCAACAAGTCCTAAGCATGAAATAGAAAAAATATATTTCATTATGCTGATGAACGACATGGATCGTTGTCCTTTAGGTGGTATTGCCACATACTGGAGGATCACATAAAGCAGGATTCAGAGTGGTTTACTCAAACAATAAAGGAGATTTTCACTTGGATGGGGCATTCAACGTCATATCTTATGATGTACTCCCTCCATCCCAAATTGTAAGTCATTCCAAGAATCTTGGAGAGTCAAAGTTTTTCAAGTTTGACCAAATTTATATGACAAAATAATAATATTTATCATACCAAGTAAGTATCATTAGATTTTTCATTAGTTATATTTTCATATTATACCTATTTGATGTCATCAATCTTTGTGTTTCTCTCTATAATTTTAGTTAAACTTGAAAAAGTTTGACTCTCCAAGATTCTTGGAATGACTTACAATTTGGGATGGAGGGAGTAGTTCCCAAGATACAAAGCACACTTCTGGATTTGGATTTCAAGGTAGAATTTTTGTCTTATACTTCATTCCGTTTAAGGAGAAATGGAGAACAGAATATGCCCAAAGAACTATTTTTTTGAATAGGATTGTGTAGATATTAGCAATCCACATGCCAGAAACATGGTGTGAGCTACTGGTCCCCTTTATACTACTATTGTTACTACTATCACTACTACCTCTCCTTTTTTTTATCCTCTTACCTTTTGTTAGGGTTTCATCTCTAGTATATACCCTAACTTGCTTGGGACTAAAACACTTTGTTGTTGCTGTTCATTTCATTTGAACTTGAATTTGGGGAATTGTGTTTTCGATAATTTATTCCTCATTTCGTAGGTTTTGTTCAATATCTAGCTATTTAATGCAAACACAATAGCACACTTTTCCTGTTGAACAAGTCATTTTGAAGCATACTATGTTCACTACATCTCCAGAAGATTGATTTTACACCTGAATGGATATTTGTTGCGGAGCATAATCTTAAATTTGTGGTAGTATAGGAGCATCAAACTCGAGTAGATAAACAAGAGTTTGCATGTAGATTAGAGATTGCTTGGCTGTGACTGGAGCTTTCTTTTGTGGAACTTGATTTCAGCACTGGACGGAGTGATTTTTTTTTGGGTGTGTCTTAAGCATCATTTCTATATTAAGAGTACTGCTGCTGTCTTTGTAGGGTGGATTAGTATAGCTAGTTATTGAAATTACAGATACTTGGGGGATTGACTTATCACTTGATTGCACCTGAAGAAATGAGATTTCAACTAAACCTTCAGAAAAAAGGATCAACTACATTTCATAGAAATTTTTTGACTTCTTAGAAATACAATGATGTGCTGACATCTTCCATTTTGCATGAATGTAACAACTATTCGTCTTCTGATTGCAATGAATTTAACCACCAAATAGTTGTATGCATAATCTATCTATAACCTCTTTTAAATGATTTTCATCCAGATTGTTATAGCTGATGAATCACATTTTATGAAGAATGGCCAAGCGAAGAGAACGATTGCTTCACTTCCTGTTTTGCAGGTTTGGTGTTTCTTATGTGGACCTTTTTTCTTTGTGAGCATAAATATTATGTGCCCTAATTTGGACCAGTAGATATTGGTGTTGTGAAGTATATGTGGATTGCCCACCTCTTCCCAATGGCTTAAGCTTTTGGGTTCATCTGGTTGGCGCATGAAACATAACATGGTATCAAAACCAGAGGTCTCGAGTTCGAGTCCTGGCAGAGGCGTCATTTAAGTCCTCCACTCCTTTATTTCTACGTTTGTGCCTTGTATGTGGCTGCACGTGAGTGGGAGTGTTGTGAAGTATATGTGGATTGCCCACTCTTCCCAATGGCTTAAGCTATTGGGTTCATCTGGTTTGTGCATGAAACCTAACAGTTGGTAAGGTACTACACCTCATCAAAACAAAATTCGTGATTCTTAGATCATTAGTGTAAAGACCACACTGAAGAGGGCTGAACGGTGACTACTGAAGGTGGGCTTTAGGATGGGTGAGCCAGGGTGATACCACATACCAGACCAGGGTTGTTTAGAATTTAGGTCTCAAAAAGTTTCTTTTTGAACGAAAAAGGTCTCAAAAAGTCTAACTCATTCTTTACTTATAACAGCAGACCACCATCCCTCATCTACTGTATGGTTGTCTCCTAACAAAATCTCTAAACCAGATCTTGTCTTTATCTCTTATCCCTGACAAACATTTCTCTGACTCTCGAGCAGCTTATCTATTAGTTAAACAATAACCAACTAACCTGGGAGTGTTACTACAGCACCATGCAATATGATTCACAATTTCACCTGAACAATACAACATTACAACTGCTCATAACACATGTTGGGATACTTGCCCACTTATTTCATATATTTTTCTAGCAAACAGAAGTTCCAAACTTTCACAGAGGACTGCATGGTTCTGGTCTGATTGTGATGAATTTTTCCAGATAGTCTTGTGCTCTTGTTAGGTCCTGGTTTCTGAAGGCCAAAGTTTTTTTTTTTTGAGTCCATTATTCTTGTTTTAGGAAACATCTTGTTACTGCCTGATTAGGTGACCAATGATATCTTCTACCCAATGGATGCAAGAATTTGCAGAACCAACTAATTGTGATTTACAATCACAGAAAGCTCAATATGTTGTTTTGCTTAGTGGAACTCCTGCTTTGTCTCGCCCAATTGAGCTCTTTACTCAGGTAAATTTTGTTTCCATAGTTAGCTGCATATATTTAATGCTCAAAAGTAGAGTGACAACTACCTTTTCTGTATATCCAGATCCAGGCCTTGTATCCTACAGTGTACAAGAATGTTAATGAGTATGGCAATAGATATTGCAAGGGTGTAAGTACTAGATTTATCAAATTGCTTTCTTCATTTTCTGTTGCCAATTGTGACTAATTACGACATGACTTTGCAGGTTTTTTTCGGGTTGTATCAAGGTGCTAGCAATCACGAGGAGCTGCATAATTTGATGAAAGCAACTGTCATGATCCGTAGGTTGAAGAAAGATGTCCTTTCACAGTTGCCTGTTAAACGTAGACAACAGGTAGCCTTGTGGGTTTTTTTATAATCAACATAAGAAATATACATTAATTTTATTCTGTAAATTAGAAACATTCGATCAGTTCAAATCTGAGAATCCGTCTGTAGTAAATTTGAATTTTGTTTAAATCAACAGTTAAAGGTCCTTTGATCACTAGCATAGACCTTTCGAATCAGTGCCTCATTCGTAATTGTTTTCTGAACCTTTCTATGTTGGCTATATGCTTGTTTCTTTGCAATGCTTAAACTGTAACATTGAGAAGATCTGTTGATTCTTTTTGACGATCTTGCACAGTGAGTCAGTAAGATAACCTTTAGGATGTAGCTTTTATGTGAGCTTAGTTCCTGTTATACTGATATTTTTCTTGACTACACACAGATCTATGCTTAATCATTTAATTTTCGTCAACCTTTCAGGTCTTTCTAGATTTAAGTGAGAAAGATGTGAAAAATGTCCGTGCTCTGTTTATTGAGGTATTATCCATTTTATTCTTTGCCTGCAAATCATATATTGTAGAATATGAGAACACAACCAGTTTTAGGTAGCTAAACCTATCTGCATTTCATATAACCACATTATATGGTATCGTATGTAATTGTTTGCACCAGTGAAGATCTTTCACATGGCGTACTGGTTTAATCAGCAGTGAGTTATATGACTGTAATTTAACTAATCGAAAGGTACAAATTGTGAAAGCTAACTAGTTATTTGTTCTCACATTGTTCTAGAAAGTAAAGTTATTGTTGGAATTTTTTCCTTTGCAAGTTGCTATGGTGCTTTTGAAAAGTCTAATCTTCATTTTTTATATAAACTCAAACAGAGGGAAAGTATGTATTGCACTTAGTTTTCTTGCTGTACCTCTGCATGAATGCATCAGCACAACCATTGAAGTTACAATTTTACTTTAAGTAATTCTGAAACGGTGTGCATTTTGTTAGTTGGAGACTTTGAAGATCAAAATTGAGTCCTCTGACTCCAAAGAGATGATCGACTCTCTCAGATTTGCTTACCAGAATATTGTCAATAAGGTAATCTGAAAGTGCACCCCTTTATGATCCTATATACACTTGGTAGGTATTATTTTCTAAGTATTTTACTTTCTTAGTTACTAACTTACTATAAACCAAGACATGTAACTCTGCTAAAGCTGAAGTGTATTCTTACCATTTTTGAGGTACCCTTATCTTGGCATGTGTAGTGACTTTTAGTTATAAAAGTTATAAATTCTGCATCTTTCCAGTTCAAGGTTCTGTTGGCTTGTGACATGTAACTGAATTAGCCAATTTAGTAATTCCAAATTGTAGTTCTAAAATCTTTGGAGAGGTTATTTGTTCATTGGAATATCCATGTCAATTTCGTCGTCTTTCTTTTCCGCTCTTCTATGTGGTATTGTGGTGAAGCTCAACATTGAAATCAGGAGAATATTCCTTTCTATATTAACATATTAACATCATATTCAACTTTTGTTATTTGCACTTGGTTTGAATATTGATTCATGTTATTCATTTTTCTGTCATTTAGCTTACTGTGATTAGTCTGTATTTGTGCTTGTCTGGAAGTATGATTCTATTTTTCCTAATCACAGATCTATACTGATTCAGCTGTAGCCAAAATTCCAGCTGTGTTGGATTTCCTGGGTACTATGATTGAGGTGATCACCTGATATTATAATTCTATATATTTGTCAAATTACCCTTTTATTCTACCCTTGTGCTGGAATGTGCTAGTTAGTGCAGGTTCATTATTCCAAATGAGGATTATATTTTCACTTGCTGAAGCTGATAATGCTGTCGAGTTATCACCAATTGCCACTGACCTATACATGGCCCTCACAATTCTCCTGTGTCCCATTTTCTTTCATTGGGGATCACATTTTGACAGTGTATAATTTGAAAAAAGAAACAATATCCCTCCTATTCAAATTCTTTTTAAGCCAACTTGATTTTGTTGTATCATTGCATCAATAAACATACCTCCCCCCCACCACCACCACCACACACACACACACACACACACACATTGTTCACAGATTCCACTACGGATGTTTTATAAAAACCAACTTGATTCAACTTTAGTTAGATCTCAAAGTTGTTTTGGGAGGTTACAATAATGTTGCATTGCCAGGAATGGGCCATCCTTCTATGAACTGGCCCTCAAATTCCTTTTTTATCACATAAATGACAATGGTCTGTTGGCCCATTATTCTCATTTTAAATATGGTACAAAAACTTACAAACATATTTTTGTCTTTACAAGCAATATCTAAATTCTTTGCTTTACCATCTACATCCAGGCAGGTTGCAAGTTCTTAATATTTGCTCATCACCAACCCATGATTGATGCCATTGAGCAACATCTTTTGGTAAGAATCTAATAATGTATTTGATGTTTTACTCGTTTATGCTACACGTGGACCTACTATTTGCCACCATGTTTCAGAATAAGAAAGTAAAGTGTATCAAAATTGATGGCAAGACACCTTTAACTACAAGACAAACCTTAGTCACAGATTTCCAAGAGAACGATGACATCAAGGCAGCAGTGGTATGTTTTACTTATTCATATTCTATTTTGTACGCCCCCCCCCCCCCCCCCACCCCACAATACAGAAAGTCACAAAAATACTTTAATGTAAACACTAAAGACACTAGGCCCATAAACTAATCTATCTGCCTAACACTTATTACTGCGTGTGCATATTTAGCATTTGGGGATGCACACAAACATCGAAGAAATAAATAGAGAAAAAACAAAGAAAAAACTCACCTGCTGCCGCCAGAGACGGAGTTCGCTGGTGTTAGGGTTCGGGGTTCCCGGGGTGTTCCATGGTTTCTGGGCTTAGAAGGGGTCGCTGGGGAGGATGCTGGACTGATGGTTGAGATGGCGGTGGGGGTGCTGCTCACTCTGGCTGTGGGAGAGGCCAGTTGGGCGTGGGAGGTTGACTCCTTGGATACAGAGAAGTGTTCTGATGAAGGTTCGAAAACTATGTGGTTAATGAACTGACAATTAGCTCTGTTGGTTGAGGGTGTGGATGTACACCCAGGCCACCTCAAGTTTGAGTCCTCGGCAAGCTAAACTTTGGTGCCTATTTTCTTCTCATTATAAAGCTGCCTAGTTACTCCTAGGTTGGTGTAGTTCCTTTCGAACATTTGTAATTGACAGTCAAAATTTAGTCCCTGTTTGGCATAGCTCTAGCTCCCAGCTTCACCTCAAATCTGAAAGTTTGTTTGCTAAAATCGAGACCTTAAAGTCTTTTTTTTTCTTTGTCTAGAATAAAAGAAAACAGTTCACCCATACAACTTAGGTGCATCCACAGCTCTAGCTCCACAGATTTCTAGAGCTAGAATTACCCAGCTCTGCCAAATAAAGCCTACATATATGGTATTATCCAATGTTCAAACCATGCGGGCAGGTTATATAGATTTTCCTGGAGTGTTAATGGGTACAATCTAATGTGAGTATAACATACCAGTTATCCATCAAAGCCGGAGGCTATGGGATAACTTTGACAGCAGCGAGCACAGTAATCTTTGCTGAGTTGTCATGGACTCCTGGGGACATCATTCAAGCTGAAGATCGTGCTCATCGGATTGGTCAGGTGAATATCAGGCACATTACTTTGTAGCCAGCAGAGTCCTTTGATTCTTTTTTGTTGTATTATTTATTTGGTGGGGCTGCAATTTTGTTGTTGAAGTCTTCTTTGAATATTTATAAACTTTCTGTTGATAATTTGTTATTATTGTTTTATTTGATGGTACTGTGATTTTATTGTTGAAGTCTTCTTTGAATATTAATATACTTTCAGTTGATAATTTGATGTTCCACTTATAACAGCAGACGCATTCTTATTTTCTTCATGATTCCAGGTTTCATCAGTCAACGTATATTATCTTCTCGCGAACGGTACTGTAGATGATCTTATGTGGTATGTCCTGAACTTTGCTTTCCGTACTAAATGTGGCGATTTAGGTCATGTACTCAGCATAGGTCTTTTGTTGCTCTGGTTTTGTTTCCCAGGGACGCCGTTCAAGGCAAACTTGAGAATCTGGGGCAGGTTCTGAATCTCTCAAACCGGCATCTGAGTTTTTTTTTAAACCATGATTGACGCCATGAGTTGAGTTGGACTAAGGAAGCAACAATCTTGTTTTTGTTTTGTCAATTCATTCAGATGCTGGACGGGCAGGAGAACACGCTGGATGTTTCCCAGATTGATTGCAGGCCAAGTCCCTCGAAGCAGCGGAAGGCACTGGACGGCTAGGAAAACGAAGTATTTAAAGGTATTCATTTCAATAATATTATTGTTTTAAAAACATAAAAATCACATGGAATTCACGAATTCAGCCCAAAACAAAACAAAAGCATCCTAGGCGCTCTCTCCCTCCCTACCGATGGCCCAACAAGAAGGCCCAGTTTCCGGTGGCCCAACTTCTCCCCCGCCACTCCGCCAGGTCCCTGTCACGCACGCCGCACAGCAGAACACGGACGCCGCACGCGCCGTCGCGCGACATTGCCCGCTACTTTTCCCCAAACCCTAGCGGCTAGCGGCGGCGGGACTCCGGCGACGGCGCGTGGCGGCTGCAACGGCGTGCGCTGGGGCGGCGGCCGCATCTGGCTCGGGCGGCTATTAGGTTTTATGCTGTTAATTTCTTTTTTGGCAGCCCTTTGTATTTTGAATACCCATCCTTAAAATTCTGAGCCCGCCTGCCGATGAGCAAGAAGAGGAAGTCTCTGAATCCAGCCAACTCATTGAAAGACAGCGAACAAGTGTAAGCGTGTTGCCCAATTGTCATTTTACTAGTCTCTCCAGTTACGATTTGTGATGCACGCAGCTGCTGCTTATTGTTCTGTTGCTAATTCATTTACTGTTCTGTCCTTGAGCAGATTAGCCTCAGATTTCATCAGAGGAGACGATCTTGATGACCTATTATCGAAGCTTGTCAGGTAGCACCTGCTATTCTCTCGCCTTTTGTTTTTCTGTGTTGCTTCATTCTCATGTTGACAAGGGCGTAAAATGTATTTTTCCTTCTTCTGTAGGAGTGTGGAGAGTGCCAAGGCTTCAAGGGGAGGCTTACCAGAAAAGATATGGATGAAGGTATCATTATCCTTACCTTGGTTTCACCAGCTTTTTACCGTCATTGTTGGCAGTCTGTTCTGTTCTCCTGAGCAAGCTCAGTAGAATGCAGCTTCTCTCTCTCTTCCTCGCATTTTACGACTGTTTCAACTTGCAGCAACAATTTGCTATCGGGGTCAATGATGTCACACGGGTTCTCGAGCGAATGCCGCATTCTGTTACTGCTTCTCATTCTACTCAAAGGTCTAGTGAAGCACCAACTGTCTCAGGCCGACGTCAAGCTCCTTTGGTGCCATTGCAGGTTAATTTTTCTTTCCTAGTTTGCTGCTGGTGTACCTCTATAGGCAGTCTACAATGGAATTGTATTTCCATTTCCATTGTTTGTATATATGAGGTGCAAGGAAGTGGCTTCTTAGTCGCAGCATGTACTGGATTAACTGCACAATATTGTACCATTTTGATTTTATCAAAGAGAAAGACATCAAGTAATTTTTTCTTGAACTTTGGCCACCTCCAACTTATCTTTTGTTACATACTGTGATATAAAGCCTTAATAATCAATTCTTGCATCAAATATATGCCGCCTTCTCCAAAGTTCAAACGAAGTCATTTAAACTGTTTTATTTTACCATGTATAGCTTATTCTCTATCAGCTCCATACGCAACAATAAAATGAGCCAATTAAGGATACATGTTGATCATGTTCAACCAAGAGCAAAGAAGAAGGGCGAATTCAAGTGTCACATACATCGATGACCACAGTTTTTGTGACGAACACTGAAACTGACAAATATTTCTTATCTTATTAATGCAACATTGCAGGCTGTCCTTGTAGCTGCTGACTGCAACCCCAAATGGTTAACAAAACACATACCAACACTGGCATCTACAAGGCAGGTACCAGTGTTGTGCGTGAAGGACAAGAAGGAAGGCTCACTAAGGTTAGGTCATGTGGTGAATGTCAGAACTGCGCTTGCCATTGGAGTAAAGGTGAGCTTGCTTTCTTTTCTCATGGATTCTGATAAACTTATTTGTCTAGAAAGCATTCCTGAGACCTGTCTTCAACTGCTTATTAGGCCAGAGATAGCATAGTCAACAAGACTATTGATGAGATCCTGAAGGATAGTAAGCTGGTTGGCAATGAAGTAACACCAAGTCCAGTAACATGTTTGGACTAAAAAGCTTGTACTTCTGGGCGTGAGACATCCCAGAATCATCTCATAGATGGGTTAACATGGACATAGAGCAAAGAAGTTTTAGAAGGGATCGAGTATCTTAGCAAATTGTGGCAATATCAATCTAACCCTGACATTTGGAGGACTTTTTTCAGAAATTAGTCATGGGAAATAGGACAGGCTATTTGTTTGGTCCGTGCGACATTGTTTGAATAGTGAACCTAGATGCCCATTGTGATCTTGATTTTCTGCTGTGTCCTGCTCTACTTATAAAACTCCATTGTAAAAACTCCAATGTAAAAAGATGTTGGAATCCTTGTTTATTGGGTACAACTTTTTCTTGAGGCTCTACAACGGCCCATTATTTTTTCTTGTTTTGCTAGCAGTTCTGGTTGTGTTGGCTTATCGTGTGGTCACTAACATTGTGTTGGCGATTGTGGGCTAGTGTTGTTATATGTTTTCGTTTTTGTATCTATCTGTTTATTCCTTCTTTGTTATACACTAGACTGACGCTTTAATGTGTTCTCTTTTCTTTAAAGAAAAACATTGAAGGCTAAAGAATATAGGAGTAGGAAACATTCTCAATCTATCACTACATCACGACACAGATCGTTTATTTGTCGAGAATCAGCCAGCAAAAAGTTATTAAATAGGTACTCCTTCCGTTCCAAACTGTAAATCGTTCTAGATTTTCTAGATATATTATAATACTTAGATATGTATATATTATGTCTAGATATATAGGTAAAGATACATGTCTTCTTGCCACTCTTGAAGTAGCGTGTCTGAGAAAACCAGGAGAAAATATGAAACAATATATAGCTCAACAAGTGAGACATGCATGTGCAATGTAGTGTACTTTCCAAAAAAAAGAGAAAATAATACTATATTATATGCTTGTCCATCTTGCCATTCTTGAAGCAGCTAGCGTGACGAGACTTTAGACGTAGCACTCGTAGAGCTTGATGTCCATCTGCAGCCTGAAGTAGTACAAGCCCTCGAAGGTGTCGGTGCGAAGGGTGGCGATGCCGCGCGCCATGAAGAAGTCGCCGGTGCCACCGACGACGGAGATGTCCCGCGTCTTCTCGGCGATGATGTCGGCGCCCATGAGGTTGAGCGTGCCCCTGTGCGCCGTGGAGTTGAACACGAGCGAGAAGGCGAACCACGCGCTCGGCGATTCCTTGTTGTCGTAGAAGTAGAAGCCCTCGGCGCGCGCCACCGGCTCCGACGCCAGCTCGTGCCCCGCCGTCACCACGTCGTTGAACACCACCACCTCGCCGAAGTAGCTGTCGTTGACGGACACCGACCTGCTCAGCAGCGTCGGCTGCGCCGCGACCGCCGACGTCGCGTTCGCCGTGTTGGTGCCGTCGTAGAGGATGTCGTGGTAGTAGACCGTCATCTTGTGGCACGGCTCGCCGTCGGAGCTCGAGACGAGCTTCTTGCGGCCATGGGCGACGTCGCCGGAGGTCAGCCCAAGCAGCAAGATGACGACACTGATCAAGCTAAGCTTGTAAGATGGCGTGAGGCCCTGCATTATTACTGTTAATATAATCGAAGGGTGCAACTCTGTATATAATAATGTCAGTGCTATAGAGAGACTTAGAGAGGCTTAAGCAGCTAGCTAGTTACTGGAGCAGCTAGCTCTCCTGTTTGTATTGTGTGTGATCTTGAGCCGTGCATTGCATATTTATAGAGCTGTTGTATATAGGAAGTGATCATATACAATCGAGGGCCCATTTTTTAAATACTCGATCTCGCCCTGGACTTCACTGGCTTGGAGCACGATGCTCTTTAGCCGCTTAGTTCAGGGCTGCTTTAGTGTTTGCTGCGGTGCTTGTTCCTCATTACGGTCGCTAAGTAGGCTTCTGTAATCACAACCATGTGAGCTTTGGGGGTGTTTGGCTCGGTAATCACCAATTACTGTCCAAGCTTTGTATTGTTAAACTCTACTTCAGCTTAATGAAAAATGTGCTTCGGCACAGTCGCAAAAAAAGATACTTGGATCTCATATTCATCTCATTCTACGTGCGTGTGGATGTGGATCGATGTGTAAGTTACTTTATAAGTTTCACCCTAACCCTAACACATATGAACTGAGGTAGATCCGAGGACATTCAAACAAACCCCGCGTTCGAATTGTTGCGGAACTGGTTTGAACGATGTTCTGAGTAAAAAGGGACAGAAGCGATCAGAATACACAGGCATATCAGCATCTATGCATGGTTGGTACGGGTACCATCTCAATATGACGTACGCGTGACTTTATTATTATTATAGGTAGCTACATCACATATAATGAAAATGACCATTCAAATTATTTGCTGCCCTTATCGTTGTCAATAAGTAGGTCTGCGCAAGCGTCAAATAGGAAAGTATCTGTGCACACGCAGCATGACATTGGGATAGATAGGCAAAGAATCTATCCCAATGCAATGCCATTCTTTACATAGATTCTTTACTTTGGTATTTTTCTTTCCAGACTCATACGTGTTAATTAGAACAAATGTGGCCAAAATTTGATGTATTTCACGAGGATGACCAATGAGAGAAAAAACTACTTCAATCAGCCAAAACTATCACAAAATCATGAAATCGTATAGTCTTTTAATATTTTGCAAGCTATTGGGTCAACCGCTTCCTTGATTGATGCATGAGAAGCTCGCAAGCAACACAGGGGACATAGTTTGGATTTTTTTTTCTTCACAAGAAGCTTGTCACAAGCCGAAACAAATATGGTCATAATATGATTCATAAAATGCTGTATATGCTTGGTCCATTGACATGGAGAAGCATCTACCCGGTGCTTGTCAAAGTGATATTTCTCCCAAGTTCGGTGCTACCACATCAATGAAACCCCTATAACGTGTAGCATGGTTATTAGAGCATCTCCAATAGCTCTTTAAAACAATTGCTTAATTAGTTGTTTACTAAAAAGTAAAAAACACCCCTGTGACAATTTTGTATCTGAATTCCCTAAAGATAAACACTTGGCAAATATCTTGCTAAATTTCTAGGTATGCGTGTGTGTTCCGCACTTGGGGCTAGTTTTTTCTTCCCGCACACGGTTTTATTTGCCCAGTGCCAATTTATTTTATTTCTCTAGCCATTCATAGGCATGCCAAGACGATCTGCCTCCTTGGCTGGGGCTACGGTTGGCTGGGATTGGCGCCGACGGGCTTGTGGCGACATGTGAGGAAACCATTGTGTGGTGAACCTAGCGTATGTAGCATCCAAATATTGTAAACTATTATGGAAAGATAAAAGTTGGACCTGCTAGTTTCTTTTGTTCACCTGGTATATTCATTGATTTAGTAATTGATCTGTATGAAACTATTGAGGGTGTTCTTGGTAATCTAGTCACGCTTGATTATTTTGAAAAGCTTTTTACTTGTATGGCCCGGCCCTGCATTATTACTGTTAATATAATCGAAGGGTGCAACTCTGTATATAATAATATCAGTGCTATAGAGAGACTTAGAGAGGCTTAAGCAGCTAGCTAGTTACTGGAGCAGCTAGCTCTCCTGTTTGTATTGTGTGTGATCTTGAGCCGTGCATTGCATATTTATAGAGCTGTTGTATATAGGAAGTGATCATATACAATCGAGGGCCCTTTTTTTAAATACTCGATCTCGCCCTGGACTTCACTGCCGCTTAGTTCAGGGCTGCTTTAGTGTTTGCCGCGGTGCTTGTTCCTCATTACGGTCGCTAAGTAGGCTTCTGTAATCACAACCGTGTGAGCTTTGGGGGTGTTTGGCTCAAGCTTTATATTGTTAAACTCTACTTCTGCTTAATGAAAAATGTGCTTCGGCACAGTCGCAAAAAAAAATACTCGGATCTCATATTCATCTCATTCTACGTGCATGTGGATGTGGATCGATGTGTAAGTTACTTTATAAGTTTCACCCTAACCCTAACACATATGAACTGAGGTAGATCTGAGGACATTCAAACAAACCCCGCGTTCGAATTGTTGCGGAACTGGTTTGAACGATGTTCTGAGTAAAAAGGGACGGAAGCGATCAGAATACACAGGCATATCAGCATCTATGCATGGTTGGTACGGGTACCATCTCAATATGACGTACGCGTGACTTTATTATTATTATTATAGGTAGCTACATCACATATAATGAAAATGACCATTCAAATTATTTGCTGCCCTTATCGTTGTCAATAAGTAGGTCTGCGCAAGCGTCAAATAGGAAAGTATCTGTGCACACGCAGCATGACATTGGGATAGATAGGCAAAGAATCTATCCCAATGCAATGCCATTCTTTACATAGATTCTTTACTTTGGTATTTTTCTTTCCAGACTCATACGTGTTAATTAGAACAAATGTGGCCAAAATTTGATGTATTTCACGAGGATGACCAATGAGAGAAAAAACTACTTCAATCAGCCAAAACTATCACAAAATCATGAAATCGTAGTCTTTTAATATTTTGCAAGCTATTGGGTCAACCGCTTCCTTGATTGATGCATGAGAAGCTCGCAAGCAACACAGGGGACATAGTTTGGATTTTTTTTTCACAAAAAGCTTGTCACAAGCCGAAACAAATATGGTCATAATATGATTCATAAAATGCTGTATATGCTTGGTCCATTGACATAGAGAAGCATCTACCCGGTGCTTGTCAAAGTGATATTTCTCCCAAGTTCGGTGCTACCACATCAATGAAACCCCTAGAACGTGTAGCATGGTTATTAGAGCAGCTCCAATAGCTCCTTAAAACAATTGCTTAATTAGTTGTTTACTAAAAAGTAAAAAACACCCCTGTGACAATTTTGTATCTGAATTCCCTAAAGATAAACACTTGGTAAATATCTTGCTAAATTTCTAGGTATGCGTGTGTTCCGCACTTGGGGCTAGTTTTTTCTTCACGCACGCGGTTTTGTTTGCCCAGTGCCAATTTACTTAATTTCTCTAGCCATTCATAGGCATGCCAAAGACGATATGCCTGCTTGGCCGGGGCTGCGGTCGGCTGGGACCGGCGCCGACGGGCTTGTGGCGACATGTGAGGAAACCATTGTGTGGTGACCCTAGTGTATGTAGCATCCAAATATTGTAAACTATTATGGAAAGATAAAAGTTGGACCTGCTAGTTTCTTTTGTTCACCTAGTATATTCATTGATTTAGTAATTAATTTGTATGAAACTATTGAGGGTGTTCTTGTAATCTAGTCACGCTTGATTATTTTGAAAGAGCTTTTTACTTGTAGGGCCCTAGAAAAATGCAACTTTCATGTATAGCCTAATTTTTTTAACTTACTTTTATGGCCCTAGAAGGAAATTTTCTTACTTCGGTGGCCTTCCGTCAAGTCTGTTAGGGGATCGGTTAGTCTCCCCACTAGTACATATGCGAAACAAGTCTGTTAGGGGATCGGTTAGTCTCCCCACTAGTACATATGCGAAATGTCTAGATTACCCTTCTGATCTTCCTCCCTCCAACTGAATCGGACCGAGCCTGGGGAAAAGACCGAGCGCTTCTGACGTTAAGCCGCTTTAGTCGTTGTCGGCGCTGCTGACCGGGCTGGTCCGTGTCAGCCAGCCAGCTCGACGCAGCACCAGCGGCCCCTCCCGCTGTCATCCCGGCCTTCCAACAAGGCGGAGGAGCAGCCCGGCCCGGGTTTTCCAAATGACCGGAGGGCAGCAGCCAGCGCAGACGGGCGCCTCCAAATGCTCAAGCGTCGTGGGTTCTCCATTCATTATGTAAAGAGCAGTGCACATCAAATAGAAACTTGTGGATTTACAGTTCTGTAAGATTCACAGTTCACCTGATATCTTGATGTAGATGATTTTTTGAAATTTGCATCGGGCCATTACGAAACTATGTTTGAGGAGTTAGTATGGCATGTCTGTGACCATGTTGTTCTAGACAAATTTATCTATTTATCAGAAAACTGCATGACGGACAGTTGTTGCCTATTATTTCAGAAAAAAATGCATGCTGATGCAGTTCTGAAAATGCTACTGACAACCGAGTGTGCAGGAGTGCTTACCAGTGTTTGTAAAATTCTAGCATGGTGAATTTTACTTGTTGTTTTGTTTTCAGTAATATTCCTGTTAGTTAGCTAAGAATTTTACCATGTCTATTGTTGCCATGAAGTGTTACTTGCTGTTTTACCTTTCCAGACAATTAAGTTATGTTACTTAGCATGGTGAATTTTACATGGTCCTATTTCTTGCAGTTATGGCTACCTAGATAAAATGGTGAACTATTTTCTCTCAAATGAACTAGATAAAATGGTGAACTATTTTCTCTCAAATGAACTTGATTTCTGACCTGTAGCTATTGTTCTCTGAACTTGATTTTAGACCTATTGCTGATGTTGTTCTGTGAACTTGATTTCAGAGAAAATGTGAACTCTTTTCTCTCAAGTGTGAACTATGTACATTTTTCTCAAGCATGGCACAAGGAAAGCATAGGAGTCAATCTAGGTACATTTTTTATGTGTTGTTCTGTTACTCAGAGAATAAAAATGTTGCTGTTATAACAGGAAGTGAATTGTTCTTTCTTACAAGTATCTAAAAGTGATGTTGTTCTGTGATGTTTCCCAGCAACTACTGTTCTGTCTTTTACTCATAGGATGCCGTTATCTGAATGCTATATGAATTTTTCCTTCATAGGACAATGCTATCTGAATGTCACCTCACAGGGAAACCAAGCTGAACACCTGTTACCTTCCAAAGAAAAAGGCGTAGACATTCCGAAGGTGCCACTTGATAGCCCATTGATGGGTATAAGAAGCAAGACAGGACTTCCTAGCAGCCCTGCCATGAGCACGTGAAGCAAAAGAAGGCTCAGCCTTTGATTTGTGATATGCATATTGAATTTGCTCGTTGAATGTGAGACCAATGTATGTTTAAAATTGCACTTTTGTGTGACCTTATTTATGTGAAACTGAAACTATGGTGGATTTGTGAACAATTTATGTGTCAACCTATGGTTAATTGCAATGCATTTGTGCAATTTTTTATGCATTTGATAAGCTCATTTTATTATTGCAATATATTTGTGTACTTGATTTTGTGTCTTATTATGTACTGTCATATGTGAACTTGTTTGCGTAATATTACTCCAAATGTACAACCAACAAACAAAACTCTGTATTTTATTTTATTTTCATTTTACCCTTGACTTAACATCATCAAGTGGCAAAAATGGACGGAAGCCATAGAAGGAATGGAATTTCGTTTTGGGGCCATACATGTATGTTAAGACCATAGAAGGAAGAGCCATTTTTTCCAGGGCCATACAGTTAAAAAGCTCTATTTTAAAACATTACTAGACCTAGGGTTCTTACTCTCAAACCAATGGTGGTGTTGAAGGTGCTTATAGTTTGGAGCCGATAAATAACTGAATAATTTTAGAGGTGCACGTGAACTGTATGACTAGTTAGAAATACGGATTGTATTCAAACGGGACTAACTAGTTGCGCATCTCGGTATCATATACAACTCCTACCGCAGCTAAGGATGAAAACGGACGGTTTTCCATATTTTTTTTACGGAAACGGAAACGGGATAGCCGGCGAAACGATAGTGGGATAAGCGGTAATACGAAAACGGATAAATAAGAACGGAAAATAGACGAAATCGGACGGTAAGGGAAAACTTAAAACGGGATTGCTTGTCACAAAGGACAACCCAAATACAGAAATGGAAGTGCATTGTTAAAAAGATAATACACCTAACAAATGAGTCACTACTACTAATCTAATAATTCCACGGATACATCGTTATGGCTAGATATTGTTGTCCCTTTGTTTCTGATGGTGTGCCAATACCACTAAAGTTGAATTTTATTGCCACTCTTTGGTGCTGGACAAGAAGACCCAAACACACCGACAATTGCCACCTTTACTAGCACCCTAGTTGGCTCTGTTCGGCAGGTATTAAAACAGCTTCTGACAATTGCCACCTTTACTAATGGTTGGCTTTGTTGATTTGTATTAAAACGGTTTGTCGCTGATTTATGCACGGTATTTGTGGTGAGAGACTGATTTGTACTTATTAAAGCATGCTGAAAAGCAATAGCGAACAGAGCCGAAGGGAGCCCACGACATGAGCAAAGGGAGCAGCTGCATTCATCACCGTACGAGTAGAGACAAGCACGGCATTCTGGTGCTGTTGCGTCCGCTGGCGAATCAGAGGCTGCACCATTCGTACGGGACGGAACGGGATTCATCGTCCTTAACCGCTGCTCCATATAGAAATAGAAAGAAAGAAAGAAAATGTTGAAAAACAACACTGCACACGAGGCGGCGAGAGCGTGCGGCCCATCGTCCTAAAGCCATCAAGCGACAGGGCCCTCCCACGAGAAGAAATCGGGCTGCCTTTCTTACCGGCCCGAGGCCCGCGGCCGCGGCCATTCCCCCTCCATGTGGGTGTGCGCGTGCCCCGTCGCGTCGTATGTGTCCGTCCGAAAGAAAACATAATGGGCCTCAGGCTGAGAGGGACGAGGAAGGAAAAGGAACGGGAACGAGAACGACCAACGGGCAACGACGGCACGGAACGGACGCCTCTGTGCCTGTGTGACCTGTGGGTGGAACAGGCCGGCTGCAGCACGCATATGTCGCCGCTGCATGCAGCTGTGGTCATTGTCCCTGACCCCGGCGGCCCGGCCTGAGGAGTGAGGAGGATATGGTCAGCTTGTATCGTCAGTCAGCGCGCCGCGAGAGCGTCCTATATGCATGAGAGGCCCTCGTGCCGTTACGTTGGCCTCTTCATCGGCCACCGACAGAGCCCCGTGGCCATGGGCCCTGTGGCCAGCTGGGCATTCGGTTAACCAAAACCGATCGGTTCGGTTCCTCGGTTCTTTATAAAATTCGGTTAGCATAAAACTGGAACTGATTGGTTAGCTAGGAAACTTGGAACCGAGGAAATTCGGTCTCGGTTAGTTCAGTTCGGTTCGGTTAGAACCAAATTAACCGAGCCATATGTTACATCAACGAAACAGAAGGGAAGAAAAGGGGGAAAATGAAAAAACGGTTCTTCGGTTCTTGGGTGGTGGGGATGGGAACCGAGGGGCTGTGTTATATACCTAGGGTTGGAATTTGGGCTGGGCCTCTTTTGCTATTGGGCTAATATGTACAGATTCGGTTCTTCGGTTTTGTTCGGTTAACCGAGGTTTGGAACCGAATTACCCGACATTATTTCGGATCCTGAGAACTGAAACGAACTAGGAACCAAAATATATTTTCGGTTTCGGTTAATTCGGTTTCGGTTCCAATTATTTCGGTTCGGTTCTCGATTCTCGGTTATTTTTGCCCATATTACCTGTGCGGCCGTACGTATAGGGCCGGGAAGACAGACACACATGTGTTGGGTCATCCCCAAACGTACGGACGCTGCAGAGCTGCCGCGTGCACCCTGGGACACGACACGCGCGCGCGGCGCGGCCCCAATCTCGATACGACCTCCGCAGTGCCCACCGCACAGCACAGGCCGCGGCGTGGGGTCATTCGCCGGGACCGTCCTCCCACCGCGCGCGCGGCGAATGCATGCGTGCGTGCTACTGCTACCTACTGCGACGACGACACGATGCCGAAAGATGGACGGATGGCGACCGGCATGGCCGCCACCGGCACCGCGCGCGAATTGAATCCGGCAGGCTGGCGATACGGATCGCTCCTGGAGCCCTGGTGGGGCAGTGGGCGCGCCGATCGACGTCACGCTGCAGCGCGGGATTTGATTGGGCGCACCAATGGATCTGCTGCTCAGTCTCACACGTAGTAGGCAACTACGTACTCCATGCATGCATGCTGTGCTTCTCCCTACCGTACATGTGCATGTGCGGCGACTTGAATCTGATCATTTCTCCTCCTCTCCTTCTTCCTTGTTTAATTTATTACGTATCTCACAAATGGATGTGTAACTTGTAAGACTAGCCATAAACCCTCTTTTTCATCTGAGCCTCGATGCTTACCCATTGCAGCAACAAATTGAAGCATCGAGGAAAGAACATCCTTCGGTGCTTGATATATGTGGTCCGGCCGCCCACCTGTATGTGACATGAGAAGAGAATAAAGTGTCATCCCTTGTATTAATTGCCTGCTGTACTTTAATATATAGGCTTACAGTTACAGCTAGAGTTCACCACTGCATCTCAAGCCCTTGTTTAGATTCCAATTTTTTTCACTCTCTTCATCATATCAAATCTTTGACACACGCATGGAGTATTAAATGTAGATAAAAAAAACTAATTACACAGTTTGATGGTAAATTATGAGACGAATCTTTTGAGCCTAGTTAGACCATAATTAAACAATAATTATCAAATATAAACGAAAATGTTACAGTGTCCAATTCTAATTCCTAACACTCATCTAAACAAGACCAAGTGGAAATGGAGCATCTCGGCTGGCAACACAGCTGACTGCACGTACGGTGGTTAACAAAATTGGAGCATTCGTATTTGCAATTTCACATATTAATTAATTAGCTAGGGCCACGGCTGACTGCTGGACAAGCATCATGCGCGGTCAATGATTCCATTGGACAAAAAAAAAGGATTTGGTTGAAGCTCACACGCACTACAGCAGACGCGAAGAAGGCTTTGCACTCGGCAAAGTATTTACCGAGTGCTGTACTCGGCAAAGAGCTATCGGCATATCTCTTCACGGCAAAGGCTTCTTTGCCGAATGCCGCATGTCGGGCACTCGGCAAAGGATTTCCCGAATGCCACGACGGCACTCGGCAAAGATTTACACTCGGCAAAATAAAAATGCGAAAAAACCAAAAACAATAGCAAAATTTTTTTTTTTTTTTTTGAGGCCGCCACCGGCCAACGCCCGCCCGTTTCCGGCGAAGTCGCTGCATTTTTTGCGCTAAATTCGCGGCTAACGCAGCCGTCGGGATTCGAACTCACGACCTCTTCCTCGCGTGTCTACTTCTCTACCACTGCACTACACTATCACTTGTGTCTAGATTCCGTTATCTATCCTCGTATATTATACTAAACCGAGAGTAAATTGCTTGTTTGAGGCCCTAAACGAATTCAAATAAAAAAGTGGTCAACTACAAAGTTTCATAACTTTTTGAGATCTACAATTTTCATTTAGGAAGTTTTTCCATCCGAGTTCGTTTGAAAAATTTGAATTTCAAATTTTAGAGATTCAAACGTAGTTTTGCATGATAAGATGATTTCAAATTAAAAAGTTGTCAACTACATAGTTTCATAACTTTTGGAGATCTAAAATTTTCATTTAGGAAGTTTTCCATCCGAGGTCTTTTGAAAAATTCAAAATTTAAAATTTTCAAATTCAAACGTCGTTTTTGCATGACAATATGATTTTAAATCAAAATGTTGCCAACTACAAAATTTCATAACTTCTCAAGATCTACAAAGTTTATTTTGATCATTTGTTCATCCGACATAGTGGTAGTAACATTGTTCACAAATCTTATATCTCTCTTTTATTTTCATGAAACTAATATGAGAGATATAGATTTTATGAACAACGTTATTGTCGCTTTGTCAAATGAAGAAATGACAAAAATAAACTTTGTAGATCTTGAGAAGTTATACAACTTTGTAGTTGAAATTTTTTTCATTTGAATTCATTTAGGGCCTCAAAAATTGCTTTGAAAAACTGATTTGCCGAGGGCCAAAAATAATGCACACGGCAAAATGCCTCTTTGTCGAGTGTCAAAACAAAGGCACTCGGCAAAATACATCTTTGCCGAGTGCCAGAAAAAAGCCACTCGGCAAAGACGCATTTTGCCGTGTGCTTAAAAAATAGCACTTTCGGCAAAATACATCTTTTGCTTTGTGCTTGTGAAAAAGGCACTTCGGCAAAGAGGCATTTTGCGGTGTGTCGCAAAATAGCACTCGACAAAATACACATCTTTGTCGAATAAATTTAGGACTCGACAAAATACATATCTTTGCCGAAAAGTGCGACGGCACTCGACAAATCGCCTTTTTGCAACACCCGTGTTTCGACACTCGGCAAAGCGTCGAGCACTCGGCAAAAAGCGCGTCTCCCGTAGTGATGCATTGACAGTCGTACAGATTTTGTTTGTGTACCATGCATGCGATTGCAGTGAGTGAGTTTTTCTTTTTCGTTTTCTTCCTGGTTTATTTCCGTGGTGCCCTGATTTATTGTGAGAGAAAATATTATTTCTTTGCTGAAAAAGTACGGGTAAAAAGAAATGTTGCATTGAGTGGTTTTCTCGCAGAACAAAGACAAGTGGCTACAAATTATTACCAGGCTACCAGCACAGCACAAGATGTTAACATTCTGGCCGGATAACGACAGTAGATGTGATTTGGATCCTTATATAGCTCTTAAATTAACGTGCCAGCTTGTGGATACCAGCTAATAGCTAGCTTTTGGTTGCTAGCTGGGTTACTAATTAATTTTTTAGATATATAGAGGTAATAATTAGCTACATTTAAGCTGCAGGAATCAACTAGCACTCTCTCCGTCTCAAGCTTATACGTTGTTTTGTCTTTAACTTTTGCTATACACTTAGATATACATTGTGTCTAGACTCTAGATAAATAACACAAGTTATAAGTTGGCACTAAAATACCTCTTAGTCAAGAACATAACACTAATGATCTCTCACAATATTTGAGTAAGTCAAAAATCTCTTGATGGCAGACAAAACACAAATGAGCTCTCACATCGCGTAGCAACTGAGTAAGCCAAAACTCACTCGATCTATTAGATACACAAAATGTTCTACAGAGCAATTTGACAAGAGATAGGTACAGCATGTTGCTGAAAGCAACACACTAGACAATAACTAATGAATAGCCCTGTTGTACACAATAATAGAGCTTTGAAAGATTAAACCTGACTTTTCCTGGACATAAAACGCATATTATTATTAGCTCCCTTCTAAATTGTTTTTGTGGATCTTGAAAGGTACTAATGCCTCTTGGTTTGGTTCATTAAAGAAAAATGAGCTCTCACAAAGTCACAATTCATACCTGTCGGTGTTTCGAGTTGCCACCAACAAGTAAATTTCTAATATTGTGCATCTGGACCGGATGGTGTGCTAAGAGGACACAAGATTTATACTGGTTCAGGCAGAATGTCCCTACGTCCAGTTCGTTGCTACTGCTCGTGTTACTAGCACTGAAAGTTCATAGTAGGGGTTACAAACGGTCAAGAGAGGGACAGGTCCCAAGTCTCTGGTGGTGTGTTGCGATGAGTTCCGATCGGTTCGGATTTGAGTCGAGCTCGGATGTGTTTGGATGCGGGATCCATCGTCCGATGCCCTTTAATGGGACGTCCTGTTTTTTCTTTTATAGGCCAAGGGAAAGCAGGGGTTACAACGAAGAGAAAAGATGAGAAATGAGAAGGAGAAGAAGTCCTCCAGAATCATCGGGTCCTTCTTCTCCTTTATGCGGGTCCCACCGACCCTGTAGACGTCAACAGGGACAGCTTCCCGTCGCGGCCCTGTCCGTCACTGGCGCCATGTGCAGACGTCGTCTGTCGGTCATGGCACTCCACTTCGTCCTGGCGGATGTCGTGGTGAACTGACACACCTGTCAGTGTTCGTACGAGGGTTAGGCAGAACAGTACCGGTACGCCCGACGCTGTTCCTGATGTGAATCCCCAGGTATGGCCCGTCACGGCCACAGGTTATATCGGAGCGTGCTGGTCTCTTCCCTGGCGTCAGAGATTTGACCTAGGCCCATACGCTTGGACCTAGAGTGGTTGGCGGCGGTATGGGCCTCTATCGGGTGAGACGGAGCCCCCGGCCTCGGGGTCGAGCGAGGCGGAGTTCCTCCCGAGAGGCCGGGCGAGACGGAGCTCGCCCCCAGAGGTGGGGCGAGGCGGAGCCCGCCCCTAGAGGTCAGGCGAGGCGAAGTCACCCTCAGGGGTCGGACGAGGCGGAGCCCGCGACCTCGGTGTCGGGCGAGGCGGATCCAACCCCCAGGGGTCGGACGAGGTGGAGCCCACGGCCTCGGTGTTAGGCGAGGCGGAGCCTACGACCTCGGTGTTAGGCGAGGCAGAGCCCGGCCCTAGAGGTCGGGTGAGGCGGAGCCCAGCCCTAGAGGTCGGGCGAGGCGGAGCCACCCTCAGGGGTCGGGCGAGGCGGAGGCCGCGGCCTTGGTGTCTGGCGAGGCGGAGCCAACTCTCAAGGGTCGGGTGAGGCGGAGCCTACGGCCTCTGTGTCGGGCGAGGCGGATCCAACCCTCAGGGGTCGGACGAGGCGGAGCCTGCGACCTCTGTGTCAGGTGAGGCAGAGCCCGCCCCTAGAGGTCGGGCGAGGCGGAGCCACCCTCAGGGGTCGGGCGAGGCGGAGCCCGCGGCCTCGGTGTCGGGCGAGGCGGAGCCCGGCCCTAGAGGTCGGGCGAGGCGGAGCCACCCTCAGGGGTCGGGTGAGGCGGAGCCTGCGGCCTCGGTGTCGGGCGAGGCGGAGCCAACCCTCAGGGGTCGGATGAGGCGGAGCCTGTGGCCTCTGTGTCGGGCGAGATGGAGCCCACCCCCAGAGGTCGGGCGAGGCAGAGCCACCCTCAGGGGTCGGACGAGGCGGAGCCCACGGCCTCGGTGTCGGGCGAGGCGGAGCCACTCTCGGGTGTCTAGTGAGGCGGAGCCCGCGACCTCAGTGTCAGGCGAGAGCCCGCCCCCAGAGGTCGGGCGAGGCGGAGCCACCCTTAGGGGTCGGGCGAGGCGGAGGCCGCGACCTCGGTGTCTGGCGAGGCGGAGCCTGCGGCCTCTGTGTCGGGCGAGGGGGAGCCCGTCCCCAGAGGTCGGGCGAGGCGGAGCCACCCTCAGGGGTCGAGCGAGGTGGAGCCCGCGGCCTCGGTGTCAGGCGAGGTGGAGCCAACCCTCAGGGGTCGGGCGAGGCGGAGCCACCCTTAGGGGTCAAGCGAGGCGGAGTTTGCGCACCTGGGGGTCGGTTGGAGCTATAGTCGCGCTCTTGATTGCTCGGGCAAATCAATGTTTGACGATTATTAGTCCCTCTTCGGGTACCCTAGTATTGATCCCCGACAATGCCATCGTTTTTGGACCCACTTCATGTGGAGTTGACTAAGCCAAATAAATGACCAATTTTTTATGTACATAATATTCTAGATGCAATTTGATAAGATACAACTTTGATGAAAGCAACATACCAGACATATCATTGTCATTCATCGTATACAACATCGTTGAAAGATAAATCTCTAACTTTTCTTATCAACATCTTTAAATTAGCAAACACAAAGCAACTAAACGAAGCAAAAGGTGATTCTACCTTGCCCCATAGCTAGATTATCAAAGAAAGGCCATCAAATAAGTACTTTTGCTCTTCCAAATGGGTGGAAATAGAGAGGTCTTTTATATCCGTTTTAGGGGAGAAAAAGAGAGATTGAGAGAGGACATGTTTCATTGTTGTTTTAACCAAACAACTTACATCTTTTTTCACACACATAGCTCATAACATTTTTTTCATAACTCACAATTTAAAACAGTTTCTCCACACAGTTCACAACTGAACCAAACAAACCATGAATAAGCCCAAAGCAGTCACAAATCCACCATGATGCATGATGTTCTAGAGCTCTACAATGAACAAGCTCGTGAAAGCAACACACCAAACAATGAGAAATCGATGGTCTTATAGAATAATAGAGTTTAGATATCAAACCCCACATCGCCTCATCCACCACATCTTCGTATTAATTAACGATCCATGTCGCACGTTAGCAAAAATCAAATGAGCTACACAAACCCATAGTTGTTTTAACTAAACAACTTACATCTTTTTTCACAACACATACTTCACAATAGCTTTTTCATAACTCATAGCTTAAAGCAGTTTTTTACACAGCTGAACCAAATATACCATAAGTAAGCCTAAAGCTATCACGAATCCATGATACACAATATTCTACAACTCTACGGCACGATTTGACAAGATACACAACAAGCTGGTGGAAGCAACACACCAAACAATGAGTATTAGATGATCTTATACAATAATAGAGTTTTGAGATATGAAACTCCAACTCCTCTTGCCCACATCTTCACATTATTTAACAGTCTACGTCTCCACATTAGCAAAAAATCAAACCAACTACACAAGCCAAAAAATAAATAAATTATTATTATGTCTCAAAATCATGAGCAGAACAAACGACGTCAAACACTCGTGATCCAGTCTAGTTTAGCAACAACTTATATTTAAAAAGGAAAAATAAACAATACTACAGTACACCAACAATATTTACCGATTTAATCTTTGGACGTAGAATGTGTGTTCCTTTATTCCAAAGTGGTGAGTATACGAGTATATACATGTGTGAGCATCTGTATATTTGTTGTATTTGGAAAATAATGATCTTTAATTTCAAAAAAAAAATCGATAAGAGCTTTTGATGCAAACAGAACGCAAATGAGCTCACAAATCATAAAAATTGAGTAAGCCAAAAACAACCATCAATCGGTGACACGCTTTCGAGATGCGATTTGACAAGGTACACAAGAGGCTGGTGAAAGCAAGATCGACACCAAACACTGAGCAATCGACAATCTTCAGTATACAATAATAATAGAGTTTTGAAAGATCAGACCCCAACTCCTCTTGTCCACATCCTGGTCGATCGCATTATTCTGGAGAACGATCCGCGTCTCGACATAAGCAAAAACCAAACCTGCTACATGCATGAACCCCAAAAAATAAATTAAAACTATTATACGTCCGCAAAATCATGAACCGAACAAACACCATAAAAAAATTCAAAATACTCATGATGCGGGCTAAGTCTCGCAAAGTCGCAACGCAACACCTCACATTAAAAAGGGAATTTTTTTAAAAGTAAAAACTAGTAGGAGTATAGCACACGAACGCTAGAAGCCTAGAATAATAGTGTGTGGGCCCTGTCGCGGGTCCCTTGCCTCCCCGATATCCATCGACGATGGTTCGGTATAAACCCGCACGAGCTGCTTGGCGATGGGCGCTAGCTAGCTGCTTCCCTCCGCCCCCTCCCCACCTAACGTTACCGCCCGGTCAGCCTAGTCCGTCCGCCGCACGGCCGCAGCAGAGCCTCTAGTTATTAGTTCACCGCCCTTCCGCCCGCCGAGAGCTGCTGCGTGCGTCGACGCCCCGCCGAGGATCGACGAGCGAGCACCGTACCGGCGGCGGGGGAATGCGGATGGGGAAGTACGAGATGGGGCGGACGCTCGGGGAGGGCCACTTCGGCAAGGTGAAGCTGGCGCGGCACGCGGACACGGGCCGGACCTTCGCCATCAAGATCCTCGACCGCCAGCGCATCCTCGCCATGAAGATCAACGAGCAGGTGCGTCTGCCCCGCCCGCCCACCGGTTCGGTTTCGGTCGATTCCCCTCTCGGAATCAATCGGTGCCGGCCGCTGGTTCTTTCCTTCCTTTGCTTGTCTGAGTTCCGATTACATACTCCGGTGCTGACCGAGTGACCGACCGGCCGGGCGCAGATCAAGAGGGAGATCGCGACGCTGAAGCTGCTCAAGCACCCCAACGTCGTCCGCCTGTACGAGGTGAAGCTCGTACCCTCCCTCCTCTGTCCTCTCCTCTCTTGATTCATTCCGTGCTCCTCTTCTTCTTGCCGTGTCGAAACAAGGATGAAGAAGGGGAAGGGTAGTTTGGGCAAACTAATTAATTTGCGTGCGGGGCGATGACAAAGCAAGTAAGCAATTAGCCGACTGTGCCGTTGAACAAGTTGCGTGTGAATGTCGAGGCCGCGGCAAATCATAGAAAAGTCAGGCCGCAGCTCAGTCATTACTCTTTGAATGTTTCGTCGCACAAAGAAAACAGGCTCTCTTCTATGAATAATAACAACATTAGTAGTCCATTAAAAGTAGTGCTACTTTCAATTCTCTTTACTTGACTTAGACATCCTCACATCCCTGTAAACATACTAACAAACAAATGGACGCCCGAAAGGACCAGCCAAAGTACTTTTTTCTACACCACAATCACAACCCAACCCAACCCAAGCAAGTTAGGCCAAGAAAAGTCTTCTACTGTTACATTCCCAGAAATTCTTTCTGTACTCTTGCCACTTATTTTATTTTAATTTACTTATTATTATATTGCTCCGGGGTCTATTCTCAGTTGGTGCAGAGTTGCTGTAAACATCAAAATATAAATCAATTCAATAATAATAATACAAAAATAAAAGATCCTGCAACGAAAACAAAATCCCGCGGTGTCGACGTCGTCACTGTTAGAATTGATCTCATCCGTTTTGACCCAACGGTCGAGACGGACCCCTTGACCGCGTCCTGATCGGGGACGTCTAGCCATCTAGTGGCTAGTGGGCCCCCGTCGCACAGTGCCTATAAAGAGGAGGTGGGGCAAACGGCTCGGTTCATGAGGTTCACCGCCGACACAAATTTCACCGTCCTAACCCTAATCCGATCCAGAGAGTGGCATCGCCAACGGAAGCGCCATCGCTTCCCACCACCACCGGGTCTCCACCGCTACTCGGACCGTCACGCCTAGTGCGAGCTTCACCAACGAACCATTGAAGGCGGGGGAGCTCCTCCGACGGTCGATGCTCCTACATCTCCCTCTCTCTCATTATCTACTCCCTCCTGAATCTCAAAGTCACCGATTATCCCAAATAGAAAAGAACTCACCCACTGGATCCACTACTAGATGATCCAAAGGACATTTACAATGGTATCGGAGCAGGTTCTCTAGTATGTGGATCCGGATCGGGGCAAAGAAAAGAAGAAGGGAAAGAAAAAGAAACGAACTTCGGTTCGGAGAAAATGAAACCCTAAAGATATTGGACGGTCCGGAAGTTTTCCCCACCATCATTCATTACCGCCACACGGATGGAGCAGCACCCGCCACCGGTTTCGACGCGCTGGAAGAGATGGATTAGATCCTTTCGGATCTGAGCATCTGAACTAGGTTTTTCCCTAAATCCGTGAAAACTCATGGGGAAGAAGAACGAGAAACGAATCGGCCCTAACCCTAACTTGCTGTCAAACCCTACCCTAATTCCAATCCTCGTCCCCAAATCGGATTGGATCCGAGTAGAAAAGGAGAAATACGAGAGGGAAAAGGGAAGAGGGAAACCCAGAGGGACTACCTCGCCACAGCGAGCAACGGCAGGAAAGAAAAGAGGGCGGTGTCGGGCTCTCGTTTCACGCAGACTACTGACCAAAGGGCGCCATGGCCAAAGCCACTCGACGGCGGCATTCACTCACCATGTTGGGGAGGCCAGACACCGCGAGCAAGGCCAGCGACGCCGTTGTTCCATGCTTCGCCTACTCCTCACTCGGTGGTTGGCTCCTCTGCTTACCGAGAAGAGAGAGCGACGATGAGAGAGAGAAGGAGGAGAGAATGAGGCTAGGGTTCCGAAGAAGCCCGGCCACAAGGGTTTTGTTCCTGCTGAAGAAGGACGGACGACCGTCGGATCCCAAGGACGGTGATCGACGGCCAATGGCGCTCTGGCGAAAGTGGCCCAAAGTGGAACGGAGAAAGCAGCCCAGCCCACGTTGCGGCTGGGCGCGGGGGCCGGCGATGCGCTGGCAATAGGCTGCTTTGTCTGCCGGGCCGAATAGACACGCAGTCTTGGCCTGGCGCGCCAGCTTGAACCTTGACCACAATTTGGCCACAAAGGTCATTGGGCCTTCGTGCGAAAAAATAAAGAAAAGGAATTGTTCTTTCTTTTCAGAAGCTATTTTGAATGAATTTTGATAAATTTAAAAAAGATCTCTACTCAAATTTATTTGAGATAATTTGTTTAGAGAGAAGAAAAGCATAATGCTTCTGAATTAGAATTACTTTTGAAGAATTTATCATGTTTCCGCCATTAGTATTTAAAGTTATTGTTATTTCATTATTAAATTCGAACCAACGGGAGAATTTAATTTGAAGAGCGATTGTAGTTATTCAAAATGAAGAAAAGTTAATCCTCCGATTAAAATTGGAACCAACGAGGAAATTTTAATTGGAGGAATAGTCAGTTGATAGTTAAAGTTAAATTATGGTATTGTTATTTTCTGACCAACGTTGATGATAACAATATTATAATGAGTTCTATGTTTAAAGTTTAAATCTCTGATGAATTTTGCATCAAAGTGACCAATTTTTCAGAGAATAGATAAAGATCAAAGAATGCTCTTAAACTAGAGAAATGTATTTTCATGTTTCCGCTGCAATGAAGTTGATTATCTTCTAATTAAATTCGAACTAACGGGAGAATTTAATTTTGAGGAACAGTTCTATGTTTTCAACATTATTGAATTTCTATACGTTAATTCCATTTCTGCCCAACGGTGATGTGGAATTAATGTAGAAGAATGATGTTTTATTCTATTTCCGCCCAACGGTGATATAGAATAGAACATAAAGATTTCAAAGTTTAATGAGCATTATTGTTGAATATTTTTTCAGACAAAAGACTTCCATGCTTTCATTCTTGAAGGCAGTAAGAGAAATGAGCTGGGTACTTGTGACTCAGATGATGAAATGCCCAATGGCAAGTTATATATGAAAGAATGCCATTGTTTAAGAAACTGCGTTCTCTTTAAAGAATGGCTTCAAAAGAAAAGAATTCTAAAATTAATCCAAGAAAAGAGATAGATCAATGAGAGTCTTCATTGAGAAATGTCTTTTACGTGCTCTCTGTGAAGAAGAATTTATTTTCAGTTTCACTTATGAGAGTTGTAAAAGTCATATACATGTTTAATTTGACTAACATTGGATTACACATGTGTGTTAAAGAATATTCGAATTTATTTCTGAATTTGATGATTGAACACGAGCCAATCCTGATAATTATGTCTGTTCAAGAGAACTATCTCGCATGGCGGGAAAAAGTTTGTGATAGTACCCGCATGGCGGGAAAAGTTTGAGAAAATACCCGCATGACGGGGTAAAGTTGGCATAGTACATATGTTAACCAATCCTGCATGGCGGGAGAGTTTGGCATAATACTTATCCCGCATGGCGGGAGGAGGATGTGATGATTCATATGCTCTAAAGAAATATCCCGCACATGGAGAGAATTTGGGATAGCTCTTATGCTATTCTAGTATTTACCGTACACTCTGATTGTGTTATGGTCATAAGTACTCAATGAGTTTGAGAACAAAAGAAAGTTGCATGTGAACCAAGAGATAAGAATGATATGCAAGTGTGACTTGCAGAAGTATTGATAATAATAGACTATGTTGAGTTTTGAAGTGTAATGAGGAAAATGTACTCCCATACGAATTTTGTTTGCATGATGTAATCATGTGGATGAAGTAAGTAATCAAAGTTTCCTCATTCACAAGAGTTCTGAATGTTTCGAAATTGTGGTAGAAAAGTTCATACCATATTTCGAGGGGGAGAAATATAAGAATAATTAGGAAAGACAATTAAGAAAGATACTTTCCCCCATACTTCAGATAATGCAATGCATACTATGCATTGTAGGTAAAAGTGATCTATAAAAGATGAATGTACTTCAGATAATGCAATGCATACTATGCATTGCAGGTAAAAGTGATCTATAAAAGATGAATGTGATCGTTGAGGGAGTAAGACGGTCATAATAATGATACCCCTAAAGTAAAGAAATAGCTAAATTCCTGGACCTTTTACAGTTCCGATAGGAAGATAGCATAGTCAGCTAGTATTTATAATGGATGACGCCATATGAGTTTTTAGCAGATTAAACCCAAAATAAGAAATTTGAAGATACACCATCTTTACAGAAGATGGAGTAATCTGGGGAAGCATGGTATGTAGATACCTAAAGCTTGAATAGAAGTGGGATTACATATCCACTACAGTGTTTAGAGCAACAAATTGCTTAATACATGTTGATATTGTATGACATATACAACACCAGATGTTAGCTCTTAAAGAGGATGAATAAGTAAACAAGGATCTTGTGATACAGGTGGCTATAGAACAATTGCCTTTTGGCAATGAAGAGTAACAATAGCCCAATATGAAAGAAGTGCCACGAGGATCTAGAAGATCTCAAAGAATAAGAAAATCAGATATTTCTGGTGACTAAGAAGTAAAAGTTAAGAAAGAAATTCAAATAGAGAGTGATTCCACCTCATTTGAAGAAGCCATGAGAGACGTTCACTCGTCTAAATGGCAAGAAGCAAAGGAACATGAAATGAAATCAATAAATACCAACGATGTTTGGGACTAGGAAGAAATTCCTAATGGAGCCAAAACAGTAGGCTATAATGGGTCTACAAGACAAAGTGACTCCAAAGGGAATATAGAAAGATATCCAAAGAGAATATGGAAAGCTATAAAGCGCCACTTGTGGTGAAATGATTTACATAAAGAGAAGGAATAGATTATAATGGGCATGCAAGGATTCTTTTAGAATCATAATGGTATTAGTGGCACATTACGATTTACAGTTACATCAGAAGGATGTAAAGGCACATTCCTCAACGAGGATTTGTATGGAAATGTTTACATGGCATAACTCAAAAGGTTTTGTCGTGAAAGGAAAAGAACGTAAAGGGATGTTGCCTAAAGAAATCCATTTATGGATTAAAGCAAGCTTCAAGACAGTGGTTCTTGAAGTTTGACAGTACAATAAGAAAGTTTGGGTTTTAAAGAGAATGTAGAGGACAATTGTATTTATGCAAAGATTAAACATGAGAAACTTATTTTCCTAATCCTGCATGTGGGTAGCACCTTACTCGCTAGTAGTGGTGTTAATCTACTGTTGGAGAAGAAGAAGTTCTTGTCCTCAAGTTTCAAGAGAATGATCTTGGTAAAACGTCATTCGCTCTAGAAATTGGAACTTACCAAGACAAAAGAAAAAGGGGTATTAGAACTATCTCAAGTGTATACTTAGAGAAGATTCTAAAGAAATAAAGTATATATGTGAGTAAACTTGCTTTGTGCTTCTATAGTAAAGGGTAATAGTTTTCTAACTTTCGGTGTTCAAGAACGAATGTGAGATCGATCAAAAGGACGTCCTATATGCTTCAAAAGTTGGAAGCTTAATGAATGCTTATAAGCAAGAACTTACCCCGACATAGTTCATGTATCCGGATATTTTGGCGTAAGTCCATCCGGATATAGATCATCGGAATGGAGTTGAGAATGTTTTGCAATTGTGCAAAGATTTATAGGCCTCATGGTGAGTAAGAAAGAATAAGTACTCTCAAATAGTTGTGGGTACAAAATGTTAAATTTTGGCGAGACGTTTAGTGAAACCCACATAGTAGCTAACACTCACAGTTGGAGTTTTATTGTGGAAAAGCTCCAAAGAAACAGTTGTGGTGTCATCAAAGATACATACCTACAATATAGCTTGATATGAGGCTTAAAGGACAAAAGCGAAGTGGTTAAAAGAACTTACACCCTAATTGATAATGGTATACAACAAAGAATAACCATTTAAGTAGTATGCGCTCCTATAACAACGGGTCAAGTGTCTTTGCCAAACACATTGACGTTAAAGTTATACGTTGTGAAGGAGAAAGTCTGGAATCATACTAAAAGTATTGAACATAAAAGCAACAAGCAAGTGTTGCGGATCCGCGTACAAAAGGCTTACCACCCAGTGTGTTTAGAGAACACACAGTCGACATGGGTTTATGGTATAGCCTATGATTTTCGGACAATAAAGGGCCCAAAGTTAAAGAATCTGTTTCAGAAGAGAGATGTGTATTGTAGCTGTTAAGTCTATCGACGATTGACCGTGACGATGAAGCATGCTCTATGCACTAATCTGTGATGGAACAAATAAAAGTAAAAGTGATTAAAGTCAAAGTTTAAAGTTAAAATATAAGTTGAGATCAAGGGGGAGAATGTTAGAATTGATCTCATCCGTTTTGACCCAACGGTCGAGACGGACCCCTTGACCGCGTCCTGATCGGGGACGTCTAGCCATCTAGTGGCTAGTGGGCCCCCGTCGCACAGTGCCTATAAAGAGGAGGTGGGGCAAACGGCTCGGTTCATGAGGTTCACCGCCGACACAGCCCCACTGTCCTAACCCTAATCCGATCCAGAGGGTGGCACTGCCAGCGGCGGGATGCGCCACTGCCTCCACCACCACCGCCGGTCTCCACCGCTACTCCGACCGTCGCTGCCTAGTGCAGAGCTTCACCAACGAACCATTGAAGGCAGGGAGCTCCTCCGACGGTCAGATGCTCCTACATCTCCCTCTCTCTCTATGTTATCTACTCCCTCTGAATCTCAAAGTCACTGATTATCCCAAATAGAAAAGAACTCACCCACTGGATCCACTACTAGATGATCCAAAGGACATTTACAGTCACGTCAGGCGGTCGAAGTCCTCCAAATCTGCTGACGGCCATTGGGGACTGCTGCAGAGGATGAGGCCGTCAGGTGAGGCCTGTCCGCACCCACGAGGGCCACGTGTGACCCCAGCCGTCAGCTTCGGTGATCGGGCGGCGGTCAGCTGCTCCAAAGATGGCGGATTCGAGAAATATTTTAGGGGGGCTGAACAACATCACTTTGCTTTCGATTTTAAGTCTCACCCTCTGACTCTGTAAACTTTGACTAAAAATTCATAAGGACTCTACATGAATTTGCCTTTGTTTGGGATGGGTAGGGGGCTTGAGCCCCCCGCCCCCACTGCTGGATCCGCCCCTGGCTCCCAGCACACCACACCGATGAAGCGAGATAGCGACGGGCTCCGTCTTTGTCCTGAGGCTTGTCTGGCTACCTCTACCCTGTAGGAGATCCGGCCGAAAGCCAGCCAACCAAGTGGATAAAATCCCTTTTGATTCGTGGAGGTGGCGTGCAGGATCCCAATTATTGGATGCACTGCGTCATCAGCTCATCCTTCCGGCCGTGCGTTTCGTCAGGCGGCTTTTGGTCCTGCAACGCAGAAGAAAAAGAAGGGTGAATAGCGTGAGCCAAGCTGCTTCACACACACACATGAATCTTCAAGTATTATGGCCTGGTCCCCACAACGCTAGTAGAGTAATTCCATACAATAATGATCATGCATAGGTGAAGTGTCAATCAGAGTAGCAGCAGATGGATGAGTTTGGCTCACCGACTGGTTTCATTAGTGGATGATGTCCACGTCAGGCTTTTGATTCCTGATAGAGAAAAATGCTAGAAAACGATGCCTGCCGGCTGCAGCAGACCAATGTGGAAATGGCTTGTCCTGAAGCCCAAAAGCTACCCTGAAGTACAGCCACTGTGATAGCTGATAACAAGGGGGAAACGGTAGATAAAGGGCATCCTTTATTGGCAAGCTAGGATCACACCCATTGATAATCTACGCTAAAAGTGGCACACATATACTAAAATATAAAGTTGCGTGAGAACATAGAACTAATCTGTTTGTTTCAGAAAAGGACTGAACCATTCTTTAACCTTCTTTTCTTGTGCAGGTTTCAGCAAGCAAGACCAAAATATACATGGTCCTTGAGTATGTAAATGGAGGAGAGCTATTTGACAAAATCGTAAGAGTTCTGCCCCTTGATTGTAAACCAGTCCCCGCATGCTTTGTTGAACTAATCAACCAATGAAGCCAATTCTTGAGCTACAGCTACCAAAAGCTTTCGAATGCATACCTATCTCAATCTTCAATATATGCAGGCATTGAAGGGTAAGCTGACAGAGAAGGCAGCGAGAAACCTATTCCAGCAGCTAATAGATGCCGTAGCATATTGCCACGAGAAGGGGGTTTATCATAGGGACCTCAAGGTAAATCACATCACTAACCATAGCTTTTGAGATACCAGTCGATGATAGGAACGGTAAACAGATTACATCATCGAGACTTTTCTTCTGAATCTTTTGCAGCCAGAGAATGTCCTTGTTGATGCAAAAGGAAACATAAAGGTTTCTGATTTCGGACTAAGTGCACTTCCACAAAACCAACGAGTATGCCGTCCTCTCTGCTGTCAAATCAATCTGAATCATTTTGTCTGTGCCTAAAATGATGGCTCTTTTTTCAGAAAGATGGTTTGTTGCATACCACATGTGGCAGCCCTAACTACATAGCCCCTGAGGTAAGAATTAAGCACTCTTTTCATTCTGGTGTTGAACCTACTAGGATGCATGGTTCCATCATTACTATCTACTTCAGTTCTGCATGTGCATGGTGCACATGGAAGATGGAATTACTGACACCGGTGTTTTTAGGTCCTTCTGAACAAAGGTTATGATGGCTCGATGTCTGACATATGGTCCTGTGGTGTTATTCTATATGTAATGCTTACAGGGAATCTTCCATTTGACGACCAAAATGTGGTTGTCCTTTATCAGAAGGTATAAAGCAAGGAATGAAGTATTACCGGAATATATTTGGCTAATTTCATTTGATGCAACCATATCTCAGTGTGATGTTTATCTGTTCTCAGATTCTGAAGGGGAATGCTCACATTCCAAAGTGGCTCTCTCAAGGTGCCCAAGATATACTGAGAAAAATCCTGGATCCTAACCCGATTACGCGCATAGATGTGGATGGAATAAGGGCACATGAATGGTTCAAGCAAGGCTATGCTCCTGCTGTGCCATTTAATGATGATGAAGAAGATATCAGCATGGATGTACACAGCCTAAATATGACCGAGGTAACCTATGTGAGCTGTATTTACATTTGCCATATAATAACATGGTTTTAGGCTTTTAGCAGACTGGTAAAGACTGAAATTTGTCTGTGTTTTCTAAAGCATAATGGCATTCAAGACAAGATAGCAATCAACCAAATGAATGCTTTCCAGCTCATTGGGATGTCCTCCTGCCTTGATTTATCTGGATTTTTTGAGAAAGAGGTAAAGCTCAATGTTTGTTTCAATCTATTTTTTTAGCATGTTTTAATTTCCTCATCTACTGAAGACTTTAAATTTGAAGCAAGTCCTATCCCAGACTCTACATACGAAGCAAGTCCTAAGTTGGAATTGGAAGGGTTCAATTAGATGGTAAAAATGTTAAAAAGTGTACGTAAAGAATAGCAGCCAGGAACCAGAAATTGACAAAGCCTGCCTTGCTTAGTTGTCTCTGTGCCTTTATTGGGCATTAACATTGTTAATAATAATAATACTCTAGAGATATTTTTCATAGTTGTCATAACCTTCCACTAAAGTCAGACATGTGCCTTGAGTTGTAGGATGCTTCTGAAAGGAAAATCAGATTTGCATCAAATTATTCCCCAGCTTATTTATTTGAGAAGATTGAGAGCATTGTCAGAAAAATGGGTTTCCAGGTACATAAGAGCAACGGCAAGGTAAGTGATCTCCTATCATGTATTCATGTCTACGGACTTCCAGCTCTGTGTGTTTGGAATCAGGATGCTGAGAATCATATTGTCGTGTCCTGCAGCTAAAAGTGATACAAGACTGCAAGGGACTAGCAAATTCAAGAGGGCAAGAATCATTATTAATTTCTGCTGAGGTATTTATAGTACATAACATATTTGTAGTTTAATGCAGCTGTCTCCCATGGTGCCTAGTGTATTTCTATTAGACTTCTTGTTTCTTTTTATGATGTTTCTATTGGACCTTCCTATTATTAACATTGTGGTATTATGATTCCAGGTGTTTGAGATCAATGAATCTCTTTATGTTGTCGAACTAAAGAAGTCATCTGGAGACTGCTCCCTGTACAGAAAGGTATTGCCCCCTCCCTTGACAATTCAGTATTTGAAAGTCTTGAATGCTGGATGATTTCATGTTAGCAGATATTTGATTTATTCTGTCTATCATGTTGTTCAATGTTGCAGTTGTGTGAGACTCTCTCAGAGGACTTGGGGACATGCAAAAGCCAGCAATTTTTAAAGCAGGATTCTATCAGACAAGAGATAGGTAGATACAATAGTAGCTTTTAACAAAGAGCCCCTTACTAAATAGGCTATAGACACAAACTAACACAAACAATATACTGAATTTAAAACAGTATATTGGCCATGCACCTATTACAAATGTGCTCCCTTATGCCTTTTGTCATGAAACCTTAAGAGGCTTAGATTATGACAAACTGGCAACTGACAATACATCGTACTCCTAAGGGATAATATGATGTAAACAAGTAAACTACACATACAAGAGATTCAGAGTTACCTGGTCTCTATATTTCTCTTATATATTGGTATTGGAATGTAAGATTGTTTGCTTTTGAAGCCCCTGGCTGACTTCCATGACTCAAGAAAGAAATTGTGATATGTTGTTCGTTGAAAGAAGTCCTTTCAGATGCATGTTCAACTAAAAGAATACCTGTGAAGACCATGAATATAAGATAAACTCCTGCACGGCGCATTTGGTACAAGTTTGAAACTTTGCCAATCACCAGTAGTCCTTGCATGAGCATTGTCCTTCACTGAAATGGTGGAAACGGTTACGGTCTCTAATGATCAACTTGCGCTCGTACAACAAGGAAATAAGCTTAATAGCTGAATGGCAGTCTTCACAGGCTCTCAGATTCTTTGTTATTCGGAGAGTTGAGCCTGCAGGAGTGGTTAGCAGCCCAAAAGCAATCGCCAGCTTCTCACTATGTTCAGCCAATGCACGTTCCTTAGATTGCTCATCAATGTCTTGCAACACTAAGCCTGTCATTGGCTTATATCCAGCTTGTCTTAAGCGATCCATCATCTCTTCCAACATTTTGTAGATCTCCTTGGACCTTGGATGTGATCTATCACCAGAAACAAACTCGTGAATTGTATTCTGCCACTCAATTGAGCTTCTTCCAGGAATTCTCTGAATGCTCTCCCTCCTAAGCGTCCTCCTCATCTCTGCAACACCTTCCCAGGAATTCGCTTGTGCATATATGTTTGACAGTAAGACATAGTGCCCATCAGCATGAGGATCCAATACTCGCAGTTTTGTCATAGCTTCCTCTGCAACTTCTACATTCTTATAAATGCGGCAAGCCCCAAGAAGTGCCCTCCAGATGACTGCATCTGGCTCGAATGGCATGTCCCTAATGAGCTGCCTTGCCTCCTCAATATGACCCGATCGCCCCAAAAGATCAACCATGCATCCATAGTGCTCAACCTTCGGCGTTACACCATGCACTACACTCATTGAGCTGAAATACTTCTTGCCATCGCTCACGAGACCAAGATGAGTACAGGATATAAGAACTCCAATGAAGGTAATGTCATTTGGTTGCAGTCCTTCTGATAGCATCCTTGAGAACAAGGAGAGAGCATCATGGCCGAGCCCATGATTGGCCAACCCGATGATCATCGAGCTCCAAGTCAGCACATCCTTCACTGGCATAGAGTGGAACACTCTTACTGAATTATCAATGTCTCCGCACTTGGCATACATGTCGATCAGAGCAGTCCCCAGCTTGACATCCAACTCAACCCCATTGCTCTCCACAAACTGATGCACTTCAGCACCAACAGCGAGCGCCCCCATATCACCACACGCTGAGAGCACACTCACCATGGTGATGCAGTCCGGGTTGACACAAGCCGCACGCATCTCCCGCCACAGCTCCAACGCATCCTTGGACCTCTTGCCCTTGGCGTACGCCGACATCATGGAGCTCCACGAGAAGGCGTCCCTGTCCTCCATGTCGTCGAACATCTCCCTCGCAAGGGCGACCTCCCCCTTCACCGCATACCCGTGGATCATCGTGTTCCAAGAGACCATGTCCCTCTCGCGCATTCCATCGAACACTCTCCTCGCCTCTGCGACCTCGCCGCGCGCGACGTAGGCCGCGAGCATGACGTTGCAGAGGAACACGTCCCTGCGCGGCGCCTCGTCGAACGCGGCGCGCGCGAGGTCCGCGCGCCCGGCCTTGGCGTAGGCCTCGACGAGCGCGGTGCGCACGAAGAGGTCGGCTGCGGCGAAGCCGGACTTGAGCGCGCGTGCGTGGAGGGACGCGGCGCCGAGGCCGAGCATAGCCGGAACGGAGCCCGAGAGCGCGGCGGATGCCTGCAGCGCGAGGGAGAGCGAGAAGGAGTTGCCGAGGAGGCGGGGCGCCCGCGGCAGGAGCGAGCGGAGGAGGAGCAGGGCTTGCAGCGGGAGGCCCGCGCGGAGGTAGCCCCGCATTGCGGTGGTGACAAGGAACGCGTCCGGGCACGCCGACTTGACGAGGCGCGCGTGCGCGGCCAGGTGCTCCGGCCGCGCCGCCGCTCCGCCTCCCCGCCCGCGCATCGCGCGAGAGAGCTCGCGTCGCGAGGCGTTCGAGTTTGCCGCGGCGGGGGAAGGCGCCGCGCTTTGGTGCCTTGGTGGCTTGGGACTTGGGAGCCAGGGTTCTAGCCGTCGGATCGGCGGACGAGAGATTTAACGGCTGGGAGGATTGCCACCGAGGCGTCCGAGGGGAGGAAGTGCGTCGACCGGCTATTCGCCGCTCGATGCCTGCGCGACTCGCGAGCCTTCTGCACCGACGTGACGCCTGACCAAGCAACGCCCCGCCGCCGTCGCCCCCGCCTCCCTCCGCTGCAGGAGACGGGGTCGGCATCGGCACGGCACGGCACGGCACGATGAGGAGCAGCGAGGCCATGGAGCTCCTGGGCTTCCCTCCCTACTCCCGCCCATCCCCTTCCGAGGTCCGCCCTTGGCTCCCATCCCTCTCACTGCTCCTGCTCCCAAACGAATGCGATTCATCCTGAGCTGCTCCGCAGCGCCAATTTCTGAGTTGATTCTGTTGGGTTTTGGTCAAAACGGGCGAAGGTTGAGGAGAATTGTCCTGTACGCTTCCGGATTCTTAGTTCCTAACTCTGCATCTTTGCGATGCAGGTGAAGGCTGCGTATAGAAGAATGGTGATGGAGTACCATCCTGATCGTGTCCCAACGCATCTGAAATCGCAGGCTGAGTCAAAATTCAAGGAGGTAAGGTAAAATTTTAGATAAGAGCTTGATATCACCCTGCTTGTTCTTGGTCATCATGGAATCGCTGTACATACAAAGAATAAAAATTTTACTGACTTCTTTCTCATCTGCATTTGACACATATTTTGGATGTTGCAGCGAGCATTCATGCCATTTTATATGTTCTTCTAGCTTAGCTTAGTAGCTTTGGAACACTTCTAACTTACCACTTCTAACTTACCAGCACAAGTCATCTATAAGCAGAGATGAAAATGAACCCATATTTTTTTTGTTTCAAGATCGAATATTTGTTTATGTTTCACATAGATGCCAACCATTCCCGAGTTGGGTGACGTCTGAATTGGGTCCATTGCACAAAGCATTGTAACATAATTCCTGAGTCCTGAGCTTACTCTTTCCTCCACTGTCATTACAAAATCCTGTGCTTGTACTAACTTGCAGATAGCAGAAGCATATTCTTGTTTCAAGGATGGTACGTTGTTAATCACTCACATAATTCATACTTTGCTTTGGAAAATCTACTACAAGCAGTAAGGTATTCACTGTGGTGTGCTGTGCACTGATGAGTTGTATCTCATCCATCGTTTGCAGGAAGATCAGGGAGTAGGATGGAAGGTAAACTTGATTTCATGATGAAAATTATTCACACAATCTTTGTGTATAGATAATTAGATGTATCGTTAACGCAGTTCATGTTATGCGTTCTGGTGTTCCGACTGGCTACGGGAGATCAAATAGAACGTTGGTTAAAGCCCCATTTCTACTCATAATGTTCGCAGCAGTTTCTTTTGGTGCCTTTAGCGCATCAAGGTAACCTACACTTGAACTTTCCCATTTTCTTTAGTTACCTGTAATGAATTCTTTTACCTAATTAATGAGACCATTCTGGATTTGTGAAGGGCATATCAACGGCAAAAGGAACTGTGTTCCTCTCAGAACCCCTTTCTACCGTAGAGGAAGACATTTGGGCTCTGTCCATATTCATTCATAGGCGAGAAGAGTTTCTTGTACATTGTTGTATACAGATGTAAAACAATCACACCACCCTGAATAAACGTACCAACCGCCACCGGTGTTTTCTGACTTCTTGTTTCAGACTTCAAAGCATGTAAAATCAGTTTGTGTTGGTTCCCTGATTTCGTCTGCCTTGCTGCTACGTTCAGTTAACTTTGTTTTGAAACTACTTCATGGGCAACCTTTTTTTAAGCTCAATTGTGCAGTATATAATTACCGAAGGAACTGTAAGACCATAGCCAAGTTTGGCTACCAACATGTATTTGCCAAACTTCTGCCAACGGTCGCCTTTACTAGTTTGCCACAATTTGTCTTATGTATGGCTACTAGCCTGTTTAATTTAATTGCATATGCTGTGTCGAAGCACAGACCCAAACTGCGTGCAGTTTACCTCCAAACGATCATTCAAAGACTCAAAGCAGAAACAGATAATAGCGTATCGAAGCATTGAGTAGAATCATCGACCATTTACTCAGGCAACATGGCAACCAGAGCACTTGGCAGAATCAGCAACCAGTAAGATTTACAAGAAGCACCATAATAGTTTGGTAACTGTCAGCATTACAAGAAACATCCCACCATCTAAGGTGGGAGCAAAGATGCTGAAAGGCGCTTAGATGAACTCCAAACTTTGCAAAATGCAGAGCAAGTGCTAGGAAACATCAACAGAACTTAGCTTTTGCGGACGCAGCTTGCACCAACCACCAGAGCCTCAAAATGTTCAGTTGGTGCAAGCAGGTAATGTACCAATGCTAAGCTTTTCCACTAGCGGCAGTAGTAGCATCAGCCACTATTATGTTAAAGGACAACGGCTGCCAACCTGAAGAATGGGGCACAAACCACTTTTTTGTGTTGATTATGATATTCAGAACCTGAAGGACTTCAGCAAGGGCAAGATGCTTCAGGCATGTTTTCTTCAACATAGTAGCAGCTTGATACCTGCAAGCAAAGAAACATTGCACTAATACAGCCACGCTCTTAGGGGAAATATGATAAACACATATTTCAAGGTAATGGAACCTTACCTAGATTGAGAACTCTTTATCTCAGAATAGCCTGGAGCAGAAGAAATGAAAGCATGAACAGCGTCTAGAGTTTCTTTTGGGTATTTTGTATTATCATCCATTATATTAACACATTTCCAGAGATTTTCGTCTTTTCCCAGAAAGAATGACATGTTCCCTAACTTTTTCTTGACAACAGCTTGATGCTGCATGGCAACTTGAAGTGCCTTCTTAACATCAAAATTTGGTAGATTAGCATCACCATAACATATACAATCTGCTATATATTGTTTTGTTGGGGGAATCTTCTCAGTCTTCAAAACTTCCAAAGCACCTAAGATATATCTTACAAGACCTTGAGGGTCTGAAGATGGCTGTGGACATCCTGGGTTGGCACCCCAGTGTCCAATATTTTGCATGTTGCTAGGCATGTTAGGTTGAGTTGGAGGTCTGTAACTATAATCACTGTAACCAGGTTGAATGATATGTGGAGCACCAGGATGGTTTGGATGGTAGTTGGCATGCAAACCTTGGTTATTATGAATACCTCTAGGGTATTCAGAAATATTCAACCGACTCATATCAGGATAATTGATTGGTGGTCCATGATAAGGTGGGCCACTTGGCCAGAATTGCAATGGTGCAGTAGGAATACCATTATGCCCAGTTGGTGCTGGACATGAGTTGCTTCTATGTGAGTTTGATGATTGAAAATTGCCAGATCCACCATGAGGACGATGGTTCACTGGGTTCTGTTGCCTTGGTTGCTGAGAGGATTGGGATTTCTGATACTTTGGACGACCATTGCCAGTCACGTCAGGAGCACCATTTTTAGATGAAGACTCGGTTGATGGCTTCTTACCATGGTAAAGGTCATGAGGAGCACTCTTTTGATGGGAAAGAGTAGATTTTACAGGCTTTTTGGACTGGGGAGATGGCTGGTTTTTTTGTGTATTCAGTTGATCTACCTGTGCTCCACCCCCATCTTGCAAATCAGAACTTGATAATGAGGATGATGGAGGCTGAGATTGATTTGGCTCACTAGCGGTGCTTCCTTTAGAACTATCTGATACTCCATCAACTGAAGCTTCATCGGTCCTTGTTGGCTTAGATACATTGTCTGACTGGTTTTTCCGAGGTTGCCTAACTTTATATTGTTTATCTGCCTTGCCGTTACCACCTTTTTGCTGATCACACGGAATGCTATTCTGCCCTTGAGTACTGTTATGTGGAGTTGCATCTGAAGAATCTGAAACCATGTTCTTCGATGCATTCGAATGATCCACACTGCCATTGGTTATGCTACTTATGTATGGGGACTCTGCCAATGGTGGTTCCCCAGCCACAAGGTCTTTCCATAGCCAAACATGTTTTGCTGCAGCAGTAAGCGCTTGAGACACATTTGGAGGTTGTGCTAGTAGAATATTGTACCGTCTCATCACTAGCTTATGAAGGGCATTCGCGAAGTCCCGATCACCAGATATTAGCAAATAATTTGCCGGTGGAGGGTTGTCAATAGCCCAGATTAACATGTCAACTAAGATCTTCTTATCACTTGCATCTTTAATACCTGCCATTTGTTACAAGGTAAAAAAATAGACAACATTCAGCCATCACAGATGAACAAAAAAACTGTTTGGCATTCAGGTACAAAATGTACAAATGCATGAGTTTCAAGAAAAAAAAATGCTTGAATGTACCAAGATTCTTGTATGAAAGTTAAGTTAAAACTAAACTTGGAAACAGATGGCTAAATAACTTGTGCCATGTCCACTGGCAAGATCCTAGAAGAATAATAGGTTATTGCAGTGGAGTCATTCTTCATCACAATGAAATATCTGCGGATCTTACAGATGGAAACACATGAAATATCTGCGGATCTTACAGATGGAAACGCTAATTAAAACAGTACCTCTCATTGCTCATCAATAAAGAAGTAGCTTTCACAATAGCTCAGAAGACTAAAAATCACATCACTGATAAACGCTAAGTATTGTAACCAACAATTATTCAGATACTAGTCTATTCCTTAGAAAAATCTGGATACAAAAACACCACACCATGGGAACAATCAACCTATTTAATATGCAAACTCAAAGGACAAATACATGATAATTACAAAATTCAAAACCACATCGTGTAAATATAATAAGTAGTCTTATTAAGCAGGTCAAACGAATGATAGCAAATAAACACAGCAGAGTCCACGATCACACCAGGACATCCTAGCAAATATCACTCGGACCAGACATTACTTGAAGTGAAAACAAATTGGTAAAACTCTACGAAGAGACCAAAAGGTCAAACATCACAAAACCTAAATCAATCACTTTCCCAACACACTCCAGGCAACCCCACCAATGCCAGCATAACTCACACGCCAAAAAAAGTAAACACCATCAGATGAACACATCTCTGGTGAGGAAACTTCCAGACCCTAAGATTCCACAGTTGTCCTCAAGTATAGTAACAGATCCATTAAACAGACGCAATCAAAAGCATCGAGAGGGTGGGTGAGAACATCAAATGGTCTGTTCAGTTCAGAGACAATAGCAACGGATCGGCGCAATCCGCATGCACCTGGCAAGGGGTCAGCGGATCAACTCGGCAGGAGCAATCAGGGAACTATCGACGCAATCAAAAGCATCGAGAGGGTGTGCGAGAACATCAAATGGGCTGTTCAGTTCAGAGACAATAGCAACGGATCGGCGCAATCCGCATGCATTGTCAAGGGGTCAGCGGATCAACTCGGCAGGAGAGCAATCAGGGAACAATCGGGGGTTGGTTGGGGAGTACGGGACGGCGGGGGAATCCGTACCTGCTGGGACGTGGTTGAGGGCGATGCCGGTGCTGGAGAGGGCGTGCTGGACGTGGTTGGGGACGCAGTTGGTGTCCCCGTAGGCGGAGATGGTGATGGGGCCGGTGTAGCCGGCGGCGGCGAGGGCGGAGCTCATGTTCTGCGCGATGAGGTGGGGGTCGCAGTAGCGGGGGACTTGGCAGTTCTCGATGTCCCACCACACCGAGGTCTTCACCGCCGCGTACTCCCCCATAGTCCCCGACGCCGCCAGCCTCGGTTTCGCCGGCGAAGCGGTAGGGTTGGGGGTTTTTATGGTTCGCGACGGCGGCGGCGGCGAGGGAGGTTGGCCTGCAAGGATTCAAGGAAGGTATTTGTTTTTCCTGGTTTAAAAAGCGTTACAAATTTGGGCAAGTGGAGAGAAGTTGCTTATTAAGGGCACGCTAGTTTTTTTGTTTTTACATCCGGAGTTAAAGTTGTTTTTTAAGCTTTCTGATACTATCCCTTGACAGCATCCTCAAGGGCCTTTCTAAAATTCCACTCTCTTAATTATCATTTTAAGAGTTATTTGTATAAAAATTGATTTCTATATCTTTTTATTCTTCAACAGTTTTTCTATATCTCATCCGCACTATAGAGAGTCATTCTCGTCTTCTATTTTTTGCTAGCGAAAAATCCAGAATATAAGATGGCTATATTTGGATAACTATTTAGAGAAGCTGTTGGAGGGTAGTTTTTCATCAATATCTCTATTCCTAGCATTTAGGATGGATATGGAGAGTCACTGGTGTATAAGACATTTCATTCTATATGATTATAGAAAACAAAACACATGAGTAAGGCACTCTTTAGTCTTTACAATAATAAGAATCTAATCTAAATCTAAAAGATGTTAAGATGTGTTATTAGATAAGAAAAATGTAGACTAGTCCAAGAGGTATAGGACCAAGTCATCGAGATATGAAGCTAGCTACCATGGTTGACTCTCTAAAGTTCCTTTGAAGAAAAAAAATCTTATATATATACTACTCTAGTTTTAACTCGATGGTCTTTACTTCTTGATCGTCAACTAGACACTAGCAAAGTAAAATGAACCATTTTGATCTCTTGGTTATAAAAAATAACCGCACAAATAAGTCACATGCATATCAATACTTTTCTTTGAATTAGCCAAAGTTTTTTTTAGAGTTCGAGTCCCTCAAACTACAATATTTATGCCCTTATTTAAATGGGTTTATGAAAGTTAATAACGACGGCAACAATTACATCATGTGGAAGCTAGAGAATTCTACTCTATTTATAAAAAAAAACTAAAAGTTTATGGGTGCTGCAGCACAACATGGTGCACGATGTCTCCATGTGAAGTTTGTTGTGAGAGAGATGTGCAATAGCTTACCCAAAGAAAATTTTGTAACATGCCTTCTTAGAGAGTCAATTTTATTATCTGAAAATGTGCTTGTATTAAAGGAATAATTTGAAAACTATTTACTTCGTACAACACTTAACTAAAAGGAAACATCCATCTGCCAGTCCGCGGGAGATGTCGAGGTACAGTCAATTTTTTTTTTTTTTGAGCCTGTCATCATGTGTTTTGTACACGCACACACGCAGAATGGATGGCTTTCCATTCAGTAGACAACCGACAGGTACATAACCCAACCTAAAGCTAACTTAATAATAAACAACCACATGATGCGCGGCAGCAGCAGAAGAACAATTTGCGTCACGGGAGGACAAGCAAAGCGAAACAAAGCCGGAGCTGCCGCGTCAAAAGTCCCAGAACCCGGAAAGCTAGCTAAACTTAAACCGAGTGTGGGAAAGCGGAAAGCCGTTCGCTGCTGGTTTGCTGCGCCTTCGCTCTCGCTCGTGGGTCTGCCGGGGCTCCTCCGCTTTCCACGGCAGCTTGTGTGATCTTCTGCAGCAGCCCAGACAGCAGGGGAGAGCGCTTGCCTGCGAATTGCAAGTTGCAACCGTCCGTGCGTCATTTTTCTAGTCTAGGAGTACATGCTCTGCAGATGCAGGCGTGCAGCTGCGACCCTGCAATGCAAATCTCACACGGGAGGAGAATAGAAGGTTCTGCTCTATCCAGTCCCAGCACGTGCGCGTCACGTGGCTGCCAGGGTCCACGGCTCAGTGACTGACAGAACTCATGTTCTCTTAGACAACTTAACAGGCAGTGACTGAGTTCAGGTCTTGTCAGCAACCAAAACATGCTGCTGTCTTGCCTGCTGGAAAGCAAAAGGTTCCAGACGTGTGAGCCCGTGACACTGCGTGCGTGTTCAGTTACATCCTAAATTCCCAAAAAGTGCTACAGTACCTATCACATTCAATGTTTGCGGCCCGTACATGGTGCATTAAATGTAGACGAAAAAAAACTAACTACACAGTTTTGTGGGAAATTACGAGACGAACGTTTTGAGCCTAATTAGTCCATGATTGAACACTAATTGCCAAATAAAAACGAAAATGCTACAGTAGCCTCAAATTCCAACTTCCTATAACTAAACACGCTCTGCATTTTTTGGCTACCAAAACGTACTTGCTTGGCTCTCTGCTGGGAAACCGGAGCTTATTCATGATCCAGGCAGAGGACTGGTAGCACAGCAGACCTTTGCCTCCGTTCGTTTCGCTGAAAAAAATAAGCTAAAATACTATTCCGACTGATTTATTATCAGAAAAAAAACACTGTTCTGATTAAAAAAAAAATAGAAAAGTACGAATTATAGGCACTGCACTGAAGTTGGTTGAGACATCCCTGTCTGTCTCCAGCGCTTCTCCATCACGGGATCTTCTAAATTTGTGTTGGGCTCCGGTACAATGTAAACACTGTTAAGGCTTAAGACTGACCACACGGTGCAGCAGCAAGTAGGGCAGAGCTTAGGGATTGTTTGGCACGGCTCCTCCTGAGAGGCTTCTCCGGAGGAGCCAGAATTTATGGCTTCTCTAAAACGGCTCCGGCTCCTATAATAGCTCCTCCAGAAAAACATTCGGCAGGGCTCCTCTGGAGGAGCCAGAGACAGAGCCGAAGAGAAACCCAGCCAAACACACCCTTAATTTGTGGTTGAAGCCAATGGTGCCCCAGTCTGTACTCTGTACTGTCCGTCTTGGTTGCTTGTGTGATGAACCTCGAGTGTAAAGACTGCAAAATTCAGGGAGAAGTGCTCCATCTGCGCGTATGTACATACATGCAATTTGTTTCCTTCTGGTTTCAACCAACGGCAAGAACCTGAGGCGACATTTGAACTTTAAGATAGAAGGAAGGCACAACGTATCAACAAGTCTTCCGTTTGTCACTTTAACGCTGCATACATGATTTTCCCCTTCGATGTGACTGTCACATTAGTCTGACCACATAAAAAAACATACAACAAAAATCACATGTCAGGTTTTTTTCATCATGTCAGGTTTTTCCCATTAAAAAATCGTTACAGATCACGTTAGTTTTTCTATGTTAGAAAATGCTACGGCAAGATCACTATTTGATTTTTCAACGTTACAAAAAAAAACAGGTTAGAATAATGACACTCTAAATCTCATCAACATATCACGTTAAAACAAATAGAAAAGCTAGATCATGCATATCTAGTAGGGAGACATTTTTCGGTTTTTCTTATATTTTTCTATTACCTCCTAGTATAGAAGGTAATATGTGATGATTGCCATAAAGATCGATGGTCCACCGTCACTGTGGAGTACTATAGCAAAGCCCAAATCCAGACTATGTACTGTACAACAAGAGATGCAGCTATGAAATTAGAAAATATTGAGAATAAACTCAGATTTGGGCTCATCTGCGTAGCTCAGAGCTGTCACACCTACGGCGGACAAGGCGTGAGACAGAGGCGAGAGAGCAGGCGTATTCCGGCAATACGTTTCAATGTAATAGGAAGCATGTTTTATTCCTTGCTGTAGTGTGAGACTATGACGTGTGGGCCTGAGGCCGAGATGTAATAACCCTGAGAGCGCTGAGACAGGGAGACTATTCCATTTCTGAAAACACTAAACCAAGACACCGAGGAAGATTCCTTGTCTCGTTCCCGTCGACGACTCCGACTTGATCTCCTCACGTCCCGGTGATCGGCGGCGGCCAAGTGGCGATCGCCGAGGAAACCAAAGAAGAGCAGAAACTGATCAGCAAGCAAGTTCAAGCTAATGGCCAAGCAGTGGCATCACTCACACTGAGGCAGATGGAAACTGAAGCTGCACTGGACCATGCTGAGGATAATTCTATCATTTCAGCAGATGACCCTCAATTTGACAACATCTTTACGGACAAACCATATGACATCAAGCCAGAACACTCTAGGAGGTCACACAAGCAGCACAACAACGAGGCCTTGCCACACCATACATTGCCCAAGATGCAGTTTCCCACTTTTGATGGCAACAACCCCAAGATTTGGATTGACAACTGCATCAACTACTTCGCAATATACAAGGTTGAAGAGGAACTCAAGGTGACTGCTGCAACCATGCATCTCCAGGAGAATGCAGCTAAATGGTGGCAAGCTTATAAGCAAGGTAACAAAATACCTTCTTGGAATGCTTTATGTTCAGTGGTGCTATCCAAATTTGGTGAAGATGATTTTAGAACAGCAATCAATGACATGCTATCTCTGAAGCAGACTGGAACAGTAGAAGAGTACACACTTGCTTTCCAGGCCCTGCAGTACAATATTACAATGCATAACAGTCACTATGATGAGGTCTTCTTTGCTTCCACTTATGTGGCAGGACTCAAAGATGATATTAGAGTCACTGTAGAGCCTCATGTTCCTCTCATAGTGGATAGAGCTACCCTCATTGCTAAGATCCAGCAGAGAAATTTGGAGAGAAACAAAGCTAAGTATAACAGAGCAGCAACTGCCAACAAACCACGGTTTCAAAGGAATGAACAACCTAATCCACCAAACAACCCCAACCTCCAGAGAATCAGGCAGTTAAGGGATTACAGAAGAGCTAACAACTAGTGTTTTGCTTGTGGAGATAAGTTTGAGCCTGGACACCAAGAGGTTTGTCCAAAACGCCAAAAACCACACATTAATGCTTTGGTAGTGAATGATTTGGACAAAACAGAGATAACAGAAGACATGTTAAACCAATTAGTAGTGGAAGATGCCCTTACTGAGGACTTTTGTCAGTTATCTCTGAATGCTCTTTCAAGTGCTGAAACTGAAAATTCAATGAAGTTGAAAACCATGGTCAAGGACAAGCTAATGTTGGTGTTGTTGGATTCAGGGAGCTCCCACGGTTTCATCAGCTCCAACTTTGTCAAATTAGCCCACTTACCTACTGTGCCTATTCCACCAAGAAAGGTCAAGCTGGCATATGGTGACTGCTTGACAGCAACAAAAAAAGTTAAACAATTGCTGCAACAAGGGCTGATCACACACAGTCACAGCCCTTTTGCATCTCCTGTTCTCCTAGTTAAGAAGAAGGATGGGACATGGAGATTCTATGTGGATTATAGAAAGTTGAATGACCTCACAATTAAGAACAGATTTCCCATGCCTATTATAGAAGAGATACTGGATGAGTTGGCAGGAGCCCAATGTTTCACTAAACTTGATATGAAGTCAGGGTATCACCAAGTGAGAATGCTACCTGAAGATGAGTACAAAACAGCATTCAAGACTCACCATGGCCACTATCAGTTTAAGGTCATGCCATTTGGGCTCACAAATGCTCCAGCAATATTTCAATGCATCATGAACCAAGTGTTGCAACCCTTCTTGAGGAAATTTGTCATAGTGTTTCTAGATGATATTCTCATCTACAACAAATCAGTGGAAGCTCATACTGAACACCTTCAGCAGGTTTTACAGACACTGATAGAGAACCAATTGTACCTTAAGCAATCAAAGTGTTCTTTTGCCCAAAACCAATTGGAGTATTTGGGGCACATCATATCATCTAAGGGAGTAGCAATAGACCCTCAAAAGATAGCCGCTATGATTCATTGGCCTGCTCCAACTACAGTGACCGAGCTCATAGCTTTTCTAGGTCTTACAGGTTACTACAGAAGTTTGTGAAAGGATATGGCATCATTGCTAAACCACTGACTAATATGTTAAGACTGAAGAATTTTCAGTGGACCTCAGTAGCTCAGGAAGCATTTGATGAACTCAAGCTTGCTATGACTAAAACCCCTATACTCGCTTTTCCTGACTTTCAAGCACCATTCCAGGTGGAAACCGATGCATGTGCTGAGGGCATTGGGGCAGTTCTTATGCAACAAGGTCAACCAAGGGGCAGTTCTTATGTAGCAAGGTCAACCAATTGCTTTTCTCAGTAAGGCTTTGGGAGAGAAGCACAAGCATTTGTCTATCTATGAAAAAGAATTCCTAGCCCTCATCATGACAGTGGACAGATGGCGTCCATACTTACAAAGACAGGAGTTCACCATCCTTACTGATCACATATCACTAGCCTATCTGTAAGAATAGAATTTGCATTTAGACATGCAAAGGAAATCCATAACCACATTAATGGGGTCACATGTCACACCTAGTTTTAAGAACAAAACCAGGCTTGCCATATGTGTACCCAGGAAGTCCACACATACAACAACAGAATAAAGGATATCAGAAACAATGTTATATAGCGAAAATATACTTATAATTAACACTTACACCAGAGTATAGCGGAACGGTTACTAATGTTTTCTTTAGGCTCCAACTTCACAGGGACGGCTGACTAGGGGCTACGTATGCCAAGCACTTCTGACAGTATCCTGAGAACTCCTTTGTTGTCTTCATCAATCTTTTGAGCAACTTTTACTAGAGTCTGGGGGTGTGGAGAAATAGCAAGGGTGAGCACATATCGTACTCAGCAAATATAACATGGGTTTTATGAGGTTCAAAAGGTTAACACTGGTTTACTGCGATTAGCTTTTAGTGAGTCATAATTTTAAGCAATTGAGTAGCAACAAGTTTAACATAAGCCCCAAATAACCACATGATCAGGTAAACATGAATAATGAATAGCATAAACAAATTATCATTAGTGATCATCTATTCTGTAAGAGTTCCAAGGCCACTTGTGACCGTGAGCACGGCTGATATACCAGTTTTACACTCTGCAAAGGTTGTACACTTTCACCATGAGTCGTGATTTACCCTTTCGCTCGAGGTCGTGAGCCTCTTGACCCACTACCAAGGAAGGTCGATAGGGTTCACTATGAAGTCTTTCAAAGGTTCGTCTAACAAGTTAGGGCCGCTAGGTATCTGTGCCCTGCGAATGTTGAGACCCCCTTTAGAAAGGCACACTCACGTAGAAGTACTCTTAGGAACAGAGGCCGCACTACACCCAACCCGAACACACCCCTCTTGTGCCATAAAGGTAACCACTAACAAGCTAGAAAAGATCCTTATACTTGACTAAAACCAGAGCCATGTAGCACTCATGGTTGTACTGTAAGTCCCGGTTGGCCACTTACAGATAAGTCCTTAGGGAGAGGAATCTAGAGCATCACAAAATCTATTCTCTAGCCCCCTTGTTTCTTGTTGCTAAAAAACATCCGTTATTGTTTATTGCATATTCCATTAGTCAAGTTACAAGATCAAGGTCTTTAATTGAGCGCTAGCATCATACTACCCAAATGCATAAACCCATAGGTGACAAGGTACACTACAGGAAGACCGAGCATCAGTGATAAAATGTGGTGGCGAAATCTTAATTTGTCACTGATTCCCATGTTATTAGTGACCAAACTAATTTTCATCACTATTGCGTCGATTATTAGTGGCAAACTACTATATCGCCATAGGATGCACCTTCAGTGGCGAATTTAGTGATGAAACATTAATTTGTCACTAATAAATAGGTTAATTGTGACTAAATATTTATTTCCTCACATTTTTGCCATCTATCGGTGACAAAATATTATATCACCACACGGTTCAAGGTCAGTGAGAAAATGTTGTGGCAAAATAGTATTTTGCCACTATTTACCATCTTAATTGTGACTAAACAATTTCCCCCCACTATTAGTATGTTAATTTGTGACAAAATTTTGCTTCGCCACATGGTGGCTGATGACCGAGAAATTTTTGTGGCAAAATATTCTTTTGTCATTTGTTACCAAGTTAATTGTGAGAAAATAAATTTTCTTGTTATATAATATTTATATTAGTGATAAAAACATGTGTTCCGTATGATAAATAATTAGTGGCAAATATTGTATTATCATGGGTCCCACTTGTCACCAAACTCCACCTTATCTTCTTCTTTTTTTTGAAACAATATCTTCTTCCGTTTTCTCTACAAATTGCAATTACTAGACGGAGCATCTCCGCCGCCCCAAGCTTAGAGCTTCGCCAAGCGTCCGACGAGCTCGCCCATAGTCGTCGTCGACCGTCGATGCCCTTGCCCATGGCTGCACCGAAGCTTGCACGCAGCGCTTAGCAAGCTCTCCCACGGCGCCGCAAATCGCCTATCTCGACGAAAGTGTCTCCGGCCGCCCCATTTCGATGCTTCACTCCCCCCACCGACGAGCTCGCCCATGGTCTCTGCCATCCCGCTCCCACCTGATCCACCGAATCTCGCCTCGCTCTCGACGAGGCTTCGCCCACGTCGCCGCCGCCAATCTCGACGAGCTCGCAAAAGGTCGGATTCGCTGCGTCCCCTAGCCGCGCCATCTGCCTTGAGGAGGAAGACGCCGAGCAGCTTGCTTTCGCGCCCGCATCTTGTGAGCCGGGTATGGTCATCTTCTTGAAGCGTCAACACGGGCAGGATGCGGGCAGCCCGCTTCAGGCGTGTGGCGGGCGGCCATGTTTGGCGGTCGGTCGTGCTCGGTGTGTGTCCGTGAGGGAGCACCTTTGGAGCTTCGAGGGCGCTGTGCAACTAGCTAGCGGCTCGTGTGGCTGGGGGCCTAACATGGTGGCTCATTCGAGGTCATAGGATTGGATAGTAAGCACTTGTTTTCTCCGGCTTTAGATTATTTGATCAATTCACCATATTTGCCTATTCGATTCTCCGGAGTTTGAATGTAGGCTAGACGCTCAATTGCCAAATGCCTTAGTGACGTTTCAAGGCATTGATTGGGCACTTGAACCTTGGTCATTGCATATGGGAAATGCCTTAGTTATGCTTAGTAACATAATACTAGTATATTATGTTGTAATTCTATAATTGAAGTAGAAATTAGACCTCTATTATCTTAGGTTTTAGTGACTTTATGTACCAGATTAATTTGGTTGTGGAAACAAAAGACACAAGTTTGTCTTGTAGGGATCCGAAGCGGAAGTAAAATTAGTGAGAACGAACAAAAGCAAGCGCAAATCCGGATGGCCATAGTAATACGTGAATTGACAATTTGTGGATGAATAGCTTGTTTATAATGAATATATATCATATTACCGGGGCTTGGAAAACTAATAAGTATTAGGAAATAAAACATAGCTAAAAATGCCGGAGTGACCATGATATCCTAAATGCTTATTTGTTTGACACTCTTGTAGTGTTTGTAAAGCAAGTGACCAAGGAGATGAAGTTGCATGTCATATATATATTCCTTTAGAATTTCAGCTTGATTATCGAGTTATTTGCTAGTCGTTATCTATTTCTTCTTCCGATTCAATTTGCCTTCGTCATCCTGAATCCATGTACTCACCACCTTCGATGTCATCACTTTCGATTCTTGTTGCTCATCTTCATCCTGAACGTCACCCTCGTAATGGAGTATCGGATTACCTTCCACAGCCATAGGCATACCTTTAGCTTCCGCTTCAACTTGAGGTGTGTCCAATATACTTGTGTCATCATCTTCTATTGTATTTGGATTCAAAGACAGCTTATTACTTCATTTTCTTGGCAAGCTTGAGGATTTGGATTTACTTGATTTAGTAGTGGCATCTTCTTCATCAGTGGGAGGAGTGTCAAAATAATCACGAGGTTTAGTCTTTACCATGACATACCATTTTGGATCTTGAGTATCATTCACATAATATACTTGCTCTGCTTGCGAAGCCAAAACATATGGCTCATCTGTTGATAGCCTGCGAGTAGTATTTATCATTATGAACCCATATTTATCTTCTTTAACTCCCCTTGTTGTATGTACATCCCACCATTCACATTTAAAAAGAACAACCTTATGAGTCCCATATAAAAGCTCCACAATATCTGTCAAGACACCAAAGTAATCTTTGTTTCCAGTTCCTTCATCGCCCTTGACAAATACTCCACGGTTTTGTGCTTGAAATAGGGCATCTCTGTCCCTTGTGTTAAATCTCCATCCATTGACCATATAACTTGAGAAATGTGTCACTCTAGTATCGGGTCCTCTTGCTAGATCAAATAATTCATCAGAAACAGAAGGATCTCCTTTGGAATACATAGTTGATATCTACATGAAGCACATTAGTTAATTAAGCTACCCTAAAGAAATAATGTAATAAATACATCCTTATACTTACATGGTTCTTGAACCACTGAAAGAACTCTTTCTCATGCCGCTTGTCTACATTTTTGGTGCTCTGTGTCCTTAAATATTCCTTGTGAATGCTGTGACATAGGAGAATAGATGTTACAAAATTGAAGGTCCACAGTTCAATGAACATCTTAGGAGTGGCTTACCCTGTATATGGAGAAGCCTCTTCACAGTTCTTTAGAACGTAGGCTTGTGCTTTGTTCAATTCATTCATCTCGATCTCACAATATCTATTCCCAATAAGTCGTCTTCCAATTTTGGCAAAAATCTGGAGCTGTGTGTTGTTATTGTTATCACCACTGTCATCATTATGGCTTGGCCTGTTGATTCTTGTCTCAATTCCATGCAAGTACATAGAACAAAGAGTCACACATTCCTGTAACACTACAGCCTTAGCAATTGCTCCCTCTGGACGAGCTTTGTTTTTTACAAATGACTTTAGTCTGCGCAAGAATCTCTCGATGGGATACATCCATCGATATTGCACATGACCACCTACCATTGCTTGTTGAGCTAAATGGATTGGTAGATGCATCATTACATCAAACATGGATGGAGGAAATATCTTTTCTAATTTGCAAAGAGTAATAGCAATTGAAGAATCAAGCCTTTTAAGAATCTCCACATCTAACACTTTTGAGCAAATTTCTCGAAAAAAGTTGCATAGCTCAATTATTAGAAGACAAATGTCAGCCGGAAGCATGCCGCGAATAGATAGTGGAAGGTATCTATGCAGAAACACATAGTAATCATGGCACTTCCTCCCTGATATTTTAACATTTATTGCATCTACATAATTAGATACCTTTGCAGAATAACCATCTGGGACTTTGATTTTTGTCAAGAACTCACAAAATGCTTTCCTTTTAGGTCCAAAAAGTGTATAAGGTGCATTGTGAAATAAAAATTTTCCATCATCTGTGGGAGTCGCATGAAGTTTTGGTTGTATTCCCATGATTTCCATATCAAATCGAGAATTAATGTTATCCTTTGTCTTCCCCTCCTATCCAAGCAAGGTACCGGCCAAACTTTCACCAACATTCTTTTCAATGTGCATGACATCTAGGTTATGTCTTAGTGTCAATTTGCTCCAATAAGGGAGTTGAAAAATATACTCTTTTTCTTCCAAACACCATACACTTTGTCTTTGGAACGTTTTCTTTTCTTGTCGATTTCCCAAATATAACCTGAATGGCAGCATAATGATAGCAATGCTACACCTTTGAAATTACATCAAAATATCATAACTCAGATTATATTTATTTACAAAAAGAAAGTGCATAGACTTAAATCTTTTGTATGTGTACCTGAGTAAACTTTTCGTATTGTGAAAAAGAACTTCAAATACTGCTGATAATGGTTTTGGAGCACATCTCCTTTCCCTTTGGCCATTAAAAGTAGTATTGTTCCTCCAACTATGTCTTGTTGGTAGGAATCTCCTGTGTCCCATGTAGCAACCTTTTCTTCCATTGGCTAGCCATTGGTAGCAAGTGTCGGTATGACAGGATGGACATGCATATTTTCCCTTTGTGGACATTCCTGATAAATTCCCTAAAGCAGGAAAATCATTAATTGTCCAGAGCAATGCAGCTTTTAGTGTGAATTTACGCTTCGTCGAAGCATCATAGGCCTCCACCCCACCCCACAACTCAATCAGCTCATCAATTAATGGCTGTAGATATACATCAATGTCGTTGCCAGGTGCTTTAGGGCCAGGAATGAGCATTGAAGTTATCATATAAGGATCTTTCATGCACATCCAAGGAAGTAGGTTATACATCACATACTTTAATCCTAACTTGTTTAATGATATTTGTTATATACGCATACAGGCACACTCGTCCAAATTAATCACCACATTGGAATAAATTCAGAAAAATAGGAGCAACTACATCGTGACTAACACGGCTGGCCAGGTTCCACCCTAAGAACCTAAACAGATGAGTCTCAATTCAACTTGTTTGGTTTGGTCCCCAACTCTTATATATGCAAGCTCTAGTTAACAAAATTTTACATGTTTGGTCACCCTGTTGGGCTCATTAGACAGGCTTCTTGAAGCCACCGACCACCTGTTAGTCAGGCCAGCCAGGAACGAGGTGGGCGGCCATTTTCGTGAAGCTAGGCCCGAGCTAGCCCTTTTATCCACTCGCCTCACCTCCCGCTACAAGATAAAGCAACCAACAAAAACGTAACATTTCTTATACTGACTAAGCTAGGTCATGCAACCAAACAAGTTCATCTTGTATTGTTGAAGCCAGGCTTGAGCTAACCAGATTTAATTGGCTAACCGAACACACCCATATTGAATATCTTTGACTGACCCCCTCTATGTATAATTTCTAGCCACATATGTCTTTTTATTTGTTGAAATTTAGTTATATGGCATTCAAAGAACCTTATTTTCTTTGGAAAATACCATGGAAGGACCATTTAGAGAAAACTAATTGTCAAGTGATGTGTCTTATTCGAAGAGATTTGAAGTCGAATTTTATTCTATCTAAAAAATAACAAAAATATTTTTCCAATAAACACACATTAAAATAAATTTGGTATTAAAAATTATAATTTCTAGTAGAAATATTATGGACCTTGTTTATATTTTTTTCACATTATATCTCTAGTAGAAATATTATTGGCCTTGTTTATCGTTTTTTTCAAACCGAGCGCACTCTTTTCCTCTTAATAATTATAATTGGTGAAAAATTGTTCCCTCCAAATATCCATTCACCTTTCCCTCCAATTAATCCATGAATTTTTTTTGACTCCCGCCATATTGCATTGGACATCAAGTATATATATATATATACATACATGGAGTCCTTTCCATCATCTACGGATCTACCAAACAATCAAAGCCAACTGACGGAGAGAAACAGGTGACCACAAAGGTGCACTGCGTACTACTACTAGTATTTTTTTTTGCCAAGTCTTCCTCCGTCCGGCCAGCATCATCATTATTAGCCCCCAATGATTACTCCTATCCTGTGTCAAAGCCAAGGCCATGTATCGCGCACGCCCAGATGCGTCCGGCCACCCCACGGATCCATGATGCCGATGCGGAAAATCCACCACCGTGATCCGTCGTTGTGGCCTCCGATCCAGTTCGTCGTGGCCGCTGCCGCCGCCGCCACCACGGCCACAGCAACAAGATGCGATACCCCACGGATCCATGATGCCGATGCGGAAAATCCCCGGCCTCCGATCCAGTTCGTCGTGGCCGCCGCCGCCGCCACCACGGCTGCCATGCCCGCGGCCAGTGCCACCATCGCCATGGCCACGGCCACCGTCACCGCGGCGGCCACCGCCACGGCCGCCGCCACTGCGGCTTGCACAACTGCCATCGTCGCCGCCTCCGCCATCTCTACACCGCAATAAGATGCGATACCTCCAATTCCATACTGATATCTTGATTTGGATCTATGAATATGCATCACATCCATACCATATTTGTACTGGACGCCAACCTACGACACCCATGCCTCTAGCCCGGTTCAACTTTATTTTTCTCAAATTATTTTTTGACATATTGTTTCCATCCTTTGTATATGTCTTAAATTATTTTTTTCGTCAGATTGTTTCTTTTGGTAAAATATCCATTAATTTGATGGCTATGTTTCTCCATCAATTCCATTGTTGTTTCGCAGGGAAAATGGCTCCACGGGTGCCGCCACGGGTGCCTCAATGAACAATTGCTGAAATGGATACAGAATTTGATGAGCTTGCCTCTGCTTTATCCAAAGATCCAAGGGACCAATTGACCTCTGGTATAGGTTTGTTTTATACATTCAGCACCACCAAATATTTCTTTGCGTAAAAATTCTGATGTATTGTGCCATGTTGCATCAAAGGAAATTAGGAAAGCTACAATTTTCTGCAGCCTCATTTGTAATATAATGTTTCTATATTGCTTCTAGTGTATAAGAAAACTTACATGATCTTTTGTTAAGTTCATATGATGTGTCTTCTAGTTATCAGCAACTCAACTTATTAGTACTGATAGCGATTCCATTAATAATCTCCATGAGAACATGCAAGTTCTTGACTTCTTGTTTAATTGAATGCACCATTACTTGTTCATAGATCTGAACGAGAGCTACTATGAACAAACACATGGGGTTTGTGTTCATGCCGATGTCAAAAATCCTAGTTATATTACTTGCAACTGTGTTCACTTGCATTACTTCCGTGTGCTGATGGTGCAATAAAAGATAGCCATTTCTGTTGTATTTAGTTATGTAAAATTTACAAAATGCCTATTTTTGTTTCTACAGGTGAAATAACAACCAAGTTACGTTCACGTGGCTCTCGAACTGACAATGAACGTGATCAATTTGATTCAGATGTGGCAATGGATGAAAATAATCAAATAAATGCTTGCAACACACAACATTGAAGGTGTTTAAGCTAATCTGAAACACTTCTTTACACCATTGTTTATTTCATTGATTTAGCTACGTCTTCGTTATGTTGATCTACATTTATTTCTTTATACGACATAATAACAAGTGCTACATTTAGCATGTCACAACATGTTATACTAATCTAAAATTTGATTCTTGACACTATAGAGTACAAACATTACATTTAATTACCCTTGTTCTTTTCCATAAATTAACTAGGCCTTGCTAAGAGTGGAAGAAAACTTACAATTAACAATCAACTTCATGAGAAGAGCAAAAGGAAAGCATATTGATATAAAGTTCCCTAAAGAGTTTGCAAAAGTGTGTGGAGAACATGCTAGTTTATTTAAAGTGAGATAACAGATTCTTGTAAGAACTGTACCACTCAAGTGAAGAAGTGGAGGGACATGGATAAGTTTCATCCTGGTACTACTACATCTATTTGCGAAAAAACTAAAGGTGACCTACTTTTCATATGAAATGAATATATTTGGCATGCATAGGTTATCATTGCATTCAAAGGGCGGTTATTACAATATATCTTTCTTTGTCAGACAAAAAAGTTTCCTGAGCTTTCGAAGAAGATAAAGATTGTGCCATGAGACAAGTAGAGAGTCAATATAATAATCGGCGTTACCGTCTACTTCAAGCTTACCAAACAACAAGCCAAGGCCACAACATGTCTCACCGTATAGGTTGGCAATGGTTGATAAGGAATTTGTGGATGACGGATGATGATTTTCAGCACATACAACTCATGTCCTAAATTACAGTCTTTGCATAATTGTTAATGATACATTTATGCAATTTGTAAACCAGAAAAGGAGCAACCAAAACTCTATCAACAGAGGAAAGCAAGAGATGGGGTCCAAAGTAGGAACTAGATCAATTGCTCAAATCGCTTATGATCTGGTGAGAAAAATAGTTACTAGGCAGATTTTTTTCTGTTACACATCGTTCTGAATTAGTGAATATATGCTTTTGTTATTCTAATGCAGCGAGATCCAGAAACTGGTGAATGGCCTACTGCTATGCAAGTTTGGAATGCTACATATCAAAAGGCTGATGGGACATGGTCCATTCCAACGGGTGAAGAAATAATGGTATGACCATATTACTTCCCTTTCTGATGGCATCTTTGGGTTTCACATTTGTCAATCTGTATCCTACCTTTTGAACTAGGATTAGGTGGAAGTGGTGTGTTTTTTGTATGAAAAAGTATGGTAGTAGAATTATGTATGACTCTTTCATGGTTATTATCTCTGCAATGTAGTCTCTGTATTGTTCATTTAATGAGTTGAAAAGTTTAGGCACTACAAAAAGTTTGCAGTATCTCTAATCATGAACAATATCGTTTTATTAAGCTGTTTGTAAATTTCATATATTATTTAATTTGTCTGCAATTTTCAATTATTAGATAACATATTTGTAGATTTTTTTTAACAGTAGCAACTCTGAGAACATTTGGATGTTACACTATCCTATAGCTAATTTATGCTCATACCTATGATTCATTACATGAACGCTTTTGCCTGCTGTGTAGTATATGGGTTCTTAATTAGTTTGTTTTTCATGCTTTGCGCATCCAAACTACATGAAGTGCCCGGGATACATCAAGAAAATATTTCTTCTCTGCGCTACGCGCCAATAGTGGAGCACTTCGCACTAGTTCTTGGTCGAAAGCCAAATCATTCACGTGGTGTTGGCATTCGTCTTTGTAAACCGAGTGGTGAGGAAAGAATCAGATTGCAGGTGCAAATTGAGGCTTCGAACAAAAGCTACAAATCGAGCACGCACGATGTCTTCTTTGAAACAACGTCTTTGAGGCTCACGAGCAACGAGCATAAGCTTTGATGGCCAAGTTTCCACGGTGGTCGAAACAAATGCACAACTGCAAGAAGAGCAGCAATCCCAACGTGATGAGATGAGTTCTTTGCGTCAAGCACAGAGTGGAGAAGTTGCTCGCCTAGTGAGAGAACAACTTGATCATCAAATGGCTGCATTAATTGCACGCATTGGTGCCTCCACCCTCCAAAGATCTTAGAGTTTAAACACTTTAGTTGAATAATTATTGTGAGACTTTAAAGTAGTGTCAAGAGAGTTATTTTGAGGTTTGAGTGTTCTTAGTTTTATGTAATGCTTGAATGCCAAATTTGAATTATTGAAATAAATATTATTGGTGCAGATTTGAAATAATCATATTGCTATAATGTACATTTGTTGAGTTATTTTTGTCACTACAACAAGGATAATAATGATAACTTGGTCGCCACAACATCTAATGTGTTTCACACAATTGAAACTTATCTTGTGACAAAACTTGTCCAGACTAATATTTTCCTACAAATGATATGTTTTTTTGTGATGAAACTATTGATACATTTTGTCTTGTCAGTTCTCACAAAAAGATAATTTTTTGTGACAAAGGTTTGCCACCGTAGTTTACATATGAGGATTAGTTTGCATCACAAATGAAAAGTATTTGTGTTAACAAGTTACCACTTTTTCCCATACATATTGTGGTAAACAATTAGACACAATTATAATTTAATAGTGAGAACAAGCATCGACACGACAAACTCAAGTAATGGCGAAACTTCTATCACTAATATGTAGTCTTTAGTGACCACAAAATTTGTCACTTTTACAATGGTAATTGTGACAATTATATTGCCATAGATTCTGTATAGTTGTGGCAACTATTATCACCACTAAAAACATTATGAGTGGCATCATTTTTTGCCACTAATGCATATGTTTTTGTGATAACGAATGAGCCACAAATGGTCCCGTTACTAGTGGCAGTACAATTTGTCACTAATGAGTATGGTCATTTGTGGGGAACAAAAATTCATCACTAGAGTATCTGTGAGGCGAGTATTTGTGGCGACTAGTGGCGATTTAAAAATTTGCCACAAAGGCTGATTTGTGGTGAAAAAATAAGCTTTTGTGATGAAAATTTTCGCCACAAAAACTCTTTGCCCTTGTGGTGGTACAAGGTACAAAAGACTAAGATATCCTTAATGGTAGCCAAGGTAGACACATGCAGTACGATTAAAATGTTATTAATGTGAACAGAACAACAAGGAAGATCCCATGCTATACTTGTCTTTCACTTGCTTTACAACTAATGATCAACTCCTCGTAGAACCTTCAATCTTCTGTTCTTTCAGTCTCCAACGCTTTCAGACAGCTCTTCTTCTACTCGCAGATCATAGCACACCAAGCGCACATACAAGAAGACAACTAAGAGCAGTACACCACATGAGATAAAACAGCATACTAAAAGAGAGCTAGTGGTATGAGATCACAAGAAACGCTAGAACCGAAACTATCGTAAAAACAAACGACTACCAGGAGTTTATATTATATAAAAGAAAAAGGCTACAACTACAAGCTTGATTTATTTTAGTTAAACAAAAACATGGAAGAGTCATTAATTCAGCTTAAACAAATCATTTTTATACATAAAATCGAGTTGAAGTTGACCATATTTTATCTTATAAATATTATCAGGTAATTTATTAAGCAAGTTAAAATTTAACTTTGCAAAATAAATAAATATATGAGAACATCTAAACAAGTTGTACATGATGTGTGTTTAAGCTAAGAAAATTTATAATTGAAAATCATATTTATATTAGCAATTAATAATCATATTAATATTTGTAGATAAAACAACGCAGTAGAAAACCTATATTGATTTTAATTATAAAACTAGTTGCATTAACATTAAATCATTTTAATATTTAACTATATATGGAAAAACAAGTGATATAAAAAACATTAACATTTCTGCGTAGAGCGCATCAATACGAATATAACGCAACTTGAATGAACCGAATCGAATTAAAACGAAGAAATGGCGGAGATAATACGAACCAGTGGCAAACTCGTAATTACTTGGTCTTCAACCTTGTGCATGACATACAGAACGTGAGGGTCTCCATGCCATGGCCGATCAATAGGGTAGGGCCCTGGCCAGCGGGAGGGGAATAGGCCGATGACGGCGGACCTACGGACGGACGGCAAGAGAAGGAGAAGAAAAATCTAATTTACTAAGGGATTTTCCAAACTAGGAACCTCTCTCTTACAGTAGCTCGGGTGTACTTTGTCCAAGGGTTGGTACATATATATATAGAGAAAAATTCTCCACCTCCACATCAACTAGCGATATGATACTAATTGACGTTACACCATCCACCTGCACAAATAGGCCTAAATAAACATTAAAGCACATTAGTAAATAAAGACACCGGCCTTTATGATTAGTTCAGATTTTTGCACATGGCTTTTGTGGATTGATGAAGATTTTGGGCTTAGAATTATTCAAAATTCGAAATTAATTAATTTCATGAAATAAAAATAATTCTAGAAAGTCTAGAATTACCATTTATATCACGAAAAATGCTTCGAAGCTTAGAAAAATCCATGGAAAAATCATTGAGACAGATTGAAGGATGAAGAACTCAAATAAAATATTTAGATCTCATGAAAAGCTATTTTGGAGCATTTAAAAATTAGATTAAGCTCACAGAAAAATAGGAAGAAGTTCCAAGTAGAAGCAATTAAAATTCTTGAGAAGTTTTGAGAGATAGGTTGATGGATGATAAACCCAAAGGGGTGATTGGAGCATAAGAAAATGACCTTGTGAATCCCTAAATGAAAAGATTAGGATCAAGAGAGCCAATGATTTGATTACGAAAAAAGATGGAGATAGGGTGAAGAAAGATAAAGACTTACTAAACGTGTTTTTTCAAATTTTACTTACTCACAACACCAAATCAAGCAACATGCAAACCTCACATCAACCAAACACCCTTCAAAATTAGAAAACTTTAAAAAATCATTTTTTATAACTAAATTTGCGCTAGCTCAAACTAAACTTGGTAAATTTTATTCCAAATATTAAAATCTTTTATTTTATTTAATGTTTTTATGCACAACCCAAAATCAAAAATTTTGGGGTGTGACATCATAGTTTAAAATCATATACAGAAAAAGAAAGGATAATGTGGCTGCTGATGCACTTTCAAGAGTAGCCCATCTGAGTGCATTACAAGCAGTCTCATTAGTGAAACCAGATTGGGTGTAGTAGATCCTAAATTCATATAATGCTGATGCTAGAGCCCAATAGCTACTCACTCAACTGGCAATTAGTAATCCAAACTCCTCAGGGTACAACTTGGATAATGGGCTGATTAGATACAAATCTCAGATATGGGTTGGCCATAATTTAGCTATTCAAACCAAGTTGATCCATGCTTTTCACTCTACTTCAATTGGAGGTCATTCTGGGACTAAAGTTACCTATCAAAGGTTAAGGAACCATTTTGCTTGGAAGGGTATGAAACAAGATGTAGAAGCCTATATCAAGCAATGCCAAGTATGTCAGCAAGCTAAACACACTAACACTACACCTGCTGGACTACTTCAACCTCTACCCATACCTGAGGGGGTCTAGAGGGACCTATCAATGGACCTACCCAAATCCCAAGGATTCAGTGTCATACTAGTGGTGGTCGATAGACTAACTAAATTTGCTCACTTCATGGCTCTCAAACACCCTTACATTGCTACCACTGTTGCACAAACTTTCATAGATAATGTGGTGAAACTTCATGGCCTACCCCAATCAATTGTCACTTACTAGAGACACTATCTTTGTGAGCTCTTTCTGGAGAGAATTGTTCAAACTCTATAGAGTGAATCTCAAGCTCAGCATGGCTTATCACCCACAAACTGACAGGCAGACAAAAGAGTAAACCAATGTCTAGAGATGTTTCTTCGTTGTGCAGTGTAGGATTCCCCAACCACTTGGAAGAATTGGCTCTCTTTAGCAGAACTGTGGTACAACTCCTCTTACCACACTTCCATTGGCTGTTCTCCATTTAAAGCATTGTATGGGTATGAACCAAATGTGGGGGCAACTCCAACTGTAACATTGTCTACTTCAACTTCAGTTTCAGAATTGGTTGAGAATAGGGGACTTCATCTACAATCTCTGAAACAGCATCTGGTAGCTGCACATAACAGAATGAAGCTCATGGCTGACAAACACCATTCTAACTTGTAATTTTAGATTGGTGATCAAGTGTTGTTGAAGCTACATCCCTATACATAGTCCTTAGTTGCCAATCGACCATTTCTGAAGCTGTCATACAAGTATTATGGACCATACACTGTCGTTGAGCGCATTGGCACCATGGCGTACCACCTGAACCTTCCACATTATAGTAAGATTCACAATGTGTTTCATGTGTCCTAGCTTAAACCATTCATTGCAGATTACTCACCAGTGTTCTCTGAGCTGCCAAGTACCACCGACATTAAAGCTTCAAACTCTGTCCCTGAGGTGGTCCTCGATAGACATCTGGTCTGAAAGGGGAACACAGCAACACCCCAGGTGATGATCAAGTGGAGCGGATTACCAGCGATGGCAACAACCTAGGAGGACTACAACGTCATCCGATAATGCTTTCCCGATAAGCATCGTCTTCGGCGAGGGGAGCTGTCACACCTACGGCGGACAAGGCGTGAGACAAAGGCGAGAGAGCAGGCGTATTCCGGTAATACATTTCAATTTAGTAGAAAACATGTTTTCTTCCTTGCTGTAGTGTGAGACTATGACGTGTGGGCCTGAGGCCAAGATGTAATAACCCTGAGAACGCTGAGACAGAGAGACTATTCCATTTCTAAAACACGAAATTGAGACACCGAGGTAGATTCCTTGCCTCGTTCCCATCGACAACTCGACTTGATCTCCTCATGTCCCTGTGGCAGAACCACCCAAATTATATGGCCCACATGTACCTGTCATTGTCCTAAAGACCTCTGACTGCTGCACATGAGAGCTAGATAATCCCGATAGTCTGTCTGGTGTCCTCGGGGAACCCCGAATCATCCACATTTTACAACTCATATAGGATCAACATAGAGTTACCACAACATTGGGTACAAAAATAACTTACATCAGAGTGCTAAAGAATTATAACATTAGTTTACAAAATATGTTCAAGTAAAAGCTTTAACTAAGTTTCAAATGATGAGTAGAACTACGGAAGCACAAGTTAGATCATGTCGAGCCCACCAACAAGACCTCGATTAGCAGCACAAGTTAGATCCTGCAACATGGGTTAACAAACCCTGAGTACATGAGGGTACTCAACAAGTCTTACCCGACTAAAAAGAAAGACTCCAAGGGCATCCTAGATTAAAGGGAAGTTTGGAGCAAGATTTACTTTTGCAGAAAAGCTCACTACAAGTGGATCCTTACTTTCAATCTTTTAGCTATGTATTAAGTCATTATCAGTATCCATTTAGCACATATTCTAGCTCAAGCACTTCATTAATCATCACATCTCTTCTCATCTCATTTTCGCAAGTAACCATGTTCCATTGATTAACTACGATGTAAATTGGGGGATCAAGTCTCCATAACCGAGGAGCACGATGATTCGAATCGATTTGGCCTAGCTGGGGTTTCCTTACCACACGACATATGCAGATCTAGGTCCGGATCCGAACCTATATATATCAACCCTCACTCGGATCCTCCAAAATGTGAACCGGTCTGCGCTACCTAAGAGCACAGTACTCCACCTCCCTATGCCACTCCTGGTGGATTCACAGGATGTGTATACGCTACTCTCACCATCTCCACACTCCTAGTGCGTAGTTGTATTTTCACATAATAGAATAGCCGAGGTATTAGGCTTATCGGAGTATGTGGCCAGTACTGCAAGGTCTCTAACACGACAGTCTACAATGGTACTGTCCTCAATCGACATAGGCGGGGCACTACGTCGAGCCTCAAACTTGACGCAAGCCAAGATTTTGCCCGGTCTCGATTTATATATCATCATTATCATGGTGTTCTCACGATCCAGAAACGGAGCCGAGAAGAACTGAGGTAAAACCTATTTCCCACGAACGATGAAACCATCGCTCGACTTCTATCGAAAACTATGCATTACTAAGCATTAGGGATATTGACCTATTTATACTAGCAGGGTATAACTAAGGATACCTGTATATCAAGGTAATCATGTAGCAACGGTATTCGACCAACTCCTAATTACTTAATGCACATCTCACAAGACTTAGAGTGTAATAAAGATTTGTAGCTGCTATAGAAGGGTGATATGCACCGGGGCTTGCCTACGTTGTAGAGAAGGTTAGTTCAACAAAAAGAAAGATCCAGAGTTAGACTTGGCACCAACACCACTGGCAGATAGACCTTCTCCAAAACTTGATCAACATGAGTCTTCTCACTCTCATATATACTACACGTAAAAAATGATGTATGCTTGACATGATGGACTACATGCCATGATGCATGATGAGAACATTCAATTGCATAATAGAAGATAAACAGAGTTAAGAAAATTGAGTATAACTTTCCTTCACTAAGGAACTAGGGTTATTATCATGAAAGCATTTTAGTTAATTAACTATCAAGTTAATTGGTTGTCTATCATGAAAGTAATTATAGTAACATGGACTAGCAAGAGATTAACAAGAAAAGCATTTACATAGCATAACCTCCTACTCAACCATCGCATACAAGGAGCAATCAAAGCTTATAAACATACATCAATTAACTAAGCATTTAATTAAGCCATTTATTTATTATATAACAAGTTGATTACAAGCATATCAAACAAGTAATTAGATTGCCAAGGAACATCAGGGGTTTAGATGTCCCAAGGTCCACAAACAATATTCAAAAAAAGCACCAAAGTTATTTAAGTATTTATATAAATCATTTTGGTATTTATTAATTAATAACTAAAGCATGTAATTAAGTGGATAACTAAAAATTATCAAAACAGCATCATAATTTTAGTGAAGGCAGGAATAAGCAAATAAAACATACACAAAAAGTTTCATGATTAAAGGTTAATTATGTTAGTCTACAAAAATCATGCAAGATTCATTTATTAATTAAAAGATGTAATTTTTAAGCATAGCAAATGTACTGAAAATGACTAGTTCATATTTTTCTAATGTAGAGCATCACATAACAAAGCTACAAAAAAGTTTCACATTTTTATCATGTTTCTACATTTAGTTATGAATTAAACAAGATTCAGCACTTTTAATCTTTTCAGAAAAACAAAAACCGAGGAAAACCTTTTCTCACTCCCCTCTCACCTACCCCCAGCCACTGACAGCAGGGCCCTGATCAACTGCGATGCGTGACCAAGCTGACCACAACTGCGCCGACCTTTGACCAACGGGTGCTCGTTGGCGATGAGGTCACTGGCGACGAGGCTGGTACCTACGTGACCACGGCGAGCGGGCGCCTCCAGCGGTGGTGGTGGTCGAGCATCTAGGGTTTTGTAGCTAGCTCGCCATCGACTATGGTGGCTCGGCTGTACTTCGGCATGATGGAGGTGGTCGTCGGTGTGGTTATTGGCGATGGAAATGTCACCATCGTGTAACCCACAACCTCGCTAATGTGTCTACTCTATCGAATGATCGGATTAGGGCTTCTTGCGTGCTCGGCCACGACCATGGTGGCACGGCGACGCGATGGCGAGTGGAGCTCTATGACCCTAATTGGCCTATCTATGGTGTCCTATGGGTGCGAGAGGCTCACCACAACTTGGTGACGCATGCGGGCGAAATAGAGGCGGCTCGGGCATGGTGGCCGATGGAGAGGACAACGGTGGAGGCACAAACTGACACTGCCGCGGCGCTCTAGCATGACCTGTGAGGGAACAAGGAAGAGGACAGGTTGATGAGCATCAAGGCTTAGCAGGGAACCCAAAACGATAAATGAGGGAGTAGGAGCGGCTCTGGTGAAGCCTAAACATGGCAGAGGTGTTCATGGCGAGCCCCGCGATGATACCAACGCGAGTGGGCGATTGCGGTGGTGCAAGGCGACGTGAGCGGGCTCAGGCAGTGCATAAGGGTACGGCGAGGCTTTGGGCAAAAGGAATTGGGCGGCGGTGAAGTAGCCACGACGAATTTCATCGATCAGACTAGAGCTACTTGCGGCGGCAGAAAGTAGAGGAAGGAGAAGAAGGAGATGGCGCCAGCAGCTTTGCGTTAAGAAGGCGAGGGCGAGGCAGGAGCTGTCGATAGCAGCTGCTTGGCCATCTCCATGCGAGCAGCTATGTGTCCTGGCCGAGAAGCGACGCGAAGGAATGGGCGGTCACCATCAGCGAGCAGGCACACTGTTGTCGTTCTAGAGTGACCGACTGACAGAGCATCTTCAATGACCTAGATCTCCCGATTTTCCAAAACAACATTTTGATCGGCTTTAAGCAAAGTTGTCCATCTAAATGAGATCTCCAAAATTGCTTAAAGGATCAACATCAAACTTGTGATGGTTTTGAAGTTTTTAAAAGTCAAAGAGGAGCACGGTAACACTAAAAACTGCATTTCAGTTAGAGCTTTGAAAACTGATTTGATTAGCTAACTTGTGACATTAATTAGTGATCACCCATTAATCAAGCATCATAATCAATTACACAGTATCACATACCAACTATATCATCAAGCAATGGAACAAAGGTTGAACCAATTTTATTTATGAAAATTCATTTAATAAATTCCCAAACATTAAACTTAATAACTGTTTTTAGGGACAGGCAGAATTGGCTAAGTTTGAGAAACAATTATTGAATCCAATCTTTGAGAGCAAATTTGAACATATTTGATTTAAAAACATTTCCCAACTTTGCTTCTATTTTAAAGAGCACATTTTAAACAACAATGTTTATTTTGACAAATTTATTTGTTTAAGCAAAATCACATATTTAAATTCACAAAGATCCCTAATTACTAACATTGACATCATTTCATGCAACATGGGAAACATATTAGAAGAGGCATATGAAACACCACATATGCAACATAGCAAAGCTATAACTGAAACATCACTTATACAACATATGAAACACTATATATGCAACATGTGAAAACTATAATTGCAACATGAAATGCTTTTATGACATGACACTTGATGCTTATGCTTGATGATGCTCATGATCAAGTTTTAATTGCATTTTAACATCTGGGATGTTACAATGGCAGAACCACCCAAATTATATGGCCCACATGCACCTATCATTGTCCTTAAGACCTCTGACTGCTGCACATGAGAGCCGATAACTCGGATAGTCTGTCGGGTGTCCTCGAAGAACCTCAAATCATCCATATTTTATAACTCATACAAGATCAACATGGAGTTGCTACAACATTACAATAGTTGGTATGAAATAACTTACATCAGTGTGCGGAAGACTTATAACATTAGTTTACAAAACATGTTCAAGTCAAAACTTAACTTAAGTTCCAAAAGATGAGTAAGACTACAGAAGCAATTGAGTTGAAGCATCTAGAGTAGGAGAGACAACCAGATCATGTTGAGCCCATCGACATGACCTCATTTAATAGCACTAGTCAGCGCCTGCAACAGGGGTTAACAAACCCTGAGTACTTTAGGGTACTCAGCAAGTCTTACCCGGCCAAAAGAAAAGACTCCATGGGCATGATGGCTTTAAAGTAAAGATTGAAGCGAGAAGTAACAGACTCCATGGGCATGATGGCTTTAAAGTAAAGATTGAAGCGAGAAGTAACCTTTGCAGAAAAGCTTACTACAAGTATATCCTTACTTTCAATATTTTAGCTAGGTATTAAGTCATTAGTAGTGTCTAGTTTGCACCTAATCTATCTTAAACACTTCTTTAAGTACCTCATCTCATATTCGTCTCATATCCATAAGTAACCATGTTTTAGTTGATTAACTATGATGCAGGGTAGAGGATCCAGTCTCCATAACCGAGGAGCACGACGATTCAAATCGATTAGCATGATGGCTTTAAAGTAAAGATTGAAGCGAGAAGTAACCTTTGCAGAAAAGCTTACTACAAGTGTATCCTTACTTTCAATATTTTAGCTAGGTATTAAGTCATTAGTAGTGTCTAGTTTGCACCTAATCTATCTTAAACACTTCTTTAAGTACCTCATCTCATATTCGTCTCATATCCATAAGTAACCATGTTTTAGTTGATTAACTATGATGCAGGGTAGAGGATCCAGTCTCCATAACCGAGGAGCACGACGATTCAAATCGATTAGGCCCAGCTAGGGTTTCCTTACCACATGACATATGCAGGTCTAGGTCTGGACTCTAACCTACATATATCAACCTTCATTCGGATCCTCCAAAATGTGAACCGGTCTGCGCTACCCGAGAGCACAGTACTCCACCTCCCTATGCCATTCCTGGTGGATCCAAAGGATGTGTACACACTACTCTTACCATCTCCCACGCCCAGTGCGTAGTTGTCTTTTCACATAATGGAGTAGCCGAGGTATTAGGCTTACCGGAGTATGTGGCTAGTACTGCAAAGTCTCGAACACATAACAAGCCTACAACGAAGTCCTTAATCGACACAAGCGGGACGAGCACGACCAAGCGAACCTGTATGCCCAACTTACCATAACAACCAGTCCCACCCGATCTCAATTTAAATATTATTATCATCATGGTATTCTCATGACCGAAAAGCGGAGCCAAGAGGAGCAAGGTAAAACCTATTTCCCGCGAATGATGAAACCATCATTCGACTTCTATCGAAGTCTAAGCATTACTAAGCATAAGAGGTATCGACCTATTCATACTAACAGGGTATAACTAAGGATACATGTATATCAAGGTAATCATGCAGCAATGGTATTCAACCAACTCCTAATTACTTAATGCACATCTTACAAGACTTAAAGTGTAATAAAGATTTGTAAATACTAGAGAATGGTGATATGCACTAGGGCTTGCCTGCGTTGTAGAGAAGGTTAGTTTCCACAGAGGATCTAGAAGAGTTAGACTTGACACTAACACCAATGGTAGATGGACCTTCTCCGAAACTTGATCAACACGAGTCTTCTCACCTTCGTAAGCACTACACGTAATAAATGGTGGTTTGCTTAACATGATGGAATGCATGACATGATGCATGATGAAAGACACATAAGTGCATAGCAGAACTTAAACTAACATAAGAAAGTTGAATACAACTTTCCTTCGCGGTACAACTAGGGTTACACTTCACAAAGCATTAGAATTATTTGGTTATTAAGTCCTTTATGTGGTTAACAATTAAGTAACACCTATCATGTTATACTAGTCAAGCATGACAAGGTACTTTACTAACATTACACAAAGTTCAACCATGAAAACAAACAAGGATCATCACATGACTTAATCACATGCATCTTCTAACTAATCATTTGGGTAACAAGTTAATTAGTTATCTATTATGGAAGGAATTACACTATCATGGACTAGAAGGAGATTAACATGAAAAGCATTTACATAGCATAATCACTTACTCAAACTATTGCATACAAGGAGCAATCAAATCTTATAAACATGCATCTACTAATTTAAATATTTAAGTAAGTCATTTTAGTTATTAACCAACAAGTTAATTATAAACATATCAAAGAATTATTTAATTTGCCTAGGAATAGCAGAGGGTTTTGTGTCCCAAGGTCTACAATCAAGGTATAAAACACACCAAAGTCATTTTATGATTTATCCTAATTATTTTGGTATTTATTAATTAATAATTAAAGCATGTAATTAAGTGGATAATTTAAAATTATCAAAATAGTACCATAATTTTTATGAAAGCAGGTCTAAGCATGTAAAGCATACACCAAAAGTTTCATGATTAAAGGATAACTATTTTAGCCTATAAAAATCATGGAAGGTACATTTATTAATTAAAAGAGGTAATTTCTAAGCATATCAAAACTACTGAAAATGTTCATTTCATATTTTTCCTAGGTAGAGTACATTAAAACAAGCATACATAAAAAGTTTCATAATTTTTTCATGCTTCTATATTTAGTTATGAAATAAACAAGAAACTGCACATTTAAACATTTTCTGAAAAATAAAAAAGGGCTGAAAAACCTTTTACACCCGGCCCCCAGCTAGCCATTGTCGCTGAGAAGCGGGACCGGGTTAACCCAACAGTGCGCCCGCGCAAGACCACGGGTACGCCGCCGTTGAACGGCGATTTCTCGACGGCGCAGTATACTCCGACGTGTTCCTATCCTTCCCGCGCTTCCTCCGGTGGTCCCCATTGATCCCCAGGTGCACCACAGCTACGACGGCGACGGCCATGGCGGATGGGGGCGCTCCGATGCGGCGGAACGTGCCGTCGGCGAGGTCTCCGGCCATGGGTAGGTTACCAGCGAATTAACGACACTCTTGCGAACGTGTCTACGCTATCAATCGATTGAAACGGGGCTCTGCTTGAGCTTGCCCACGGCCGTGGTGGGCAGTGGTGCTTCGGCGCGGTGGCAACGGCCCGCGGTGAGTTCGCCGGCATCAGAAAGGGCACCAACCCGCTCACCACACTTACGCGATCACGTCCAAGGGGTCGGTTAGATGAACCGAAGTTAGCAGCGCGCGTGCCAGCTGCCACAGCGGCACGCCGGGACAGAGCACGCCGGCGCGACGGCACTCAGGCCACAAGGGCACGGTAGGGTTAAATGGGTGGTGCGGTTAGCACCAGGAGCTCACCGCGACTCCGATGCGCGTCCTGGTTGAGACGGGGACGGGTGGATCTCGGTGGTCGACGTCGGAGACGAAAGCGGCGGCATGAACCGGCGGACACAGCGCCGTTCTGGTGGCTCCGGCGCTGCAAACAAGGCAAAAGCAGGCCGCTAAGCATCACCAGGTCATAAGGGAGCTAGCATAACAAGAGAGAGGCAGGAGCTACTCCGTAGCAGCCTGGGCATGGCGAGCGCCATCTCGATGGCCATGGTGGGTCGGCCGCGGCGGCAAACGACACCTAGGGCGACTCTGGTGGAGCGAGACAGCGCGATCGAGTCAAGGAGCAGCGCAAGGAGCATGCGAGGCTAGGTGCGTGGGCAATTGCGCTGAGCTGTAGCGGCGGTGGCCAATTTTGCTGGGGCGGTTACCTGACCGGCGGCGAGCAAGAGAAGGAGAGGAGAGGCGAGCGTCGGTGGTACTGGCTTAAGTGGACACGGCCGAGTTCTCCAGGCTTGCCAGCACCTGCTTCGCCTTGCCACGTAGGCAGCTGCATGGAGACGTGCATGAACATGGCACTGGGGCGGTGGCGGTGGCGATGAGCAGGCTGACTGCCTGCTGCCGGCGATGGCACTGTAGTCGCCTGAGAACACCCCTTCCTCTTCAATTTTCTCTTTAATCCAAACAGCAACTCGATGAACTCCAAAAACCAAAGTTGTTCACCTTGGTGAGGGCTCCAACATTGCTTACAGGCTCAAGTCCTAATTCTCATTGAATTGAGAGATCTAGAGCAAGGAACTAGGGTACATCAAAACTAAAAAACTGGGTTCAGTTAAGGTTTTCAAAAATAGTTTCGGTTAGCAAACTTTGGGATTTTATTAGTGATCAACCATCTATCAAACTTATCAACTAATTAAACATTATCATAGCCCAAACCTAGCATCAAGCAATGGAACAAGGTTTGGACAAATTTTATTTATGAAATTTCATTTATTAATTCACCAAAGTTTGAACTTTAAAACTGATATCCAGGGACAGGTAGAAATTGCCAAGTTTGAAAATCAGTTTTGAATTCAATCTTTGAGCTCAATTTAACCATATTTGATTTAGAAACATGATCAATCTTTCATTCCACATTCAAGAGCATTCTTTAAACAACAAAGTCTATTTTAACCAAATTTTAATTATTTAAACAAATTCACATATTTAAATTCACAAAATTTCTTAATCCCTAACATTGCCATCACTTGATGCAACACATGAAACATCATATATGCAACATATGAATGCAACAATTTGAAACTTAAAATGCACAACTGACATGACACTTAGTGATCATGCTTGATGATGCTCATGATTAAGTTTTAACTGCTTTCTAACATCTAGGATGTTACAATCGACGATTGCCGACGGCCAAGGGGCGTGTGAAAGGTTCTTGTTTGGTTTTGATAATTGAGTAACAACTTAGGTGGACTAATGTGTTTAAATATGAGATACACATGTGATTAGTCCACAGATATATCTTGTGTGAGCAACCTATGCCATGGAGGTGAAATGGCTTGATTTGGTGCAAAGGCTCACACATGTGATGAAGGAGCTCATTGCATATGAGACATGACATTGAGTCATGCGACTAAGATGGAGAAGATCAAGACAAGACTTGGCTTGATGGACCGGTTGCAAGCGTGAAGGGCATGTTGGAGGCTTTGGAGCGATGGACTGCATGGCGGTGAACCTTGAGCAAGACTTGGCGCCGATGGACGAAGGCAATGGTGAAAAGCAAGTGAGGTCAGGATCCATGAACCAATAAGGTCACGTGATGATATGAAGTGGATCATATCATTTGTGATATGGTTGGTGCATGTGTTGCATCAACATCGGAGGAGATGGAATGAAATGCGCAAGGCAAAGGTATAACCATAGGGCATTTCATTTTAGGAGATAGGTGTGTAGAGAAGTTTATGACCGGGTTTAGGATAGATGGCCGTACTATCAAGAGGGGCAAACTTGTTTGCATATCGGTCATCTAGTACCACTCGAGTGATCTAACTTTGCATCGTTGCTAGGATCGAGTGGTGTGGAATGAGTGACTAATCCTTTCAAAAATGGTTGAGAAAATGCTAACACACTTGCACATGATGGTGTACACTTAGTGGTGTTGGCACATTTGCAAAGGAAAAGAAGTTAGAGAAGTTTTGGAGAAACTTGAGTTGAAAAAGAGGAGTGATGGTTCTTGGATTGGAATACTACTTTGATCCTTTGTGATTTGGATCAAGTATGCATGTGGGATGTGTAGCCCTCTGCATAAGCTTTCGTAAATGTCCAAGATCATCGAAATCGGACTTCGGAGCTAAGAGTAATGGTCATTTTAGCGACGAACCTCAGTGACCGGACGCGAGTCCGGTCAGCACCTGTGAGTCCGGTCACAGAGTTCGGTCAGTCTTATTGTGAGGGCTATTTTGGGGCTACGATCGGACGCTAGCACTAGGGCGTGACCGAAGACGCGCCCGTGCCACTGTTCTAAGCCTAGAAACACAGAGGGAAAGCGACCGGACACTGCGGTGAGTCCGGTCAGTGATGACCGGATGCGTTCGGTCGATGTAAATCATCTCTAGAATCTCTCTGTCGTGGCGGCCGGGCGCTGGGAAAAGGAGGGTCCGGTCATGTGATCAGACGCGATGTTCATATGCGCATGTTGGGAGATGTTGGCGCCCAACGGTAACATTCAAACGGCTAGTACACGTGGTGAGCGCAGTGTGACCGGACTCTGAACCGGACTTTGGACAGGACTCTACGGTGAGTCCGGTCAGTGCGCAGAAATCAGGATGAAGGAGGTAACGGCTATTTTAGCTCTTGGGGCTATAAAAGGAGAGTGTGGCCGACCTTGGCACATGCTTAGCACCCTTGGGACTTAGTGTACATGCTTGGGGAGTGATAGGAGAGCCTCTAACTCACTTGTGCACATAGTGGTTGCATCCGATTACGAGTGAGTGTGATTCTAGTGCGATTGCATCCTGAGGTTGCATCGAGTGACACTAGGTGATCGAGTTGCAAGCCGGTGGTGCTTATTACTCTTGGAGGTTGCCACCTCCTAGACGGCTTGGTGGCTAGTTCTCCGTCGTGAAGCACGCAAGAATATTGTGCGGTGCTCCGGAGATGGATTTGTGAGGGGTACCATGCTCACCCCGCCGGAGCCGCGAAGAGCAACACTAGTAGAGCGTGTTATTGAGCTACCCTCACTTGTGGGTAGGTTCTTGCGGTGCCTGATGTGTGGGCCTAGCGGGTGATACCAATAAGCCGTCGAACCACCAAGTGAGCGGTCGACACAACGGGGATTAGCGTGTTGACAAGCACGTGAACCTCAGAATAAAAATCGTGTCATCATTGTCTTCCCGTTGGTTTGCATCCCCTTTACACAAGCTTGTCTTTATATTTCATACATTGTGCTTGTGTAGTTGCTCTTGTAATTAGTTAGCTTGTGTAGCTTGCTAGTTATCTTTTTGCTTGTGTAGCATAGAAGTAGCTCCCTTGCGTGGCTAATTTGGTTTTATAACTTTGTTAGTCACATTGCTTATTTTGTGTAGCTAAGTAAGTTGTGCTCTCTAATTTAGCATTAGTTACCTTGTTATTGAGTATTGCTAGTGAGCTTAGGAGCTTTATTCTTTTGCTTACTAGTTGTGTAGGAGCTCTCCTGTGCTGAAGTACTAGAGGCATAGGTTTGTGTGACCTTACTCCTAGAATTAGTTAGGTGAGTTCTAACTAGCCCGACACCTTAGTTAGTTGTTTAGGATCTTTTCAATGTGCTTGTGAACTTAGAGGGGTGTAGTCTTAGCTAGACCGATAATTTCAATTCTGTATTTGTTTCGTTTAGTCGGAACAATTAATTTTAGAAAAAACTATTCACCTCCTCTAGTCCGTCGTCTTGACCCTAGAGCATGATAAGAGCGCTTCTCCCCATTTACAATGCTGATTTCTGGGAGGCAGAGGGATCATACTGTTTTCTGAAACCCCACGGGGGGGGGATCGTACTTTTTTTTTCTGAAAGCCAGCAGAGAGATCATACTACATGGCAGAAGTAAGCAGGACGTAGCAGTGCTGTGTTCACAATGCAGCAGAGCTGAAAGATGAAATCGAGGGGACTATAAGATATTAAGATCGAGACCAACTATACCTATAGGTGGCTGGCCTATTAGAACAATATTCGCAGACCAGCACTGGATTACAAGAAGAGCAGCATAATTACAGGAGAAGAGCGGTATTGGGAATATGTCGTCAAGGCAAGGGCTCCTCTGAATCTCCCAGCCGTGACAAGTGGAGGTAAGCATCGGTACCTACACGACGGATAGAAACAGTAGTTATGTTCCCATGTCTGATACTCTGATGCGGACTGCAGAACATGGCTGAGTTGTTTAACGCTTGGATTGACTGGCTATTTACTGTATCAAGTGAAATATGGCCATACCGTATCCTTCCATTGAGATGATTTGCAAGTCGCCACCAAAATACCGAGCATAAAGCCGGCTGATTGGGAGCCCGAAACCATATCCGGCCATAGTTACTCCGAAATTAGGTCTATCTAGCTCAGGAGGATTCTTTGCAGTGCTATACAGATACGTGAAAATTCTTGGGAGGCCACTTCTTGGTATCCCGCCACCTTCATCGCTAACCTGCGTTAGAAAGCACTCAAACTTCAGCACCACTTTTGTGCACAATTTAGTTTTCTTACAGCAATACATATAGTATCATATAGATCCACAAACTTAAACTAGCTATAGTTTACATGTAGTCTCTGCCATATCAAGAATGATATGTAGCACCAGACTTCATTTAAGTTACAATTAACTAATATAGTACTGCAAAGTATATATCAAATATCAGTGGCAAACGTCAGCGGAAGTTCCATCAAATTTAGTGAAGTTTGCAAATTTCCATTAAGTTCATTAGTATACTATTGCACTTGACAAATGACAGTGGAAGTTCCGTAAGTTTTGCTGGCCTTTACAAATTTTCAAATTGCAACTGTCATTAATAAATAGCTGTAGCTAGAATGTTACCAACAATTCATGATAGGTGATGACAAAGACTACTACCTTGATTGTAACATCCTCTTCTCCATCAGCAACTATAATTCTAACTGGAGGAACATCTTTATCAGAATTCATGTACCGTTCTTGCACTGCACGGAGAGAGTTCTTCACCAATTCAAATAACATCAGATGTAGGTGATGTGTGACATATCTGCATTTGATGAAGCCAAAAGGTTAGCTAATGTTTCATATTTTGTATTTGTTTGCTTTTCTCATCGAAGAGTAAGCCAATTAAAAGGACTAAAACAACGACGCAATAAAAATGTACACAAACAAATTATGTGATCTATAAGAGGCATCCAAATTGAATTCCAAAAACATTTTACGACATCACATTGGCAAACAAAATGATACAATCGCTAAAGATCCAAGTCCATAAAGGTAACTTACGAGAGACTACAGGACTTACGGAAATGTAAAATTTGGATCACCATAAATGTTAATATCTGGAGCTGATCCATATTCCCTTAAACAAATAGCACGGGCATCTTCACAAGCAGCTTGAGCCACCTGTATTGGGGATAATCTTGTATTAATGAGGCCTATGACACCAGAGGGTTGAGGATCATGCAAAGCCACATGCTGCCCTGAAATTAATCAAGTCCAAATAACTCAGGCCACATATCTAATAGCAACAGACGCTCAACTTTCCATTAATCATTTGACTTAGGCCCCACACATGGGGCCATGAAGATGCAGTTTCAGTTAAAACCATATCATATTTTACATGACCAAAAATCCCAAAGTATAGTTTAGCAACATATAAATGAGGCCAAAAAGGTGTGCTCAGTTTGATAGATTTACAGTGAACTTTTGGATATGTTACTATACTGCTTTCAGGGGAAAAAGTAGTATATGTTAGTACAGTAACTGTTCTAAAAAGAAATATCATATAAGAGAATATTTACCATAGCATATCCAAGAACTAAACTGGCCAAGAACAAAGTTGGCAGTAGATTTTACCCTTCATAAATTAAGCTCCTGACAAAGCAGTTTGAAGGTTGCGAACCTATCAGCATGCGGATGCCAATCCTTGACATGTAGAATCGATCAAGGAAATCGTGGATCTGATCATCGAATTCAAAGGGAACCTTCCTTGAGTGGCCCAGTTCCTTCTTCAGCTGCTGCACTCCCAAAGCCATTGTTGGAACCACATTATTGTGCCGCATTTTGACCATATTGATCATCTGTGTGAAAGCGAGCTCGTCGTTCCGGCTCCTCACTTCAGGGAAGTATCTGATGTCGCGGAATGAGTCCAAGTACCAATCCCGCACCTTAATTAACAAATAAGAAATGGTTAACAGACCAAACATCAGTCCCACTCCCACAGCAGAATGGTCACATCGGTAATAATATTCATCTAGCTAGTTAACGAAATATCCCTTACTAATAAAATACACATTCTTTGCTGACTTAATAAAATACACATTCTTTGCTGACTTGAGATATTGCGTTGACGAAGTTAGATAAAGGAGTTGAAGAACCCCACTCATCACCGAAAAAAAATGTAAGCAAGTCAGCAAGCAAGAATCTCTCAAAATTTACTTTTACAAAAGGAGGAATTAATGATTCCTTCTTATCACAACTTTTTATTGTTCCTACAACACATGCAACTATAATTTCGTAAGAACAAGGAATCGAAGCTAAAATCTACGAGTGGCAAATTAGAATGAGATACTATGATTTGGACCACGAGTGGAATAGAAAGAAACAGACCTACAAACAAAAAGGAAAAAGAAGCAGCATCTACCCATAAATGAAGCACCTCTTCAGGATTATTCGGAACTAAAATATTGCTAAGGATCCCTATCTGCTTCAGTTAATTAGGAACTAAACCAAAAGCTAATATCTGCTTCAGTTCATTAGGAACTAAACCAAAAGCTAATCACAGCGGGGCAAATAGTAAAGATACGTATCAGTCTATAAAAAAAAAGCACCCCAAATGAATCTCATGTAAAAGAAAGACCACCCCAGATGAATCATGAACTGAGGTGCGCCAAACCTGTGGATTCACCAGCTGGGCAACAAGGACAAATTAACAATCACGACAAGGGAATGGCCACCCAATCAAACACACGTACCGAGTAAAAACTAACCAAATCAATTCTGGGAGACAGAGACCAGAGACAGAGACAGAGACAGAGACAGAGACAGAGACAGGGAGAAGCGTGGGAGGCATCGAGCGAGGCGGACCTTGAGGATGGCGGGCTTGTTGGAGAGGCCGAAGGGCAGCGACTCGAGCTCGAGCGCGCGGCGCGCGAAGCGGATGGGGAGCTCCTTGTGCAGGAACTGCGCGGAGAGGAGCAGGTTGCGTGGGGTGGGGCGGGAGCCGAACTCCATCATGTACCGCAGGCTCACCCCCGTCTGCTTCATGCTCCCCCACCGCCCCACCTCCTCCGCCACCGCCCGCGCCACCGGCTCCGACGCCATCGTCACCCACTCCGCGCCAACTCTATCAGCCGGCAACCGCCGCAGTCACCGGTGGGAATTGGGATCAGCGAGCGAACGAGCGAGGCGCCCAATCAAGGCTGCACGAGGACACACCAGCAAGGCGCACGGAGTGGAACCAAAATGGCGGAACCGCGCCCGCGCTTATAAAGGCTGCCGGCCGGAGGCGGAGAAGGGATCTGTGGTGGGCCCGCTTGTCAGCGAGCCGGTGTGGCCGGTACCTCGTGACCTGGCTAGGCCCACTTGTCAGAAGGTGTAGCGGTTTGTGTGGACAGCATCCGAATCCGTTCCGTTGAAGCGCTGCACGCAGGGAGAGGAGAAGGAGACACTTGGCTTAGCTTATCCACGAGGATTCCGGAATAGATCCCCATGCTAATCACACCACCAGCACGGCAGGCGCAGAACAGAACCAGGTGACTTGACTGGATCATATCATGTGCTTTCAGCGAACAATTCTCAGGACTTTCGCCAAAATTCGCCGAAAAAGGGTGTCCTGCTGGTGTTGAAATTTTTTGGCATCTGTGATTCTAAACGACTTCTGACAGGACTTCCCATACGTGTTTGTGTTAAAGATGGAATCGTAGTTAGTAGTAGATTAGGCTAGCAAAGAGTAGTGGTGGATCAGTGCTAATTAATCCCGGCCACAGCTAGCTAGGCTAGGGACGGTTAAGATCTGGAGGACGCTGTCGTCGCCGTCGCCGTCGCCGTCACCGTTCACCGACGACCACGACTCGTCAGGAGAATTTCCGGTGCAATGGCACTAACGTCGCGCTAGCTACCAGGAGAATAAAGGAGTGCCAGACGATTCATTTTCGGCAACTAGTGGACAGGATCCATGGCTGGATACACACCACAAAGGCATTGCTCATATAACAAAAAAATCTTACAAAACGACTAGCTAGCTGCCTTGCTTCGGGTGCAACATATGCATGGTCTAGTTTAGTTTCTCGCTGGAGAGCGAGGATTAGATAGAATTCTCTCCTTTGTCCTTTGTCCTTTGTCCTCTGCTGTGAGCTGAGACAGTTACTCTGGGAGGAATTTGAGCCACAATAATCTTCTCCATGGAATCCATGCATGGTTAAATTTGAGTGCAGATAAAGATGGTGCCCTGATAGAATCTATCATCTGATCTCTGCGAAAGTAAATTAAAATGATTCGGAGGTTGTGTGCTGTACCCACGGGCGGAGCCCAGTGGAGTGAAAAGATGTTGCATCTCATCACCAGCAAGACTGCATTTCTTTACGTGAAGTTTGCATCTCATCTGAGTGAAAGAGGCGCATCACACTACTCAATGTTCAAACGCTATACTAGCGGTGGGACCATTTAGGGTACGTGAGGAGTTAATGACCATCAACATCATCTCATCCGGGCGGGCGCAAACTGAGTGGCGCCCCTGCACACTACTCAATGTTCAAATGCTATACTAGCGGTCTCGCTCAATACTGGGGAGGACTCACGCCTCGAGAGAGGAGGGCTAATGACCATCAACCTTGGGTTCATCCCCTCGCCCGACCCCGAGGCCGCAGGCTCCGCCTCGCCTGACCTTTGGGTTTATGCTCCGCCTCGCCCGACCCCGAGGCCACGGGCTCCGCCTCGTCCGACCCTTGGGTGTCTCATGCCTCACCCGAGGCCACTTGGGTCTATGCCCGCCCTCACTTTGACCTTTGGGTTTATGCTCCGCCTCGCCCGACCTCGAGGCCACGGGCTCCACCTCGCCCAACCCTTGGGTCTGTGCCCCGCCTCGTCCGACCCTTGGGTCTGCGCTCCGCCTCGCCCGACCCCAAGGCCGCGGGCTCCACCTCGTCCGACCCTTGGGTATTCGCTCTGCCTCGTCCGATCCTTGGGTCTGCGCTCTGCCTCGCCTGGCTTCTGGGGGAGGACTCCGCCTCGCCGACCCTGAGGCCGCAGGCTCCGCCTCGCCCGACCCTTGGGTGTGCGCTCCGCCTCATCCGACCCTTGGGTCAGCGCTCCGCCTCGCCCGACCCTCGGGTCTGCGCTCCGCCTTGCCCGACCCTTGGGTTTGCGCTCCGCCTCGCCCGGCCTCTGGGGGAGGACTCTGCCTCACCCGACCCCGAGGCCACGGGCTCCGCCTCGCCCGACCCTTGGGTTCGCGCTCCGCCTCGCCCGGCCTCTGGGGGAGGACTCCGCCTCGCCCGACCCCAGGCCGCGGGCTCCGCCTCGCCCGATGGAGACCCATACCGCCGCCAACCACTCTAGGTCCAAGCGTATGGGCCTGAGTCAAAGCTCTAACACCAGGGAAGAGACCGACACGCCCCAATGTAACCCGTGGCCTCGACGGGTCATACCGGAGGATTCACATCAAGAACAGCGTCGAGCGTACCGATGTTGTTCTGCCTAACCCCTGTACAAACACTGACGGACGCGTCAGTTCACTACGACGTTCGCCAGGACGGAGTGGAGCGCCATGACCGGCATATGATGCTTGCGCATGGCACCAGTGACGGACAGGACCGCGACGCGAAGCCGTCCCTGTTGACATCTACAGGGTCGGCAGGGGCCCACATGAAGGAGATAAAGGACCCGGCGATCCTAAAGGACTTCTTTTCCCTCTTTCTCTCTCATTCTCCTCTCTTCTTCAACTGTAACCCGTGCTTTCCCTTGGCCTATAAAAGGGAAAGCAGGGCCTCCCATTAGAGGCATTGGACCATCGCAACACAACACACCGATAGGGACTCGAATCCATCGAACCCTCGAACCAATCAGAACACACAAGCACACAGTCGAGAGGCGACCGAGCTCTCGGCATCCGTTCGCTCTTTTCACCAGAGACTTGGGACATGTCCCTCTCTCGACCGTTTGTAACCCCTACTACGAACTTTCAATGCTAGTAACACAAGCAGCAATGAACTGGACGTAGGGACATTCTGCCAGAACCAGTATAAACCGTGTCCTCTTAGCACACCATCCGAGCCAGATGCACAATATTAGAAATTTACTGGTCGGTGGCAACTCGAAACACCGACACTAGCTTACTTAGAAATGGCATGATTGCATGATATGTTCAATTGGTGTGATTGATGAATTTTCTAATCCTCTCTCTCGTTTTTTAGTCGTGGACCTGATATACTCAAATATGGCACTAGTTTAATATTAGCATCAAATTTTAGTTGAGACTAAATTCGTAATTGTTCTATCATTTTAAATTATATTACAAGTCTGCTACTTTCTCACTAATAAATCTGTAATGGTAATTTGGCCCCCCTTAATTTTTAGTCACGCTCCGCCACTGGCTGTACCTAATGACAGCGGCCTCCACGCGAAGAGAGAGCTCCAACCATAGAGCACATGAGCAAGACCACAAGTTCATCTTTTTGGTTCTGTAGAGTTCCAGACATACCACGTCCTAGAAGAAAACATCTCACTCAAGTCTTGTTCACTATCATCGAATTAGGTAAGCAGATGCATCACACCGAGTACTGGCCACAGTTGATTAATAATGAACAATTAAAACAGCAACAACCTGTGCTCTATCCCTTTGAGACAAAGATCTATATGATGTTTATCTTAAATGGATTGATATTTAATTTGTGAAATGATCCAGATGTCGCCTAGAGGGCGGGGTGAATAGACAAAATCTTGCAAGGTCTCATGGTTAGTATGTGGGGGTTAGCTCTCGAAGGTCTTGAGATCGATGCTCAGGTGCCCTTGTAAATTTGTTCCCTAAAAAAGAGAGGAAGTAAATAAGCGTTTCTGAAAATTTACAACTCAAAATGCGGAAGCCTTTAGAAGGTGATTTCCAATTGCTATCATGTGTGATATTTGTCGCTATCCAAAAACCGTAGAAGAAAAATATTTCCATGGTGGCATACCAACACCAAACTAATCATCTATTTATTCTCCCCTTATACAATGGCACGGAAAATAACCTAGAAACTAGCATAAATAAATAGTTTTCAAGCAACAATCTCAAATCAAATATGTTTCCGAATAACAATCACGTGCATTTTCTGTTTCAAATGCAACGGTCCAAACTTTCAGTTGACACCAATATGGTAATTAAATCCATTGTAGCTATACAAAGATCATCAGTTCATCTATCAGCCATTGCTAGCAAATCCAAAGACACATAAGAAGAAACAATTGCCTCCATATGATTATATGAATGAGTTAGATTAGCAACTACAGTTATCCAACAACAAAAACTAGGCCCTGTTCGCTTGTACTTATCAGCCTAAACACAACTAATACATTCCAAAATAACTCGGATTCTAACATCTTTGGCTTATCAGCCATGGTACAGTGTTTTTCTCTCACAACAAATCAGCGAACAGTACTTTTCAGCGAAGCGAACGGGGCCTAAATGGCAATTTCAAAACTATCATACCACTACTAGAAACCGCACTATCCCTATGTGCACAAAACACTTCAAGAGGAAAGGAAAAAACTATCAAAGAAATCAATTATGTTGGGCAACCAACAAGCAAATCCCATCAAGGATAGATCGACAGAGAAATAGATTTTTGCCTATGAATTTCTAGACTGAAACTCCATCTCTGACGGTAATTTTTTGACAGTGGGTTGATAGAATATCTTAGTACTGCTTTTCAGCGAAGCGAACGGAGCCTAAATGGCAATTTCAAAACTGTCATACCACTACTGGAAATCGCACTATCCCTATGTGCACAAAAAACTTCAAGAGGAAAGGAAAAAACTATCAAAGAAATCAATTATGTTGGGCAACCAACAAGCAAATCCCATCAAGGATAGATCGACAGAGAAATAGATTTTTGCCTATGAATTTCTAGACTGAAACTCCATCTCTGACGGTAATTTTTTGACAGTGGGTTGATAGAATATCTTAGTACTGCTTTTCAGCGAAGCGAACGGGGCATAAATGGCAATTTCAAAACTGTCATACCACTACTGGAAACCGCACTATCCCTATGTGCACAAAAAACTTCAAGAGGAAAGGAAAAAACTATCAAAGAAATCAATTATGTTGGGCAACCAACAAGCAAATCCCATCAAGGATAGATCGACAGAGAAATAGATTTTTGCCTATGAATTTCTAGACTGAAACTCCATCTCTGATGGTAATTTTTTTGACGGTGGGTTGATAGAATATCTTAGTATCATCAGGTTTTGAAGACCCTCAATAATCTCAGGTTATTTTTTTCCCCTGTAGGGTTACCGCCAGAGATAGTTCAAAATTCTTTATGCATTCTATAAATAATAAGGTTTGTGACTTGCTGAAACTCTAATGAGGTAGTAATCGGAGTACATAGCAAAATCCCACTATAAAAACTAATCACACACAAAGAGATATATTTTGGTTTCCATGCGACTTAGAAGAACCGTAGCCTCTAGAGGAGTACGTACATCCATTGTTCGATGATAGAAACATGACAATTTATTCCACTTCACTGTCGTCAGAGTAATTAGACAAGGATAACGCATCACTGCGTTATTAGTTCTAATTAACGAAGGAGAATACAACCTCCACGGGTTATGCCTACGCATATAAATACGTACGGTTGGAGTAGTAATAATCCAACGCAGGTTACTCTAGCTGCAACCGGGATGGAACCGCCTCATGGTTCTTGAGCAGACACAGTCACAGTCACACAGCTCATGCTCATCAGCTCGTGGATCTATTTTTGCATAAAAGGTGTGCACCTAAAGATGGGATAGCGTTGAACTATGTACGTCTCAAAATGTATTTTTTTTCTTCATATAACCCGAAGAAGAAATAAATGGGTAGAGTGCTAAACTGCTAACTGCTGTGTGCAGCCCAGCCATTATGGAAAACCAAGGCAGGGCAGGAAGCAGACAACAACAAGACAAGGAAGGGTAGGGGAAGGGTTTGAGAATGAGAAGACATGAAGGAAGCCCTCCATCAAATCAAATCACAGCCATTATCCTAGACCTCGGCCCTTGCTTTCAGATGAGGGTTTGCAGCCAGGTCGCCTCAGCCCTGGGCCACGGAATTATTGGCTAGCTGGTCCCACGGCCTAGCGGTGACGTGGAGAGCCCAGAGGCACATCTGCTCGGACATTTGGTACGAGCCATGGGGCCGCCTACCGGCGCGTTCTTGTGCACTGGGTCGGAGCCTCGGAGCAGAGGCGCGTGGATAGATGGGTCGGAATCTCTTGTCCGACTCCGACGCGTCGCCGGTCGGTCGCCGGAGCCAGCCACGCGGCGGCGGCCTGGAGCTCAGCTGAGCTGAGTGATTGGAGCGAGCTTAATCCCTCTTGTGAGTTGCATGCGATTGCGACTGTGCTGGCCGCAGACCGCAGTACGTGTACTGATTATTATTGAATAATTAGGAGATCAATCATGGCTGAGACCTGGATTACTATCAGAGAGAGAGATGAGGTGCGCGTGGTAATTGAGCCAAAACGCGTTCGTCTGCAAAAGACAACCAAACTGCCAATTGTTAGCTGATTAGTTTTTGATTTAATCGGCATTTAATCTTTCAATTGCAAAATTTGATGTGACGGATAATCTTTTTTTTTACATAATGTCAAAGTTTGGAATTTGGGGTGAACTAAACACCCCCAAGCTGACGTGCCTGTTCTTTTGTGCCCACAGTCCACAGACTAAAAAAACAAACTTTTTTTCCGAGGAAGAAACACAAAGAAAAGAAACTACTCGTAGCCGGGATGCGATTATGCGAAATGCGATGAGAGAGGAGTTCATTCTAGTGCGATTTGCATGGGTTGCGTGCGTTGGGCGCTTCCGCGCTTGGATGTGCAGAGCAGAACAGGTATCCTATCGTGGTCCAATGCCGAAAGGTAGGAATCACGGAATCAGTGTGGATCGACATCCGATTCGTTGTTCCACCGGAACAAGCTAAGGCCGCGTTTGGATCGACAGGCAACGTTAATAAGCATGTGCATGGCATCATCTAGTAGAAAAAAAAAACTTAGCTAGTTGATGCATGTGCACGATAAAAGCTTACGCGGCGGATGGATGGATAAAGCTTATGGTTATGAATGCATGGTACGTGGATGGCTGACTATTTAATTAATATAATTGGATTGATATATCACTCCTGGACAGAGACTAGAGTACCATGATTTTATTTATGTATTTAATTAATTCAGGCAGATAGATGCATCATGGACAAGTCCAAATTGCAATTGGAGATGACGTGGAATGCTACATTATTGTGTTATTATCTATAAATAACCTGCTTCCTATGTTTGATTGAATCAATGAATCGTCTGTTTTCCTTCCTTCTCTTCGCTCCTTCTCTACCGTGCTCTGCTTCCCCGGCAGGAGAGGAGGTTGAAGAAAGAGCCTGCTCTGCTCAACAGGTGGGAAAAGGGAAGAGTAGAAATCCTTTGGGCATCCGCATCCATCTTCGCCTTGTCCTCCTCGTTCCTCACATGGTTCGTGAAGCAGCGATTTTTTTTCTTACTTTCTTTCATTTCGTTGTGACGACCGGGGATGAGAAGTCACTGCTAGTTAGTGCAGGTGGCGAAATATTTCGATAGATCACCAGTTAATAAACTAGAGATAATTACATCTCGTCGTTTTAGCTGGCCACAGAAGATGTATGTTTTTACTAATAATAAATATATATATATATAACTTTTGATCCAGACAATTTTTTAATATAAAAACCATCAATTTTATAATTATATCTCATCGATATTTGGGCCGCTTTTGCCTGATCGATCGGCCCGATCACCGCAGCTGGACAGGAGGGCCGATTCTCAAGCCGCACCGGCCCAATCGCTCGGAGCAACTGGATTGGATTTGGGATCGGATCCCTTTGTTAGTCAGTTGTCCTATCACCGGCCCATTCACCTCCAAGGAAGTGATACAAGAGGATGTCTCCCACCCACCCACCCGCCCCGCCCCCTCTACCCGACGACGTCGCCGCCACTTCTTCCCCGAGCCGATCTGCCAACCAAGCCCAAATCAGCCCAAGCCAAACCCAGATCCGTGCTCCTCAGGTGTTGATCTACTGATCCATGGTAGTTTCACCGGCAGCCAACCATCCTTGGGAGCGCTGCAAGCTCCGGTGTGTGTGTGGGGCCGTGGTCTGCATCGGCGTCGGAGACTATGGCTGTCTCCTCTTCCCTCTCCCCCCTCGCACCCCCGTTCCATCCGGGGCGTGGCTTGGAGGGCCGGTCCAAGTACCAACATTGGACCGGGGACTTCGTCGACTGCTCCACCGATGAATGCTCCGACGAGGCGAGTTCGCCGAGGGATCCCACCTACCTCGATGTCGCCCACCGGCAACCGCGCCCGGCTTCGCCACCCCCTGTACGAGTTCAGCTACGCTCTGTCGTGGTCATCGACAGCGCAGCCATGGGGATGCGCGGCCGAGCCGGTGACGGCAAGGCAGCCGGGCGAAGCAGACGCCATCGACCACGTCCTCGGCTTATCCATGGGCTACCTATCCGCAGCAGGCTCCCGATGCACCAGCGTCTTGGCCCGCAGTGCAGCGCGTCGGTGCCTGACATTTCTCATCAGCGTCCACGACCTCACTCCCCGGCCGCGCATGTGCCTCGCCAAGGGCCCAACGTCGACGTTGTAACACCCTAGTGTTAAACATTGCATTTGGCACTTGCATTTCATGAGCACAAGCATCATCCAAGCATTCATGAGCATGAGCATATGGAATTTCATCTTATTCTTTACATATTATCACATGTGAAGTTGATTATATACATGCATATGCTTGTGATCATGTGTGACCAATGCAAGAGATGGTTGTGGGGTCAAAAAACACCTTAGACATATCTAGGATGGTAAATGGAACAATATTTGTATTCATGACATGGGCCAATTTTGCTTTAAGTCCTAGTTTACTCAAAATGTCATTTTTCATGATGCTAGTTTGACTAAAGTTGAACAGTAGCTTAAAGTATTTGCATGTCAGTGCACCCTTAATAAAAGTTGTAGCTTATCTTATGGGTAACAAACTTTATTTAAGGATCATGAGCTAATTCAGTGCCTAACATAGTAAAAAACAGCTCCAAATTAGCTATCAATTGATGTTTAGGGATTTAGAAAAATTTCTAAGTCTAAGAACTTATTTACAGTTTCAGGTACCATACTTTGAAGCTTTGCAATTTTAAAACCAGTTTGAATTAGACCAAGCTCATTTAAGAAAAGTTAGAGATCACGTGTAGCTCTACAATTCTTAGTAATGAAATTTTTGTTAACTCGCCACAGATTAGGGGTACTAATGGCTTAAACTCACGCTGTCAGTCGACCTGATGGCCGGGTTTGAACCGGGCGCCGCGCGCCGTCGTGGCCGACCAGCATCAGCGCGCGCCGCGTGTCGCCGCTCGCCTGTCCTTGCGTTGTCGTGTCAAGAGGGAGAGTGAGCCGGCTGCTCCCCATTCTCACTCACTCGCTCTCACCCTCGCTCTCAGTCGCTCTCTCTCTCTCTCTCTCTCTCTCTCGTCCACGCACGCAGAGCAAGCAGCAGCACCGCCGTCGCCATTGCCGCGCGCCTCCACCGTGCTCGCACGCCACCACCGTTGCCCCGTCGTTCAATACATCACGCGCATAGCTCCACCATGACTTGCTCCACTTCCCCGAGCAGCTAACGCCATCGTTCGTGCAAGGGTAAGGCCACATTGCGCCGCCGCTGTTGCCGCCATGGTCGCGGTGCGCCGCTGAAAGGTCCTAATGGCTAGAGGGGGGTGAATAGTCTATTAAAAAAAATTCTACAACAACACTTAACAAAACGGTTAGACAATTATGAGGCGAAGCAAGTATTGCGCTAGCCTACTAAAAATGCAATCCACCTACCATAGTTTTAGTTTCTATTGTCTCTAACCACACAATAGCTATGGCACTACACTAAGTTAGTGTGCTCTCATAGACTAACTAAAGAGCCACACTAACCAAACTAATAAGCTCTCACAACTAGCTATACTAAAGAGCTTGATAACTAGTTTGCGATAATATAAAGAGAGAGAGCAAGATGGTTATACCGTCGTGTCGAGGAGTGAATCAATCAATCACAAGAATCAATATCAATGAAGACCAATCACCTCGAAATCAAATGATGAACACAATAATTTTTACTGAGGTTCACTTGCTTGTCGGCAAGCTAGTCCTCGTTGTGGCGATTCACTCACTTGGAGGTTCACGCGCTAATTGGCATCACACACCAAACCCTCAATAGGGTGCCGCACAACCAACATAAGATGAGGATCACACAAGCCACGAGCAATACACTAGAGTACCTTTTGGCTCTCCACCGAGGAAAAGGTCAAGAACCCCTCACAATCACCACGATTGGAGCCGGAGACAATCACCAACCTCCGTTCGACGATCCTCGCTGCTCTAAGCCATCTAGGTGGCGGCAACCATCAAGAGTAACAAGCGAATCCCACAGCGAAACGCGAACACCAAGTGTCTCTAGATGCAAACACTCAAGCAATGCACTTGGATTCTCTCCCAATCTCACAAAGGTGATGAATCAATGATGGAGATGAGTGGGAGGGCTTTGGCTATGCTCACAAGGTTGCTATGTCAATGCAAATGGCCAAGAGAGTGAGCTTGAGCCGACCATGGGGCTTAAATAGAGAGCCCCCACGAATAGAGCCGTTGGGCTCCTTACTGCACTGAACACGGGGCGACCGGATGCTCCGATCAGATTGACCGGATGCTAGACCCTAGCGTCCGGTCGTGCGATGCACGCCATGTGTCCCCTCTCTTCAAATACTGAGCGCTCGAGCCCAATGGTCAAGTGATGGCTAGACGCGCTACTGCGAAGTGACCGGACACTGGACCTCAGCGTCCGGTTGTTTCCAGTAAGCATCTAGAAGTGAGAAATCACGACCGGACGCATCCGGTCATGCTCGACCGAACACACCCAGCGTCCGGTCACACGACATCTCCCCTATGCGCTGCCACGTCAGCAGGACCAGACGCAACCCTCTAGCGTCCGGTCACTAAGTGACCCAGCGTCCGGTCAGAGACTGACGCTAGCGTCTTCGCTGCTTCTACTAACCGGACGCGTCGGTCCTACCAAGACCAGCGTCCGGTCACTTACAGTGACCTCCGTCTTTTCTGTATAGGGCGTCAGTGGCACCATCGGACTATCCGCACTCTACGGACGGACACTCCACCGGTGAAGTTCCTAACCCTTGCTCAAATGTGCCAACCACCAAGTGTATCACCTTGTGCACATGTGTGTTAGCATATTTTCACAAACATTTTCAAGGGTGTTAGCACTCCACTAGATCCTAAATGCATATGCAATGAGTTAGAGCATCTAGTGGCACTTTGATAACCGCATTTCGATATGAGTTTCACCCCTCTTAATAGTATGACTATCGATCCTAAATGTGATCACACTCACTAAGTGTCTCGATCACCAGAACAAAATAGCTCCTACCATTTATACCTTTGCCTTGAGCCTTTTGTTTTTCTCTTTCTTCTTTTCAAGTCCAAGCACTTGATCATCACCATGGCATCACCATCATCATGTCATGGTCTTCATTTGCTTCATCACTTGGAATGTGCTACCTATCTCATGATCACATGATAAACTAGGTTAGCACTTAGGGTTTCATCAATTCACCAAAACCAAACTAGAGCTTTCAATCTCCCCCTTTTTGGTAATTGATGACAACCCTTTCACAAAGATATGAATTAAAATTCAATTAAATCCATATTGCCCCAAGCATATTTACTATGTGTAAAAGGATATGGACAAGTTTCATGAACCCCAAATGGTAGCAATTGCTCCCCCTACATATGTGCTAAGAGTTTAGATTGTAGCTTGCACATATGCTTAGATAGGAAATATAGGAGACAATATCTATCAAATGATGCTACGGTATAAAATATAGACCTTTGTAGCGTGATACCAATCGGAGTGCACCATTATACCATCCTTAGCACCATGGTTAGGTTGATACCACTTGGAAACACTTGGAAATGAAATCACTAGATAAACTTATGCATGCTAGATTTTCATTTCATCATTCAAATCTGCAACTAGCTTACACCACACAAGCATGGATATTGAAATTTTAAACTTGTGCCATGCAAGCAAACATATGAAATGCACCTTACAAGTTCATGAGCTTGCTCCCCTACTTGTGTGCTCAAAATTTTAATTGATCCCCTTCCTTTGTCATATCTCTCCCCTTATGTCAAATTCTCTCCCTTTGTTGTCTTTTCACTATCTTTGTACACTATTTCTCCCCCTTTGTCATCAATGACCACAAAGGTTCAAAATGTAGATAGGTTGAGATTATCAATGTCAATCAATGAGGTGAGGATCATTTTCCCAAATTTGGTCCAATCTAGATCATTTGGCAAAGATATTTAACTCGGTTTGATCCAAGGACAAGCTTCTTCACACCTCCGAATAAGGGTTATCTTGTACCATGTTGAGTTAAACACTTATCTTGTACCATGTTGAGTTAAACACTTATAGCTTATTTTCTAAATTAAACACTAGGTTTACAAGCCTATAAACATATCATATGCTACCACTAGATCAAAATAAGCATAGAAGCAATAGTGGTACCATACAATCATCAAATTCATTTGATTTTCATGAATGAGCCTATTGAATGTGAAAGATGTCTAGATGCACTAAACATGTCCTTAGCAAGGATGTATGCCATACCAATCAACTTTTACCTTGAATTGCTCGAAGGAGAGGCGTGTCATATAAGTGTGGGGTGCATCAACACATATTTGAGAAATCCAATATGTTCAACTCATTCCTTAGCTTACAAAATCTTTTCTCATCCAATGGCTTGGTGAATATATCGGCAAGTTGATCCTCGGTGCCTACACTCTCAATGCAAATGCCCCCTTTTTGTTGATCTCTTATGAAATGGTGCCAGACATCAATGTGTTTTGTTCTTGCATGTTGAACCAGATTGTTTGTCAACTTGATTGCACTCTTGTCGGATACCACAAGAAGGGGTACCCTAAGCAAGAACCAAAAATATTGCTTAAACCTTACAAAAATCAAACCGCGAGGTCTCAGCAGATTCTCCGATTCGCCCAAGGCCTTGCGCCGAGGCCTCAGGCGAAAGACCAAAAGCTCCCCACCCCGCCAAGGCCCTCTCGCCGAGGCCCCGCCCCGAAAGGCCTCGGACGAGATGCCAATTCTCTGATTCGCTCGAGGCCGGGCTCGGCAAACAAACTCATAACCTCCGTCCCGACCGAACTCCTCTGACAAAACGTCATGTCCGGATTAATGCACCCAACTACTCCCGCAAACGTCAGCCGCACGCGGGTACAGTACGGGCAGAACGACCGATGGGACAGGGGACCGGGTGCAGCAGGGGTTACCTGCCACTGTGCTCCCTACTGACACCCGTATTGCCCTGTGCTACCTAACCCCTACGCTAAGGACAAAGCGGCGTGGAAGGTCAAGTCCTGGTCCCTGTAGTCTCAGCAACAGCAGGAGAGCCCAGCTGCTCGTTCTCCGCCTCGCCCGAGACCCCCGGCAGGGCCTCGGATGTACTGTTCCTTCTCCGCCTCGGCCGAGGCCGGGCTCATCCCGCATCCTCATCATCTCCGCCTCAATCGCCCCTCTGGCGGGCCGTCCCATCCGTGTAAGTACCCCTGGTTACACCTACGTCAGCCACGAATTGGCAGGGTATAGCAATAGGGGCGATGGGACGGCGGTCAAATCTCCTTTTTACCGTCCCCTACTGACGATGCAGGGACTACCATGCCCTGTGGACACCCGCTCCGCACTTTTTCACCCAAACCGAGTACAACGCGGACCACCGAGACCCCCGCGTCGTACACAGGTCACCTCCGAGGCCTCGGCAAAGCAGGCCTCGGCACGCTCAGCTACAGCACCCGCCAGGCCTTAGCACTCCACCAGGTCAAGAATCCACCAAAGCATGGCATGTCTCCGGCCATGGAAGTCACACTGACTAGACATCGACAAGGACCCCCATGACCTCAACCACTTCAAACCTGGCCAGCACGGCGCGCCGGACAAGTACCAATCTCCATTCCCAATGCCATGCTGCTATAGGACTAAACTACAGTAGGCTCCACGTGTAGCTCACTCATGTACTCCTGGCTCCTTCCTTGTGGTTATAAAAGGAAGCGGCCAGGGCTAGCTCGAGGGGGAGAAAAAAGGAAGAACGGACGATAGAACCGCGCTCCCATATGCGCCCTAGACACATCCTGTAACATCCACGCTCCTGAGCTGCTTGAGAGCAGCGTCTCAAGCACCTCGCACCGTTCCACGCCGAGACCTGGGACTAGCTCCCTCTCTCACCCAGCTTGTAACCCCCTACTACAAGCACTTCAGTGCAAGGAATACAAGACCGATCTCTTAGACTGGATGTAGGGCACCAATTGCCTGAACCAGTATAAACCTTGTATCTCTTTGCATCACCATTCGAGATTAGGGGCACGCAGTTCACTTTTACTGGTTGGTTGAGGACCCCTCGGTCTGAAACACCGACAGTTGGCGTGCCAGGTAGGGGGCGCTGTGTGTTAGCGTGATCGTCCCAACAAGTTCCGTATGGCTGACCCCATACGCCCACTACGTCTCGGCACGGTGGTCTAGTTTGGGAGCCTAGAATTTATGTCTCTAGGATGTGGGTACGATATGGTACTCCTCACACCCAGAGCCCCACCGATCGGCGACGATGTCACGCATCGGTAGCCTGGGCGCAGGCGGCACCCGAGCCGCCGCTCTCGTCACGCTCGCCAGGCACGACACGAGCGGGACTACTCTGCTGCCACGCGAGCTTAGAGCTGCGCGCCACACTCACCGACATCCCATGCCCGGCTGCTAATACAGAGTCCCTGGCTGGGGACCTATCTAGCCTAAGCCTGGGCAGGGGAAGGACGCCAGTAGCGTGCAGCGACGTCCCGTCATCAAGCTTTGCCCCACCACATCCTGAGGAATCAACTCAGGCGGAGCGGAGCCCAGCGGTGGCACCATCCCCGTACCCCTTCGGGCTAAAAAACATCACCGCCGCCTACGCTTTCGCTTACGCCTCCGCACACGCGGAGCCCTCGGAACACCACCAACGATTCGCCCTCGACTTCTCCACCACAATCTCGACCCACACCCACACTGACTCCTCGAAGGAGGACGAGGCATGGGCCGAGCGGACTTCTTCGGGCTTCGTGACCCCGAGGCTATGCGCCGCTTCTTGGCCGCGAGCGACTACTGTTTCGGCTACTCCGACTCTGACGATGAGGGCGCCTATGACCCCACTCGCGGGTGCTTCCACGTTGGACTCGGGATGCCGAGGACGGGCGATGAGGACGAGGGGATGAGCAACCGTTCCCCGCCTCACCGGGGAACAGGCGACACCACACCTCCACGCGTTGTCCCACCGACAGCACGGAATGAGAACCCCGCCCCCGCACAACTTCGACGCCCGGACCTGGAGCAGCTCCATGAACTTTAGGCCAAGGTCGAACAGGACCGACTCCTCCTGCAACAGCTTCAAGACACTCTCGAGCAGGAGCAACAAGGTCGTGGTGATGGCGGAGGAGCTCGGCGGAGGGCCCGCAATGTTCACCACCGCATCAACGACGATGACGGGGGTGAGCAGCCCCCAATCTTTAATCGCGCGGCAGACGCACCTCCCGGCCCAAGCCCTCCAAACCATCCCTATCACATGGCCGTTTGTCGTATGGGGGCTCGACATGGTTGGGCCTCTGCAGAAGGCCCCCGGGGGCTACACCCATCTACTGTTGGCGATTGATAAGTTCTCCAAATGGATCGAGGCTTGCCCGATCAATCAAATCAAATCCAAGCAAGTAGTGCTGTTCTTCACTGATATCATCCACAGGTTCGGAGTTCCAAACACCATCATCACCGACAATGGGACACAGTTCACCGGTCGTAAATTCTTGACATTCTGCGACGACCACCACATCTGTGTGGCATGGTCACCGTAGGACACCCAAGGACAAATGGCCAAGTAGAACGTGCTAACGGCATGATCCTACAAGGCCTCAAGCCAAGAATTTACAACCGGTTGAAGAAGTTTGGCAAGAAATGGCTCACCGAACTCCCGACGGTCATCTGGAGCCTGAGGAACACCCCAAGCCGAGCCACGGGGTTCACACCTTTCTTCTTGGTCTATGGAGCCGAGGCTATCCTCCCCACTGACTTGGAATATGGTTCCCCGAGGCTACAGGCCTACAACGAGCAAAGCAACCGCACCACCCGCGAGGACGTCCTCAACCAACTGGAGGAAGCCCGAGATGTGGCGCTACTACATTCGGCCAAGTACCAGCAAGCCCTACGGCACTTTCAGGCCAGGCGTATTCAAAGCCGAGACCTGAAGGTAGGCGACCTGGTGTTGAGGCTGAGGCAGAACAACAAGGGCCGCCACAAGCTGACCCCGCCATGGGAAGGACCGTACATCATCGCCCAAGTGCTAAAACCCGGGACCTACAAGCTGGCCAACGAGAAGGGCAAAATCTTCACCAACGCTTGGAACATAGAATAGCTACGTCATTTCTACCATTAAACCTCCAAGCATTGTATACATTGTTTCTCGAGATATATTAAAGAAGCGTCCTTTAGTCGTCCTAATTTTCCGAGAAAACTCCCCCCCCCTCGACAGGGGATCGACATTGAGATAACGTTATAAGGGAGACTCAGCTCAGCCTCTACAGAACCGAGCTTCCCTCGAGGGCTAAAAAGGGGGGGAACCCCCCTAAGTCCTAGCCGCTTATTTAAATCATTTTTTCAAATAAATTTCTACGCCAAATTCTCTCGCATACTCTGACAAATCGATCGCAAAAAACCTAAGGACCAAAAGCGTGCCTCATGGGCAAAAGGCCGGCTGAGCCACGAGACCGCCTACGCCCCTGGGTTACGGCAACTCCCTCACCACCTTTCGCTGGAGGGGCAGCTAAGGCTCCGAGGAAGTTTTTTGCAAAAAAGACTTGTCTAGAAACAATGCAGAGGACAGAGGCTCGGAAAAACAATATAAACCGATTAAAAAAGCGTACGCACGAGTACTTCAAAGGCCTCGACGACCACAAATGTCACGACACGACAATAACTCAATTCGTTTACATGGCCCCTTTGGCCCAGGTCAAGGCTCAGGATCTCCTGCATCGGCGGCGGGCGTGCAGGGGGAACCACTTCTTCCTCAAACAGACTGGCTAACGCCGCACCAGGGTCCTCAGCCGCCTCCATCATCTTGGCGACCTCCTCATCAGCCTCCTTGTCATCATCAGGCAAGATGTAACCATCGCTGATGGCCTCGAGGTTGACGGCGTAGTGCGAGGAGACGACGGCCAGGGCACGCTTGACGCCTGTATGCAACGCCGCCCGAAGTCGCTCACGCACTTGGCCACTCAACGTAGCCAGGCGGCTCCTGAGGGAGCTACTCGACTGAGCCCCCTCAACAGCCAGAGCCTCGCAGATGGTACGGGCGTGGGCTGCAGCGCGTCGTGCTCCTCAATCTTGGCCTCGAGCGTAGCCTGCACTGCGACAGAGGCCTCTGCCACCGGGGAAACCTCCTTCTCCAACCCTACGCCAAAACGAGCAGGATGAGGTTAAGCACGAAAGAAGAATAAGTCGAACAGGGGCAAAGGCCTATGGGACTTACCCTCAGATTTCTCTTTCCAGCGCTGGACCTCGACCCGTGATGCCTCGGTCACCTTGGAGGCCTCCTTCTCCAGCTCTGTACCACACCAGAGAGTTAGGGGGCCGAACGCAAGAAAAATAAACAAAATAAAGGGAACAGAACTTACCCTCGAACTTCCCCTTCCAAGCCAAGGCATCGACCCAGGAAGCCTCGGCCGCCTTGAGGGCCTCGTCCAGGGCGCCCTTTGTCTCACCCAACTGCGCAGCAACGGACTTGGCAGAGACCGCCGCCTCTTCAGCCTGGGAAAGGAGGGCGTCCCACTCGCCACCACCCGGGTCAGCTCCTTCTCCAGCTCCTTGACTCGCGCCACCAAAGGAGCGACCTGCTCCCGAGCCGTGGCCGCCTCGGCCTTCATATCTGCACAGCGAAGGTGGAGGTCCTCCACCTCCACGCTCCGCGCCGATAGAAGCTCATTGGCGCTAGCGAGCAGGTCCTTCTGCTACCTAAGCTGGTCCTAGATGTCCCTCTCTTGATGAAGGAACAACGACTTCCCGAGAGACCGGGCCTCGAGCTCCTGGATAGGTAGAACAGGGGTCATGCATGGCGAAAAGACTCAGAACGAAACAACACCGCACGAGAAAAGAAGACGCGTACTTGGATGACGCTGGGTAAATCGTCGTCCATGACGGACAGTGCCGTTCACAGCGACTGCACCGCCAGCCGATGATATTGCTCGAAGGAGCTCTACCGCCCCCCTCGACCGCATCCTCGAGGGCGAATAGAGGCTCCCCCTCTGGGTCGTCCTGGCTCAGCCACGATATACGCGGGTGATTTCACCCGCGGGGCTTGGGTCGTACCCTCGCCAGGAGCTGGAGCTGGCTGCTCGGCGGTGCTGTCCGCCTCGACATCCGCCACCTCCTTCCCCCGGGAAGTATCGGCAGGAGAGGTCGCCTGGACCTCCATCTCCCGGGCGCTCTCCTACGACGGCGGCAGGCCTTGGGCCAGGGGCGGCACCAAAGGTTGCCCCACCTCCATCTCCGAATCTCGGGCCATCGGGCCCGCCGCGCTCACCTCGACCATCTCGGCCTCGGAAGTCCCAGGGGCCTCGGCTTTGCTCCTGGCCTCGGCGACTGGGGGTGCCTCGGCCCCATCGGACTCATGGGCCTCGACAATGTGTGGCGTAGGCCCTTCCTCCTCCGTCTGCTCCGTAGCCGCCCCGAGAGCCTCTTCCTGAACGACCGACCCCTTCATGTCGGCCCCGACCGACGCCACATCAGGCTGCACGGCGGTTTGCGCCTCTGCCGGCTGTTGAGCAGTGGGATTGGCGCTCACTTTGAGTGCCTTGCACGGCGCCAAGGCTGGCACCTCCACTCGACACTTCCGACTGAAGGCAAAACACCCACTTGGTCAGCTTATGACCATGAAGCGAGCAAGAGACAATGCGAACATCAATGAAAAAACTCTCACCTCGAGCGGGGTTGCAGCCGCTTTGGCACCGCGGTTCTCCTCTGCAACGATCGTAGCGGTGGCGGAGGCACGGCCCCGGATCCACGGTGCCACCGACCCTCGTTACTCGGCGCCCCTCGACCCCCTCGGTGGCGGCTTCGTCGCGACACCCGCCGCCTGCTCCCGTCACTACCGCCGAGCCCGACGGGCTGATGGCACGCTTCCCGGTGCCCGTGGCTCGGGGCGTGTCACCTCGAACGCTGGGTGAGCGATCGCCGACCCGGGCACCATCTCCTCCTCCCTCGAAAACGACGGGCTGCTCACCGACGCCTATATCTGGGCACAAAGCCCGAGCCCGTGGCCCGCACGAGCTCATCCCATTTAGGCCTCATCCCGAGCCCGCCCGCCCCCCAATGGGCCGGCTAGCAGCACGGCACGGGTGCAGCCGTGCTTGGGCAACCCTAGGCCCCACAGTCAGCACGGCATGGCCCGTGGCAGCAGGGCAGGCCGGCGGCCAAGAACGGCCCCTCCCTCCCATCCTCCTCGGCTCCTCCCGGCTCCCCATATAACCGCGACTACCCCGGCCGCCCCCACCCCCCACCCTAACCCTAACCCCATTCGCCTCCCAACCGCAGCCAAGACTCGACACCCGCTTCGGTCCATCTTCGCCTCCTCTCGTCGATCCATCTTCACACCGGTCACCTCCAGGGTCCTTGGATCCGGTGATATCGCCGCCGCCCCATCACCTCTCCCCGAGTTCCCTGCTCCCTCGGTCCCTCTCCGCCTTCCTTTTACTCCTTCTCCTCTCTTTGTCGATGAACATGTGAGTCCGCCTCACGCCTCTCTCTTCACCGCTGCTCGCCGTCCTTCATAATCCTGTCTTGCCCTTGTGTGGCCCTCGCCTTCTCCGCGCCGGGCTTGGCCTTGCCTGACAAGCAAGTCCATCCCCATTCGTAACCCTAACCCTAGCCCCTAGATCTATACATTTCTCAGTGTTTTGATTCTGTTTTTGGGATCATTTTCTCATCCTTTTCTTCTTTTCGTGTTCTTTTTCTTTTGCAGTGTCGGCCGATGCCCTCGTCGTCAACTAGCCTTGGCGTGAAGACGACGGAATGGCACCGCTTGCCAAGCCAGTGCCAGCGCGACCGCTGAGGAACGGTGCTGGAGTTCACCGTCACGGCCGAACACCCCCTATGGCGTGTGACCCGTAGGGCAACGGTGCCATGTTCCTCGTGGATCGGCGACGATGACTTGGTCGCGGGCAAGGCTATCCTCGAGCACGACGACGATGGCCGTGACCCCTTTGCGGTGTTTGATGACGCCACCCGCGGGGATATTACCGGCGATCGACGTCGATGCGTCGATCTCGAGAACGGGGACAGGACGGTGGACTCCAACACCCACTCCAACTACACCGGTGTTAATGGTAATGCTTGATGGTAATGGTACTGCATCTCCTTCCTCGAGATTAGTTTACGGACTTGGTAAGCGCAAGTCTCAAAGGTTGGGTGAGACTTTGAGGAGGTTTATGAGAAGATTAATGGTGTCGATGTGTCAGAGCTATATGTAAGATGTGTAGAACTGTGTTGAGTGCTAGATCCCTAAAGTCATCTGGTCACATTCTTAGGCACCAAAAATCTTGCAAATGTAAACTTGATAATGCTTCTAGGGTTTAGTCTCGACTAGCTTTTAATGCGATGGGTCTTTGCATAATTGGAACTATGATCCTGCTTCTTTGATAGACCAATCGTGTAGATTGATTGCTAGGCTTGATCTTCCTCTTGGTTTTGGTGACACTCATGCATTTGAGGAATATATTAAAATTCTCATAACCTAAGATTTGTTAGATCATCTAGAAGAACCACCACTAGAGATCTGGATAAATTATTTGGAGCAACGTCGTATATGATTAGGAACGTGTGCATGCTTCTCGCATCTGCTGCTTTGACTTCCGACATATGGTCTTCGGTAATGCTAAAGAGGATTACATATCTGTTGTTGCTCACTATGTGAATGCTGATTGGGAATTGCAAAAGAAGATTGTTGGTCTTAGGTTGATTTAAGTTAAGCATTCTGGTGAAAACATTTCTGCTTCCATTGCATCTGTTGTTGAGGAGTATGGCTTGGTTGATAAAATCTTTTCTATCACTTTAGATAATGCATCTTCTAATGCTAAGGCTATGGAAACTTTGACACCCATGTTTGTTGGTTATCTTGGTTGTGATCCTCTACCGATGATCCTGCGCACTGTTTCGCCTTGTGCATCAACGCTGTGCTTGTCACATTATTAACTGATAGTCAAATCTGACTAAAAAGAATCAAACCTTATATAGAGGATTTTAGAACTGCAATTAATTTCTTGAACTCCTCTAATCAAAGAATTGCTATGTTTAGAAACCATCGTGAAGCTAAAGGTATGAGACCTAGAAAATTTGGCTTAGACATGGATGTTAGATGGAATGCTACTTATCTCATGCTAAAACACTTGGTTCCTTACAAATAAGTATTTTCTATGTTCATAAATTCAAATTATGGTTCTCAAGATCAAATCTCCATCTCTTGGCACGTGGTTGATGAAAAATATTGGAGTTCCTGGAAGTATTTTATGACTCTCTTCATAAACCCTTTTCTGGTGTTTATTATCCTACTACCCTCTTGTCTCTTGCACCATGTTCGAGATTGCAACCCATTTGCATGCATGTGAAAGGGATGTTAATCTTAAACCCTTTGTACCCTATGCAAAGATAAATTTCTTAAGTATTGGAAAGACATTCTCTCTTATACTCATTTGCATTCATTCTTGACCCTAGAGCTAAGCTCGGAGGTATGCAAAGGGTCCTCCATTTACTTAATGAATATACTGGTCTTGATTACACTACTTACTATGCTGATTTGAAAACCGAGTTGCATAAAATGTTTAAGAAATATTTGAGAAAGTTTGGTGCAACCAGGTCACAAAGGGTTGCTGGTCCTACCCCACCCACCGGGTAAGAGAAAACAGTGCTTGAGGGTAATTTTTGGAGGATCAGTGCTTTGTCCTTCCAGTGGCACCATCTTGTTCTTTTTCTCACTCTAAAGAACTTTCAAGCTATTTGGACAAAATCACGATAACCGCTTATGAGGATGGTTTTGACATTCTTCTATGGTGGAAGGACCACAAACTAACCTATCCCATCCGGGCTATTATGGCCGAGATATCATGTCAGCCTCCTCGCTTCCACTTGTTCTTTAGAGTCTTGTTTCACTTAGCCCTAGAAGAACGGCCACACGAGCTTGAAACCGTAACATGTGTTGAGATGCTTGACCTTGTTGAAGGACTAGGATCTAGGAGAGAAGAGGGAACAACATGAAGTCATTGATACCAAGGAAATTGAAGATGCATTCGAGAATCACATTCTGGATGAACCGTATAGTAATGATGATGCATCCGTGGATGATCCCTTGGCATTGGTTGGTGGGAGTGTTGGAGTACTTTTGTGTGAGTTGAGAGTGGATGTGTCCCTCACTCACTTGCTTAGTTTTTATTTGAACATTTGAACAATGGTCTGTAATAACTATGTAAGATTAAGACATTTAGAGTCACTTGGCTACACTTCTTTTTTTGTATCAGGGTTTCTCACAAGGGTGAGTTTTACCTAGGTAGGTTTTTTAATGAGGCAGCATTGCACAAAATAGCTCTTTTTGATATTTAAATGGATTGAGATGTTTATTTGGAGGTGTTTTAGATTTAACGGCCTTCATGGCACGGCTGTTATTTTTGCCGTGCCTCACGGGCCAACGGCAGACGAAAAGATGGCCCCACAGTGCCCGCACGGGGCCAAGGCCAAACCCAACAGCGATGAGGCACGGCCCACGTACCACGGCTAGGCGTGCCTCCTTGGCCCGAGCAGCATCGTGCCATGCTTCGGCTGTGGACTGCGTCAGTGTCGGGCCGGGCCAGCCCGATGCCCAGGTATGCCGACGCCCCACGTGCTGTCTCCCCGACATCGGGGAGATGGTCCAAGGGACCTCGCCCCATCTCGAGCCCATCATCTTCGTCCAAAGAATCCTCCAACGATGACGGCGACGGAGACAACTCCACCGGGAGACTGTCCTGCCTTTGACGCCGGCGGCGTTTCTCCAGCGCTTCGTGCTCGAGTATCTTCTTGTTGCGCCTTGCCTCCTTAGCGTCCTTCTTCTTCTGCACCTCGGCATGTGCTCGGTTCACCGCCCGCCGCCTTGCGTCCTCGGGAACAGGTGGTGGAGAGTCTCGCACATCCCTCATCCCCTATAGGAATGGTGAACGCAAGTAAGGAAACAGAAAAATGATGAGGAACGAGGAGGCCTTGGGGGCTGCAGCAGTGCGTGACTTACCAGGGAGAGATACCCCCGCGATGGGCGCATGACAATGTGGGTCAGACCACCGCTCTTCATCTTCCCATCCACTGTCTCCCTCACCCGACGTAGAACCGCATCATCGGAGAGGGCGGCGACAGACATCCGGATGCCCTCGATTGGCTCATCCGGTCTCATATCGATCAGCGCCGCCACGACCATCAAGAAGCACCCTCTCTGCCGCGGTGTAAGGTCATCCACGACCACAACCAGCCGTAGAGCCTCTCAGACCTCTCCGGCCCGCCTAGGAGCGGCCAGAAGCTTGTAGCAGGCTTTTTCCTCAAGACGCCATACCTCCACTTCTCCGGACAGTCCTCCATGATCTATCCGGTGTAGGGGGGAAGCCCGTCGTCATCGTTGCAGAGATAGAACCAGTTGGTGTACCAGCGGCGATTGGATGACGCGAGCTGGGCCAGGATGTAAAGGTGCTACCGGTCTTGGCGCACCTGGAGAGTGCAGCCGTCGGCCCTCACCATCTTCCTCAGACCCTGCCATGCACTGGCGGCTTGGTGGTATGCCCTGCTCGGAAGAGGTGGAGCCACAGCTCCCAATGGGGGGCAATCCCCAGATACCCCTCGCAGACGGTGACGAAAATAGCTGCCTGCGTGATGGAGTTGGGGTTGAAGTTGTGTAGCTCCACCCCGTAGTAATGTGGGAGCGCCCGCATGAATCGGTCCGCCGGCACGCCGAGACCACGCTTTCTTGGAAAGAGACAAAGCTCACGACGCACCTTCAAGGTGTGGCCGTGGCTCTCTACCACCAATGGAGCAATCCACTCACGGCTGTCGGGGTCGAGGATCGGATGAAGAAGGCCGTCGACGACGAGCGATCAGCACACCTCCATGGACACGCCGTCGGACGGCTCCCAAAGATCCACCGGGACGATGACAGGAGGACCGCCGGTCATTGCGTCATGGAGAATGAGGGCTACGGCGGTAAGTCTCTCCCTCTCTCGCTCCCTCTTCTCCCCTCTTCTCCCCGGCGCTCTCTGTTCTCGGCAATGGCTCGAAGGTGGAACTCCTGACCACCCTCCCACTCAGTGGAGGCTCGAGGGCTCTCCCCGCAAACCTTGCCGAGACCCAGGGACCTAGGCTCGCACTCGAGGTGCTCGACAAATAACCCCCCTCCTTCCGAGCGAAAAAGGATACATGAGGGTCGCATAAAAAGCCGGGGAACTCCCGACCGCCTCCCGCTCCGCTTGAGGCTCGGGGCTCTCCCCGCAAACCTTGCCGAGACCTAGCGACCTAGGCTCACTTTTTTGAGGGGCTCGGCAAACAACCCCTCCGTCCGAGCCGAAAAGGATGCGCGAGGGTCACTGCAGCAGCTGGGAACTCATGACCGCCCTCCGCTCAAATGCAAGGAAGCTCTTTGCTCTCTCCTGCAAACCTTGCCGAGACCCAATGACCTAGGCTTGCACTCGAGGGGCTCGGCAGAACAACCCCTCCTTCCAAGCAAAAAGGATGCGCGAGGGTCGCATAAAAGCCGGGGAACTCCCGACCGCCTCTCGCTCAGTCAGGCGGAGGCTCGGGGCTCTTCCTGCACCCAAGACGAAAGCAAGCCACCCAAGCTCGCACTCATAGATTCGAAAAGCGACAAAAAGGGCGCCAGTCCACATTGTCCACTGGGTTCAAGGTTGAACCCCATGGGTTTCGACGGCCGCCCTGTGACAACAGAGTCGGGGACAACTATGGGCAAGCCCAGACATGGCCGAGGCCCGGCAAGCGATTGCTCGGGATGCCCTAAGTCGTGGTCTCGAGACCAATCCTTCTTCTCCGAATGGGATCCCACCGTGGGAGGCGCCGAGCCCCAGTGGCCAATCGAACGGCCCCAGGACCCAATAGAGAAGCCCTCCTGTACTTTTTCTTGAGTGCGTCTCTCACCACTAGCCGACCCCTGAGAATGGGGCACGGGCCTCCACTGGACTTACTCGATAGCAGCTCACCGGAGGTGTCACTGCTCGCACCCACCGAGGGTAGCCTAGCACATTCCACCCTCCTTCACGAAAGCAAAAAGGATGCGCGAGGGTCGATAAAAGCCGGGGAACTCCCGACCACCTCCCCGCCTCCGTGCGGAGGCTCGGGGCTCTCCTGCAAACCTTGCCGAGACCCAGCCCTAGGCTCGCACCCGAGGGGCTCGACAAACAACCCCTCCTTCCGAGCGAAAAGGATGCGCGAGGGTCGCATAAAAAGCCGGGAACTCCCGACCACCCTCCCACTGCAAGAGGCTCTGGGCCTCTCCTAAACCTTGCCGAGACCCAATGACCTAGGCTCGCACTCGAGGGGGCTCGCAAACAACCCCTCCTTCCGAAAGGAAAGGATGCGCGAGGGTCGCATAAAAAGCCAGGGGAACTCCTGACCGCCCTCCCACTCCGTGCGGAGGCTCGGGGGCTCTCCCTGCAAACCTTGCCGAGACCTAGCGACCTAGGCTCGCATTCGAGGGGGCTCGACAAACAACCCCCTCCTTCCATGCGAAAAGGATGCGCGAGGGTCGCATAAAAAGCTAGGGGAATTCATGACCGCCCTCCCGCCTCAGGCAGAGGGCTCAGGGGCTCTCCTCGCAAACCTTGCCGAGACCCAGCTGACCTAGGCTTGCACTCGAGGGGCTCGCAAACAACCCTCCTCCTTTCGAAGCGAAAAGGATGCGCGAGGGTCGCTTAAAAGCTTGGGAACTCCCGACCGCCTCTCTCGCCTCCGCAAGGAGGCTCGGGGCTCTTCCCTGCACCCAAGACAAAAGCAAGCCACCCAAGCTCGCACTCATAGATTCTGTAAAAAGCGACAAAAAGGGCGCTTCCTCCCACACTGTCCAGGGGTTCAAGGCTTTGGACCCCGAGGGTTTCACACCGCCCCAGACAACAGAGTTAGGGACAACTATGGGTGAGCCCGTACATGGCCGAGGCCCGGGCAAGCGATCGCTCGGGATGCCCTAAGTCATGTCCGAGACCAGCAGGGAGTTCTCCGAATGGGATCCCACCGTAGGGAGGCGTCGAGCCCCCGGGGCCAATTGAACGGCCCTAGGACCCAATAGAGAAGCCCTCTGGTACTTTTGGAGTGCGTCTCCGACCACTAGCCGACCCCTATCGAATGGGGCACGGGCCTCCACTCGGACTTACCCGATAGCAGCTCACCGGAAGTGTCACTGCTCGCCCACCGAGGGTAGCCTGTATATTCCACCCTCCTTCCGAGCGAAAAAGGATGCGCGAGGGTCGCATAAAAAGCTAGGGGAACTCCCCGACCGCCTCTCTCCCTCCATGGAGACTCAGGGGCTCTCCTGTAAACCTTGCCGAGACCAGCTGACCTAGGCTCGCTCCCCGAGGGGCTCGGCAAACGAACCCCTCCTTCCGAGCGAAAAGGATGCGCGAGGGCCAAAGAAAGAAGAGGGGAAATCGCCGATCGCCTCTCTCGCTCCGCAAGGGAGGCTCGAGGGTTCTTCCCACACTAGGCTAAGTCCCAATACCCAAACTCGCACTCATGGGCCCGGCGAACACGATAAAACTCTTTGCTCAAACGGAGAAAAAAAACCCGAGTAAACCCACTCCTCCAGTGGCCTCGGGTTACTCACCCGGCCAGAGTGCCAGCACACCACCGGAACCACCAAGTACAAAACACAATCCCAAACAGAGTCAAGCAAAGCCAAGTCTCGACAAAACCTCGTGAGAGTGCCCACACCCTCTCGAGGCTTAGGGGCTCTTGTCGGATACCACAAGAAGGGGTACCCTAAGCAAGAACCAAAAATATTGCTTAAACCTTGCAAAAATCAAACCGGGAGGTCTCAAAGATTCTCCGATTCGCCCGAGGCCTTGCGCCGAGGCCTCAGCGAAAGACCAAAAGCTCCCCACCCCCGCCGAGGCCCTCTCACCGAGGCCCCACTCTAAAAGGCCTCGGACGGGATGCCAATTCTCTGATTCGCTTAGACCGTGCTCGCAAACAAACTCAGAACCTCCGTCCCGACCGAACTCCTCGACAAAACGTCACATCCGGATTAATGCGCCTAACTACTATTAGAAAACATCAGGCAGACGCTGGGTACAGTAAAGATGTGCAGAACGACCGACGGGATAGGGGGACCGGTGCAAAGTAGGGTTACTCGCCATCGTGCTCATCATCATGCTCCTGATCGACACCCAGATGTGCCTGTGCTACCTAACCCCGCGCGCCAAGGACAAAGCGGCGTGGAAGGTCAAGTCCCATCCACTCAGAGTCTCAAAGAATCAAATTAGGAGAGCCCAAATGCTCATTCTCCGCCTTTGAGACCATTTTTAAGGGAACCTCTGATGTATTGTTCCTTCTCCGCCTCGGCGAGGCCGGGCTCGTCCCCACATCCTCATCATCTCCTAATAACCGCCCCTCAAGGGGGCCGTCCCCATCCGTGTAAGTACCCACTGTTACACCTACGCCACCCACGATTGGCGGTATAGCAATTAACAGGGGCGATGGGACGGCGGTCAAATCTCCTTTTTACCATCCCCTCATCGACGATGCAGGGACTACTGCGTGCCTGCGGACACCCGCTTGCACTTTTTCACCCAAACCGAGTACAACGCGGACCACCGAGACCCCCGTGTCGTACACAGGTCACCTTCGAGGCCTCGGCAAAGCAGGCATCGGCACGATCAGCTACAGCACCCGCCAGGCCTCGGCACTCCACCAGGTCAAGAATCCACCAAAGCATGGCATGTCTTCGGCCATGGAAGTCACACTGACTAGACATCGACAAGGACCCCCACGACCTCAACCACTTCAAACCTGGCCAGCACGGCGCGCCGGACAAGTACCGATCTCCATTCCCAACGCCATGCTGCTATAGGACTAAACTACAGTAGGCTCCATGTGTAGCTCACTCATGTACTCCTGGCTCCTTCCTTGCGGTTATAAAAGGAAGTGGCCAGGGCTAGCTCGAGGGGGAGAAAAAAGGAAGAACGGATGATAGAACCGTGCTCCCATATGCGCCCTAGACACATCCTGTAACACCCACGCTCCTGAGCTGCTTGAGAGCAGCGTCTCAAGCACCTCGCACCGTTCCACGCCGAGACCTGGGACTAGCTCCCTCTATCACCCAGCTTATAACCCCCTACTACAAGCACTTCGGTGCAAGAAATACAAGACCGATCTCTTAGACTGGACGTAGGGCACCAATTGCCTGAACCAGTATAAACCTTGTGTCTCTTTGTATCACCATTCGAGATTAGGGGCACGCAGTTCACTGTTACTGGTTGGGTGAGGACCCCCGGTCCAAAACACCGACAACTCTCATTGTCACATAGCAATGGCACTTTCTTGAACTTAATTCCAAAGTCACTCAAAGTGGCCATCATCCAAAGTATTTGTGCACAACAACTACTGGCAGGATATGTATTCGTCTTTGGCGGTTGATAATGCAACACTATTTTGCTTCTTTGATGACCATGAAATAAGTGATCTTTCCAACAATTGACATGTGCCCGAAGTGCTCTTCCTTTCAACCTTGCATCCCGCATAATCCGAGTCGGAGTAACCAACTAGCTCAAACTTAGCTCCTTTGGGATATCACAAACCAACATTTTGTGTATGCTTCAAGTACCTTAAAATTCTCTTTGTAGCCTTCAAATGACTTTCTCTTGGTGACGCTTGAAATCTTGCACACATGCATACACTAAACATGACATCCGGCCTTGATACGGTTACATAGAGTAGGCTTCCAATCATAGACCGATCCAATTTTTGATCCACCATATTTTCACTTGCATCACTATCCAAGTTGCCATTTGTTTCCATTGGTGTACTAATGACTTTACTATCACTCATGCCAAACTTCTTGATCATGTCCTTGATATACTTGCCTTGACTCATAAATGTACCATTCTTCAATTGCTTGATTTGAAGACCAAAGAAGTAACTTAACTCTCCAATCATGGACATCTCAAACTCATTAGCCATCATCTTTCCAAACTCTTCAAAAAGTCTTGATTTGTTGATCCAAATATGATATCATCAACATAGATTTGCAACACAAATAAATCTCTTCCAATCTTCTTGATGAAAAGAGTGGTGTCAACCTTGCCCATCATAAACCCTTTAGAGAGTAGAAAGTCCCTCAATCTCTCATACCATGCTCTAGGTGCTTGCTTCAAGCCATACAATGCTTTCTTCAATTTATACACATGGTTGGGCTTCTCGTCATCTTCAAAACTGGGAGGTTGCTCAACATATATTTCTTCATTGATGTAACCATTAAGAAATGCACTCTTAACATCCATTTGATAGAGCTTGATGTTATGGGCATAAACATAGGCTAGCAAGATTCTAATAGCTTCCAATCTAGCAACCGGGGCATATGTTTCTCCAAAGTCAAGACCTTCAACTTGTGTATATCCTTGTGCTACCAATCTTGCTTTGTTCCTTACTACTTTTCCATCTTGATCTTGCTTATTTCTAAAGACCCATTTGGTTCCAATCACAGTGTGTCCCTTTGGCCTCTCTACTAATTCCCATACTTGATTTCTTGTAAAGTTATTCAATTCTTCATGTATAGCATTCACCCAATCAACATCCCTCAATGCTTCATCTATCTTCTTTGGTTCAATGGATGACACAAATAAAAAGTGATCACAAAATGAAGCCAATCTTGATCTAGTTTGCACACCTCTTGAAATATCACCAATGATAATGTCCAATGGATGATCCCTTGCAATATTGGTTGGTTGGAGCATTGGAACTTGATTGCTTGCACTTGCTTTATCATTGGGTTGAGATGATGTACTAGCCACTTGATCTTGTTCATTATCATGAGAGCCACTTGTACTTCTTGATTTGTATCATCTTGCACATTTGAGTTAAAAAGCACTTGCACTTGATCATCTTCATCATCATTCACTTGCCTAGGCCTCAATTCACCAACATCCATATTCTTCATGGCATTTGAAAGTTGAATGCCTCTAACATCTTCTAAGTTCTCGTTCTCTACTTGTGAACCCTTGGTTTTATCAAATTCAACATCATGAACTTCCTCAAGAGTACCACTATCCAAATTTCCAAACTCTATATGCTTTGCTTGTAGTGGAATAACCAAGTATAAATCCTTCATCGCATTTCTTGTCAAACTTGCCTAATCTAGTGCCTTTCTTCAAGATATAGCATTTGCAACCAAAGACCTAAAAATATGCAATGTTGGGCTTTCTACCATTCAAGAGCTCATAGGGTATCTTCTCTTTCAATGGGTGACAATAGAGGCGGTTGCTATAATAGCAAACCGTGTTGATAGCTTCGGCCTAAAAAGATTGACTCATGTTGTACTCACTAAGCATAGACCTTGCCATATCAATGAGTGTCCTATTCTTCCTCTCAATAAAGCCATTTGATTGTGGAGTTTACTTGGCCGAGAATTGATGTCTAATTCCAAATTCATCATACAACTCATCAATTCTAGTGTTCTTGAACTCACTACCATTGTCACTTCTAACTCTCTTGATGGTTGTTTCATACTCATTGTGAATGCCTTTGACAAATGATTTGAATGTTGCAAACACATCACTTTTATCCACTAGAAAGAATACCCATGTGTATCTAGTGTAATCATCCACTATCACAAAGCCATATTTGTTACCACCGATGCTAGTGTATTGTGTTGGCCCAAACAAGTCCATGTGCAATAACTCAAATGCTTTACTAGTGCTCATCATGCTTTTCTTAGGATGGGTGTTTCCAACTTATTTTTCGGCTTGACAAGAGCAACAAAGCTTATCTTTCTCAAACACAACATCTTTCAAGCCTCTAACCAAGTCATGCTTAACCAATCTATTCAATTGTTTCATTCCAACATGACCAAGCCTTTATGCCATAACCAACCCATACTAGACTTAGTGAACAAACATGTAGATAATTTAGCTTTACTAGCATTGAAATCAACCAAGTATAGATTCTCATATCTAAAGCCTTTGAAGATCAAATTTGAGCCATCTACACTTATGATCTCTACATCATCTACCCTAAATATGCATTTAAATCCAAGATCACACAATTGAGCCACGGATAGCAAGTTAAAGTTTAAGCTCTCTACTAGCAACACATTGGATATGCTCATGTCATTGGATATTATAATCTTACCAGGCTCTTTGACCTTGCCTTTGCTATTGTTACCAAATGTGATACTATCATAACCATCATTGACATTGGTGTTGATTGAGTTGAACATTCTTGTATCACCGGTCATGTGTTGAGTGCACCCACTATTAAGAACCCAATGCCTTCCTTTGGCTTTGTAATTGATCTACAAAAGAAGATCAATTCTTTTTAGGTACCCAAACTTGCTTGGGTCCTTAAAGGTTAGTCACCAAGCTCTTTGGCACCCAAATGACTTTTTTCTTTGAGCCTATCCATGGTTTACCAATGAACTTAGCCTTCACACCATTTGTACCCCTTAGTAAGCACATAGAAAGGATTAATCTTAATTGAGGATACATTAGCATTTTTGCTCTTGTTCTTGCACTCATGCTCTTTATGACCAACTTGCTTGCAACTAGTGCAAAACCGACCATTGTTCTTCACAAAACTAGTCTTGTGAGGAGCAAAGGCCACCTTGCCTTTCTTGGTGGTATAGCCCAATCCTTCTTTATAGAGAGAAGCTCTTTGGCTACCCAAGCACATAAGCAAGTGGTCCTCACCACCATAGGCCTTAGCCAAGGTGTGAGTGAGCTTGTTGACCTCCTTCTTGAGGTTCTCATTCTCAACCATTAGTGAGGCATCACAAGTGAGACCATCACTACTAGATGAGGTGGAAGTAGAAGTACTACAAGAAGGGTTAGCGGGAGCAACAATGATAGGCATAGATAGTGAATCATCAATTATATCACAAGTTAAATCTACATTGCAAGTTTTAACATGCTTCTTTTTATTTTGCTCATCAAGCAAAGAGGAATGAGCCTTTTCAAGCTTTTTGTGAGCCTTGCCAAGCTTCTCATGGGCTTCCTCTAGCCTCTCATGAGATGCATTGAGCTCATCAAAGGCTTGCTTAAGGGCTTTTAGTTCCTTATGCAACCTTTTGCATTCCCTTCTCTTGATGTCAAAGTGTTCTTTAGCATCTTTTAGCATGTCAAATAGTTCATTCTTAGTAGGTTCATCATCATCACTATCACTTTCATTTTCATTTTCATTATCATGTTCCTCATCACTTCTATCATCACAAATTTGTACCTTAGTGGCCTTAGCCATGAAGCATGATGGAGTGTCGAAGAGAGAATGCTTCTCATTGATTGCAATGCTTGCAAGTGCCTTTTTCTTGGTGGTCTTGTCATCATCACTATCATCATCATCACTTGAGGACATATGAACCACCCTTCCTCTTCTTGAAGGTCATCTTGTCCTTCTCTTTCTTTTCCTTTTTGTCCTTCTTGTTCTTCTTGTTGTCATCATCATTGTTGCTATTATATAGACATTAAGCAACAAGATGATCTTTACTTCCACATTTGAAGTATCTTCTTGACTCTTTCTTGTTCTTGGATGAAGATTTCTTTCTTCTAGCACGGTACCCTTTCTTCATCATGAACTTACCAAATTTCTTGACAAAGAGAGCCATCTTCTCATTATCATCATCATCATCCTATGAACCATCATCTTCACTTGATGTTTCTTCCTTTGCCTTACCCTTGGATGATGTGGCCTTGAATGCCACACTCTTCTTCTTCTTCTCATCTTTATTCTCCTTTTTTTCTTCCTTCTCATCATTATCTCTATAAGTATCATCGGTCATTATATCTCCCAACACTTGGTTAGGTGTCATGGTGTCCAAACCACTTCTCACTAGAATAGTGATCAATGTGTCAAATCTTGAAGGTAAATATCTCAAGAACTTATGGGAGAAGTCCTTGTCCTTCACCCCTTCTCCAAGTGCTTTGAGATCATTGACAAGCACTTGAAGCCTATGGAACATCTTCGGCACACTCTCATCCTCCTTCATCTTGAAGCTTGCAAACTTCTCTTTGAGAATATATGCCTTTGCACCCTTCACGGCTTGAGTGCTCTCAAATGATTCTTCCAACTTCTTCCAAGCCTCACGAGCCATCTCAAAATTCTTGATTTGCTTAAATGTTCTCTTATCAATTGCATCATGAATGTCACTTAGAGCAATGTCATTGTTTTAGAGAAGCACTTCTTCGGCCGCGGTGGGATTCTCCGGATCATTAATCTCAATTTTGGTTTCTACCACCTTCCACACTTTTCTATTGATTGACTTGATATGTGTGGTCATCTATAATTTCTAATACAAATAATTTATGCCATCAAATTAGGGTGGCTTCTTGGTGTTGTTGATTTGAGCCATTTTTACACTAAAGGCTGTTAAGCCTCAAATCACGGTGACCTCGGCTCTGATACCACTTGAAAGGTCCTAATGGCTAGAGGGGGATGAATAGCCTATTAAAAAAATTCTATAACAACACTTAACAAAATGGTTAGACAATTATGAGGCGAAGCAAGTATTGCACTAGCCTACTAAAAATGCAAGCCACCTACCACAGTTTTAGTTTCTTTTGTCTCTAACCATAGAATAGCTATGGCACTACACGCTAAGTTAGTGTGCTCTCATAGACTAACTAAAGAGCCACACTAACCAAACTAACAAGCTCTCACAACTCTCATGGACAATCACCAACCTCCGCTCGATGATCCTCGCTGCTCCAAGCCGTCTAGGTGGTGGCAACCACCAAGAGTAACAAGCGAATCCCACAATGAAACACGAACACCAAGTGTCTCTAGATGCAAACACTCAAGCAATGCACTTAGATTCTCTCTCAATCTCACAAAGGTAATGAATCAATGATGGAGATGAGTGAGAGGGCTTTGGCTAAGCTCACAAGGTTGCTATGTCAATGCAAATGGCCAAGAAACTGAGCTTGAGTCGGCCATGTGGTTTAAATAGAGAACCCCCACGAATAGAGCCATTGAGCTCCTTACTGCACTGAACACGGGGTGACCGGACGCTCCGGTCAAATTGACCGAACGCTGGACCCTAGCGTCCAGTCATGCGATGCATGCCACGTGTCCCCTCTCTTCAAATACTGAGCGCTCGATCCCAACGGTCAAGTGATGACCGATCGCGCTGCTGCGAAGTGACCGGACGCTGGACCTCAGCGTCCGGTCATTTCCAGTAAGCATCCAGAAGCGAGAAATCACGACCGGACGCATCTGATCATGCGATGCACGCCACGTGTCCCCTCTCTTCAAATACTGAGTGCTCGATCCCAACGGTCAAGTGATGACCGATCGCGCTGCTGCGAAGTGACCGGACGCTGGACCTCAGCGTCCGGTCGTTTCCAGTAAGCATCTAGAAGCGAGAAATCACGACCGGACGCATCCGGTCATGCTCGACCGAACACACCCAGCGTCCGGTCACACGGCATCTCCCCTATGCGCTGCCACGTCAGCAGGACCAGACACAACCCTCCAGCGTCCGGTCACTAAGTGACCCAGCGTCCGGTTAGAGACCGACGCCAGCGTCTTCGCTGCTTCTACTGACCAGACGCGCTGGTCCTACCGAGACCAGCGTCCGGTCACTTACAGTGACCTCCGTCTTTTCTATATAGGGCGATGGTGGCACCGTTGGATTGTTCGCACTCTACGGACAGACACTCCGCCGGTGAAGTTCCTAACCCTTGCTCAAATGTGCCAACCACCAAGTGTATCACCTTGTGCACATGTGTGTTAGCATATTTTCATAAACATTCTCAAGGGTGTTAGCACTCTACTAGATCCTAAATGCATATGCAATGAGTTAGAGCATCTAGTGGCACTTTGATAACCGTATTTTGATATGAGTTTTACCCCTCTTAATAGTACGGCTATCGATCCTAAATGTGATCACACTCTCTAAGTGTCTTGATCACTAAACCAAAAAACTCCTTTCAATTTCACCTTTGCCTTAAGCCTTTTATTTTTCCTTCTCCTTTTCCAAGTCCAAGCATTTGATCATCACCATGCCATCATCATCATCATGTTATGATCTTCATTTGCTTAATCACTTAGAGTAGTGCTACCTATCTCATGATCACATGATAAACTAGGTTAGCACTTAGGGTTTCATCAATTCACCAAAACCAAACTAGAGCTTTCAGCCGCCGAGCTTGAGCTCGCCGCGGTTGGCCCTAGCTGGTCCCCGTCTTCCCCCTCTTGTGCTTGTTTCTACGTCGCCGTGAACTCTAGTAACATACCCTATGATGGAGAGTTTCCACCGGTTGCCATCTCGTCGGAATGGCACCTCACCGCCGCCGTGCTCACGCCGTCGTGCCGCCATGCACGTGGCCGGAGCACACCGCTGCTGCGCCGTAGCTTAGACCTAACCCTAGATCTCCACTAGGTCACCACGTAGCTATAGTCATGCTTGCCCGAGCATGCCATGGTTGGGGATGGTCGGAGTGCCGCCGCACGCCTCCGCCGAGCCACCATTAGCGCCACGTTGTAGCCAACCACCGTTAGAGGTCCGACGACCTACCTCATTTGATGCGGGATGTTGAGGGGAACACGACGGTGGTGACCGTACCGCTGAGACCTCGCCATCAGAGAGCTACGGCCAGTCAAAGCGCCGCCCTACTTTTGTGTGTATGACATGTGGGGTCGCGTTGACTGTGAGCCCCGCTGTCAGCGCCTCTGGGTGCACCGGATCTACACCTAGCTGCTGGGTCTTATTTGAAATTTGATTTTTTTATTTATTTTCATAGATTTTGTAGCAAATTTTAAAAATTTATATCTTGAGCTAGGAGTGTCCAAATAAGGTGATTCAAATTTTGCTAGATTCATCATGAAGTGTAGTATTTGATAAAAATATGTAACCTACTATTTGGGATATTTTCTAGGATCATTAAATTAAGCTAGTAAAGTGCTTGTGAAAGCTCCAGTTTGGTTTTGGTGAATTGATGAAACCCTAAGTGCTAACCTAGTTTATCAAAGTGATCATGAGATAGGTAGCACTACTCTAAGTGATTAAGCAAATGAAGATCATGACATGATGATGATGATGGCATGGTGATGATCAAATGCTTGGACTTGGAAAAGGAGAAGGAAAAATAAAAGGCTTAAGGCAAAGGTGAAATTGAAAGGAGTTTTTTGGTTTAGTGATCAAGACACTTAGAGAGTGTGATCATATTTAGGATCGATAGCCGTACTATTAAGAGGGGTAAAACTCATATCAAAATACGGTTATCAAAGTGCCACTAGATGCTCTAACTCATTGCATATGCATTTAGGATCTAGTGGAAAGCTAACACCCTTGAAAATGTTTGTGAAAATTTGCTAACACACATGTGCACAAGGTGATACACTTGGTGGTTGGAATATTTAAGCAAGGGTGGAGAAGTTGGTGAATCAAAGGAGATATTTTTCACTGTCATACAGTGACCGGACGCTAGTCATGTGGTGACCGGACTCGGGGGAGTAGCGTTCGGTCAATTATAAAAGAAGATGGTACTCTCGGCCTGAGATCGGACGTAGGCAATTGGACTCTGGCTGAACACTATTCATCATCCTATCATGCTGATGTGGCAGCGCACAGTGAAGAGGGAGAGTGATCGGACACTGGGCGAGTCCGGTCGTGAGTGGAACCTTACTAGAAACGACCGACGCCAGTGATGGTGCGTCCGGTCACTTCGAGTAGCGCGTCCGATCACAACTTACGTGCACTGATGACCGTTGAGATCGGGTGATCAGTATTTGAAGTCAAGGACACGTGGCGAAAATCTGTGAACCGAACGCTGGGATCCTACGTCCGATCAATCCGACCAGCCTGTCCGGTCGCCCCGATTCTTCAGTGAATAGAGAGTCAACGGCTCTATTCGTGGGGGCTCTCTATTTAAGCCCCATTGTCGGCTCTAGCTCACTCTCTTGGCCATTTGCATTGACATAGCAACCTTGTGAGCTTAGCCAAAACCATCCCACTCATCTTCATCATTGATTCATCATCTTTGTGAGATTGAAAGAGAATCCAAGTGCATTATTTGAGTGATTGCATCTAGAAGCACTTAGTGTTCGTGTTTCGCTGCTGGATTCACCTGTTGCTCTTGGTGGTTGCCACCACCTAGACGGCTTGGAGCAGCAAAGGAGGATTGACATGAGTTAGTGATTGTTCGTGGTCATCTCCGGTAATTGTGAGGGAACTTGTGCCTTCTCTGGTGGAGCGTCGAAAGGTAACAGTAGTGGATTGCTCGTGTCATTAAGTTACCCCACTTGAGGGTAGGTTCTTGCGGTGTCCTATTGTGTGGACGAGGTTCGTGCAACACCTCTTAGCAGCCGAACCACCAAGTGTTGGTCGACACAACGGGGACGTAGCGTGTTGACAAACACTTGAACCTTAGAAGAAAATTGATTATCTCTTGTCCTTTGGTATTCTCTCGGTGATTGAGTTAGTATTCATCTTGTGATTGGTTCACTCCTCTGTATGGCGGTAAAATCACCTTACTTACTCATTTACATACCCGTAAACTAGTTGTAGTAAGCTCTTTAGTATAGCTAGAATTAAGAGCTTGTTTTGTAGCTTAAGTTCATCTAGTGCAGCTCTTTAGTGTAGTAAGTGTGAGAGCACTTAGTGAGTAGTGACTTAGTAAATTGTGTGTCTATTGATCATAGTAACTAGAATTATTGGATAGGTGGCTTGCAACCCTTATAGAGCTAGGGCAAGTTTGCTTTTCGCTATTTATCATACTAATCAAATTGCTCTAGTTGGTTTGTAGATTTTTAAATAGGCTATTCACCCCCCTCTAGCCATATTAGGACCTTTCAGCTTTTAAAATAGTTTCTATCTCTGTAAAATGCATAACTTGAGCTAGAGAGGTGCTAAAATTATGATTCTAATTTTATTAGTCTTGTGTTGACATGCTCTAGCTAGGAAAACTACTAAACCTATAGTAGGCATATTTAGAATATGGTCTTCCTATTTAATCTTCAATAATTTATAGTTTCTTGTGAAAATAATTGGGGAAAAAATATATAACTTATGATCATGTAAATTTTTACACAGTGTTCTTATGCTAGGATGAAAGTAAAAAAATATGAAATCTGTTGTTTGACACTTTCACTAGGCTAAACTATTTTTGCTAAAATAAGTCTATGTAACTTTCTTTTTTGTAGAGGTTGTTATACTTATTCAAATGGCATGAAATTTGTATAATAGACTATTGGGGTCAGATGTTGTAGTTTTCTCATAATTTAGTGAGCATTGAAAATATTTATCCTTTAAATCACCTTATTATATCGGGATATTAATAAATGCACATAAGTAAATTATTTGGGCTTAACTATGATGTTTCCTATGGTGCCCGTGATGCATGTGATTTGTTGAGATGAATAGTTGTGCTTAGAAGTAATTGGTTATAGGCAGCTAGTTAATTATTGCTTTATAATTCAACTAAATGGCTGCATAAGTAGTTCTTGTTGTGTTGATAAATTCATGATGATACTGATCTTTTCTGTGAAACTTGTTAATAACAAAGTTGTAGATAACTTTCTCATATAGCTTGTCCTAAAATTTCATAGTCATAGGCCTAATAGTTGTTATAGCTCTTAGAAGTCTGCTATCAGATTTTCTTATCCTCTAGACAGATCTAAAAGATTGAATTGTTTGACCTAGATAACTACTGAATCACCTTAAGATGATTAAAATAAAGTTATAGAAATTTTCATAAGCTTTCCATAAAGTCCACAAACCATATTGTTTGGATGTGTATAACTCTAGTTATGGTCAAAACAAGTAGTTGTTGTCTTGTAGTCCAAAAAATGCTTAAATGGACATTTGTTTAATTATTAGAGAAGAGATACGCACCTATTCACTAAACGAAAATTTACCTTGTTATCACTTTAATACATTGCTATTAAGGACACTTATGAGTATGCATTTTATCATATCATATCATCCACGTCATTATCTATGCATCCATGATATCTTATTTAATGCTCATACATATAGGATCGTCCGAAGGTGTAACCCTACTGGAATTCGAAGAAGAGGCGGAGGACAATCAAGGGACACCCCAACCTGTAGCTCCCGAAGGAGAGGAACCGGCCATTGATGAACTTTCGGAGTGCCCTGATCACCGACCCACCTCTTTCATGAAAGGCAAGCTCCGAAGCATTCTAAGCCTTCTATGTTTTATAAAATATCACTTGAGTCATTTAGTTTGATGCATTAGGTTATAAGAGTTGATTTGTAAACACTTGATGCATAGAACTACCTTGTCCAGATATATACTTTAAACCCTATGTAGGTTCAGGATCGAATATATGCTTAGCCATGCTTAGATCGGTAGAAGTCGGGTGATTTTCTGTCACCTGCGAGATATAGGTGGATACCGGAGCACGATTGGCTATATTTGCTATCGTAGATAAGAACCATGGGATAATGTAACTGGAGGCCAGGCAAAGTCTATGTGTAGGTTGACTCATGTGATTCTGTCTGTGCCAATTAAGGACCGCATCATTGGAGGCCCTCTTGTCATTTTGAACGCATGCCTCTCACTTAGATGGCTGGATAACTCATTCTGACCACAAAGCCGAGTAGCTTAACTCAGGCCAGGCCTCATTCTGTCAAAGTGCGCACTCTGGATGGTAGTAAGGATATGCGGGGAGCCAGACGTGAACCCAAGGGCAGGGTAGTCCTGATCGTCCTGGCAGCTGGTTGTCCCTGGTTGTGCGGCACTGATCGAACCCACGAAATATGGACCTGAGTTGTACCAAAGATGACCTAAGGCTACCATGGCTGGTAGACCTGGGTTTGTGTTAGGAATAACTGCTCAGCTGGTTGTAATCGATTCGAAACGTCGTCTCTCCTGAATAGTGAGAAACTTGACGGAGCTTCTTCATTGTAGTAATTGGATTATGGAATATGATGGTTCTAATGAATATGAAAATCTTACACCGGCTATGGTAACTATTGTTATGCTACTAAATGATATACCATATGTTTGGCACATATTAGTTGTTAATCTAGAGATGAATAGCTATAATCAACGTGGTTACCGAATTACAAAATGTATAGCTCAACTAGTGGCTTTTATGCAAAATGTTGTCAAGCTAGCTCCACTTATAAAGTCTTGCATGATCCTTGGAGTCACTTTATTTTTGGTTTATGACAGGTAAGTCTAGATGAGTACCTTCTCGTACTCGAGGATTTATTTCCCACTTGTTGCAGATAACACAGTATATCATGGATATTGTAAGAACAGCTTCTATCCCGCCATGGACGAGGAGTAAGCCCTAGGCAAGGCGCTCCTATTTATATATCTAATCTATGATGCTTTTGTGGGTTGTGATCACAAACTGGCTTGTATTAAATAGTGGTGTGAGATGTTGGTTTTAAAACTACTTTGCTTCCACTACTACCTTATTTGGATCTTGAGTTGTAATAACTTTAATCGTACTCTGATGTATGGCAATGTATTTATGAACTCTATGTAACATGTGGCATGTATGTTGAATCATATACGATCTTGGTTGTATATTGGTGATGAATTGAGACCCTTCGAGGTACTCAACGGACTACCGGGTTTATATGGGCTCAAGTATGATAGTGCGACCGCTTGCGGGCTGTCATTGTACTTGTGCTCTTATAAATTAGACGGTTATGTTACAGACGCTGATGGGTTCCACATCGTTGTGAGCCGGCGACGCTTACGTCACCAAGGGAGAATGGCCCCCAAACGCTAGTGCCCTATCCCATTGGAGTTAGTTGGTCGTTGCTTCAACTGCCTAGCGCACGGTCACGTCGCCATCCAGTGTCGCTCCCTGTCCTATTTTCTTCATTGCCGGGGCACCGGCCATCGGGCCAGGGCGTGCAAGCGAGGTCATTCGCCACCGTGCAGGTCCTCGTCCTCGGTGGCCGGGCACGGTCGGCGTGCCTCAACGCCGCGTCGCCTCACCGGGCCAAGGCGACCCAGCATGTTGCCGGGACGTCGCGTTGGGCCAAACCTGGCACCACCTCTGGGCGATCAGCCACGCCGCCAATGTCGCCGCTGCAGCACCACAACACCACGCTGCTGCCATCATCAACTATGGGTGACATAGTTAGCCATCCCAAGGTCGAGGTCTTCGTCATCTCGAGGAACACGGAGCTCGATGCCACTGAAGCGGACCTCTCCCTCATTATCGTCACGCTCGCTAGTGGGAACCAGCCAGCCATCTCGTTAGCAGAGGTTCGGGCGCACCTTTCCTCGGTGTACCATATGTCGGAGGGTGTGGCCAGTGTCAGTAGCTGGATAGATCACGCCAACCGGGCTCCATCCACACAGCCCCGCCGCAGCTGGTTCATCGATGCTGCCATAGACGGGCACGACCCCGGCGGTGCCGACGGGATCAAGCTCGACGTGCCTGATCGCACGTACCACGTTGAGCCCGCGCCGGACCCGATGGTTAGTCATGCCTCTGGTCTCGCGGGCCCTCTGCCCGCCTAGTTCTTCATCTTTTGGCAATGATCAAGACAGCGCGTCGACTACGATTGCGCAACCACAACCGGACATCGATGTGTGGCCGCAAGCACCGACCCATGAGTCAAAAATCGTTGAGCCTATCCTCATGCCGCTCGTGGATGACGTCGCGCGTGCGGTCACGCCCAGAGGCGCAGCCTCAACCATGCCGATCGACACTTTCATCAACGCTTTCAAGAAGCCGTTGCAACAGCTTATCCTTTCGTCGCCACCCAGGCTTCGGATCTCAAGATCCCGGGGGAGGGTGACGATGACGATGAAGGATTTGTCCCCAAGAGGAGTGCACGCCTTGCAGCAAAGAGCAAGTTCAGAGCCCAAAAACCTGAAGCGTGGGCAAGGAAGGTAATGATGAAGCGTTTGGGTTTTGAGGTCGAAACTAAGCTGCCCGATGAGGCGTCGTTTGAAGAGTTCCAGAAGATGTTTGCGCCGCCGTTGTCACCCTCGAAGGAGGCAATGCGCGTGCTTTTCCCTAGTAGGCGGAGCATGCGCGTGCCGGCCGAGAGTGCCGTGTAGGCCACCAGAGATCCTTGTCTTTGATCGCGTAACAGTATGGCCGTATAGTCCTTTTTTGTAATATTGCTGGTTCATTCGTCGCACGGTCAATCTCGCCTGTGTCTCGCTAGTGAGATTATGCCGATCTGTAATGTTTAAACTCCTGCCTTCTTAATAAAATACGGGCTAAGCCCCACTCGCGAAAAAAAAACTCCACAGAAGTGTGGGCTCGTGACAGCGCATGCCACCTATGACCTATCATCCGTTGTATTGTAACTGTGGCAAAGAAACATAAGAAATTTCAAAACCATCCCTGATGCGATCATCGTTCCAGGCGTTCCCCACAGAAAATCCCGCGTTCCCTTCAAATTCATGCCGTTCCACTTTTTTTTTGCTAGTAAATGAACAGAATTTTGGCCAAGACTTGTCGTAAACTTTGCAAATTGTCACCTCCCTTTTCACTTTTCAATCAAACTATGATTTGATCACAAGAGAACGAAAAAGGTACACCTACTCACGTAGGTAGCACCAGTGCGACGCCTACGACTTCCCAGCTCACGCGCGTGGGTGGGAACGGGAACACAGCTCGGCCCCGGCCCGGACGGACCCAGCTCAGCAACGGCTCGCCCTCCCACCAAACAAACCGAACCACCGCCCGCTGCTTGCTTTCCTTTCCTCTCAACGCCAGCCACGCCGAGACCAACCGCCGCCACCGGAATGGCGGGGTGACGAAGCCCACCGGACAAGACAGAGGAACCGCCGCCGCCGCGACCCACAGGACACCGGGTAGAGGAGGGGATCCAGCCAGCGAGCCATGGCGAGCGACGTGCCCATGAGCCCCGAGCTCGAGCAGGTGGACGGCGAGATCCAGGACATCTTCCGCGCGCTCCAGTGAGTCAGATCCCTCTCCCTCCCTCCCTTTCCCCCCTCTGCTTCCACCAATGCGCTTCTCGCCGCCCTCTCGGTCTCGGATTCGGTCTCGCGGCTGCACTGGACTAGACTGAGGAGATGCTTCTACCCCGCATTCGCGGCGTCCGGCGCCCGGATTTCGCCGGCTCCTGCTCCAGTCGCAGCCAGTTCCTTTATATACAGCTACTACTCCCCTACTGCTTCCTACGTTCTGCTCTGCTGCACACCATCTCTTAATTCCTGCTTGCTCCAGGAATGGGTTCCAGAAGATGGACAAGATCAAGGACTCCAGCAGGCAGTCCAAGCAGCTGGAGGATCTCACCGCCAAGATGAGGGAGTGCAAGCGGTACGTCTGCCTCAACTCAGCCCCGTGTTTTTTAAGCTAACGCGTACCTCGCCCAGATTTAGCTTTCCCCACCTATACTATACGTGGCATTGCTATTCCTGACTCGAATCAGAGACTTCAGATCTTTTTTTTTTCGACCCAACATGAAAGCGCCCTGAGACTCTTTAGTTAGCTAAAATAAAATACGCTGCTATCTCTTGCAGCTTGATCAAAGAATTTGACCGTATACTCAAGGATGAGGAGAAAAAGAACACTCCTGATGTCAACAAGCAGCTCAATGACAAGAAGCAGTTCATGGTTGGTACTTGTTTTTCCTTCACGTTTGGCTTTTGTTGTTTGTCACTTTCGGACATGGGTATAATTCTGTTTCTTGTGTGCTATTACAGATCAAAGAACTCAACTCCTATGTAACCTTGAGGAAAACGTAAGTATAAGCCTTTCCTTTTTCTATTTATAATGCCCTCAGAGTTGAAGCATTCTACATTGAATCCCTTATTTGCAAATTTATGCCGGCAGCGTTGTTTGCTCTGTTGCAATACACTTCATGCTAAGATGTTGTATCCACTGCATCTTTTTTGGTGTTTCAGGTACCAGAGTAGCCTTGGTAATAAGAGGATCGAACTATTCGATACTGGTAACGACCAAGTTGCTGACGAAACTCCAGTTCAAATGGCATCAGGTGGTCATCAGTAGCTTTTAATATTTCTAACAATATCCTTTTCAAACTTCATAGGTGTTAACTTTCTCACTAATGTACCTGGATGGTTTTACAGAAATGTCAAATCAAGAACTCATTAGCACTGGAAGGAAACAAATGGACCAAACTGACCAAGCCATTGAGCGCTCAAAAATGGTGTGCAACTAACATACACCCTTTTGTTTTATTTTTTAACCATTTTGCAGAATTCTGCTATTGCTTAAAGAGCACAAAATATTCCTCAAATCAATATACTCGGGTAGCCTCCATAAAAGAGAAGAAAGGAACAATAAACTTCAGCTCTTCCATAATGGATTTTAAAGGAACCATTTTCTTGTAGGTTGTAGCACAAACTGTTGAAGTTGGAGCTCAGACTGCTGCAACTCTGTCACAGCAAGTAAGTTTTCTTGAATGGTGATATAACCTGTTTGTTTACAACCAATTTTTTCCATCAAGTTTTTGCTATGCTCTACTGGGGCTTACTGATCACAAAAATTCCATACTTAATTGGATAAGGCCATAAACCATTATAGTTATGCTTGTCTTTTTTTTTGTCACAATCCTTCTTTCCCCTTATCTGAATTCATCTGACAATAGATTTGTATGCTTTATTTTACCTGTAAATGGTTCACTGCTCTGTCCCACTGAGTGTCAGTCACTCAGTCTTGGATATATTTGAGAATGGACAAAACCCCGAGGGCTTCAATTAGATCCACAATAATTGTCTCACATTACTATTTGACATAATGTTAATCAAAGTTTGGCTGTCTATTTACTTGAGACACTGCTGTAGTATTCTAAAAAAGATAGTTCAACCACAATCTGTGCCTTGAGATTGAAGGACTAAAAAAAATCCTGCTACATTTTCCATTTGAAGTATGTTCACAAAGATTTCTTTAGACCAAAGAACAAAGTACCTTGAGATTCCATTTTTCATAGGAATAAATATCAATCAATCTCGACACTTTCCAGAGCAAATGTAGCTTCTCCTTTTATATTAGTATGCTTCAGGAACTGGATATGTTTATAAAGGCAGAATAGATGTTCTATATGCAATAAACAGTTGATATTTATAATCTGATTTCTTGATCTGTTACATGTACCTGTATAAGTTGTTTCCCAAGGTCAACATGACAAAGTCCATATGCTTGTGTGATTGTTTTCTGAATATCATTTCATCATTTTTTCAGACAGAACAAATGAAGAGAATAGGCAATGAGCTAGATTCTGTACACTTTTCACTGAAGAAGGCTAGTCAAATGGTGAAAGAGATTGGCCGTCAGGTTCTCCCTCGCTCTCTAGCACTCAAATGCTTGTTTTTTTGTTACTCTTATGTGGCTGAATTTACAAGATTTTCCATTTCAGGTTGCTACTGACAAATGTATTATGGCGTTCCTGTTTCTGATTGTCTGTGGTGTTATTGCAATAATTGTTGTTAAGGTATGTTGCTGACTCTGTGAAGGTAGCATTGTATTTCTTTTGTGCCTAAATAGGATTAGCTATGCTTGGTGTTCAGTTTAGGAACAGATTCTCCACATGTAAGAGTAGAACTAGTACCAGTAGCCAACACCTTTGGGAGTGAAAATCCATGTGGTTGGGTCAGTTGTGGCCCCTATCTAACTTTCCCATAGAATCATCTGTTGGAACTAAATATCAAAGACAATTTGAGAAAACTTCGTTGGATAATTTTCAGAAAGTTTTCCTTATATTAAATTATAGGAACTAAAGTTGGGCAACTTTACCTTAGTTCTTTAGGGTCTAGTGCTAACAACTTGAACAAACATAGTGATGACTGAGAATGATGATGCACGTCCAGCCTTAGCGCACTCAAGCATACTGATTTTGTGTTTGTTTTGAAACCCTATCTATTCTTTTTCTCCCCACATAAGCCATTATCAGCTTAGTTCCTAATGAGAATCTTAGACCATTTGCTGGTTTCCTACACTGGACAATCAATAACCAATTACCCTTCTTTCTCACAGATTGTCAACCCACATAACAAGAACATCAGAGATATTCCGGGGCTGGCACCTCCAGCCATGAACAGGAAGCTTCTGTCCGTCGATGCTTTCGGAGGGCTCTGAGCGCTGTGAATGGCTGCTCCCTGCAGTACAGCGCAGCACATCAGAGTTCTCTTGTGAGCCACGATACATGATTTCGCGATTCTTTTGTGCTTGTATATTGTCTCATGTTGTTTACGTCCGCCCATTCTTTCCCTATTGCATTGCTGAGTAGTAGCTTCAGGTTTCTAGCGGCACTCTTGTTGTTTATTGCTTGCGAGCACCGGCTTTCTGGTTGTCTGTGTATACGCGGTAGTGATGTGAATGCGAGAATTAATGTGAGAATTGAGATTCTTCATGGTTCATTCTTGTGAGTTGTGAACTTGTGACTCTGGTTTGTGATCTTGCGGTGAAGGTTCTCAGTTTGCTATGCTTCTCCTCTGCTTCTGCCCCAGTGCTGGGTTTTCCTGTGCTTCTGTACTGGAAGGTCACCTCGGTCCCAATGAGCCGAGCCAAGCCATGCCCAGCAGGGCAGCAGACCAGGTGGATCGGGATAGGCGGATAGCCACGCCGCTCACAGCGACCGCGATGGGGTGTCGAACACAAACTGGTAGGTTGCATTGGGAATTCCGATGGCAACAGCATCATGGCAGCGATCCCTGGCAGTAAGACACAGCCTGCCAGGAGCCGAGGACCAACGCGATGATCAATTAGACACTAATAGTAGCAAAAGGCGCCCGGGCAACAGCAAGCTCTCTCTTGCGCACACCCAGGCATTACGTTCTCTGCACGTCATAAATAACACACTCCTAAACTCAACACCCTACATTTCTCTGCCGGTTCGCAGGTCCGCCTACAGAGGAGGCATTGAAGGGAGCTCGTCATCCTCGGTCATCAAGACATCAGCAAAGAAGGGATCGCCCAGACAATCTCCAGCGGACTCGTAAGACGCCAGGCGTTTCTTGAACGAGCGAAGCTCCCGCTCGATTTTGTTTCCAGAAGCCTAGCCAACAGTGTTCACAGGGATAGAATTTAGAAACACAGACGCTGGTAGATTCCTTGGTTCGCAGATAACATCAGTAGGGATTGAAAAGCGGAGGGGAATGATGAACTCACAAGTGGTTTCAGCTTCTGTAGCACCATATCTACAAGGTAGATTAACCACACCACGTTTGTCTTCGGGAAGCTGCAAGGCACGTACAGATTCAGGACCAAATATGGCGCCAAGTAACTATTTCAAGGGAACTTCAACATCGCATGTGCAACAGAAGAGGACTCTGATTACTGTTTACCTGCCCTCCCAGCGTTCCTGGGTGATCTGTTTCATTCTTCGATATGTTTCTGCCTGCAAACAACGAGATGCAATGCGTTAGGTAAAGCACATAATAATGTTTTAACATACTACTCTCAGGAAGATCAGAAGAAAACCTGCTTATCTCCCTTTTTCCCTTGAAATAATGCAGGGTCCGCAGACAGGTCAAGGAAAAGAATGGCAGTCCCTATAACAAAATATCAAAGAATATAAGAGAGGCAAAAAAAAAAAGTTACAGCATTACATGTCCTATTCTTTAAAAGTTTAAATGATCTACAGTCACTTTGGTGCTAGGAGCAAGAAGTTTCAAAATGTTGTTGCTGATTGCGTGGCACCAACTGTTTCAGGTGTAAACCTCAATAAATATTTCATCTAGCTACCTCATCGCCTGCTATCATATTATTCCACTGCTCCTCAACTCTGTTCATATATTCAACTTTTCAAGCTGACAAAAACTGCAGCACAGTAAGAGCCAAAAATGGCAAGTATTATTTTATTAAGCATACATTGTTTTGTTCTTATCTACGATATGAAGCATTATCTATTCTCCTTTCACCATGAAGGCCAACAAGTTGACATACTTATAAGTTGGCCTGTGGCTAGATGGCTAGGCTAGGCAGTGGCCGAGTTTAAGCACAATCTTAAGGGGGCCACTAATGATGCATGGATCAAATTAGCCATGGATTACTATATGGTCTAAGACAATTTAAGAAGCTAGGGGGGATGGCCCAGGACCCCAAGTTGATCTTACCTAACCTCTGCCCCTGTGGTTAGGACTATCAGTGTGCATCCACCCCACCAAAGTTCAAATCCTAAATTCTGAGTCAAACGGTAAATTTCTAGCGTGTAGAGGACCAACAGCACCAGCACGTGTGTGCTGAGTGTGTCTACCTTGTACTTTCTAAAAGAGTCAATAAACTTGGACAAGTTAGAAGATTGCCACATTGAACTTTAAGGGATTCCTCTAATCCAGTAAAAGTATTTGTAATTCCCTTCTATCAGTTGCAGCAACTTCTTATTTACGCATGGCAAAAAATTGTTGTACAATTGTCACAAATGATGAAAAACTTCAAAGACTAAAGGAATATTGCAAACTGCAGAAACAACGGTAAATGCAATGCAAAAATGAAGAACTTAGTCTGTTAATAAGTACAGATAATTCTGGGGGCACCTGTGTTGATCCGAGAAAGAGTGAAGTCAATTATGGAAATATTCAGACCAAAAGTTCTTGCATGCATCCTCTTCCCTTGAAGAGTGAAGCTCATTGTATGATTTGTGTCTGGAGTTTCATCTTGAGCCAAAAGAATGTTACCCCTGCCATGCCACGCACATGGTGGTGTTAACTAAAATATGAAATATAGCATTAGGTTGTGAAAGCTAAAGCACTTAGGTATGAAATATATTTCCATTATTTTTTCATACGACACTGTTTTCACTATACAAAATGATATTGGCTCTGAGATTTTAAATTAAAGACATGAATCACCGAAGTTGTGTTGAGAGAACAGACCAGTGCAAATCTCGATGTTCAAATTCACAAGCACTTTCAGCTACTGCTAAGGAAGCAGTAACCTGCATCAATAGAATGAAATATAGCTGTCCTTAGAACTTTGTAGTTGAGGTCACACATGTATAATATAATATATTATAAAATTCATTGTGCGGACCTGAACTAGTAAACTGTGAGCCTCTTTATAGTCAACTAGAGCGAAACTTTCAAGATCAGTGCCACCATCAGCTAGCACAAAGACAATGTAGCACTGAAAACAAAGATTACATGTAAGAGGTAAATTAAGAGGCATGTTCTATTTCCCATGTTCCACGACAATGACATGATATTTTGTTTCCCTAAGGTGAGAACTTACCTGTTCCCTTGTAAACTCCTTTGGATGGTCATTTTCAGATCCACGTTCCGCATCATAGTCTTCCCAGGCACGAATCAGAGAAGGGTCATAGGGTCCTTGACAGACCCGAAAGCTGCAAGATATATGAACTTGAGAGGCACTCAAACCAAGGTATTTAGTGTTATTGAAGTACCTTTGTACAGACAAAATCAAAATTATTCATAGCCAGGCTTTAATCATTTAGTACAATTTTTAGATAAATAGTGCTGTAGAATTTTGAAAGAATATGTTGGAAACCGGTCTCACTGCGCAGGTGAGCAGCAGCAGCTCACTCACCCTCTCACAACTCACGGTTAGAGGTAGAAGATGAACTTGAGAACAGAGAGCACACGTCTGCTGGTGCAGCAAACCGAACTGCTTTTTATTGCTAAACAAGTTGTTATATAAACAACTCTAGTAAACTATTACTTGCTAGTACTATATCCACTACTAGCTACAGCTGGCCACTAGTGGGCTGAGATCAGCCGCTACAGACTGCCGCCATCCTGTTACAGTAGATAGAGATTAGAGAAGACAGCACGGTTGACTTATTGCCAACTTTTCTACTGCTGCAAAGGTGGAGTGCAGCAGGCTGCAAAGGGTGGACAGTGCAGCAGATTATCTCACAGAATACAGGTTCTTCATACAAGCTATAAATAGTCAAAGTTTTATGTATTTTCCCACTGCAAAGATAATGAAAGGCACATACTCTTTTGTCTCAATGAAACCATTGCATGAATTTGTTTTAACATCATCACCCTGATTTGCTCTCAGATTATTAAGCGTTAGAGAAAGTAAGACTTCCTCAAGTATTTCTTCCGATCTCTGCAAAACAGAACCACCTCATGAGTACCAAACAAATATAGACCAGATAACACTAATTAATGAAGTGAACCTTTTGGGTTTCTCCATTGACTAACAAGTCTCCGTCAAAAGGTACCACTTTGCACACCGTTCTTCCAGCCCTGTAGGCCTCCCCATAGGTCCCTTCACCAAGCTTCTTGATGCTGCCTAGCTCACTATCCATGAACAATATCATTAACTAACAGCAAACCACAAAAGCATCCAGAAAACAAAGGAATAATATTTATATTGAAAGGTTGAACACCTACCAATAAGCAGAGAATACTTCTGCCAGGGTAACTGGTGCAGACTGTCTGCAAACCATGAGGAGCTGGTCAAAAGCACTCAGAGCTTCACCATTCCATGGAATGCTAGCTTCAACAGGCTCCTCCTTAATGTTCACTTTACCGAATGATGTAATCAGGCTGTCTTTTTCACTGCTCTTTAAACTGATATCAGTGTAGCCTACAGGGATTGCCCTTCCAGCGGTGTATGTCCCTGACCCTCTGTTAGTTGTACTGTTGTTACTGAGGACTGATGGTAAGATTGGCGTCTCCATAATGTCAAACAAGGGCTCGGATGACGCACGTCTTGCAAGACTGGAAATTTTCCACCTCTCCAAAATTGCAGGCAGATCATGAATTATGACATTCTCCTCCATCCCTTTGTTCCACGAGGCAAAGTACTTAGGAGAAGGACTTTCTTCCATGAGATCAAAAGCATCGACCTCTTCAAAATACGCCTTCTCCTTGCTAAAATCGGGAGGGCCACCCTGATGTTTCTTCTGTAAACAACATGGCAAGCTTAACAAGAAACTAATTCAACAACATCAGAAAATATGCGTGTAGAAATAGTAGACCCACCACTAGGTTGCTAGGTTTGGGTGGTCGTTTCAGTGCTCCACAGGGTTTCTGTTGAAGACTTGCACCGGGTGCGACAAAAATACTCTCTCTCCCTCTGTATTCAAAACATTTGTTAGCTAAAAACTTACTTGAGATTCATATAATGCCGAAACTTGCTAACAAGGTGAAAAAGTTTGTTTAGAGGTTGGCTCATAACAACCTGCCAGTACATCGTAACATAGCAAGGAGAGGGATTAAATTAGATACCGTGTGCCCATTGTGCATTCATATGGATGAAGACTGGCCATCTTTTTTTTTTTCAAGTGCAAACATGTCAAGGAGCGCTGGTGAACAATGAAATGTGAAAGAGAGAACTATGCTGGAAGGCTGCAATTCAGGTACTGAAACTATCAGTTTGGTCCCCGGTGTGGAACAGCAGGTGGTGCAATAGAAGATTTGATGTCCCCTGAGTTTGTGAGTCTCGGTTTGCAATAGAATTGGTAATCAGGTATCGGATTGTTTAACTACTTATGGTGCAGGTATGTATGCCTCTAATCCTCATATGTTGGACCATCCACCAGACTTTGTAAGGGCTCGTTCGGTTTAGCTCAAACCAGGCCAGGAATAATTCTGGTTGACAAAACTTATTCAAATTAGACAACGAATCCGAGCTGGAATATTTCCAGGGAGTCGTTCCCCTTCAATCGAACGTGGCCTAAAGGAATTGGTCTCTAGTGACATTCCTGGAGACAATGTCTAATGGAACCGTTTGCAAAATGGAAGTAAAACTGCGCGTCACATGAACAAATTTGCTACTGAAGAGAAATGGAAGCTAGGCGCACCTGATGGAGAGCGACCGGTTCCAGCTGGTCCGCTTTCGCGGCACGAAGCTCGGCCGCCGCAGGCCGCTGAAGCTGGCCCTCCTGCGGGAACAGGAAAACGCGTTACCCAATCACGGCAGAGGCAGCCCTAAATCCACAAAACCAGTGACATGCCGGCGAACGAACGAACAAACGATTGGCAGCGGCCAGGAGCGCTCTTACGTCTCTATGTTCGTCCTGCCGGACGACTCCTCGACCAGGCGACGACCGTACACGACGCCGATGTGTGGAGGCCGGGCCCGGCCGCTGGCCACGATCTCCGACCACCTGTCGTCTGCGCGAGAAGAGAAAGCGGGTTAGTGGGCGCGCGATCTGCCCGCGGGGCGGGCGCGGCCGCCGGGTTCGTACCTTCTCGAGAAGCCATGGGGGCTGGGGCTTCGGCGGGAGGGCAGAGGGAGGTGGGCGGAGGGGCGTGGGATTGGGGTCTTGGAGAGGGGGTCGAGGTAGTCCGAAATTGAATGAGCCTGGAGTGCGTGTGAATTCGAATTCCGCGGCCGTTGGAATGGGGTCCGACCGTCCGAGGGGAAGGGGTAGACGAGCGGTGGCCGGCGGAGTGGACACAGTGGAGTGAGGTCGAGAAGCTTGGACCGGGTCACGGGGGCGGATCTCGTGGGCTGTCAATTACTTGGCGGCGCCTCTGGCCCTCTCGAAATCACAGGGGATCGATTACTGAACATGTAGACGTGAACAAATACATTTATTATAAAAGAATAGTTCATGTTTAATCTAATAGTATACATCATAAATATTAGTATATTTTTTATATTTGTTTAAATTTTAAAAAAATTGGCTCCTTAAAAAACAAGATGTGCGCTTATTTTAAAACGGAGGGAGCAGCTTCCTCCGTTTGTTTAATTAAATTAAAATGGAGTAAAAATAATGAAAACAATGGACCATTCTTTAGAGAAAAAATTTGAGCATGTTATCTGCGCCTCATTACAGCGAGGCCAACGTATTGGGAGCTTGAAGAATGTGTCCTGAACCATGATGATCCATCCATTTGAAAAGCTATGACTCGGCACTTAACCCTAACCCTCGGTTACGGGTTACAACTGTACAACTAGAAACAAATCTCAGCTGTTTGGGGAAATCTCACTTCTTGCTGAAAAGCCGGAACCTACAACGTAGGTCTCGTGGAAGAACATACAACGGCCCAAATGGCAACTCTACGCAAGCAACGCGTACATTGCACTATCAGATTTACAAGCGCGCAGTCGCGCAGATCTTACAGACGTGGAAGGTTTCTTCTGGACATTGCCATTTGGGCCTTACGGCTTCCGAACAATCTGTACAGTCCCGGCTACAGAACCCGCGCCGCTGCCAATCTACAAACACAAGCGGTGTCTGACGGCTGACGCACCAGCATTCCAGCAAGCAGCAATGCTTCACCGATGCCGGCCATGGTGCGTCCTCGAGCTTCCGGCCGCATGCTGGCGAGAATGTTCATGTCTCGCATGGGAGAGGAGCATGTCGGACTGAGCTAGCCGCCTGCTGAACTCACTGCTGCCGCGATGGTGGTTATCCCCCTGTAGAAATGTTCAGGTCATCAGAAGCTCACAATTAACGGCTGAACGTGTAGCATTTATAGTGAAGGTACCTTCACCATTCTTGGATTTATATCTTGTTGGTTTGATCTGGCTAGAAGTTCAATTGTCTCGTCCATCTCCATGGTCTTCTGTTGAAGGTTGTCTTTCTCCAACTACAAAAACACATATGCACAAGTTTAGCATGATCGAAGTCAGGTAGTAAGTTGAATAGCGCAATATGTTTTGGAGGGAAGTTCTCGGGCGCAAAAGTATTTTCTGAACCTGTAACATTTCAATCTGTGCTTCCAGCATCTGCTCCCGTTGCTCAAGCTGTTCAACGAGCAGTTGGGCCTCTAATAGGTCCGTCTTTCTTTGGTCCATGTCATCAAGCAAGCTTGAAGTTGAAAGAAATAAAATCCCAACATGTTCACTTGACTCAGTAATTTCAACTATAAGCAGGATGATCAGATGAACAATTCAGGATTAGAAGTTTCACCTGTCCCTTTCCAGAATGAGAAGACCAAGCTGTTCTTTCAACGCTTCAAGTTCTGTGTCCTACAGTGGCAAAACAGATGAAAAAATGAGGAACACCATCTGATAGTATGATTCAACTTAGTAAAACACAGATTTGTTGGTGGCATACCTTCGCCTTTGATTGTTCAATTTGTTGCTGGGATGCTATCAGCAACTTTTGCACCTCTTCTTGGTCAACCAAATTCTAGACATGTGAACAACAAATCTCACTAAGTGAACAGTATAACAATAACACCTAATATTTAACAGCTTGGAGAAACTTCTGCTACTTACAGCATAGTTTGTCATGTCTAGTTTGACACCAAGTAGTTCTCTTATAATATCATGTGTCATGGTATCCACAGCAGCTAGTCTTGATGTTAGCAACCATATCTATGGTCAAGGAGAAAAAAAAAACATAAACTTTACAGGAAGTAGCTGAATATTGGACAATAAATAGTCCAAATTATAGTTAAACATGGAGCATAATCACTTGTATCTTATTTCCCAGAGAAATGATAAGCTGTAAAAATTTCTTCAACGAAATAACTTATCCCAGTGCAGCACACAATTGTAAACGTTCACGTCATTAGCCCTTTCTTTTTAAGTAAATAGATGGCACCTGATGTATCATAGTATAAGCTATGGTTTCTACTATGAATAATAGTTCTTGTATTGAATAATAGCCTAAGGAGGAAAACCAACTAGGTAGCATGGAATTTGGATTCGGACCAGATGGTGAACCTCATTGCAATCTGAGGACATATACAACAGCAACATTATGATAGTGTGAGACAATATATCCTGATTAACAATATATCATGATTGACCAGTGCTAAATATTTCAATCCAGACTACTAAAAAAACCAAAGGTCAAAGAAACACATGTTACCTCTTTCTGTTTGCAACTAACCAAACCTTCCAGTTCTTCAATTCGTTGGCGTGCCACCGAGATTTCTTGATCCTTCTCAGAGTTCATTTGTTGAATAATGCTAGATATGCACCGGAAAGGGGAGCTGGATCCTCTTGCTCGCCCTGAAGGCTTTTCAGTTTTGGCATGGACAGTCTCAGAACTAGATTCATGCGGACCAAACTTCTGTCTAGAAACCATGTGCTCCATTTCATGGTACTGCACAACAAGAATTAGTAGCACATAGACAGTAACAAATAGACACAAAACAATGTAGGTAGTGTTCCATACCTTCTCCTGAAACAACAAAGACTGTGCTTCTGAATGCAGGACCAACTCAGCAATATGCTCTATGTATTGCCCAATCTATATGAATGTGTATTGCCGGTTTAGATGATTATTTAAGAGAAGAAAGAACTCAAAATCTCAAATAGTTGTGTATAAGTTCGACATGAACCTCATCATCTTTACGCTTTGCTTCCAATTTGAGACCTTCAATCTTCTTTCTGACATCTTGATGTGCAAGAATCTCAGCTTGCAATCTCCTACATTGAAGATGCCATCAGTTGAAACAAGTTCATAGACACCTTATGGGTGCCTCATGGCAACAAGCAATTCAATTGAATTCTTACTTTTCTAGATGACATTTCCCTTGACACGATTCCTCAGCAGCATCACATTTTGATGCTTTTTCTACAGCAAGCATGCCATCAAAAGCTTGAAAGTGGGCTTCAGATAGTTTATGTACTTGATGGCTCCTTACTTCCTCTTTAAGGTTGCATACCTTCAGCAAAAATAAGAATATGTGATAGATAATACTGTGCAACAAAGTAGAGTCTGACTCTCCATGTTCATGCACCAATCCTTGCATAGTTACATCTGAAAAGGTTAAATCTAATGGCAAATGGAAATTTGTGGTACTATTGTGCTACATGTATTATAATCACTATTACAAAATGTTTATAGCAGCCATGTATCTCATTATGGCAAGTTGCCCGATAAGCAGAGAAAGCACAAAACGAAGAAGACCAATGAAGAGTGTACCTCTTCCTCAAGAACAGTCACTGTTCCTTCAAGTTCCTCGACAGATCGTTCAAGAATCTTAACCTCCTCCTCTTTTTCCTCAGCATAGATTTTACTAATCTCTGCAGTCTACAGAAGCATAACAAGTGCCCACTTTCAATTAAATTCAGAGTTGTGGATGGAAAAAAAAACTAATTACAAAAATACTTACTTGACGAGCTTCAATAGCAGCAGCTTCATTTTCCTCAGCTAAAGCCATTGCCATCTCAAGCTTGTCCCTTAACTTAAATATCTCTGCCTGGAGATTTTCTCTGTCACTACTCATTATTTTAATGCTATTATTTAATTCTTCAATATCTGACATCAACCGCCCCACTTCAGAACGATTTAGCAATAGTATTTGGCTCTCCAATCCCTCTATGACCTTAACTTTTTCTTCCAACAGCACTTTTGTTTCACTATTCTTCACAGTTTCATCTTCCAACATCACTCTCAGACCTTTGTTCTCCTTCAATAACGCTGATGATAAACTTTGGGAATGCTCTAACTCTGATCTTAAAATAATGAGTCTGGCACCATTTTCAGCCAGTTCTTCCTCAAGTACCTTTTGTTTTTTCAACATGGTTTCTATTGTAGAAGTTTTCATATCTAGTTCTCTTTGAACATTGCTAAGGGCAGTAGATATTTCATCAGCTTTATCTTTCATATCTTTTGCGTTTGAGGTAGACTCTTGCAGTAGTTTAAGATCAAAAGACAATCCTTCTACAACATTGCTCTTCCTGTCAAATTCTCTTCTGAGTGATGCATATTCTGCACTATAATCAGATTGAGGAGGTTTGCTGCTACCCCACTGGCATGAATGTGAATCTACCTGTTGGCAAGCAGACCCACGAGCATTTGCATTTAGGTGATGGAACTGCTCTGTAGATCTGCCTTTTTCTTCTATAAGTGATACCATGTTCGCTATATATGACCTTGAATCAATTATACATCCTTTCAAGTCTTGGCCAAAAGTAATAATCTCTGAGCAAAGAGCGAAGAGTTCTACCATGGAAAAACTTTGAATTTGCTGAAACGACTTCCTTATTATAGCAGCAAGCTTTGTCATCTCTGAAACGCACTCATTTATCTGTTGATGCAATTTGTCATATTTCTGGGATGAACAAGAGCTTGATGCTTCAAGTTCCTTCAAGTCACCGATCAGAGAACTTTTCTCAGACAACAACAATTCCACAGCTTGCCTGCAATTATCTCTCTCAAGTTTTAATTCTTCATTGGCCTTCAACAAAGCTGAAAGCATAAGTTCAGCCTCTTCCATGGTTTCTTGAGCTGCCTCAAAATTTGAAAATAAGGTCAGAACCTTATTTGATTTGTCTTCGACAAGATGCATCACACTATCAAGCTTTGACTGCAAGGTTTGGCACAATAAAATTCCACATTATCAATCAGATTTTCATAATCCAGAAAGAAACTAACAACTGGGGTGCATGAGAAAGGCGTTTCTGTGCATGAAGAATATTACTGTTATATATTTTCTGTTTTCAGTTGGTATGAAAGATAAAGCATTTTATACATATTTAGAAACATGGTTATACAGATTGTTATGTGCAGCGCTGTAAATAATGTAAGCATTCTTATGCCAGAGGTCAATGTGGCATACTTCCTAGCCTGTACTTGATCTTTAGATAATGTCTGAAAACTACTGTTCAATTCAATTTTTCTGTGTTGGTTTAGTATGGTAGAGTCTCTGTTTATACCTAAATCATTTAAGGCATTGACAAAATCTCAAATACAACTCATTGACCATTACCTTTTCAGTTACTCCATCCATCAATGTAAGAACTAATTTGGAAAGTCAAACTTTGTTTTTTTTACTAAGAGTCAATGTAACTCTATGAAGGTGTTAATTTTGTAGCAATTGACAATATACTATAAGGCCCCGTTTGGATCCTTGGAATTGAACTCATTTTAATAATCATAATTTATACACATATTAACTAAGCTAATATGGTTGTATATGGATTATATTTGTATATTATTGTTGGCTATACGAGAGAGATACTTATGTGTTGCATTTCTACCGTAGGAGAGAGAGTTGAAGAGCGTGTTATAAGTTGCAAAGTAGAAACATAGCATGGTGATCTATAGAAATCAATTTCCATCTCTCACCCTATGAATTTGAGATAGACTTATATTTGAACTTTGAAAATTGGTGGAATGTCAAATTCCAAGCCAAATAGCTTAATTTATTAAGTAGATTTCAATTCCTCCAATTGAAAGGATCCAAACGGCCCCTAAGAGAAAATTTTCAAGGTATAATAGTGGTATTAGTGTAATCTCCTAGTCTAGGGTTTCCCCCTTGTGTCTCTCATGTACTCTATATATAGCCCAATTATTTGTAACAAAAATTGAAGGTCAAAACCTATATTGAAAGACTTTTCCCCACCAAAACATGTCTTGCTATGATGGACAGAGAGAGTATATCTTAGCAAAATTAGAATAAGTATTTTGATGCTAGTAGCTTTTCCATATGAAAACTTGACTTTTGTGTTTCTTAGTGATCAATTTAAACATACGGATGCACACTTTCTACAAGGCCAAATAAACAGGAGAATGAATTTCATCGCCAGTTGCAGAAATAAATAATAAAACACAGTATAGAATCTTCTTGTGAAGCACCATCGTAATGATTTTTTAGCAAAATAATAATGTAACAGAAAACACAAGTGACCTACAACTTACCAAGTAGTTACAGTAGAGCAGAAGTGACAATGAGAACAGGTAGGAAGTTGGATAATAAACGTGATAAGTTAAAAAATGAAACAATGAATTCTGAAAGTCTAAAGTTTGGTATTGCTTGTTTTCACCAATAAGAAAGATCCTATTGGGATATATTCGATTTCAGCTATGATAGATTATGTTGTCTATAGGCAAATAATATCTCACACTACTCACACCAGATGCACGCATCGAAACAAGTTATGTGGCTGTTGCTTAGCTTGGAGTACCTGGTAATCTGGATTAGCTTGACTAGCTGCTGGTTGATTTTCATCACGAGGCAATTCCTCAATCATGTCAACTGAACTATCAGGCAACACTAGGTCATCACGAGAATGTCCTTTTACTCTTTCTGCAAAGACACAATTTTCTGCTTTCAAATTGTTCTTTAGTTCTTGTATTATACAATCCTTTTGGTGCAATAAACCTACTAGCTGTAGTTCTTCCTGAGAGCTTTCTTCATTATCCAACTGCTGAGCTTCAGTTATAGCAAGAGTTGCACCTCTTAAAATATGCAGCTTTTCCTTCACTTCCCTGCCAATTTTCTGCGCAGTTTGTAGTTCATTTTGAAGTTTGAATATCATCTTTTCTTTCTCAATGCTAATTTTCATAGCCTTCTCCACATGTTCACTTACAGAACTGTTACTGTGAGGAAATGAGCTAATCATATTATCAATGTTCTGATATGCATCATCCAGTGATCTACATCCATCTGTTAAGAAGCTTGTTAGATAAAAAATTGCAGCCTCCCATTCTTCTGATAAAGAAGCAATTTCTACATCTTTTGCAACAATAATCTCTGAAAGCTTATTACTTTCTTCAGCCATAATAAACAGCTTCTCTTTGAGCTCTTGATTTGTTCTTTTAAGGTTTTCCAATTCATCCTGTGATAGATGTTTACTTGAGTTCACTATTTCAATCTCTTGGCACAATAAAGTCTCATCATGCAAATGTACACCCCTCATTGGAGCTTTTTCATGGACATGATAAGCGTCATCCTTCTCTAGAAAATTCAGCTCAGTCAGAATAGTGCTTTTGTCAAGTACATCATGTGAAGACCCCATAGCTAAGTTGAAGCACTCAGACAATACACCATCATACTCCGACGCTGTTGTAGGATCCCTAAAGTCGTGTGTTTCTGGATCATGCAAATGAGGAGACTCCGGATCTTCACTGTCAATTTCATAAGGTAATTCAAGTTGGAATGATTCTGAAATATTAGTTGTGATCCCTGCTTGCATGAACTGCTTGTTAACATCATCTGATGACAAATATGAAAAATTCTGCTTGTCTTGATCCTGTTATGAAGTCAAAATAACAGATAAATGTAAGCTATGTTTAGACCAAGGGTTATGGATTATACACAATGAAAGAGTAAAAGTCCAACATTTTGCACTGTGTTGATGCTTGTGGCCACAACATTCTCCTTTTCCTCAGGAGCAACCTGAAAATAGGATGAACGAATATGAGCATCAAGCATTGAGTTATTGGAGGCTGTGCAAACGTCATACGTACTTGATTTGTGCAGGGCTTCTGGTATTGTATCAGTTCACAGCGAAGCTTATTTACTTCACTGCAATCAACATGAATGGTAAATTTATTATTAGATTGCTTAAGGGCCCAGAAATAAGTAGATGTAAGGTGTGTAACAGATAACATCAGCAGTAGATTGTGATAATCAGGAACTATATATGAATATACATTGAGATATAAGGCAGTTGTAAAAATACTTACCGAGCTAACAGAACATTGTTTTCTAAGCATGCATCCAGTTCCTTCCTGCAATTGTCAAGCTCCTTGATGAGCTCATCACCCTAAAACCAATGCATCCCACAATTAGAAAATAAACTCAGTTTATATGTTGAAGCAAATTAGGTTAACTTGCAAATTATGCCACTTCCCCTTATGGGTTATAATATGGTATTTCTCGATAAAATTTAGGCTAAGCTTTTGGCTTCCTTGGAAACAGAGACAGGGACCACATCAATGCGAATAAGTAATGAACCAAAACTAATGAGAACACACCTGAGCTTCTACATTTTTAGGAGCTGCTGCGTATTTATGCTCAAGGATATGAAGGAACTACAGATAGAAAATTATCAGAACAGCATGCAAGATTAAAAAAATTCAGCAGAAAGAAGCTCAGGAAGGCTGAACATACATGATTCCGCAAAAGAGATATCTCTGTCAATAACATCTCTCTTTCCCCTTGCTTGTAGAAGTTCTGAAGCCTGTATGTCAGTAAAGTAGAATAAGCTAAACTCACTTTCTTCAAACGCACAAAAGATCCCAAGTCACTATGTAAGTTTTCTGTTTGCAACCAAAATCATTAGGAATTCAAATTTTAATATTGCAATATTACGTTGTAAGTTCCTCAATCAATCTCTTGTTTTCCAACGCGAAGTGAGTCAATTGAGGATTTTCATTGATTTGTTCTTGCAACAACTGAATCTCCTGGGATAATGCAGCATTTTCACCAATCGAGTGTAATCTTTGTTTTTCACCACGAAGTTCGAGCCTCTTCCTCAAGCGCTGTGCGTCAGACTCAATCAGGTTGACCTGTCAAAACAGATAGTATCAGTATTGAACCCATACACAACTCATTCTTATAAGAAGATAATTGTATTTTATGTTGCATATTTGAGGATATAAGCACATATTGATTATTAGCTCTTCTTTAAGAAATTGAGACATCTGTGATAGAAAATAGTATTACCAAACGGTTCAAGTGCTGTATTTCTGCTTCCAGCTTCCCAATCTTGGTCTCCGCTGATTTCTCTCTCCTGAGGCTCCCAGCCAAGACATGTTCTAGATGGCTAACCTGTTATTAATGTATGAGTAGTTTATGTTGTAATATATGGTTATTATTATTTACCAAAATGGAAAATCATGCCATGTGACCTTTTGCTTTAGGATATTCAGATCACAGTCTAGTTGATCATCTACTCCACATGAAGTTTTGAATTCATTGGCAAAGTCTGAATTAAGCAACAAGCTAGGTGATCCAGGACAATCTTTTTGCTTCTTCAAGCATGTCAGTTGATCCTGTTAGAGTGAAGTCACGCATTATACAAAGAATCACCTCTAATTCAATAAGGGAGTTCTGAAAGGGAAAGAAAGCAACCCTTACCTTTAGTTCCTCTATCTGCCTTTGTAAAGCCATAACATCTCCTGAAGCGTCTTCATTTACTTTTGCCTAACATAAGTAAATGGATCCCCAATTAAGTCAACAGGGAAACATTCCCATATCTTAAAAAAACGATATACTTGAAAAAATAAGTACATTATTTTGAATCAGCTTTGCACGTTGGGCAAACTTCAAGGTACTCAATGTCTCACTGGAAGAACTGCAATAGAGGTAATTCATAGATGACTGAGTCAAGCACATTGTTAAGTATCTGGAAAAAACGTTGAATAGCAGTTAGCGGATATGAAGATACAGAAGATGGATACCAAATAGATGGGCTGACATTGGAAACAATTGTTGTTTTAGAGTTCCCTCCTAGTGAATCCTGCCAAGATATGATAATGAGCCAGAGAAAACAATGGACACATGTGCTTTTATTTGTATTTTAACCTGAAGGAGAAATGTAAGCCTTGAATCTCTATAAGGAACATGACGGCTTCTCCCATTTGCAACATCCACTAGAGTCATAATAACAAGCCTGAAAGAGGATATAAATGGATTATAATTTGATGACTTGTGCATGGTGTTTCTTAAACTACAACTTCTCATGCTAGCAAAATATCAATCTTGATATCCAAATATGAATATATTTGTTACAATCTAAAAATTCAAAACAACAATATTATGCATCAGTATTATTTACCTGGTCATGAAATAAGGCAGGTTTCATAAAATTGAAAAAAAAAATACAATTGTGAAACTTAACATGAAAGGGACTAGCATTTCTTATGCCATTATAAATGCCACAAGTGTTACAATATAAGCATGAAGTTAGCCGTGCTAGATATAAAATGCTTGCAGCTGGATAGACATTGGACATGCAGTTATTTACTTTTGTTTCTGAGTTCAAATAGTATGATCCACACCAAAATACATAGATAATACTGTCGGAGAACAAAAGATTACCCAAGGGTTGACAGCGATCTATTAATGTTTGCAGCTTCTTTCAAACGTTCTCCTTCGGCACCTGAGCTTTTCTGCCTAGTTTGAACACAGTCAATATTTGTGAAGCAAGAGAACTTTGCTACTTTATTATGTAACTCACCTCTCAGAACCGGCAAGATCAACTAAATTCAACCTCCCAAATCGGAGGTGTGTCATCGAATCACTTTCCCAATGACTCTCAATTACACAAGTAAAAACACTATGTGAGCGGCTGCTCTCGCTGTTCATATTTGTGGCAGCCATTTTCCTGTTTGCAACCCCCTAGAAGAATATTTCAGGAATTTCATTGGATTAAGTTATCACTTAACAGTTACAGAACCTTCAATATTCAGATTCAATCAAAAGGAACGATGGAGAAAACATTCTATCACCTGTAGCAATAGCAGCATAGCATCTTCAACAGATGACACATAACATTCCATTAGATTTTCAACATATACACCTTTCTTTATATCTTCACGGATCTACAGAGAAAAATAAATCTGAGATTTAACATTCAGTTTGGAAAAGATGAAGCAAATCCTACTCATTGTTAGCTCACCTGAAGATTGGTTGACGAGGGTTCAAGTAGATCAGTTATTTGTTCATTGTAAATCTCTAGAAAAGAGCATTTGCAAATATATTTAAGCTTTTCTTCTCTCCGGCGCTCTTCTTCCTTCACATTCATTACATTTTAGTCTATTAATCAGCAATAATTCACTAAAGTAGACATACAAACATTGTACCTCATTTATCCGTCGAAAAAGATATTCAAAAATGCGAGGTGTCAAGCCAGCATCCTTACTAAGCTCATTGCCCAACTTTGTAAGTTCTCCCATCATTGTGTAAGTTTTCCCACTTCCCGTCTATAAAAGTATAGTTATTGAGTTACATACAGTTCAGGTAAATTCTTCTGCGGACACAGAATAGCCCAAGTTGTCAGTTTGTCTTACCTGACCATAGGCAAACAGACAACCATTGTATCCTGACATGCAGTTCTCCACCATTGGCAGACCCACAACTCTGAATAGCTTTTCCTAATTGTTGTATAGACAAAAGGTTGCTTAGGCTAAAGGAAGACTGATCCAGAAAGGAACAAAAAGAGTGCTAGCACACTAGAGACCTGTGATATTGTTTCGCATGCAACATGGTCAAACGTGAACATGGTTTCCGGATGTCCTGTCCAGCTCAATGTCTTTGAGCTATCCTGCAGCAAGCACCTTTTCTGACCATGAGTAGCATTCTCGGCATCACTAATTGGTCTTATCCGTATCAAAACCTGTAGAAACCACATCAAAAGTCCAACACATTCGCCATATTAGCTTTAGAAGCCTGAGGGCGTGCGAACACATATCGAATTTGGACACATGTAAAAGAAGTCATAATTGGCATGATGCAGAATCACTGACAAATGGAATGCTAGAACTCAGCGGGCATGACAAGCCATCAAAATGCATCAGCCTTACATGATGGTTAGACATTATTGATTATTCTTCATTTTATTTTCTACAAATATGGTGACACCATTATTAGTAGAATTACATGATGCGCACAGTTAAGCCAGCATAATACCAGGATTACTTGATCGTCATCAAGACCATTATTTTTCAAGGAGGACGGATGCCAATCTAATTGATACAGGATGATTATTATATAGTTTATTTACTGCTTCTACTGAACGATTTCAACGACTTCACGGGTTCGAGCTGCGAACATCCAAACCTGCACATTGCGATCCTTCCAGAACGCGGGGTCCTCGTCGAGCTCGAAGTGCGGCACCTCGAGGGGCACCTCCGCGGCCGCGACATCCCTCAGATCGAACACCCTCTTCGCCGCCCCAACCGATGAGGTCCGGTCCCTGGCCCCCGACCCCGCCGCGGAGGCCCTGGGCGTGCTGGCCAGCGACTTGGGCGTCGCCGGCGCGGACCGAGGGTTCCGCCCGGGATCCGCGATGGCCGCGAGCGGCGACCTCGGGGGCAGCGAGAAATGCGGAGCGGGGGCGAGGGCGAACGAGGAAGAGGACGCGGCGGCAAGGTCTTCGTTCTCATTAGACTCCGCCGCCGCGGCGGACGCGCGGCGGGCTCGCGAGCTGGAGGCGCGCCGGCCGCCGGTGCCGGCGCCTGGTGCAGCCATGGCGGTGGCGGGCGGAGCAGTGAGTGAGTGAGGTGGCGAGAGCGTGAGTGGGAGCGGGGTGGGCAGAGCCGCAGAGGCGACCAGAAACGGTCGTTGGGGACTTGGGGTTCTCTCCGCTCCGATTCAAATTTGAACTGCGAGTGCGTGATAGGAGCTGGATCTGACGGAGGAGGGCTTTGGCAGGGCTCCTCCGCACTCCGGTTTCTGGTTCTGGGAGAAGGCGTTTTTTTAAAAGTAAAAAACAGAGCAGTCGGAGTCATTTTAGAGGAGAACGGGTCTCACTCTTTAAGATGAGCCATGCCAAACACCCACGGAGACTCTCGGTTCAGCTGCCGGCCGTTGTTCCAGTCGAAGTGGTTATTTGGTTATCGAGAAAGCGCCATTGGCTTAGGTTCGTTCATTAATGTTTGGTGTTCACTTTTGGTTGTTTGACGATGAAGATCGGTACTCCCTCCATCCACATTTGCATAGTATGATTTTGATTTTTTTTTTAAAAAATATATGTATAGATTTTAACATTTTTAAAGAAAACTACTTAATCAAATTACAGAAAAATTATTTGTGTACTTTTAAAAAAAATGTTAATTTCAAAGTACCCTCTCCATCTATGAAAGAGTGTAATTATCGGTTTTTCAAAAAGTCAAACGATTTGAACTTTCACTAAAGTTATATAAAAATACTAACATTTACGATAAAAATAGTATTTGTTAATTAATTGTACAATATTTTTATAATAAACCTAGTTAGATACATAAATAATATTTTTTTCAAAAAATATATATAAATATTAATAATATTCACTATAACTTGATCAAAGTTAGGTTAGTTTGATTTGTACACATCGTCTTACTCACCTCCTCACTATTGCTCTATGCATTTGATGCCCCGGGCCGCCCCTCTCCTTCCCTTGTAGGGCCATGACTGGCACGGTCAACACGCCTTCTTTCCCGTAGCCAAGCTCGTCGCTCATTGTATTGCATCTTTCTTCCTTGCCTCACAATAGTCACATTACGACCGAGGTGACTAACCTCTCTGCTTCGCTATCGGCCCTCTTGCGTCAATGTCGAGGATGATATAGATCTTGCGGGAGATGAATGAGAGGCTGGACTACTTCAGTTTATGTGCATGTGTACGAGTTAGTTTGCCTCCTCCTCCCCTCTCCTTGTCATAGCTCTACGCCCCTTGCACGCCCCTATCACCTAGCTTGGCCAGTGTGACGCTCTAATCGTTGTGCCACGCTTGTGCGTCTCCCTGGTGATGCTTCGTAAGGGAAAATGAGGAGAGGATGAAGAAGAGAGAGGGGCATGTTTGGTTGGTTCCTTCAACTCGCCGCACCGTAGATGTGGATCACCAAAACTACGGTGGTGAAAATGAGAGGACATTCAGTTGTTTTGGCTTCTCCTATCAACTGAATTTTTCTCATGCACTTATACTGTTATCTAACTATATTTATATTGTCTTATTACTATATTTACAATGATTTCTTCAGTATAATATATTGGACAGAGTGATATAATTTGGGGATAACACATGATCTTAGACAAATAAATACTAAATTTTCAAAAAAAATATAAATTTTTTCTATGGATTCCACGTACTAAATATATGTCAAATTGTTCACAAATATCATCAAATTCTTCACAAATTTAAAAATTTACAAATGGAAGAACAGAGTAGAGAATAACAACAACAGAGAGCACATCTCGTCTTTGAGCGACAGAGAGGAAGCAGGAGGAAGCAAAGGACGACAGCGGCCGTGCTGGGATGCCTGCCGAGGATGTCGCGCCTGCACTAGGGATGCTCGCGCTGGGGCAGCGGGGCGGCCTAGGTGTGGCGGCCTGGGAGCGGTGACCTAGGTGCAGCGGCCTAGGGGTGGCGGCGACCTGGTACGGCAGCCTAGGAGTGGAGCGTGGTCGAGCAGAGCTTGGCGGGCGATGGACTAGGGGCGGAGCGCGGTCGGGTGGAGCGAGAAGGAAGCAGCGAGTCTGAACCTGTGCGACAGATCGGACGGCAGCCGGGCTTCCTATGCGGATCAGACGCACACAAATTTGGTTGGTGGAGGTGCAACAAACAATCGGTTGAGATATAGCATTTCTCTTTTTTAGCTATACTGAGTTTTTGACTGGCTGACGAACTGGTGCGTGTTAGATTGATCTCCACTAGTTGGCCCAACGGCCAATTGGACCCTCGATCCGCACCCTGATCGGAGGCACCTAGCTGTTCTCCTGGCTGATGGGCCCCCATCGCGCAGCGCTATAAAGAGGAAGGTGGGGGCCGGGGCGCAAAGTACAAGGTTCACCGCAGCCACCAGGGCCCCACCGAGGTTCCTAACCCTAGTCCGATCTAGAGGGCGCACTGTGAGTGACGAGAAGCTCCACCGCCTTCGCCGTCGTCACTGGACCGCGCCTGCACTGCTGCCACCTTGGACACCCTAGCGGGCGCGTTAAGCTACCTCTACTCTAACACTCGAGGCCACGTCGATGTGGTGCCATGGCCGCGACGCTGCTTGGTGAGGTACATCAGCAAGTTCTTTTGTCTAAGTTGAGAATTTCTCCACTGATCTACACCTAGAGGTCCTACAAATTTATCAATGGTATCAGAGCCATGGTACTAGTGTGTAGATCTAGCAGATTAGGGTAGAAAACATATTAGAAATCAAGAATCAAGTGATTCAAATCGGATCCAACCCGAAACCCTAACCCTAGAGTAAGGACGAAGGAGGGGAGGATCTACCCGACTCCCCGCCACGCATCACCACCACCGTCGTGGCAGGTAGAATCCTCAAATCACGCGCCGCGTAATGGGCCGAGCCGCCGCTTTCGACGACAATCATGTCGGTCTTGCGAGCTCAGAGGCCCGACACACAGACCGCTGATGGTGGCGCTTCGCCCATTGGGAGCACGCTCTCCAATGAGAGGACCCGTGGTGGTGCCGCACTCTTCGTCTTCGATGTCGGTTACACTGAGGAGAAAAGGGGAAGATCTAGGGTTTAGGGCGAGCCCACCGCAGCGCGTGTGGGAAATGGGGCACCGTCGCCTAGACCGTTCGACGACGGCGCACTCAGACTAGGGCGAGCGCGAGCATCGGCGCCGGCGCCGCTACCGCTGCTCTTTTCACTGCTCGGCTGCGTGTGTGGCGAAGAGAAAGAAGGCCGGGGAAGAAATGAGTTAGGGTTTCAGACGCAATGCCGTGGTCGCCGTTTTTACTCCGAGCGAAATGCGCGGACGACCATCAGATGTAGATCAACGGCTTAGAACGCATCAGATCGAAAGCGGCCCAGGCGGGATCAGAGATTCCTGGCCTAGGCCCATGTTGCGGCCTGGGCGCGGGGGAGCGGGCGCGAGCGCCGTGTTGGGCTGCCGCTGGGCCGCGAGCGCGGGCGCGCGGGCAGTGTTTCGTTGCTGGGCCGCGTACTATTTCAATGGGCTGGGCAAAATGAAGAGTACATACCGAGTCATGTTTATTCATTTTCAGAAGCAAATTTTGATGATTTTTTTATCTAGTTTAAATCTCTATCAAAATTTAAACCAACGGGATAATTTTTTCAGAGAGTAGATGAGTACAGTGAAATACTTCTGAAAAGTAGATAAAGAATTTTTTTCATGTTTCCGCTTCAAAGTTTAATGCTGATTATTTTCTTATTAAATTCGAACCAACGGGAGAATTTAATTTGAAGAGCAGTTACTTTTAGTAAATTATGATTATATTTATCCTCTAATTAAATTAGAACCAACAGGAAAATTTAAATTTGAGGAGTAGTATGATTTGTTTACGTTAAATTATGGTATTGTTATTTTCTGACCAACGTTGATAATAACAATATTATAATGAGTTTAAGGTTGAAGTTTAAATCTCTGATAAATTTTACACCAACATGGTCAATTTTTCAGAGAGTAGATAAACACCAAGAAATGCTTCTGAACTAATAGAATGTATTTTATTATCGTGTTTCGCTGTAATGATGTTGATGATCTTCTAATTAAATTTGAACCAACAGAAGAATTTAATTTTAAAGAGTAGTTATATGTCTTTTAAGTTAATATATGAGTTTTATGCATTAATTATATTTTCTGCCCAATGGTGATGTAGAATTGATGCAGAAGCATCTTGTAAGTTTTATTTTTTAATCGAGATCATTCGACTGCATGCCAACGGGCTGTAATACTGGGGTATATAAATGAAAAGGTTTGAATCAAGTCAGTTCAGGATATGTTTTTGTTAGTTTATTAATTTTCTAATTAAATTAGAACCAACGAAAAGATTTAATTAGAAAATACAAGTATAAGTAAATGTTTTAGTCATCATGACTAAAATTTTCGTTATCGTAATTTGTATATAGATTTATCCCACATGGGGAGAAATTTGGCATAGTACTTATGCTAGTCAATCCTGTATGACGGAAGAAGTTTTGTGATGACTCACATATTTTTATATCTCGCATAGCGAGAGAAGTTTGGGTAGCTCTTATACTATCCTAGTATTGACCATGGCACAATAGAATGCATCGTCATGGTCAATACTAATCAAAGGATAAGAAAAAGATGCAAACGTGACTTACAAAAGTACAGTTAATAAAAGATTTCATCGAGTTCTTAAAGTGGAATGAGGAAAATGTACTCCAATACGGATCAAGAAATAACTTTATTTGCATGGCATAATCATGTGATATAGATCACTGGAACGTAGTTAAAAATATTTTGTAATTTTTGCAAAGTATCATAGGTCTCATGCTGAGTAAGAAAGAACAAGAAATCTCAAATAGTTGTGAGTACAAATGTTAAGTTTTGACGAGATGTGTAGTAAAATCCACAGTAATTGCTAACACTCGCAGTTGGAGTATTGTTGTAGAAAAGCTTCAATAAAACAGTTGTGGTGTCATCAATGATGTATACCATACTATAGCTTGTCATGAGGCCTCAGGAACATACAAAAGTGGTTAAGGGAATATGTACCCGGATTTAACAATGGTAGTCAACAACAATAATCATTTAAAGTAGTTAACTTCTAAGACAACATGTCAAGTGTGCTGCCAAACACATAGACATTAAGTTATATGCTATAAAGGAAAAAATTCAGAATTATTTTGAAAGCATTGAGCATATAAGTACCAAGCAAGTACTTGTGGATCCGCTTACCAAAGGCTAATTATCCAGTGCGTTCAGAAAATACACAGTCGATATGAGTTTATGGGAAAGCCTATGATTTCTAGATACTAAAGGGCTAGTTGAGAATATATTTCAAAACAGAGAGGTGCATTGTAACTGTTTAATCTAATGGCAACTGTCCGTGATGATGAGGCACGCTCTATACACTGATCTGCGATGAAATGAAAAAAATAAAGTAAGTTAAGTTTAAGTCATAAGGTGAGATCAAAGGAGAGAATGTTAGATTGATCTCCATCAGTTGGCCAAACGGTCAATTGGGCCCTTGATCCGCGCCCTGATCGGGCGTCCAATCGCTTCTCTAGCCGATGGGCCCTCGTCGTGCAGCGCTATAAAGAGGAAGGTGGGGGCGGAACGCAAGGTATAAGGTTCACCGCGGCCGTCAGCATCCCACCGAGGTTCCTAGCCCTAGTCTGATCTAGAGGGCGACCGTGAGCGACGGAAAGCCCCACCGCCTTCGCTGCCGCCACTAGACCGCGCCTGCACTGCTGCCACCTTCGACATCCTAGCGAACGCATTAAGCTACCTCTACTCCGACACTCGAGGCCACGTCGCTACGGCGCTATGGCCGCGACGCTGCTTGGTGAAGTACTTTATCAAGTTCTTTTGTCTAAGTCGAGAATTTCCTCCATTGAGGTCCTACGAGTCTATCAGTGCGTGCTACGAATTTTTGTTTCGCTGAACCGATCGATGTGGCCCTTAGCTTGTCAGCATTATTTCAGTTGTCACGAGGGACTGAGGTGCGGACAATACTGTCAGGGCCCAGGCCGTCAGGCGGGCCTAATAATCGAGTGATCGGGTTGTGCACGGCTACGTGATCCACAGATTCCCTTCGGCACACGCTCGTTCACACCCGCCACATATGCACACTCCATCACGGCAGTGGCCCGACAACCACTCCAACAGTCCACACGCCCATCAATTCCAAGCAGATAGCGTCCCCTCACGTGGACCCACAACCAACCTACAAATATGGGCAGGCACAGCACTGCGCTTCACACACACTCCACACTTCCGGAGGCTCAGTCACAGCAACTGACAGCTCCCGCTCCCTCCAGCAGCATCAGTCCATCGCGCCAACTACCAGCACCACCAGTCACTCCCCCAAGGCCCCAAATCACGATGGAGCCCGCGGGCACGATCGTCTTCGCGTCCGTCGGCGTCACCAACTTCGGCTTCGACGTCTTCTCCGTCGCCGTCCCTGAGCCCGCGTCCGCCGATGCCGAGGCCAGTGTCTCCGCAGTGGAGCTCGACGAGCGGCGCCACACGGACGGCGTCTCCGTCAACTTCAACGCCCAGTTCGCGGACAACGACGGCGACGCGGTCGCGTTCGTGTCCGAGCGGACGGGGGCAGCGAGCCTGTTCCTCTCCAGGCCGGGGTCCGAGCGCCCGGAGCCGCTCCTGGCCACGGAGGGCAGCCTGTTCCACGACCGCCCCACGGTGCGAGGCGGCCGGGTGTACTTCGTCTCCGCGCACGAGAAGCCGGACCGGCCGTTCCAGAGCTGGGCCGCCGTGTACGCGGCGCGTGTGGGCGCGGACGGCAAGGAGGGGAAGCCCGAGAGGCTCACCCCGCGCGGCGTCGTGGACATGAGCCCCGCCGTGTCTGCCTCGGGCGACCTCGTCGCCGTGGCGTCGTACGGCGACCGTCCCTGGGCGTTCGACTTCCGGGTCCTGGAAACGGAGGTGGCCGTGTTCCGCGTGGCCGACCCGTCCCGCCCCGCCGCCGTCGTGGCACCGCTGGGCGGGTGGCCCGCGGCACGGGCGCGACGGCTTCTTCTTCCACCACGTCATGGGACGACGGTGGTGGGCGTCTTCAGCGTGTCGTCTCCCGGACACGCTCCAGCCCACGGGCCCGAAGCGCGCGTCACCCATTGGCCTGCTGCGCTTCACCACCCACCGCACCCGCCGCCCTCGGCGGCGGCGGCGGTGGATCACGGTCGCCACGCTGGCGGAAGGGCCGGGCGCAGCCAGCCACGCCGAGACGGGCGCTTCTCCCGCCAGCCAGCCGTTCGTGAATCTAGTGACCGGAGAGAGCGGAGCGCTTCTCCCGCCTTACGGAGCTCCTCAATATAACGATGCCTCCACCACTATAATATATTTTTTTTTTCTTCTTGTGATTGTCGAAGCGCTATCCCTTTCTTCTTTTTTGTTTACTTCCACATGCATGTTTTTGGGCAACATGAGTTTACTATAAATTTAGAAATTAGAAAGTAATTTAAGAAAATTATACCCTCAATTTAGTTTCTTTCAGCGAATTCCCGCACTAAACATGCGGTTGCACCGTAAGGGATTCCTAAATCCCAAATAAGAATATATACTTGACATACATACCCACAATCCGGATGGGGCTTTCGCGCGTAACGCGTCATGCGTTCCGACCTTCTCGCCCGTCTGGTTCTAGTTGTTGCCGCGAAAGCGCGATGCCGACGCACCACCGCCGCAACGGCGACTTCTTCACGACGCCAGGAAGAAGACGTCATGGTGCTCCGCGGAGTCGCCGACGGGTCAATTAGAATCGGTGGGCAAGACAAATTGAGCAAGGAGCCTTTTCAACTTGTTCTACTTTGGGGCCACCGAGCCCTACTTTACGACCGAGCCCGGGGTGGTGTTCACGCCCATGGGCCCCATCTTCGAGACCCGGCGGCGATAAATCGGATTAGCCCCCGCTGCGTGGAGTTCTCGACCGGTGACCTCCTCACGGACGACGCATCATGGAGGTGATCGGCGCCTTCGCCTGTGGGCGCGACCGCGTGAACGGCGATTTCTTCCAGTCGGCGTCAGGTGCGGCAACGACGCTGTTCTCGGCGGAGCCGTCGCTACACCACGGACGGTGGCCGGGTGTGTTCCGCCCATCGGGCGGACGGAGCACAAGAACGGTCCGATCGCTCGTCAACTCGACACGGTGACGCGACGAAAGGAGGCGTCGGGCGACGGAGGGCGAGTGGATCGACACGATGTCGAGCCGGTCGCCAGACGGAGCCTGATCGCGTTCTCGCCGAACCGACGGAGACGAGTGACTGACGGTGTTCGAACCCGGCCGTGTTCAAGTATCTCACAGGTGCGCCGTCACGGCGCGCGGCAACGGCGGCGGCCGGGGCATATGTCGTCGTGGTCGGCGGCGGCCCGAGGGCGTCCGGAGCGGAGGCGACAAGGATCGGATCAACCACGTGTGCTTCAGCCGGACTCGCGGTGGTCTGCTGTTCACGGCCAACTGGCAAGCGTCGTGTGCGGAGCCCATCTCGGGCCCAACCGCCCATTCAGCCGACAAGGATCGGGACTTCAGACGTGTCTGCCGAACGGCTTTCGGGCGCTCGCCGCCCTCCCGCAATGCCTCACGAGAACGCCTTGGGCGGCACGCCGCGTAAGGCAATGAGGGGCTCGGCCGAGTCATCGGCGTTAGGCCCGCCACCGGGAGAATGCCTTGGGGCGGGCCGACGAGTCATTGTGGCTTACTTGCGACGTCCCGATGATGATCGCGACTCGGTCTCCTGATTGGGATAATAATTGTTGCTCGTTCGCTTATCGCCATGGTGAAAAGTACTGCCGATTGATTTGTTGTGGGAGAAAAATATTATTCGTTGCCTAAAAAAATATGATTTATAAGTTAAGCGAACAGGGCGAAGAATCATGACGCTGTATCGTTGTTGGGCACTTAGCTGGTTTTAGCCCATCTTATTTTTTTTGAGAGTGAGGAGGTTTTAGCCCATCTGAGTTCAAAAGAGCCCGTCTAAGAGAGATTCCACCCAAAACTGAATTGGGCTCGAAAAACTAGTTGAGCCCATTGTTGCATGGGCCGAACTCCTGCATTACAGCCCATCTCTAGAACAAACCAAACCCTGTTGGCACTCGCCACCGGTACAAAACTCTGGTGGCAGGTCAAACGCACTGAGCGCCGGAGGCCGACGCAGGTGCCACGAGGCTAGCTACGCGGCGCCCATGCACCGCGCCTGGGTGCCACTTCTCCACGCGCTCTGTCCGTCCACCACCGATCTCGCCAGATATATATGCGCACGCTCGATCAGTTCCTTCTTCTCTCACTGAGGTCTCCATTGCGCGGAGTCGTCAGCAGCTGTCTTCTTGTAAGACAACAACATCGACAAGCTAGCTAGCTACTCACAGTGGTACAAGCTCGCAGCGCACTTCGATCGGCGGCACCATGCCGGGGCTCACCATCGGCGACACCGTCCCCAACCTGGAGCTGGACTCCACCCACGGCAAGATCCGCATCCACGACTACGTCGGCGACGGCTACACCATCATCTTCTCCCACCCCGGTACTATACGCTCGCTCGGCCATATGCTTGCATGCACGCACATTCTGTCCATCTCTGTACTGATGCATGTCATGACACAACAGCCGACTTCACGCCGGTGTGCACGACGGAGATGGCGGCGATGGCGGGGTACGCCAAGGAGTTCGAGAAGCGTGGCGTGAAGCTGCTGGGCATCTCGTGCGACGACGTGGAGTCGCACAGGGAGTGGACCAAGGACATCGAGGCGTACGGCGGCGGCAAGCACAAGGTGACGTACCCGATCCTGGCGGACCCGGGTCGGGACGCCATCCGGCAGCTCAACATGGTGGACCCCGACGAGAAGGACGCCAAGGGGGTGAGCCTGCCGTCCCGCGCGCTCCACGTCGTCGGGCCCGACAAGGCCGTGAAGCTGAGCTTCCTGTACCCGGCCACCACGGGGCGGAACATGGAGGAGGTGCTGCGCGCCGTCGACTCGCTGCTCACCGCCGCCAAGCACGGCGGGAAGGTCGCCACGCCCGCCAACTGGAAGCCCGGGGAGTGCGCCGTCATCGCGCCTGGCGTCTCCGACGAGGAGGCCAGGAAGATGTTCCCGCAGGGGTTCGAGACCGCCGACCTGCCCTCCAAGAAGGGCTACCTCCGCTTCACCAAGGTCTAGCTAGCCGGCCGTCTAGGTGTTCGACCGACTGTTCGCTGCCGGTCGGCCGGCGTCGTCGCCCGTTAGTCCGCGCGCGCGGATCTCTCGTGTCACCTGCTGGTGCTTCTGAAGTCTTTATATGGGCTCTATGTATGTGTGTATGTTCCAAGAGCCTCTTTGGCGGAGCTCGTGCAGGGGCTTTAGCTCCGGCTCCTGCAGGAGCTATGTTAAACGTCTGTTTTGAAAATGGCTCTATGTAGCCGTGTGACAGAGTCATTTTTGCCTCCGGGCAGAAGCCTAAAAAACCGAGCTGGCGTTTCGTTGTTAAAGAACACGTCGTTAGTGCAAATGAGCCATTTTACCCAACGCTTTTTGGGGGTTTACAACCTCAAAGAAAAAAAATTAGAGAAACCAGAGCCGGAGCTATTTTTAGAGGAGCCAGAGCCCTACCAAACAGGCCCTAAGCCTGTAACGCCACTCGTCTCGTGTAGTGGTGGAAAACAGTAGTGTCGTTTAGCAACGTCCATGTCCTCTCTTCTGAACTTGTCGCGCACATCTGTGTATGTGTGCGATGTACTTACGTGTCGTCTGCCCGTAATCGGAAGTATCCGCCTGTGCGTTCTGGGAAAAAAAGTTAAGTGCGTGCATACTGCTGTCCCTCAACCGGTGATGCGTGTCAGCGTGTCACCAACTCACGACGTCGGCGTTTGGCTCGCCAGCAGCCCATCGACTCGGATCCCTTCGGGCTTAGATTCCCCAACACAGCAGCGGCCATCGTCCTCGGGCTGGAGAAGCGCCGTAATTACAGGAGCCTTCCGAGACGGGATCACACGGCCACCCGAACTGATTTCTGCGCGACGCCACTCCTGCCATTCCGCCGAACACCTCGAGGGCATCACTTCCTTGCCTCATCTTTCACAAGCCAGCGATGCCCACACTGCACAATAACACCTCGCAGTCACAGCGGCATGAAGGATAGCAGGGCCACGTACAGTGGGGAGGTTGCAGCCTTGCAGGACGACAGCACCGCGTCGGCATAGATGCCACCGTCTCCGTGCCGGCGATGACGAGGGGGAGCATGCGCGGTCATGCGGATGACAGCCAACAAGCGCCGCTTGTGTCAGTCTCTCGGAGAGGCGCTTGGCAACGCGATCTGCAGCCTCTCCACACGTCCTCCATCAGAAAGGGTATGCACGGAGTATCGTTGGACAGTGTACCCACCTAATTTTTTCCCCAGCAACAGGCATTGTACGCGCCAGCCATCAGAGCGTATTCAAGAGTTTCCAAAATCCACATTCAATCTAGATTTTTTAGTAAGATCGAAAAAAAATACCTTCCCAACTTTTTATCTCAACTTCCAATCTTTTCGCATTTGGGAAAATCAATCTTGAAACGATATGTGCTCATCTAATAGATCAAAGCTGATATGGTGTGTGGACATTTTTTTAATGAAATTGGTGGTGGACGGACATGGAGAAAAATAAGGAGAGGCGATATGTTTCCGGTGTACAAGAGAAAGAAAGTACGGAATAAGGAGAGACGATATGTTTCCGGTGTACAAGAGAAAGAAAGTGCAAGTACGTACGAAGGACGTGAAGAAGAATAAAAAGAAAGTATAAGCATGAAGGACATGGAGAAGAATAAGGAGAAATGATTGTTTTCAATGTACAAGAGAAAGAAAGTATAAGTACAAAAGTAACTGGGATGTTTAAGAATAGTATGAGATTTCTGATACAAAACTGCTTTATAATTTTTATGAGCAAGGTATTAAAAATGATCAGATAAAAACCAACAAATATACTCTGTGCCCCTGCCTTCCACCCTCCCCACCAGCGCACATCAGGAGAGCGGCCCTCCTCAGCACGTCGCCGTCACGGCGCTCTAAATATTATTTAGAGCGTAGGGCTCTAAATAGCGATATATATATATATATATATATATATATATATATATATATATATATATATATATATATATATATATCTATATATCTCTCTCTCTCTCTCGAGTATATATCTCTCTCTCTCTCTAACAACATCCAAAAATTCCTCTCTCTCTCTCTCTCTCTCTCTCTCATTCGAGCAACTGCAAGAGGGTTGATGAACTCCAAACATCCCAAGCTAGCAATAGCTAGCTGTACGTATATATTGGATAATAAGCTAGATGTATATATGTCTTGGTTGAGGTTTCAAAATAATCTAGCAAGTCTTCTTGTTGACCAAAACCACGAAAAGTCAATTCCTCTCTCGCAGAGAACCAGTGCCGTCTTGCTTATTTATTAGCTGTGTGCTCTCCATGTCGTTCCTGCTGAGTGTTCACCGCTACGACGTGCGCTCCAAAAACATTCCGATTTCCGAACACGCTCTACAGTAGTCCCCGCGCAGCAGCTATAAATAGACGTGCAATGCAGCAGCTCCCCTTCATCGCAACATTCCAAGCTTTCTCTCTCCCATTCATCTCTCGAGCTGATTTTATCACACTCGAGCGCGGAACACTAAGCTAGGCAGGTGCAGGGATGGCCGCTAAGCTCGCCGTTCTCGGCACCTTAGTGCTCGCGCTGCTCGGTTCCGTGTCGTGCCAACAAGCGGGCTACGGCTATGGCGGCGGCAATCCTACTCCTTCTCCTACCTCGACGTCGACGCCACCTGCTTATCCTCCGACGAGCCCGACACCGAGCCCGCCTACCTATTCATCTCCAGCCCCGCCGCCACCTGCTGCAAATCATCCGACGCCGAGCCCGCCCACCACCTATCCTCCTCCTCCCACACCTGCTAGCCCACCACCACCTGCCGCTGGGTCTGGACTGAGCGTCGGATACTACAACGACAAGTGCCCCCGCGCGGAAGCCATCGTGCGGGACGCCGTGCGCGCCGCCGACGCTGGCATCAAAGCCGGCCTCGTCCGTTTGTTCTTCCACGACTGCTTCGTCCAGGGCTGCGACGCCTCCGTTCTGCTGAAGCCCGACAACGACACCAACCCGCAGCCGGAGATGCTCGGCATCCCCAACCTGAGCCTGCGCGGCTTCGAGGTCATCGACGCGGCCAAGGCAGCGCTGGAGGCGGAATGCCCGGGCGTCGTGTCCTGCGCCGATATCGTCGCCTTCGCCGGCCGCGACGCCAGCGTCTTCCTCAGCGGCAGCGCCATCAACTTCACCATGCCCGCGGGGCGATACGACGGCAAGGTGTCGCTCCCACTGCTCGTCCTTCAGCAGGGACCGCCTCCCGCCCAGCAACACCTCCGACATGAACCCGCCGTTCGCCACACAGCTCAAGGCGAACTGCACGTCGCCAACCGGCGCCGACAACACGGTGGCGCAGGACTACAAGACCCCTAACCAGCTGGACAACCAGTACTACTGGAACGTCATCAACCACAAGGTGCTCTTCGCGTCGGACGCCGCACTCCTCAAGTCAGGCGACACGGCAGGGCTGGTGTATGCAGCCGCCTTGTTTCAGCAGGAGTGGGAGGACAGGTTTGGAAAAGCCATGGTGAAGATGGGTGGCGTCGAGGTGAAGACCGCCGCCATTGGAGAGATCAGAAAGAAGTGCGGCTACGTTAACAAGCCCTACTCCGGTTGACGATCGACGATGGTCAACTGAGCATCCTCATATTATGCTCCTGTTTCTTGCTCTATTTATTTCAATTCTTTTATTGGTTTTCAATCCATTTTTGTTTCTTGATTATTTTGTTGCAAATTTGATTGTACTACAATTTGAAATTTCAGCATGCATGTACTCAAACAAAGCACTGTTCATAGTACGTGCAATTTATCTAGTCGGTTGTGCACTTGTGCCACCGTACGTCTTCTGAACTATTCGCAAGCTAGTACTTTTTCCGTTTTAAATTATAAGATATTTTGGTTCTTTAGATACCTCATGTATTGTTTTTACTATATATTTAAATATAATTTATATCTAAACATATAAATTATATATTAGAAAAACCAAAATGCCATATGATTTAGAATAGAGGGAGTAATTTGGAACATAGTTATGAGCTCTATTATTCACTTGTACCACCATGACGGGATGCATGGTATGACCAACTCACGAAGACTTAGACCGGGCTCAGGCCACAAGGGCATAAAGAAGACACATCTATATATTGGTGCTTGCCTTTTATTATATAGCCATAAAAATGGATATTCATGGAAATGTGATATAAGTCGATCTTTTCATCAAATGTGTAGGCACTTATTATCTTAATTGTATTTTGATGAACGTTCACTCCTTTTCAAACGAGCAATCACTTTTTCACCACGCTTGCTCTCCACCCCGCGGCGTGCGCAGTCCGACCCGTGTCCTCTATTTTCCGTGCAGTCCAACCTGCGTCCTCCGTTTTCCACGCACACTCTGCACTGGTTATGACGAGAAGCACGTACGTCCTCGTTTTTTTATTTTTTATTCTTTTTTATTTCTACTTTCTTCCTATGCCTTTTTATTTTTTTATGTATTAATCTATCTATTTTACATGATCATATATGATTCATATACTATTTGTACATGCATAATAAAGTTGTGCACCATGTTTTTCATATTTCTGCTAATATGTTATTATATTAATTTGTACATCTAAATTCTTGAATATAACTTATCCGTCCAACTTTATATCTAAGTCATTCATCAAGCTATATATCCAAGTTATACAAACAAGTTATTATAATATAAGTTATCAATGTTGACTTGATATAAGTTATACAAACAAGTTATTATAATATAAGTTATCAATGTATGACTTGATAGTAAGTTATATGTAAACAATAACTTGTCACTATAAGTTATAATATATGTTACGCAAACGGAAATTGAGTGTGTGCATGGAGAATTAAATGCAACGCCATCTAATTTTGAAGGAATATGTGGGAACTATTTTTTTCCCTAAAAAAGAAACTTGTGGGATGTGTCGGATCGTTCGCCCGGTTCCAATCAGGTGAGCGTTCGTGTTTTAGTGGTCCTGCATTTATTACATGTGACTTTTCTCAAATACTAAACTCGACATTCTCGTTCTCAAATGCAATGACAGCAATGCAAGCCAATGATCGACCTGCGAATAATAGCATAGTATTGCCGAGACCATGCTTGTGCCAAGAAAATACTCGTGGTTCCATGTCGGCACGACCAGCGTGCCTAGGATTTAAGCCCCAAGTGGCATGAAACATGAGAAAGCTATGCTATCGGCACCGGCGGAACCACGTTATGGCCATAGAGGGCTCCGGCCCCCCTTGCCACGCAAAAAAGAAATGAAGATCTATGCTACTGTGCACCGTATCTGTGTTGTTGTGCAAGTCTGGATGGCTATGCTAGCTAATTCAGCCCACAAGGCATAAGCGATGGGCCACCGGCCACATGCAAGCCAACCCATTATGCACGCAGGAGCCACATGACTGGTGGCACCTGGGACCTGGCATTGCTCAACATGCAAAGCAAAGGGGAAGAAAATAATCCATATCCACCGAGTGGCCAAGACGGCCGGTGGAGGCTCACAGACGACGATAAGGCGACGAGCCGGAAGCCAGAGGCCGGAGCTGTCGATGCCTCGCGGCGGCCTTCCCAGTTGACTCGCCGACTCATCATCGCCCCCGGCCGGTGGGCGGCGGCGCCCCCACGCCCATGCTCGTTCGGCTCTGTTTCATAGACCATGTAGTTTAGAACCAAAACTTATTTCTATGGAACTTCCCTATATATTGTCTCGGATTTGACAAATGCCCCCCCAATATTAGGCTTCACACTCCGCCACTGGCTATCGGACACGACATTACCCAAGTCCCACTTCTAATTGATGAGAGGTGCCATGCTCAAACTCGTCGGACTCATGAACTCAATCCCACCAATGATTTAGAGACATGTTGTTTAGCTAAATTTTCACATAAAGATTTTGACAAACCTATTTTTGATTGGTGACAACCCACGTGTATCAGCTAGAAGGAGCCAAGGAGAAAAACGGTCTTTCATCAAAAAAATAAAGGAGGAAAACGGTCGGGACAAGCTAGGCCAGTGCTAAGCTTGAAGGAGATGTATGTGTATGCGCGAATTAGAGGAAAGGCACAAAGGACCCGGGTGTTTTAGCAATTAGGAAGTCATTTACCTTTTTATTTATTTCGATCAAAACCATGGTTGAAATCTTTATAAAATAGAAAAGGTCTATATCACTCCAAAGGTTTGCATGGTCGTCTACTTAACATCCACCTATAAATCAAGTATTATGCGTATTAAACTTTGTAAGACCAGATAAAGAACCACTTGAGGTGTTATTGGCAAACGATTTTGCTTAGCTAGTGCTCCATGCCGGCTAGCTTTGGCACCATAGCGCTCAGGCTCAGGCCCACACTAGCTGGTATGCCGAGTTGGAGAACACGTCGTAGAGCGCAACAAGCACCACCTTCGGAGCCGCGTAGCCTATAAGCAACTTTCATGATATCGATGTGTGTCCCGCTTGTCCTTGACCCAACCGATGACCAAGTACTCATGTGCCCATCCTGATTTGGTATGACCGATGTCTTGACTCTGGCAATCAACACAATCTTCATCCCTTTCCCACATGTACTTCTCCTTGTCATTTCCAAATACACATGTACTTTTGCTTGTCATTTCCAAATACTAGACGTCCACGGTATGTCTTCTGGCCTTCAGTCCCTTGGTCCAAGCCTTTATGTTTGTTCTTCACTGCCTATGGCCCATTAGCCCAAACCCCTCGTTTGACCTACAGCCAGAGAATGAAGCATCATTAGAGGAGAATGTAGGCAAAGACAAGTTAGGACACTCCCAATGCAGACTTCACCATAGTTTCTAGGTCTATTTATTACCCCTCTATTTATTGATTTTTGTTGATGTGGCACTGTATTTATTAAAGAAAGAGAGGGAAAATACAAAAAAGAGTCTAAGATAGACTCGATGACTTCCCGCGCAACGAGGCGCCGTGGATGTTGGAACTAGTGGTGACCACCGAGTTCTCGATCTTAGAGCTGGCTTGCAACTGGCCCGGCTCGTTACCACGAGCCTGCGCTCCCCCATGTCCCATGTCCATAGTGGAAACCATCCAATACAGCGATGGGGGAGGAGCGTTCGGTTTCCATCCACGAATGCGGATCCTGTGCGCGCCGCTCCTGCGGCCGCTGCCGTCACGGAACTCGCGCGGTCGATGCGAGCTCGCGCAGCCACCGCTGTCACGGAGCCTCACGCAGCCACCGGCGGGATCTGGCCCGCCGCCGTCGTGGAGCCTCGAGCGGCTGCCTCGCACACGCGGCCTCCGCAGAGCCAGCTCCCTCGCGCGGCCACCGACGAGATCTCGAGCGCCACCGCCATGGAGTCTCGCACGGCCGCCGCCCCAGAGCTGCCTCGCTTGCGCGGACATGCCTCGTCAAGGAGTTCGCGCCTCGTCGCGTCCAAGCTCATGTACGTGGCCGCTGCGCCACCGCCCGCAGAAGTCACGCGTGGCCACGCCACCGCCCACGGAGCTTGCATCCACGCCGTCGTCCGCGAAGCTCGCGTCCGAACCTGCGTAGGTCACCGCGTTCGGCTCCACGTGAGACGTAGAGGTCCGTGAGATTTGGAGGCTGACACATAGAGGATCCCTTACGGAGAGAGGGATGATTGGATGATTTTGTTAGTTGATCTCCACCAATAGGCCCAACGGCCTATTGGGCCCTTGTCTCTGCTCCCTGATCGGGGGAGCCCAACCCTAATATGGTTGGTGGGCCCCTGTCGCACAGTACATATAAAGACAGGTGGGGATCACGGCTCGAGTCAAGAGGTTGGTCTGAGCCGCCGTTGATCCACCACGATAGAAACCCTAAACCGATCTAAAGCGTGCTACCAGCGATGGGATGCCCCACCACCATCGCCGTCTCCTCTGCAAGGTCACCACGGTCTTCACCAGCGCCACTGGACTTCATCTCCACTGCGCTGGAGGCCTACTACACCATGGCATCGGCGTCCGTGAGGCTACAACCAAGGTGTGCAGAGGAATCCAAAGTAGAGGTCTACCCGGTTCTACGGTTACACAAAAAGGTACACCCATGATCCTAACAATGGTACCAGAGCCAGGTTGCCATTGTGTAACCCTAACCCTAACCGAGTAAAAGCAAACAGAAAGAGAGACCGGGGTGGCGGACGTCACTGTCTACCGGTCACCACCGCCACCACGCGGGGGGGAAGATGCCGTGCCGCCGTTCTCACTAGCGCACGACAAGAACAGAACATATCCAGTTCGGATCTAAGGAAAGAAGAAGAAGAGTGGTTTCGGTTTTGGCCGAATCCTATGACCTAACCCTAATTTTAACCCCATCCCAAATCGGGTTAATCCCAAAAGAAGAAGGGGAAGGAATCAGTCTCGGGGAAGAAGAGTGAACCCTAGCACTCGAATCAAAATAGATCGGGTTGAACCGAACCCTAACCCTAACTTGAATAAAGAAGGGGAAGAGACCCATTCGGATGAACTCCGAAAAGAAAAGAAGATCTAAAAGCAAATCAGAGAAGGGGAAGGTCGGATTCCTAACCCTAACCCTAGATCTAAACTCTAATCCCCACCTCAGGTTCGGATAAGAGAAGAGAAATCCAAATTGGAGAAGGGGAAAAGAGGAATGGACCTACCTCGCCGTGCGTCGGGATGGCCTTTCGCCGGCACGGGAGAAGAAGAGCCGAGCCGGCCCTTCGCCGGCGTGGGAGAAGAAAAGCCGAGCCGGGGGCAGCTGCTCGCCGGGCTCGGCCAAGGGGCGCCGCGACCAGGCCGCTCGACGGTGGCGTGCTCACCCGTAAGGGAGCACGCGCGCCGGCGAGGGGGCCGGCGACGGCGCCATGGTCGCTCCACCGCCTTCGCTCGCTCTCGGTGGCTGCTGTCGTTGCGCTGAGGAGAGGAAGGAGAGAGAGCAAAGAGAGAGAATGGGAGGCGCCGATTGGAATTAGGGTTTTCGGGAGGAGGTCGGCGTCGGCGTTTTGATCACCCGATCTCGCCGCTCGGCCGTCCGATTGAAATGAACGGCGCCAAGATTGATCAGGCCGTCGCCGGCCCAGGCGGGTGCGTGCGGCCGCGGCACTTTGCTGGCCTAGGCCCACGTTGCGGCCTAGGTGTGGCCGAGAGCCGCGCAGAGCAGTGGGCCGAGCCGACTTTTGCCGTTTTTGGGCCGACAGAGGCAGATTGAGCTGTTTTTTTCCTTTTTTCCTTTTCCTGAAAATTGAAAAATGCAAATGGCCGGGCCATGTACTGTAGCTGATGGGCTATGTACTATTCCGAATAGGCCGGGCCAAAATGAATAGAAGAGTATAGAAAGTTTTATTTAATTTCAGAAGCTGATTTGAATGAATTTCAATTGTTTAAAATTTATGGTAAAATTACACCAACGTGTTATTTTTCCAGAAAGTAGATTAAACCAGAAAAGCTTCTGAAAAATAGATAATGAATTTTTTCATACTTTTCCTTTTTCCAGTAAATGTTTATTTCCTGAAAATTGATTAATGGCTTAAAGAAAATGGAAAAGAGAATTTTCCTGTGGGTAAAATTCAAGAAATTGAGTATACGTTTTCCGCTGCTAAAGAAATTGTTTATTTTCCAGTTAATTTGTACCAACGTGGTATTTAATTGGAGAAAAAAGAAAGTTTTTCCGCTACTAAAGAAAATGTTTATTCTCCAGTTATTTGAACCAATGTGGTATTTAATTGGAGAAAAAGAGATTTGACATTATTATGATGTTGTTATTTTCTGACCAACGTTGTTAATAACAATATCATAATTTTAATGATTTATGCATTAATTTTATTTCTGCCCAACGGTGATGTAGAATTAGTGTATAAGAACAGTTGTAAATTTTAATGATTTATGCATTAATTCTATTTCTGCCCAACGGTGATTAGAATTAGTGTGTAAGAAAGTTGTGAAAGTTAAAGATTTATGCATTAATTCTATTTCTGCCCAACGATGATTAGAATTAGTGTGTAAGAAAGTTGTGAAAGTTAAAGATTTATAGAATTAGTGTATAAGAATAGTTTTATGTTTTGATTTTGACCAACGTTGGAATCAAGGCATGCAAATGGTGTTAATTTTATGTTAAGAAAAAGTTTGACCTGGTTTTCATCTTGGTTGAGGTGGACTGGGTAGTCACCTCACCATGTCCCACTGATTCTATGGCACCGGTGAGGGAGACAAAAGAGAATGATGCCTCTTGGGCAACTAAAGAGAGGGATTTTGAATCCCAAAAGATGTCTTATGTCCTTGAGCATAGGAAGTGTGTCACTGCCAACAAGAAATATTTGGCTGTGATAAAGAATAAGATTGAGCCTGTAATTGTGGGCTCAATTCCAGAGTGTGACACGGTCACCAAGTACCTCGATAGAATAAAGAGTCAGTTCACTGGCTCTTCAAAGACATATGCTACCCAGCTGATAAAGCAGCTGGTGACAGAGTGTTACTCTGATAATGTTGGCATAAGAGAGCTCACGGTGCGTCGTCGAAATTATGGCACTATCGTTCAGGCCATATTTCGAGGGGGAGAATAGAAAGACTTGTTAAGAATGATATTCTTCTTCCATTAGAGCTCTCAGATTTAGAACAATGCAGAGAATGCATAAAAGGAAAGTATGTAAAGAGAATTAAGAAAGATGACAAACGAAGCGTAGGAATTTTATAGATTATTCACACAGACATCTGTGGTTATTTTCATGTAAAGAGTGTGGATAGTTATGATTCATTCATAACATTCACAAATGATTACTCCCATTATGGCTACATTTATCCAATCAAAGAAAGAACAGAAGCATTGGATAAATTTAAGATATTAAAGATTAAGATAGTCAGGTCTGACCGTGGGGGAGTATTACGGTCAGCATACCCTAAAAGAATGGCATAGTAGCCCAGTATTCTACACCGGGCGAACCTCAGCAGAACAGAGTAGCTAAAAGAATCAATCATACCCTGATAGATATGGTGGGCAGTATGATAAGTTACTCCACCTTACAGTTGAGCATGTGAATGGAGGCGTTAAAACCGCCATTCATATTCTCAATAGAGTATCAAGAAAGTTGGTGCCCAAAACACCGTATGAGTTGTGGACAGAAAGAGTACCCTCACTAAACCACTTGCGTGTGTGTGGGGGAGCCCTGCTGAGACTAAAATATTTTAACCCAAACATTGGGAAGTTAGATCCCAAAATAGTAAGTTGCCATTTCTTTGGCTACCTAGAAAAGTCAAAAAGTTTTTGTTTTCTAATGTATAGAGAGACATACAAAGTTTGTAGAAACGAGATACACTATCTTCCTAGAGGATGAATTGATGAGGGAGAGCATGGTAGCTCGAGAAATTGACCTTGAAGTGAAGCGGGTGTATGCGCCCACTCCAATGATTCATGAGCTATTTTTCTCACTACCTACTGTCGCTGCACCGATAGTGCAAGACAGTATGGTGCCAGCACCTGTTGTTATCCCACATGTGGCAACAATGAATGACGATGAGGAACCTGTTCTTCAGAATCCTATAGAACCTATTGCCACACATGAGGGGGACAACAATAGCCTCAAACAGAAGATGTGCCAAATATGAAGGCCCCTAGAAGGTCTCAAAGAGTTAGAAAATCAGCTATTCCTACTAATTATGAAGTGTACAACATTGAGGAATTTCAAATGGAGGATGATCCCACCTCATTTGAAGGAGCCATGAGAAGTGATCATTCATCAAAGTGGCTTGAGGCCATGGAAGCTGAAATGAAATCAATGAATGCCAATAAAGTTTGGGATTTGGAAATAATTCCTAAAGGAGCCAAAACAGTAGGCTATAAATGGGTCTACAGAACAAAACTTGACTCTCAAGGGAATATAGAGAGATATAAAGCGAGACTTGTGGCAAAAGGCTTTACGTAAAGAGAAGGGATTGATTAAAATGAGAACTTTTCTCCAGTCTCATGTAAGGTTTCCTTCAGAATCATAATGGCATTAATGGCACATTACGATTTAGAATTACATCAGATGGATGTAAAGACGACATTTCTCAACGAAACTTGGAGAAAAATGTTTACGTGGCACAACCGAAAGGTTTTGTCATGGAAGGAAAAGAACGAATGGGATGCCGCCTAAAGAAATTCACTTATGGATTAAAACAAGCTTCAAGACAGTGGTACTTGAAGTTTGATCAGACTTTAAAGAATTTTGAGTTTAAAGAAAATATAGAGGACAATTGTGTCTATACAAAGTTTAAGAATGGGAAGTTTATCTTCCTTGTCCTGTATGTGGATGATATCTTACTTGCTAGTAGTGATGTCAGTCTACTACTGGAGACAAAGATGTTTTTTGTCCTCAAAATTTGATATGAAAGATCTTAGTGAAGCTTCATTCGTTCTAGGGATCGAGATTCACCGAGATAGAAGTAAAGGGGTATTAGGACTATCACAAAAGACATACATAAAAAGAATCTTTAAGAAATTCAGTATGCACAAATATAGTTCCTCACCTGCTTCTATAGTCAAGGGCGATAAAAAGAATCTTTAAGAAATTCAGTATGCACAAATGTAGTTCCTCACCTGCTCCTATAGTCAAGGGCGACATATGTGGGGATTTTCAATGCCCCAGGAACCAATATGAGCTCAATCAAATGAAAGTGGTTCCATATGCTTCAGCTGTTGGAAGCTTGCAACATGCTCAAGTATGTACGCGCCCTGACTTGGCATTTGTTACCGGGTTACTTGGCAGATTCCAGAGCAATTCTAGAACAGAACACTGAAATTAGTAAATAAAGTCTTGCATTATTTGCAAGAAACAAAATGCCTCATGATGACATATAGAAGATCTGATTCACTCCATATAGTGGGATATTCAGATTCTAATTATACGAGAGATGATAGAAAATTCAGAAAGGATATGTATTCACTCTCGAAAAGGGTGAGCTATTTCATGGAAAAGTTTAAATGCAAACCGTCACTACATCGTCCACAATGTATGACGGTTTGTAGCGTGATATGAGGCAACGGGGCAGGTGAACTAACTAAAGAAGTTCATACCTGGTTTGAAGGTGGTTGGCGACATCTATAGACCACTTATGTTATACTGCGATTATAATCTGGCAGTACAGTATGCTCACAACATAAGTCAAGTGGTGCTGCCAAAGACATTGACATAGAGTATTATGTTGTGATAGATAAAGTCCGGGATCAAGTCATAAGTCTTGAGCATATAAGTACAGAAAAGATGCTCGCGGATCCGCTTACAAAAGACTTACCATCCAACGTGTTCAGAGAACATGGTGTTCAGAGAACATGTAGCTAGCATGAGTTTAAGGGAAAGCCTAAAATTCCAGGACAAAAGAAGGCCCAAAGATAAGTATTTATTTCAAAACAGAGTAGTGTGTTGTAACTGTTAAGTCTATCGACAATAGACCATGACGATGAGACATGCTCTATGCGCTAATCTGTAATGGAATGAACAAAAGTAAATGAAATTGAAAGATGGTAGTGAGATCAAGGGGGAGAATGTTAGTTGATCTCCACCAATAGGCCCTCTGCTCCCTGATCGGGGGAGCCTAACTCTAATATGGTTGGTGGGCCCCTGTCGCACAGCACATATAAAGACAGGTGGGGATCACGGCTGGAGTCAAGAGGTTGGTCTGAGCCGCCGTTGATCCACCACGATAGAAACCCTAAACCGATCTAAAGCGTGCTGCCAGCGACGGGATGCCTCACCACCACCGCCGTCTCCTCTGCAGGGTCACCACGGTCTTCACCAGCGCCACTGGACTTCATCTCCACCGCGCTGGAGGCCTACTACACCGCGGCACCAGCGTCCGCGAGGCTACAACCAAGGTGTGCAGAGGAACCCAAAGCAGAGGTCTACCCAGTTCTACGGTTACACAGAAGGGTACACCCATGATCCTAACAGATTTTCGTTAGGACTCTACGCAGAAGTTGCAATGCGAAGAGCAGCTTCTTGCTACAGTACCTAGGCTATAGAAACTACAGATATTTTGTACATCGTGAGTGCCCTTAGAAAACTGAAAATGCGCAAATTAACGAATGGTTATTTATTCTTCACTCATCGTGAAGATTTTCTTGTGAACTAGTACAAAAGGTACGATATTATCGCAATCAAAATTACAGCATAAAAACAGGCATATAGGCATACTGCTAGAGAATGAAGCAGCATTAGAAGAGAATGTACTTTAAAGACTAAAGACTAGGAAACTGAAAGTCCGGCAAGCAAAGAATGCTTATTTATTCTCCACTCATCTGAGGCGTCAGACGGTCAGAGTTTGATCTAAAGTAGAGGGACAAGCCCAAGCCCGACGGGCCATCTGATCGATCACGGCCTGCCGTTGACTTTGCGGCAGTTGGTCCTGATCTCCACGTTGGCGGCGGTCTTGACCTCGACGCCGCCCATTTTTACCATGGCCTTGGCAAACTTGTTCTGCCACAGATAGGGGACGAAGTCCGCGTAGGCGCGCACCAGGTTGTTCGATGAGAAGTTTGTGGTGAGGGCGGCGTCCGACGTGAAGAGCACCTTGTGGGCCACCACGTTCTTGTAGTACTGGTTGTCCAGGACGTCGGGGCGGCGTCCTGCACCACCACCGTGTTGTCGGCGCCATTGGCCGACGCGCAGCCACGTTCGCCGGGTTGTCGAGTGTTGCTGGGAGGGAGTCTAGAAGGAGGAGCAGTGGGGCGGCCGATGCCTGCATCAGGCGTGATCATGTCGGTGTCGAGCCCCTGGCGGAACATCTTGACGAGCAGGTCGAAGCTGGCGGCGGCGGGGCAGGTTCGATGGTCGGAGGTGTTGCTGGCCATAGCGGCGGCAGGCATGGTGAAATTGATGCCACCTCCGCTGAGGAAGTAGGACGCGGCGTTGCGGCGAAAGCGGCGATGTCCGGCGCATGCGAGACGGCGTTGGGCCTCGGACTTTTGGAGATGGGCATTATAGCGTTAGTTTTACGGAGGCGGACGTTGCCTTAAAATAGATTATTTTTTTTTGGAGGCAGTTGCCTTAAGATGACCGCCTCCGTGAATCAATTTTTGGAGGCGGGCATTTTTTGACCGCATCTGTAAATCGATTTTACGAGGCGGGCAAAAGTGACCGCCTCCGTAAATGAAAACACCCACCTCCGTTAATTGTCCGGTATTTTTTGAGGCGGTTGAATTTTGTGACCGCCTCCGTTAATTAAAGTGCAATGCCACACAAAATCAATCCTGTAGTAGTGTGATTTCACCATCAATTTTGGAATTTGAGAAAACCTAATAAGAATCTTGGTTGGAGTCCACAAATACCTAATAAGAATCTTGGTTGGAGTCCACAAATTGGAGGTGCTCATAAGGGGAACAATCTATGATTGTTAAAGGTTTGTTCTCACATATCCTATAATAGAATCGAACTAGAATCTATTTATTGGCATTGATGTCTTGATGGGCGGGCTTTAACATCTTCCACCAAGTTTCAACATATCCTTCGAATACTTGGCTTGGCTCACAAATGCCCCCTCTCTAAGTTGCTTGATTTGCAAACCAAGAAAAAGCTTAACTCTTCAAGCATGAGCATCTCAAGCTCTCCTTACAAAAATATTAATTTACTGATCCAAAGATGATATTATCGACATAGACTTAATATGCTTTGTTGACATAACAAAACATAGAACAAACTTAAATCTTTATACTGTATTGCATAATAGAGATATAGTATGCATTTTTGTTGTTCTACTAAGCATGTATCGAGTTAATACTTAATGCTACTTCAGCAAATCTATTTCGTAATTTTAATTTTGTGACATATATGGATCTACCGGATGATGAAGATTTGGTTGTGAATTACAAAAAGGGTATGATATATATTATCGCAATCAAAATTACACCATGAAAACAGGCATAAAGCTAGAGAATGAAGAAGCATTAGAGGAGAATGTATGGCAAAGACTAGGAAGTTGGAGGTCCGGAAAGCAAAGAATGGTTATTTATTCTCAATTCATTCATCTGAGGCGTCATCAGAGTTTGATCTGGAGGGACAAGACAAGGTCGGCGGGCCATCTGATCAGTGATCACGGCCTGCTGTTGATTTTGCGGCACGTCTTCCTGATCTCCCCGTTAGCGGCGGTCTTGACCTCGACGCCGCCCATCTTCACCATGGCCTTGGCAAACTTATTCTGCCACAGATAGGGCACTAAGTCCGCGTAGGCGCGCACCAGGTTGTTCGATGTGAAGTTGGTGGTGAGCGCGGCGTCCGACGTGAAGAGCACCTTGTGGGCCACCACGTTCTTGTAGTACTGGTTGTCCAGGACGTTGGGGGTCACGGCGTCCTGCATCACCGTGTTGTCGGTGCCATTGGCCGACGCGCAGCTAGCCTGCAGCGTGGCGGCGAACGCCGGGTCGATGTCGGAGGTGTTGCTGGGCGGGAGGCGGTCCCTGGTGAAGGACGAGCAGTGGGAGCGGCCGATGCTGTGCGCACCGGAGAGCGTGACCATGTCGAAGACGTCGAGCCCCTTGGCGGCGAACATCTTGACGAGCAGGTCGAAGCCGCCGAACGGCGGGGGCAGGTTGAGGAGGGTCTCGTTGGCAAGGGAGACGTTGCCGTCGTAGCGGCCCGCGGGCATCATGAAGCTGATGCTGCCGTCACTGAGGAAGTAGGACGCGTCGCGGGCGGCGAACGCGACAATGTCCGCACACGAGACCTTGCCGGGGCACGCCGCCTCGAGCTCTGCCTTGGCCGCGTCGATCACCTCGTAGCCGCGCAGGCTGGGGAAGTTGGGCGGGCCGAACTTCTCCGGGGTCAGGCTGGTGTCGTTGCTGAAGGTGTCGATGAGGATGGAGGCGTCGCATCCCTGATGATGAAACCATATGCATTATCACATGTCATTAGTTGTCACATCGCATGCATGGACGAAGTTGTGTTGGTGTTGTGTGATTGTGACTAATTAATACTATATATAGTGGTTATATGCATGCATGTAGGGTACGTATGGCTAGCTTTTTGATCAATGGAGGTCTTACACGGACGAAGCAATCGTGGAAGAAGAGACGGATAAGGCCGGCTTGCATGCCAGCATCAGTGGCCTTGACGTGCTTCTTGACAATGGCCTCCACATCCACGTAAGCGCCACATTTGTTCATGTAGTATCCGACCATGAGTTGCGTCCCTGGGCTGGGTGGGGGTGCGGGCGTAGGCGCGGGTGGGCTTGGGCTTGGAGGGCTTGGTGGTGGTTGCGGGATGGGTAGGAGTAGCCTCCGCCCTGGCATGACACGGAGCCGAGCAGGGCAAACAGAGTGAGGACAGCGAGCTTAGAGGTCGTCGTCATCGTCGTCGCTTAGTTCCTCCTGCTCTACGAGCGAGCTAGCTAGCTAGTGTGCACACTTAAGTGCTAACTCTATCGACAGAGACTGGTTAGAGGAGAGAGGCATATACATGCAATGCAAGTAAGCTCGGAGAGAGCGATGGGGCCGGGGATGAAGAAAAGTTGCCGTCTTCCATGCCTATATATAGCCGGCCGGGTCAAGTTACATGGAGACGTGTGCAAGCCAGCCGACAATAATAGCATAACATGGTTAATTACATGGAGTGTAGGGTGCATGAGTGAGCTCCACGAAGCTCACAGCTCGATCGGACATTCGTTGACCTTGAGGTCGTTTGACTTATTGATGAAGCGAGGTCGTCCCATCCAGCTGGGATCGGAGTGGCTAACCGCGTGGACAAAGGCCGCCGCCAGCGGTGCAATTATATGCGCAAATGGTATGCTTTGTCATGGTAACATGCTCAACCAACGTGGAACGTGCGTGGTAGGGGTATAACATTCCTGAGCTGTGCTGTCGTCGGTGCGTATGCGTATACTTGCCCAGCTACATGCATGCAATCAGGAATGTTATACACAGTGGCTATAGCTAGCTCACATTTTCTTGTGCCTATGAGGGTGGATTTTCCTGGTCCTTGGCTACTAGCTAAGGGCCTCTTTAGGGCTAAGAGCCTCTTAGGCTCGGCTGCTTTATCGTTAAGATAACGAGCTTCATCTATTTATCCTAACGAGCTAAAAGCCAGCTCGGCTCGAGGCTCGAGCTGGCTCGTTAAGCGTGAGGTATAAAAAATACACAAAATTTATTTGTATTTTTCTAAAGTTTGAGAATAATAATAATACAAAAGAAATGCATCTAGACCAGTTATCAGGTCAATTTATAGGGTCTAGACTAGTTACCAAACCAATTGTAAAGTGAAGACCTAGAAGCCAAAAAATACAAGTTTTGATTTTTTTTCCTGGAAGCTTGGCAGCTCATGAGCTTTGGCTCGAGTTGGCTCACCGGTGAAGCTCGTTTGAGATGAGCCGTGCCAAAGGGGCTTAAGTCTACGAGTCGAGTTTTTTCACAAAGCACTGTTTGGGTCTTGAGTTTATAAATCGAATGGCGTGACCGCTTTGTAAGCGAGGTTAAAATGAACTAGAAGCCGGGAAAAGTCGGTTTTTCGGATTCACCGGCTTTGGTTTCACCGGTGAAGCTGCTTTGGATGAGCCGCTGTATTGCGTCTTCACAAACTGTTTGGGTCTTGGAGTGGAATGGACTCTCACGTCTCTCTCTCTCTCTCTCTCTCTCTCTCTCTCCCTCTAGGGTATCCTCTCTCTCTCTCTCTCTCTCTCTCTCTGCACTCTCCCGATCATGTTCAAGGCTTCGAGCACTCCTACCTCTGAGCCTTCCTTCTGCTCTCCTCCTTTCCCCGGCTTTGGTGACAGGCACGGGCACGGGCAGCCCCGGTGCGGGACACGGGCACATCTCTATGTCCCTAGACCTCCTCCCATCCGCTCTCCTCCTCGCCTCACCTCAGTGCCGGTGGACAGGCGCAAGCGCGGTGTTTATTTTTTGTTTGAAAATGGGCATCACTTCCAGGTGAGAAGTCAGCAATGAAACGCCAAGGTCAACACTATCGTTTATCCACCGCAGATCGAAACCCAGCGGTGAAAGCCGGTCTCCAATCGGAAGTGATTGATGGTTTTGGGGAAGTGTTTAAACCTGCACCACGTCACTAAAGATTGGTGGTAGAGCTTGTAGTGAGATCTAGGATGGGGTAGTGATGCTAACGTCAATGGAATATTAATATTTAGCATTCTAAAAAAGTAGACTAGTATGGTCAATGGAATATTAACATTCCAAAAAAATCTCAAACACCAGTAAGGTCGTAGCAAAACACTGGTCCGCACACCTCTCCCACACCTTCTCAATATGTTGATTTTTCTTATCAAAGAATTATACGTGCTGTGGCCTGTGGATAAAAACTAGACCTTTACGTTTATACTATCAATATGGATATGCTAAACATTTTAGTTACAATGCATAAATTTATTAAAAGTAACAATTTAAAAAATTATATATGTCACATATATATCATCACTGAAATTGATAATGTACAAGATTGATATTATATTTTATACCATATCATCACATAAACTTATAATAAGATATTTTTATCTTATATATAGATCGTCTCTACCTTACATGTTTTTTTATATTATCTCCTCGCATTGCACAGGCGAAGGTAAGGCTTGCCACTGACACCCTTTCTCAGACCCCACACAGAGCGAGATCTCTCTGCACTGAGTACGCCCTTTTATCATCGAGCGTGTAGCTATGGTAGGATAATGTAGCTAAGCGGTATGTACAAAAGTTGGCACTACTACAGCTAGCATGCTCATCTGAGGGACGCAGCAAGGAAATTAATTATGTACAACTCCGTAGCTTGGAGCGCTCACCCTAGGTCTTCAGCTTAAACGGCCATTTGACCGTGACATTACTAAAAAAAGGGCAACTGGGAAGAATTTAGCAGCCGGGCATAGCGGAACTACCGGTAGTTAACTACGTGCACATTGCGAGATGGTATCTGTGAAGAATCAAGCTCGATCCAACCTGTATGGAGGTTGGATCCAGCGAATCTAAATTATTTCGTCCCATCTCCTGTGTCCAGAGAGAGAAAAACGGAAAATGTCAGACAAAAACAGGAAAAGTTCTTCACTGATCGTGTACCACTGCCACCCCTCCCCGATCATGGGCCATAACGTGTGTGCCACTACTACCTCCCCTCCCTCCCGGCCGACCATGGGATAACTTAACTGTTCACGTCCAGTTTGGTACGTAAACGATCGAGCAAGGACAGCCATTTAAGTACAAATTATATTTAAGAGTCAATGATTTAAACTATACGGATGAGAGATTTATATTAAGTGCACTATATTGTTTAGATACAATTGTACTTGAGTTTACTTAAACGGCTCTGTATGCACGGTATCAAACTCAATGCAAGCACAAAGCACTAGTAAGTTCCATACCAAGAAATTGAAGGATCAGAATGGCGATTAGGCCGCTGGCCTTAGCTATAGGTGGCCAAATAAGTAGCACGGTTCGATAGCAGTCTGTCCAGCACAGCCTTGTTACTAATCGTGTCATGTCGAGCTTGCCCACAGGCCATGTGCCTTCGGCCTAGGTATGGCCCTGCATTGTCTTAGCCAGGCCAGACTGGCATGATGGCCTAGTGAGCCTGTCAAGCCCAAGTTGTGCTGCCGCCACATCCGCCACATTGTTGAGTCATGGAATTAAATACTAAGGAAAGGTTATGAAACAATTAAATAAAATTATGTATCGAGAGTGGTTGTTATTTCATCCAATTTTAATCGCATCCTAGTTGAATGTCACTAGGGTGTTCAAGTTATGCGTCTGAAGCTTATAAAAATAAAAAAAGCCATAAAAGAAAGGATGTGCCGGCACCCAAAATCCACGTTCGAAGAAAGGGCCGAACATGACGAGGGTGTTGTGAATCACTCTCCACAGGCAGCACACCGCACATCACATCAGTTCCTTTAGCTTCGTGATGCCTATTGATGTTGTATGACTTATATAACACCTGTTGTTGGCTCTTTGAAGAAGATTAATAATGTAAACAATGATCTTGTGATACAGGAGCCTGCAGAATCAATTGCCTCTTGGCTATGAAGAGCAACAAGAGCCCACATAAAAGTGCCACTAGAAGGTCTCAAAGAATTAGTAAACCAATTTTCTGATGACTATGAAGTCTAAGTTAGTGAAGAAATTCAAATGGAGGATGATCCCACCTCATTTGAAGAAGCCATGAGAAGTGTTTACTCGTTTGAATGGCAAGAAGCTATGGAAGTTGAAATGAATTCGATGAATACCAACGATGTTTGGGACTTAGAAGAAATTCCTAATGGAGTCAAAACACTAGGTTGTGAAAGGATCTACAAGACAAAATGTGACTCAAAGGGAATGTGGAAAGATATAAAGCATGACTTGTAGCAAAAGGCTTTACGTAAAGAGAATGAATAGATTACGATGAGAGTTTTCTCTCCAGTCTCATGCAAGGATTCTTTTAGAATCATAATGGTGTTATTGGCACATTACGATTTAGAGATACATCAGATGGATGTAAAGACGGCATTCCTCAACGGGAATTTGTATGAAAACATTTACATGGCTCAATCCAAAGGTTTTGTCATAGAAGAAAAAGAACGTGTGGGATGCCGCCTGTAGAAATGCATTTATGGGTTAAAACAAGTCTCTGGACAGTAGTATTTGAAGTTGATGAAACGATAATAAAGTTTGGGTTTAAAGAAAATGAGAAGGACAATAGCGTTTATGCGAAGTTCTAGAATGAAAAATTCTTTTTCCACATCCTGTGTATAGATGACATCCTACTCACTTGTAGTTATGTTAATCTGATATTGGAGAAGAAGAAGTCTTTGTCCTAAAGTTTCAAATGTGAATGATCTTAGTGAAGTCTCATTGGTTCTAGAAATTAAAATTCACCGAGATAGATGAAAATGCGTATTAGGGCTATCGCAAAGGCATACTTAGAAAAGATTCTAAAAAAATAAAGTATGCATGCGAGTAAACCTACGCCTGCTCCTATAGTCAAGGGTAACAGATTTGGAAACTTTCAGTGTTTTAGGAACCGATATGAGATCGATCAAATGAACAAAGTTCAAAAGCTTCAGCTGTTGAAGCTTAATGAATGTACAAGTAAGAACTTACCCTGATGTAGCTTACGTATCCGGGATATTTTGGCAGAAGTCCAATCTAGACATACATCACTGGAATATAGTTAAGAATGTCTTGTAATTTTTGCAAAGTATCGTAGGTCTCATGCTGAGTAAGAAAGAACAAGTACTCTCAAATAGTTATGGGTACAAAAGTTAAGTTTTAGCGAGATGTGTAGGGAAATCCACAGTAGTTGCTAACACTCGCAGTTGGAGTATTGTTGTGGAAAAGCTCCAATGAAACAATTATGGTGTCATTAATGATGCATACCATAATATAGCTTGTCATGAGGCCTCAGGAACAGGCAAAAGTGGTTAAGGGAATATGTACCCGGATTTAACAATGATAGTCAACAGCAATAACCATTTAAAGTAGTTAACTCCTAAGATAACATGTCAAGTGTGCTGCCAAACACATTGACATTAAGTTATATGTTGTAAAGGAGAAAATCTAGAATTATTTTAAAAGCATTGAGCATATAAGTATCAAGCAAGTACTTGCGGATCTGCTTATCAAAGGCTAACGACCTAGTGCGTTCAAAGAACGCACCCGCCGCCCTCGACGGCGGCCGGTGGATCGTGGTCGCCACGCGGCGGAAGGGCTGGGAGCAGTGCCACGTCGAGCTGTTCGACCTCGAGACGGAGCGCTTCTCCCCGCTCACGGAGCTCCTCAACCCGGGCCTCCACCACTAGAACCCTTTCTTCTCGCCATCGGGCGCGCGCGTCGGGTACCACCACCGGTTCATGCGCGCGGGGCCCCTACGACTTCGCAGTCCCGCACCAGTAGCGGTCGCGGAGCCCGTGCCGTCCCTCCGGATGCTCCGCGTGAACGGCACGTTCCCGTCCTTCTCGCCCGATGCGGTGCACCTCGCCGTGAACGGCGACTTCTTCACGACGCCGGGCTCATGGTGCTCCGCTCCGACGGGTCCAGACGGTGGACGGTGAGCAAGGAGCCCAACCTGTTCTACACCACCTGGATCCCCACCGAGCCCGAGGTGGTGTTAACGTCCATGGGCCCCATCTTCGAGACCCCGAAGGCGACGGTCTGGATCTCACGGACGACGACCGCGGGGAGGTGATCGGCGCGACGGCGCGGCGCCGACGACCGGCCGGCCGGAGGCAACAACGACGCGTTCTCGGCGCGGTGTCGCCATGCGGACGGTGGTGGTGTTCGGTCGGGCCGGACCGGGCACAAGAACATGTACGTCGTCGACACGGCGGTGCGGCGGGGCGAGGACGGAGGCGTCCCGCGGGTGACGGAGGCGAGTGGATCGACACGATGCGAGCTGGTCGCCGGACGGGAGCCCGATCGCGTTCTCGTTGAACCGCACGACCCGTCGAACCCGCCGTGTTCAAGATCTACACCGTGCGGCCCGACGGCTCCGGCTGCGCCAGTGTGTATGTGGCGGGCCCGAGGGCAGCGCGGGAGGTGGACAAGGATCGGATCAACCACGTGTGCTTCAGCCCGACTCGCAGTGGGCTGCTGTTCACGGCCAACTGGAAGCGTCGTGGGAGGAGCCCATCTCGGGGCCAACCAGTTCCACCAGTCACGGGGACCTGTACTTGTGCCGCCTCGACGGGCTCGGGCTCGCGCCGCCACCTGCAACGCCACGAGAATGGCATGCCGGCGTGGGGGCGCCAAATACCGGGCTCGGCTCGAGTCGCCGGCGTTGGGTTAGCCCCCCGGGGAGAACACCTTGGGCCAGTTCGATGAGCCGCTGTGGCTTACTTGCGACGTCTGATGATGACTGTCAAACTCCGGTCTCCGGATTGGGATAATAAGTTGCCTGTTCGCTTGGCTGCCATGGCTGAAAATACTGCTGGCTGATTTGTTGTGGGAGAAAAATATTATTCGTTACCTGAAAAAATATAATTTATAAGTTAAGCGAACAGGGCGAAGAATCATGACGCTGTATCGCTGTTGGGGACGCCCCTTTTTTTGTTTCGTTGCTGAATAAAAAGGGTTGTTTTACGTTCAAAAAGGATGAATAAAAAGGTCGTGCTTGTGTGGACTCCATTATCCATTGTCAGCTGAAGTTGCGTTTCAGTGGAGTACGGAGTGTACCTGTTATAGTTGGGTGAAGTGAACGTCTAGGGCTCTTGGCATTCACTTGATGCCCACCGTTTGGTTGCACGTAACATCAAGAGGAGGGTGCAAACTACAAAGTGCAAACCTTTTCAGCAGGGATGCCCCCATGCACACCACACAGATGAGATGATCGATGACGATGACCATTTGCAGGCAGCAGTAATGGTGTTTTGGTGAGTGGGCTGGCTGTACCTACATGCTTGCACAAAGGGGGGGGGCCACTTAGCTGGTTTTAGCCCATCTTTTTTTTTGAGAGTGAGGAGGTTTTAGCCCATCTGAGTTCAAAAGAGCCCGTCTAAGAGAGATTCCACCCAAAACTGAATTGGGCTCGAAAAACTAGTTGAGCCCATTGTTGCATGGGCCGAACTACTGCAATACAGCCCATCTCTAGGACAAACCAAATCCTGCTGGCACTCGCCACCGGTACAAAACTCTGGTGGCAGGTCAAACGCACTGAGCGCCGGAGGCCGACGCAGGTGCCACGAGGCTAGCTACGCGGCGCCCATGCACCATGCCTGGGGGCCACTTCTCCACGTGCTCTGTCCGTCCACCTCCGATCTCGCCAGATATATATGCGCACGCTCGATCAGTTCCTTCTTCTCTCACTGAGGTCTCCATTGCGTGGAGTCGTCAGCAGCTGTCTTCTTGTAAGACAACAACATCGACAAGCTAGCTAGCTACTCACAGTGGTACAAGCTCGCAGCGCACTTCGATCGGCGGCACCATGCCGGGGCTCACCATCGGCGACACCGTCCCCAACCTGGAGCTGGACTCCACCCACGGCAACATCCGCATCCACGACTACGTCGGCGACGGCTACGCCATCATCTTCTCCCACCCCGGTACTATACGCTCGCTCGGCCATATGCTTGCATGCGCGCACATTCTGTCCATCTCTGTACTGATGCATGTCATGACACAACAGCCGACTTCACGCCGGTGTGCACGACCGAGATGGCGGCGATGGCGGGGTACGCCAAGGAGTTCGAGAAGCGTGGCGTGAAGCTGCTGGGCATCTCGTGCGATGACGTGGAGTCGCACAGGGAGTGGACCAAGGACATTGAGGCGTACGGCGGCAGCAAGCACAAGGTGACGTAACCGATCCTGGCGGACCCGGGTCAGGACGCCATCCGGCAGCTCCACATGGTGGACCCCGACGAGAAGGACGCCAAGGGGGTGACTTGTTAGATTTGATCTCGGCCCTGTTCGACAGGACTGAAAAATATTGTTCCGGCTGATTATTGTGAGAGGAAAATACTATTCTGGCAGGGCGTGAACAATGATTTCGTGAGTGACAGAGCCAGCCAGCCAGCAACCAGCCAGCCGAACGACCTCCTCATCCGTCTGGACCCAACAGTCGAGACGGACCCCTTGACCGCGTCCTGATCGGGGATGTCCAGCCATCTAGTGGCTATTAGGCCCCCGTCGCACAGTGCCTATAAAGAGGAGGTGGGGCAAAACGGCTCTTGATACGAGGTTCACCGCCGTCGCCACAACCCCACCGTCTAACCCTAGTCCGATCGTGAGGGAGGCACTGCCAGCTGGCGGAAGCGCCATTGCCTTTGCCACCACCGCTGGTCTCCACCGCTACACCAACCGTCGCTGCCCGTGCGTAGAGCTTCACCGACGAACCAGTGATGGCCGGATCCGACTCCTCAATGCCTACCGATGGTCCGTGCTTGACCCTAACTCTTCCTCTCCCTCTCTGTCCCTCTCTGTACACACTATTTTTATGAGAAACCCAAATGAAACCTCACTGATCTACACCACGGATGATCCAAAGTATCTAACAATGGTATCAGAGCCAGGTTGTTACCCTAGGTGTGGATCTAGATCTTGGGGTAGAAAGAGAAAGAAGTAGAACGATTCGAATTTTGATTCGAATGAAAGAAACTCTAACCCTAACCCTAGATCAGGTTCGGGAAAAGTGAAGAAAAGGAACATCCAAACCCTAGATCGGGTTTTGGGATAGAGATGAAAACATGGTTTCAACTGGAAACTGATCCTCAAACCCGTGAAGACATCACGGGGAAGATAAAACAGTGAAACCCTAAAAAAGAAAAGAAACCCTAACCCTAACTATCCCCAATCGGTTGAATCCGAGAATAGAAAAGAGAAGCAAAACCGAAGGGGAGGAAGGGGAAGGGGTGGCCTACCCCGCCGCTGCGCAGCGTTGCTGTCACACCAGTGCGCGGGGAAAAGAAAGGGCTGAGCCGAGGGCACTGCTCGCCGGGCTCCGACCAAAGAGGCACCGTGGCCAAGCCACTCGACGGCGGCGTGCTCACCCGCTGGGGAGCGCGCACGCCAGCGAGGGGACCGGCGATGGCGCCGTTGCTCCACTGCTTCGCCTGCTCGTCGCTCGGTGCTGCAGTACTAGAGAGAGTAGAGAGAGGGACGAAGAGAGAGAGAGAGAGAGGAGAAAGTGAGCTAGGGTTTCTAAGCAGGCCGGCGTCGGCGGGTTTTTTATTCACCCGATCTCACCGCTCGACCGTCGGATCTAAACGGATCGGCGCGGACGGCCGAGATAGAGAGGGCCAACACGCGGCCCAGGCGGGCGCACGCGCGGCCGAGCGACTTTGCCGGCCTAGGCCCAGGTTGCGGCCTGGGTGCGGCCTGCGCACGTGCGAAGAGGTGGGCTGAGCCGGCTTTTGCTGGTTTTTGGGCCAAGATAGTCACAATGAGCCCACGAGCCGATTTTCGTATTTTTCTTTTTTCAGAAAATTGAAAAATGGAAATTGGCTCAAAAAGAAAATAGAAAAAGTAATTTTCCCTGTGGGTAAATTTCAAGAAAATGAGTTCTTTTTTCCGCTGCGAAGTTAAAGTTTATTATCTTCTCATTAAATTCGAACCAACAGGAGAATTTAATTTGAAGGGCAGTTGTAGTTATTCAGTAAATGATGAAAAGTTAATCCTCCAGTTAAAATTGGAACCAACGGGAAAATTTTAATTGGAGAAATAGTAGGTTGATAGTTAAAGTTGAATTATGGTATTGTTATTTTCTGACCAACGTTGATAATAACAATATTATAATTCTATGAGTTCTATGTTTAAAGTTTAAATCTCTAATGAATTTTGCATCAAAGTGACCAATTTTTCACAAAAAGATAAAGATCAAGGAATGCTCTTAAACTAGAGAAATGTATTTTCATGTTTCTGCTGCAATGAAGTTGATTGTCTTCTAATTAAATTCGAACCAACGGGAGAATTTAATTCTGAGGAGCAGTTCTATGGTTTCAAGATTATTGAGGTTCTATACATTAATTCCATTTCTGCCTAATGGTGATGTGGAATTAATGTAGAAGAATGATGTTTTATTCTATTTCTGCCCAACGATGAAATAGAATAGAACATAAAGATTTCAAAGTTTAATGAGCATTATTGTTGAATATTTTTTTAGACAAAAGACCTTCATGCTTTCATTCTTGAAGGCAGTAAGAGAAATGAGCTGGGTACTTATGACTCAGATGATGAAATGCCTAAAGGCAAGTTATGTATGAAAGAATGCCATTGTTTAAGGGACTGTGTTCTCTTTAAAGAATGGCTTCAAAAGAAAAGAATTATAGGATATTGATCCAAGAAAAAAGATAGATCAATGAGAGTCTTCATTGAGAAATGTCTTTTATGTACTCTATGTAAAGAAGAATTTATTTTCAGTTTCACTTATAAGAGTTGTAAAAGTCATATACATGTTTAATTTGACCAACATTGGATTAAACATGTGTGTTAAAAGAATATTCGGATTTATTTCTGAATTTGATGATTGAACACAAGCCAATTCTGGCATGTATGTTCGTTTAAGGGAATTATCTCGCATGGCGGGAAAAGTTTGTGATAGTACCCACATGGCGGGAAAAGATTGAGAAAATACCCGTATGGCGGGGTAAAGTTGGCATAGTACTTATGTTAACCAATTCTGCATGGCGGGAGAGTTTTGGTATAATACTTATCCCACATGGCGGGAGAAGGATGTGATGACTCATGTGCTCTAAGTGTATCCCGCACATGGAGAGAAGTTTGGGATAGCTCTTATGCTATCCTAGTATTGACCGTACACTCTGATTGTGTCATGGTCATTAAGTACTCAATGAGTTTAAGAACAAAAGAAAGTTGCATGTGAACCAAAAGATAAGAATGATATGCAAGCGTGACTTACAGAAGTATTGATAATAATAGACTATGTTGAGTTTTGAAATGAAATGAGGAAAATGTACTCCCATACGAATTTTGTTTGCATGATGTAATCATGTGGATGAAGTAAGTAATCAAAGTTTCCTCATTCACAAGAGTTTTGAATGTTTCGAAATTGTGGTAGAAAAATTCATACCACATTTTGAGGGGGAGAAATGTAAGATTAATTAAGAAAGATACTTCCCCATACTTCAGATAATGCAATGCATACTGTGCATTGAAGGTAAAAGTGATCTATAAAAGATGAATGTGATCGTTGAGGGAGTAAGACGGTCATAATAACGATACCCCTAAAGTAAAGAAATAGCTAAATTCCTGGACCTTTTACAGTTCCGATAGAAAGATGGCATAGTCAGCTAGTATTCATACTAGACGAGTTCAGAGTTATCAAGGCAGTGCTAAACGCGCCATATGAGTTTTTAGCAGATTAAACCCAAAATTAGAAATTTGAAGATACACCATCTTTACAGAAGATAGAGTAATCTGGGGGAGCATGTTATGTAGATACCTAAGGCTTGAATAGAAGTGGGATTACATATCCACTACAGTGTTTTAGAGCAACAAATTGCTTAATACATGTTGATGTTGTATGACATATACAACACCTGATGTTAGCTCTTAAAGAAGATAAATAAGTAAATAAGAATCTTGTGATACAGGAGGCTATAGAACAATTGCCTTTTGGCAATGAAGAGTAACAATAGCCTCATATGAAAGAAGTGCCACGAGGCCCCAGAAGGTCTCAAAGAATAAGAAAATCAGATATTTCTAGTGACTAAGGAGTCAATATTAAGAATGAAATTCAAATGGAGGGTAATTTCACCTCATTTGAAAAAGCCATGAGAGGCGTTCACTCGTCTAAATGGCAAGAAGCAAAGGAAGATGAAATGAAATCGATAAATACCAATGATGTTTAGGACTTAGAAGAAATTCCCAATGGAGCCAAAATAGTAGGCTATAATGGGTCTGCAAGATAAATGTGACTCCAAAGGGAATATGAAAAGCTATAAAGCGCCACTTGTGGCAAAATGATTTACACAAAGAGAAGAAATAGATTATAATGAGAATGTAATGATTCTTTTAGAATCATAATGGCGTTAATGGCATACTACGATTTACAGTTACATTAGAAAGATGTAAAGACACATTCCTCAATGGGGATTTGTATGGAAAAGTTTACATGGCATAACTTAAAAGGTTTTGTCATGGAAGGAAAAGAACATAAGGGATGTTGCCTGAAGAAATCCATTTATAGATTAAAGCAAGCTTCAAGACATTGGTACTTGAAGTTTGACAGTACAATAAGAAAGTTTGGGTTTAAAGAGAATGTAGAGGATAATTGTATTTATGCAAAGTTTAAACATGGGAAATCAATTTCCCTAATCCTGCACGTGGATAGCACCTTGCTCGCTAGTAGTGGTGTTAATCTATTGTTGGAGAAGAAGCAGTTCTTGTCCTCAAGTTTCAATGAGAATGATCTTGGTAAAGCATCATTCGTTCTAGAAATTGGAACTTACCGAGACAAAAGGAAAAGGGGTATTAGAACTATCTCAAGTGTATACTTAGAGAAGATTCTAAAGAAATAAAGTATATATGTGAATAAACCTGCGTCTGTTCCTATAGTCAAGGGTAATAGTTTTGGGAACTTTCAGTGTTCTAAGAACCAATGTGAGATCAAAAGGACATCCTATATGCTTCACCTGTTGGAAGCTTAATGAGTGCATATAATTAAGAACTTACCCTGACATAGTTCATGTATCCGGATGTTTTGGCAGAAGTCCACCTAGATATAGATCACTGAAATGGAGTTGAGAATGTTTTGCAATTGTGCAAAGATTTATAGGTCTCATAGTGAGTAAGAAAGAATAAGTACTCTCAAATAGTTATGGGTACAAATGTTAAATTTTGGCGAGATGATTAGTGAAACCCATATAGTAGCTAACACTCGTAGTTGGAGTTTTATTGTGGAAAAGCTCTAAAGAAACAGTTGTGGTGTCATCAAAGATGCATACCCACAGTATAGCTTGTTATGAGGCTTAAGGACAAACGAAATGGTTAAAAGAACTTACACCCGGAATTGATAATGGTATACAACAGCAATAACCATTTAAGTAGTTCGCTCCTATAATAACGGGTCAAGTGTGGTGCCAAACATATTGACGTTAAAGTTATACGTTGTGAAGGAGAAAGTCTGGAATCATACTAAAAGTATTAAAGTAACAAGCAAGTGCTTGCGAATCCGCGTACAAAAGGCTTACCACCCAGTGTGTTTAGAGAACACACAGTCGACATGGGTTTATGGTATAGCCTATGATTTCCGGACAATAAAGGGCCAAAAAGTTAAAGAATCTGTTTTAGAACAGAGATGTGTATTGTAGCTGTTTAGTCTATCGACGATTGACCGTGACGATGAAGCATGCTCTATGCACTAATCTGTGATGGAACAAATAAAACTGAAAGGGATTAAAGTCAAAGTTTAAATTTAAAGTATAGAGTTGAGATCAATCACTAGTAGAGAACAGACCTTTGATCCTCGGCCAAAATAGGCTGTAGTCCCGGCATTTTTTGTGCCTGGGACTAGAGATACCTTTAGTCCCGGTTGATGGCTCCAACTGGGACTAAAGGTCCCTGCCCAACGGCTACAGCGCCAGGCAGATGTGGCAGGGACCTTTAGTCCTGGCTGGAGCCACCAACCGGGACTAAAGGTATACGTTTACTCCCGGTTGGTGGCTCCAACCGGGAGTAAAGGTCTACTCCCGTGCCGTGGCTGCGCCCAGGGTTGGAAAGTTACCTTTAGTCCCGGTTGGAGCCACCAACCAGGACTAAAGGTCCCCCCTTTATATCCCGGCCATCTCCTTCTTCCTCCCCGAGCCCGAGCTCAGCACATTTTGAAGCTCACTGCACTAGTGTTCTTGCTTCCTCCCTCCCTCCATTGTTCCTCCATCCATTCTTCGATTCCTCCATCGATTTCTTCAATTCCTCCGTCGATTCTTCAGTTGTAAAGGTTATCAATCTCATACTCTCATTTTTCACCATTGTCTTATCTCATTTTGTTCACTATATATATGGTTCTTTATTGTGGTTTTTTTCATTTGTAAGCAATTTGAGCTCAAAATCACTTCAAGCTTGCATATTTACATGAAAGATGGTTAAAGTAGCTAGTTGAACTTGTGGACCATGTTCATCTCGGCGAGCATGTTCTCTGTCGGAGCGGTAATGGACGTCAAGGAGGAGCTTTGATTCTATGGGGGAGAGCGGCAACGGTCGTGGAAGACCGTGTTCCCTTCCTCGTAGAATCGAAGCTCTTCCGTGGTCAAGTACGGTGCCGTCCGGTGGAGAAATGCTTGCCGAGATGATCACGTAAGCAAATTCAACTAGTACGGATGGTTATTTATTCACATGTCCCGATATTGTCGCAGTAGTCTGTCAATCACCGTACCCAAACATAGTATATATATAAATATAAACTTAGAAAATAGTTAGAAAATTATAGAAAATCCGTACTAGTTGAACTTGTGGACCGTGTTCATCTCGGCGAGCATGTTCTCTCGTAGAGCGGTAACGGACGTCAAGGAGGAGCTTTGATTCTACGAGGGAGAGCGGCAATGGTCGTGGAAGACCGTGTTCCCTTCCTCGTAGAATCGAAGCTATTCCTTGACCAAGTACGGTGCCGTCCGGTGGAGAAATGCTCGCCGAGATGATCACGTAAGCAAGGTCAACTAGTACGGATGGTTATTTATTCACATGTCCCAATATTGTCGCAGTAGTCTGTCAATCACCGTACCCAAACGTAGTATATATATAAATATAAACTTAGAAAATAGTTAGAAAATTATAGAAAATCCGTACTAGTTGAACTTGCGGACCGTGTTTAGCTCGGCGAGCATGTTCTCTGCCGAGCGGTAACGGATATCAAGGAGGAGCTTTGATTCTACGAGAGAGAGCGACAACGGTCATGGAAGACCGTGTTCCCTTCCTCGTAGAATCGGAGCTCTTCCTTGACCAAGTACGGTGTCATCCGTTGGAGAAATGCTCACCGAGATGATCACGTAAGTAAGGTCAACTAGTACGGATGGTTATTTATTAAAACATGTTTTTGAGCTATAATGTATTAAAAAATGAGTATAGAGATATAAATAATTTTATAGTTTCTTAATTTTATTTGTTTATAAAATGAGAAATTTATAGTGTATTAAAAAATGAGTATAGAGAGTAGATGGCAACTGCTTCATTGTTTAGAGATATAGATAATTTTATAGTTTCTTAATTTTATTTGTTTATAAAATGAGAAATTTATAGTGTATTAAAAAATGAGTATAGAGAGTAGATGGCAACTGCTTCCGGGTCCTCGGCCTCTCATGGGTTTCCAAAGCGACTTAGGCCGGGCCTCCCTCTCATTCCATGCGGCAAGTGTCATGATGAGACGAAGATTGTGATGGAGTACCGAGTGAAGAAGGAGGATCCCAACAAGGATCGTATCTTCTACAAGTGTCCGGATCACAATGTGAGTTATTTTATCGTATTTAATGATTATGGTTAGTTTATACCTATTTTCATGATGGTTGTGATTAAAGTTCTAATTTTTTGTTTTAATTTCCTTGGGATGGCAGTGGATGATGTTCAGGCTTCTACTGGGAGGAAGAGTATGTTGAACTCGTGCAAAAATATCTTGCACAATAGGCAGATACGGCGGCTAATGAGGCAGTGATCCAGCCGAAGAAGCTCAAAGATGTTGCACAATCGGGGGATCTGTCTGTTTTAGTTGAGATTGGTCACGAAATCCTTGTGCTCCTAAAATGTATTTTAGCTTTGGTTCTTTTAGTGGTAGTTGGGATTGTCTACATTGTAGCGATGCTTTCATAAATTTGTACCTTTTGTGGTGGCACACATGTTGTATAAATAATTAATTATGATCTAGGTTTTAATATGGTATTTATGTCATGTAATGCAGATGAGCCAGCATTGGATGTACAATGCTGATCGCCTCTCCCAAGAGTTCATTGACGGTGTGCATTCTTTGTTACGTGCGGCCGAGGCAAACAAACGCGATGGTTTCATATGTTGCCCATGTGCCATATGTAAGAATACGGTGGAATATCCTTACTCAAGGACTCTTCATTCACACTTGTTCAAGTCGGGTTTCATGCCAAACTATATTTGTTGGACGAAGCACGGAGAAACCGGCGTTGTAATGGAAGAAGGTGAAGAAGAACAATGGGATGACAATGATATTATTCCCTATGGTGCGTGCTTCAATGATACTACAATGGGAGAAGCTGAAGAAGAGGTAGCCACAGAAGATGAGCCTGCTGATGATCTTTGTCAGGTCATTCGTGACGCACAAAGAGAATGTGAAAGTGAAAAGGAGAAGATCAAGTTCGAGCGGATGCTAGAAGATCACAACAAATTGTTGTACCCAACTTGTGATGCAGGGTAGAAAAAGTTGGGAACCACACTAGAATTGCTGCAATGGAAGGCAAAGAATGGTGTAACTGACAAGGAATTTGGAGAGTTACTAAAAATCCAAAAGAAGATGCTTCCGAAGGACAATGAATTGCCCGCCACTACCTACAAAGCAAAACAAGTTGTCTATCCTATGGGGCTAGAAATCGAGAAGATACATGCATGTCCTAATGACTGTATCCTGTACCATGGCAAAGAGTATGAGAAATTGAATGCATGCCCAGTATGCCATGCATCGCGGTATAAGATCAGGCGAGATGACCCTGGTGATGTTGAGGGTGAACGTCCGCGGAAGAAAATCCCTGGCAAGGTTATGTGGTATGCTCCTATAATACCACGTTTAAAATGTCTGTTCAGAAACAAAGAACATGCAAAATTGTTGCGATGGCACAAAGAAGACCGTAAGGTAGACAATATGTTGAGACACCCTGCTGATGGGTCCCAGTGGAGAGCAATCGACGGAGAATTCCTGAAGTTTGCAAATGATGCAAGAAACTTAAGGTTTGCTTTAAGTACAGATGGTATCAATCCTTTTGGAGAGCAGAACAGTAGTCATAGCACTTGGCCTGTTACTCTAAATATCTACAACATTCCTCCTTAGTTATGCATGAAGCGGAAGTTCATTATGATGCCTGTGCTCATCCAAGGCCCGAAGCAACCTGGCAATGACATCGATGTGTACCTGAGACCACTTATTGACGAACTTCTCATTTTGTGGAATAAAGAAGGTGTACGTGTGTGGGATGAGTACAAACAGGAACACTTTAATCTGCGAGCATTGTTGTTCATAACAATCAATGATTGGCCTGCTCTAAGTAATCTTTCAGGACAGTCAAACAAGGGATATAATGCATGCACACACTGCTTCGGTGATATTAGAGGTGTATTCTTGAAAAAATATCGAAAGGTCGTGTACCTTGGCCATCGTCGATTTCTTCCTGCAAATCACCCCGTAAGAAAGAAAGGCAAGCATTTTAAAGGGAAGGCAGACCACCTGACCAAGCCTCGCAATCGAACCAGTGAGGATGTACTCGATATGGTCAATGATGTGAAAGTCGTCTTTGAAAAAGGACATGAAAGCCAACCTGTTCCGAACGATGCTAACGGTCACACACCCATGTGGAAGAAGAAGTCCATATTTTGGGACCTACCCTATTGGCAAGTCCTAGAGGTCCGCAGCTCGATCGACGTGATACACCTGATGAAGAATCTTTGTGTGGACCAGCTAGTCTTCATGGGTATGTATGGAAAGCCTAAGGACACATTTGAAGCACGACAGGACCTGCGTTGTTTGAGAGAAAGAGACAACCTGCATCTAGAGAAGACAGATGATGGACGCCATTACTTACGTCCTGCAAGCTACACTCTAAGCAAAGAGGAGAAGGAAATCATGTTTGAATGCTTAAACAACATCAAGGTACCATCTGGATTCTCCTCGAATATAAAGGGTTTTATAAATGTGCATGAGAAGAAATTCTGTAACTTAAAGTCCCATGACTGTCATGTTCTCATGACGCAATTACTTCCAGTTGCATTAAGAGGAATTCTACCTCCAAATGTACGTCTAGCCACCGTGAAGCTATGTGCATTCCTCAATACAATTTCTCAGAAGGCAATTGATCCAACTGATCCAGCTAAACTACAGAATGATGTGGTTCAATGTCTCATTAGCTTTGAGTTGGTGTTCTCTCCTTCCTTCTTTGATATCATGACACACCTCCTAGTTCATCTAGTCAAGGAGATTTTCATTCTCGGTCTTGTGTTCCTACACAACATGTTCCCCTTAGAGAGATTCATGGGAGTCCTGAAGAAATATGTTCACAACCGTGCTCACCCAGAAGGAAGCATCGCCAAGGGCTATGGAACAGAAGAGGTCATTAAGTTCTGTGTTGACTTTATTCCCGACCTTGACTCGATTGGTGTTCCTGAATCGAGACATGAGGGGAGACTAAGCGGAAAGGGGACACTAGGGAGGAAAACATATATTGGTACGGATGATGATTATTTCAATAAAGCGCACTACACAGTTCTACAGAACTCCTCTTTGGTAGATCCATATATTGAGACACACAAGGATCTCTTACGATCCGAGTTTTCAGGGAAGACTGAAGCTTGGATTACGCGTAAGCACATGGAAACTTTCGGCGGTTGGTTGCGAAAAAAATGTCAAGGTGATGAGAGCATCCATGAGCAACTGTATTTATTGGCTATGCAACCATCATGGCATATCGTCACATACAAAGGGTACGAGATAAATGGGAACATATTCTACACAGTAGCCCAAGATAAAAGGAGTACCAACCAAAATAGTGGTGTCCGCATAGATGCCATAGACCCGAATGGGAATAAGCAGACATATTATGGACGCATAGATAAAATATGGGAACTAGAATATGCACCTACTTTGAAGATCCCATTGTTCAAGTGCCAATGGGTCAAGGTGACCGGAGGCGGGGTAACAGTAGACAACGAGTATGGAATGACAACAGTAGACCTTAGTAATATTGGGTACAAAGACGAACCATTCGTCCTAGCCAAGGATGTGAATCAGGTGTTCTATGTCAATGATATGTCTACCAAACCAAAAAGAGGGAAAAACAATAATGACTCAACCAAAGAGCCAAAGCGCCACATAGTTCTTTCAGGGAAAAGAGTCATTGTGAGAATTGAGGACAAGTCGGACATGTCAGAAGATTATGAAAAGGATGACCGAATTCCGCCCTTCAAAGTGAACAAAGACCCTAGCATCTTGGTAAATGATGAGGACACTCCATGGTTATGACACGATCATAACCAAGGGACATACGTAAAGAAGAAGTTCACTGCTGTGCCCACTTGATGATATAGTGATTTAATGTAGTGTGTGTTTGAGATATTATGTAATAATTGTGAATTCATATGGTTATTATGTCATGTTTCAAATTAAATCAATGTTTGATTTGGTGGGATTTCTCTCTCAAAAAGGTAAATTAGGATATTGAGTGATGAAAAATTAAAATATTAACGTTAAAATGATGTGAAAACAAATTTTCTGTCCAAAACCAATAGTTTTAATAATTTTAATTAAACACTACATTTTTGCATTAACGAAATAATAAATATTAGTTACATTATGTTTTATAATTGTAACAAAAAATAAAAAAAGTTAGGTTATAGATTTTTCCTATGTGCAATAAAGAAAAAGAAAATCCATATTTTTAACAAAATAATTTTATGCCTTTTATTTAATTTACTATGTATTTAACAAGACTATTGCATTTCTATTAAAAAAATTTGCTTAAAACACGCTGAAACGAAAACCGCAGCCCACCTTTACTCCCGGTTGGAAGCCCACCCGGGAGTAAAGGTGGGCTGCAGCTTTTCGGTCCATCAAAAAAACCTTTACTCCCGGTGCTTATTACCAATCGGGAGTAAAGGTAAACCTGTACTCCCGGTGCGTGTTACGAACCGGAAGTAAAGGTATACCTTTACTCCTGGTTGGTAACACGTACCGGGAGTAAAGAACCTTTACTCTCGGTGGGGGGATGGCACCAGGAGTAAAGGGGCATGGCATATATATACCACTGCCATCTTCTTCCTTGCATTCTTCGCCGATTCCTCTCCCCCTGCACCTAGGCCACTCGGCCCGCCACACCGAGGACGCCGCCACCACCCCGCCCGACGTCGGTCGTCGCCACCGCCTCGTGCGCGTCCACGGTCCCCACGCCACCCACGCTGGCGATGACCTCACGGCGCCATCGCTGCTCGGCCGCCGCCCCCCGCCAGACGCTGGCACACACCGACACATCAACCCCTCGCCGCGTTGACACGGCGCGATGACGAGGCCGCCAACGCGCGCGCGCGGCTTCCTCTCCTCCATTCCCAAGGTACGCTGCTTGCTCCGTTCCATCTCCAGGCTACACCATGACCAACAGATCGATGATGAGGAGCACGCTGTGCTTGCTCCGATCCTATTCCATCTCCATGCATGAAACACACTGTTTTAGGCAAGTTCACTCATGGTAACCGTACGTACTGTTGTTCACGTTTTCTTTTCCTACGTGCATGCTCCTCTATCGATACAGTAGCTACTGAAACTTTGGTTGTCACTTTGGTTTGCATACGTACGTACATCAACAAATGTGTGTATTGATCACAAACCCAAACGTATACTTAACTAATTTTCATGGCATGTCGCACACGGTGTTTAGACGGACATTATTCTCTGTCGCGCTAACTATTATAAGAAAGAAAGCGCCAAAGGAACAGAAAAAAATTCCAGTGTATACGCGCCATCTATAAGCGCCATGTGTTTCTGTGTATACGGCGGAGCACCGCCACCCTCGTTCGCCCTAGGGTTTATACGGCGGAGCACCGCCGCCCTCGTTCGCCCTAGGGTTTAGGGTTTATACGGCGGAGCACCGCCGCCCTCGTTCGCCCTAGGGTTTAGGGTTTATATGGCGGAGCACCGCCGCCCTCGTTCCCTAGGGTTTAGGGTTCCGCTGCCCTCGTTCGATCATTTTTGGTGGATGAAGGTTGGTTTGCAGGTGGTTGTGGATGATATAGCTGAGTCTATGAAGGGTGTAGCAGATGAAGTGGTTGAGAGTGTGCTTGAAAATACAGTTATGGAGATGGCGAGGGATATGGCATGCGATGTGTGTTTTGAAGAGGATGCTCCCAATGTTTGGGAGTTCCAACGCCAAGGGTCGACTTGATGTCTATTTTTTATCGATGTAACGTGTGTTGTTGTATTTGTTGTAAATTTGGCATGTTGTTGTGAACCTCTTCGAGGGTTCCAATCATTGTAAACATTATTTGGAGCTGTTTACTCGACGAGTCAGGATGCAGTGCGATTTTGTTGTCACTTTGGTTTGCAGCAACGCCCCCCTTTTCTTTTAGGTGAGGCTCATCGTTTATTGTTCTCAAAAACTTGACGCGCAACGATGCCCCCTTTTTTTCAAAGTGAGGCTCGCTATTTTCTCATTTAATAAAACCTAATGCGTGGCGCGACGCCCCTTTTGTTTTTTAGGCGGGACCGCCGCCAAAAACCTACTAAACTTCGATTCTTCTTATCATACAAACCAACCTTCACCCATCAAAACCTACTCGTTTAGGGTTTAGGGTTTATACGGCGGAGCACCACCGCCCTAGAATTGCGTCCGTGACCGAGGGGCAAGATTTAATAATGCATATTGTTCGTAGATTTTACGCATGTAAGCAAAGATTTGACGTACTATATATTGGTTTTGTTTTTTGAAGCTAGATGGCTGACCCGAGAAACATAGATGAGGAGGAGTTGATGATGAATTTGATCAACACTGGCACTCAAGTTGCCGGTGATGATGGTGCTAAAAATAAGGTGCAAGAGGATGCAGATGACGGGAGTCAGTACTTAGCTCTTGAACAAAATGAGCAACAACATATTGGCCAAGTATATATTTTTTATTATTAGCTATATATATTATCATATGTCTTATGTGTGCTCATGACATTAAAAATAATGTTTATGTTTTGTAGCCCTCAGGATCGACATCAACTACAACGAAGAGTAAAAATGTTTGAGGTCCCAAAAAGCCATTGGAGGGCCGCTTCATCATTTCGGAGTTCAATGTGGATACAGGCGAACTAGGGGGGCAAATAAAATGAAATTCGTGCACCACTGTGGTTACCTTGTATGAGACCGGCTCCCGATCAGTACCCGTGAATGGAAGAAGAAGACCAATGCTCCTCATATCAGTTTTGTCTCTGATCATGACAAGACGTTAATTTGGAAAGATGTCTTGGTACATTTCACGCTCCAAATAGATGGTTATGATGATATAATAGATGGTGATGAATTGAAGGAGCGAGTTAGGGATTAGGCAATGAAGAAGATGGCCACCCAGTTTCAGACTTGGAAGAAACACCTATACACGACGTATGTCAAGAAGAACATAGCACCAGATTTTACTGTCTCAGGCCCGATCTCAAAGCAGAGGCCCTATTGGGATGAGTTTGTATAGTACAAGACGTCGGAAGAGGGTGAGTCGGGTGATAAAGAACCAACGTAATGCCCAACAGAAGACATACCACCATAACTTGGGATCAGGTGGCTACCCGACTGCCATTAAGAAGTGGAACAAAATGGAAGTAGACCTTCTTGCCAAGGGTATCACACCCGAATCACTCGAGTGGGGAGAGCGTGCAAAGAATTGGTTTTTCGCTCATGGGGGAACACTGGACCAGGAGACGGGGAAGTGCGTTTATGGTGCAAGACTGCAAGAAGCAGCAGAAATATTATTTTATGCTCAGAGAACTACTGCTAGTGGTGCATTCAGGCCCAACAGAGAGAAGGATGAGCCGACATACGCCATCAGGACTATTGAACATGGTGGCCGAACTAGAGGCAAATGAAGTGTCTCGTGGGAGCATGGATTCCCTTAGGACAGACCTTCCTACAGAAGCCGCCAGAGAAAGAAGGAAGAAGAGGCACAGCGGCTCCAGAGGTTGGAGGAAGCGATGTGTGAAGCACAGGAGCGGGAAAAAAACCTTGAAGCGAGAATGTAGGACGAAATCAGAAGACAAGTGCAAATAGCAGTGAGTGCAAGCAAGCAGGCATCAGAGCCAGGAATCAACATTAGCCAATCTGTTCAGTTGAAAAGCAGCTGCGCTTCCACGGAGATACCAAATCAAGGGGACACAGGATTGCGCTTCCCTGTGGATGACGTCACTGAACCTTGTACATCGTGTGAGCTACACATTCCGAAGGAGAATTCCACAATCAAGGTGGCTATCGATCTTGTTAATCCTATCGATCGAACCAAGACACTAAGGATTCATGGCAATATAATCCAAGAAGGATATGCTACCATCTCGGTAGATAAAGCTGAAAAAGGTTTTAGTGATTTGTCTCTTGACATTCCTGGAGGTGATGGCGAGAAGACTCTAGGAGAAGCAGAGAAGACATTCATTCTATGGCGCAAGCGCTACATCATCATTCCCGGGATGTCGGCTCCACCTCGTCCTGAACTACCTCACCATAGGTGCGGATGAAAACACTACATCATTAATTTATATTGGCTTAAATAATTAACAATCTACTTATAATAATATGTCATTTCTTTTTTTGTAGCAGATCCTCCCTCAACCTAAATCCAATTGTTCAATCGCCAGATCATCATAGTGCTCTGTACGATGACATTGTGTTGGAAGGCGAGGCTGCATCCACACCATCTCCAAGGAGGTCTCCAACGCCGCAGCCGCCACCTCCAAGGAGGTCTCCAACGCCTCCCCCGCCCCCGCCTACCAAGAAGCCAAGTGCTAGCAAGAGGCCAGCCCCGCAAATGAAGAATCAGTCCCCGTCGGCAAAGAAAGCCACCGTGAAACCAAGGGCTATTCCCAAAATAATATCTGAAGAGAAGGAAGAAGGAACTGATGCATATAAAAAAGATATGTCCAGATTCTATGACAAACTTAAAAAGAATCAAGAAGCAAGGAGAAACCCGAGAAACCGTATTTCTTCGTAGCTCCGTATATTCTAAGAAAAAGGTGGCTTCTTACCAAAGAACAACAATGGGAATCTCATAAGCCGTCCAAATCAACGTTAACGGACTATGACCGCACTCTCACCAAGTCAATTGAGGCGGCACAGAAAAAGAAGCGGGCAGGGAAAGGAGTTGCCCAACTCGAACAACAACCGCACCAATTAGTCCCCCCGCTAATTGTTGGTAATGAATATGGTTCGAATTTAGGATTAATGCATCAGGCAAACATACCTCCGGATGTCGATTTGGATCACCTTAGTGAATTTATTGATGAGACTGGTCTCGACCTTTACCAGATGTTTGGTGATGGAAACATTGAGAGTGCGGCGAAGGTTGATATTTAGAAGAAAAAATTTGTACTAGGCCAGAGTCTATACAACCCTCAAGCCTTATCTGATCTGGGGACGCAAATGTACCTGCTAAACAAGTGGTACATGCAGGCGTCTACCGGTGGAGACTTCTGCGTTGGTGTCAAAATTAGAGACGAACATTGGTTCCGTGGCAATGATGTTATGTATGTTGACTTTGCAGAATTTCATCAACTATGCCACCTGACCTCTCTGGACAAAGTTATCATTAGCTGCTATTGCCTGTAAATAATAATTCTTTCGATCTATTATTAAACTCATCATATGTGTGTATATGCATATAAATTATCCTAACAAGTATTATATATATGCAGATTTACAATGACAGAGTTCAGAAAGGTAGGCTGCAATGAAATTGGTTTTGTTGATCCCCATATAGTATTCAAATACCCAATTACTTCAAAGACTAATTGGAAGTCTGAGTTAGAGAGTAATCTCATGAACTTCTTAGTGAACCAACACCACAAGAAGGATATACTCTTTCCCTACAACTTCAAGTGAGTGTTAATAATGTCGATCATCCTTAATGGCTCATATGTTGATTCTAGTTAATTAATGAGTGTTATGCGTTATATCCTATAAACACATGCAGCAATCACTGAATATTAATGGACATCGATCTGGTGAAAAGTCACTTGATAATCTATGATTCGATGAGAAAACCACAACAAGACTACCAAGATATGATATATATTATCCAGAGGTAATTTTGGTATCTCTAGCAACTATATATACACACAAACATGATGATTAACTATATCTGATGACGTAGCAAATTTTTTATTGGGCAGTGTTTGGAAAACCTTTATTGAGAAGCAACACATGGGAAAATGCAAAGCGCCACTGAATGTAATCCCTTTGAAAGTAAGTCCCCTAAATCGCATCATCTTTATTAATTAAACATATAGCTTTCACCGGATCACCAGATTGGATGACAAATCTTTTTCTCGTAAAGTGGTGTCTGAGGCAGGAACAGGAGAACAACTACTGTGGTTACTATGTTTGCAAGTTTATCAAGGTAGTCTCCCAAAGAACTCCTACAGAGAGACTCAAAGTACGTTAAAAATACACTATATATTTATTTAATTATTATTATTGATTGTGTTATTATGTCTTTATATATATATATGTATATATATTAATTTATTTTCCTTTAATTCAAACCTGTAGGCTCGATGGTTGGAGGAAAAGGTCATACGGCAAGACCAAATCAAAGCAATTCAAGAGTCTATAGCCGGATTTTTTAATGAGCCGGTCATCGATTCCAAGGGCGAGTTCTACTTCGACCCAACACTGTCATGGAAGCCAAGCTACAGGATGAGAGGAAACTTGTTATATCACAACAACTGTAATGCAATCTTTTGTAATATATGCACATGAAATAATATAATATAAAATACACATATGCATGCATGCATGTAAATATATATATATATATGATGCATGCATGTATATATATATATACACACATATATATATATACATATATATATACACACATATATATATATATGCTTGAATTGTGTGATTTAATACGTTCATTGTGCTTGAACCGAAACATACTATACGCGCATATAAATATATAATTAGCAGCGTACAATACGACTTCGAAAAACTATTTTGAAAAGAAAACAAAAAATGAAAAGAAAAGAGAAAAGAAAAAAAAACTTTAGTCCCGGTTCGTATTACCAACCGGGACTAAAGGGGCCGGCCATCGTAGCATGTCAGGAGGCACCTTTAGTCCCGGTTGGTGTTACCCACCGGGACTAAAGGTCCTCCTTTAGTCCCGGTTCCTGACCCGGGACTAAAGAACCCTTTAGTCTCGGATGTTTGCTCCGGGTGGGGAACCGGGACTAGAGAGGGTTCCCCACCGGGAGTAAAGCTCTGTTCTCTACCAGTGAATGGGGAGAATGTTAGAATTGATCTCATCCGTCTTGACCCAACGGTCGAGACGGACCCCTTAACCACGTCCTGATCGGGGACATTTAGCTATCTAGTAGCTAGTAGGCCTCCATCGTACACCATTTTTATGAGAAACCCAAATGAAACCTCACTGATCTACACCACGGATGATCCAAAGTATCTAACATGAGCCTGCCGTCCCGCGCGCTCCACGTCGTCGGGCCCGACAAGGCCGTGAAGCTGAGCTTCCTGTACCCGGCCACCACGGGGCGGAACATGGACGAGGTGCTGCGCGCCGTCGACTTGCTGCTCACCGCCGCCAAGCACGGCGGGAAGGTCGCCACGCCCGCCAACTGGAAGCCCGGGGAGTGCGCCGTCGTCGCACCTGGCGTCTCCGACGAGGAGGCCAGGAAGTTGTTCCCGCAGGGGTTCGAGACCGCCGACCTGCCCCTCCAAGAAGGGCTACCTCCGCTTCACCAAGGTCTAGCTAGCCGGCCGTCTAGGTGTTCGACCGACTGTTCGCTGCCGGTCGGCCGGCGTCGTCGCTCGTTAGTCCGCGCGCGCGGATCTCTCGTGTCACGTGCTGGTGTATGTTCTAAGTATGTTGTAAGCCTGTAACGCCACTCGTCTCGTGTAGTGGTGGAAAACAGTAGTGTCGTTTAGCAACGTCCATGTCCTCTCTTCTGAACTTGTCGCACACATCTGTGTATGTGTGCGATGTACTTACGTGTCGTCTGCCCGTAATCGGAAGTATCCGCCTATGCGTTCTGGGAAAAAAAAGTTAAGTGCGTGCATACTGCTGTCCCTCAACCGGTGATGCGTGTCAGCGTGTCACCAACTCACGACGTCGGCGTTAATTTGGCTCGCCAGCAGCCCATCGACTCGGATCCCTTCGGGCTTAGATTCCCCAACACAGCAGCGGCCATCGTCCTCGGGCTGGAGAAAGCGCCGTAATTACAGGAGCCTTCCGAGACGGGATCACACGGCCACCCGAACTGATTTCTGCGCGATGCCACTCCTGCCATTCCGCCGAACACCTCGAGGGCATCACTTCCTTGCCTCATCTTTCACAAGCCAGCGATGCCCACGCTGCACAATAACACCTCACAGTCACAGCGGCATGAAGGATAGCAGGGCCACGTACAATGGGGAGGTTGCAGCCTTGCAGGACGACAGCACTGCGTCGGCATAGATGCCACCGTCTCCGTGCCGGCGATGACGAGGGGGAGCATGCGCGGTCATGCGGATGACAGCCAACAAGCGCCGCTTGTGTCAGTCTCTCGGAGCCAAGCTCCATGCGAGCTAGCCGATGCACGAACGAATAGCCCTCTTGGAGAGGCGCTTGGCAACGCGATCTGCAGCCTCTCCACGCGTCCTCCATCAGAATGGGTATGCACGGAGTATCGTTGGACAGTGTACCCATCTAATTTTTTTCCCCAGCAACAGGCATTGTACGAGCCAGCCATTAGAGCGTATTCAAGAGTTTCCAAAATCCACATTCAATCTAGATTTTTTAGTAAGATTGAAAAAAATATCTCCCCGACTTTTTAGCTCAACTTCCAATCTTTTCGCATTTGGAAAAATCAATCTTGAAACGATACATGTTCATCTACAGCCTGTTCGCTTGATCGTAAACGATCGTAAATTTCCAGCCGGGAACAGTGTTTTTCTCTCACACCAAACCAGCCAGCAGTAAATAATCCACGATACGATACGGCCTCCCGAACAGGCTGCTAATAGATCAAAGCTGACATGGTGGGCGGACATTTTTTAATGAAATTGGTGGTGGACGGACATGGAGAAGAATAAGGAGAGACGATATGTTTTCGGTGTACAAGAGAAAGAAAGTACAGAATAAGGAGAGACGATATGTTTCCGGTGTACAAAAGAAAGAAAGTGTAAATACGTAGGAAGGACATGAAGAAGAATAAAGAGAAAGTATAAGCATGAAGGACATGGAGAAGAATAAGGAGAAATGATTGTTTTCAATGTTCTAGAGAAAGAAAATATAAGTATAAAAGAAACTAGGATGATTTAGAATAGTATAAGATTTCTGATACAAAATTGCTTTATAATTTTTATGAGCAAAGTATTAAAAATGGTCAGATAAAAACCAACAAATATACTCTGTTTTTTAACGGCTTAGAAAATCATTGATTTACTGATTGAGGCAACTACTGCAATCACAGTTGAAGGTGACGACACCCCTTTGTTTCGCACGTAGGAGTAGGGATGAAAACGGTACGGAAATATCCCGTACCGAACCGCATCGTTTTCTACATTTAATCCGATCGAATTCGTATTTTCGGATAAATTCGAATTCGGTTCGAAATTCGGAACACGAAATTCAAAATCGGAACGAAAATGATTTAGTCATTTTTTTGACCAGTTTCTACTTTTCAACTTTTAATTGGGAATATCCCGAATTCGAAATTCAGTTTCAAAATTCAGTTTAAACCAAATTTGGCCCACTAGAAGTCCAAACTTAGAAAAATTATATCTTTTTTATACGATCTCGGATGAAGATGATTTTTATATGAAAATTGTAGCTCTCGACGAGATCTACAACTTTCTAGTTTTTAGTTTTTTCATTTGAGGTCTTTAAAATATTCAAAAAAAATTATATAAAGTTTCAGCGATATATTAATCGCGTACAAGCGCTAGTTTCTCTTAGAAAAGTCATATCTTCCTTACATGGTGTCGAATGGAGATATTTTTTAAGAAAGTTGTAGGACTTTTTAATTATTATTCACTTGTTAATTGTTATGCACTTGGTCGTATGGGTCAATATTCTGTATTGATTTTTCGTATACCGTGTCCGACATAATTTCGCTCGAATTAGTTCGTTTTCGAAATTCTCGATATTCCGTAATTTCGTGCTCGTTTTCGTGTTCGGCTTTACCGCTTTCGCTTTCGTTTTCGTATTCAAATGTAAAAGTAGAAAACGGTTGAGAGGTTTTTCGACCGTTTCCGACCTAACGTAGGAGTATGTCCACTCCACGTGACCAGACAGCTATAGATGGCATAATATACCTGGTTAAATACAGGACAGAACTATTACGAAATTTCTCATAATCTATATACAACTATTCACTTTCGAGTATATACTTGTACTAAAAGACCTAGGCATCCAAAATACCTGCCTCTTACCGAAGATGATAGATAAGCTACATTCGAGCAATGCCTCGTCATAGGCTCGGTGGGTTCAGGAAAATGCCTGTGTTGCATCACTCCCCGGCGATCTCCATGGACAGCACTGGGACATCCTGCTATCGTTGCTGCCAATCTACCGTTCAATCACGACCGTTCGCCTCGGTGATCGGAAAATAACCTCCTTCTGACAATGATATGTATGGGATGGCGATGATTCCATGGCCGAGCGCTTCCCAGAGATGTATAGTCACTGCGTAAACCAGAAGATGACGGTCAAGCAAGCAGCCGACGCGAACTTGACGTTCCCTCGTCACACGCTGCTCTGCGATCTTAACAATACAGCTCACCCAGGTGTTGACACCAAAAACACACGAGTCACTAATGAATAGATTGCTTCACTTTTGAAGATGCGTCACGACTAATTTTCGAGCAAACTAGTACAGAGATAAATTCTTCCATTTGGAAATCATACGACAACATGCCTCGACAGAAGGCTAAGACCGTCATCAGAGCCTACTACTTAAGCGCAATGGTGATCTTGACAGCTCGATGATCTATAAGACGCTAAAAATAGCAAACTCAAGTCCGGACGACTGGGCCAAATTTGTCTGGCAAAACAAGGCGTCGCCTCATGTCAAGTTCTTCGCTTGGCTACTGTCTCAGGAAAGGATCAAATGCAAGACAAACCTATTGAGAAAGGGCATCGTGGACAACACGGATTGCGATGACTGCCATGTCACGGCAAAGACGTACCCCAACTCGCATAATCTTCGGCTATACCTCTGCTAGCTATAGCTCCAGAGCGCGATTCAGATTCAAACGCATGTTGATTGGGAAATTAAAGTGCTCAAAGAGATTCAATGCCCACCCACATACCACGCAGACACTTTGGGATATTCTTACTGCTATGTTGCTGGCACATTTGGAAATGGCGGAACAATGTGGTTTGTAGAAACCAGAGGACGACGCTAAATGGTGCGTTGGTGGCTTCCAAATCGGAGGGCTACCTATGGGGACCTTGCTTACTGGTAGAAGACAAATAAGTTATGGTCGCATGGTGTTCGATCTTGATAAACACAATAATGTAAACTATGGCCTTGTTCGCTTGAACTTATCAGCCGTACCGTTTTAGCGAAATAACAATATTTTTCTCTCACAACAAATCAGTATCAGTCATTTTTTCAGCCAGCCGAACAAAACCTATATCTTTTATGAACTATCGGTGAACTGTGACTTCAAACAATGTGGCTATTTGAGAGCCCATCAATACAATCGACCAGGTGGAGGATCCTCACCTTGCCTCCCCTTGGATTTATAAAAAAACTTGGGTTGATCCTGAGACTAAACTTTAGTTGCTATTACATCGGATGTTTTGATAGTAATTAAGAGTATTAAATATAGACTACTTCCAGAACTAATTGCATGAATAAAGGCTAATTCGTGAGGCGAATCTATTAAGCCTAATTAGTCCATGAATAGCGAATGCGGTGCTACAGTAACATATGCTAATCATAAATTAATTAGGCATGATAATTTCGTCTCGCGGATTAGTCACGCCTTATATAATTAGTTTTATAATTATTAGCTCATGTTTAATTCTCCTAATTAACATTCAAATATCCGATGTGACTGGGGCTAAACTTTAGCCACTGGATCCAAATACCCCTATATAAGAATCTAAATCTAGACGCTCCTTAGTTGACCAATATAACCAGCTAAGCTCAAAGCCCCCCCCCACCCCCCCCAACCAACCAAACCGCCCGCCCGCCCCACACCCCGAGCGCCCCGCGCCGACCCGCCTCCGCGCGCCCTGCACCACGCACGCCCGACCCCCGCCCACGCCATGCACGCCATGGGCCCGCTCCTGCTCCGTCTAATGCGCGGACGTGGCTGCTCCTCCACCTGAAGTGGGGCCTGGTCCAGTCGCATGCGCCACGCGCCATGCGCGGACGCCATCCTGGTGTCGTACGCGGCCACGTGCGGCCAGTCCCGCCCGCTTCTCCTCCGTATACTAGTACTACATGCCAACGAATGTGATTTAAGCAATAAGTATGTGATTTACTCCAAAAGAAACTCGCACGCAGTCATACACGAATGTGACCTAAATATAGTATACTAGTATATTCAATAGTTGCATGTTGAATGTACGTCAATATTCATCAATGTTCAGTATTTTTAAGTACCTACTATCATATCAGTAGTAGATCTCACGTGTCAGTTTTTTTATATGTTTAAGTATCTTCAAATATGTTGTCGGTTTTTTTATCAGTAGCTTGGTACAGCCGGTACTATAACTTCGGTAGTTACTGGTACCCTCTAAGTAGTTATCAGTATCTTCGAGTATTTCGTCAGTATCTTCCAGTATTTTTTGTCAGTACCATATGGTACAGCCGGTACTGTAACTTTAGTAGTTGCTAGTACCTTTAAGTAGCTATAAGTATCTTCAAGTATTTTGTCAGTATCTTTAAGTATCTCGTCAGTATTTTTCTATAGCTTTGTACACCCGGTACTATAACTCCAGTAGTTGCTAGTACATCTAAGTAGTTGTCAGTATCTTCATGTATTTTGTTAGTCTCGTCAATTATTTTGTTAGTAACTTGATATAGCCGGTACTATAACTTCAATAGTTGCTAATGCCTTTAAGTAGTTGTCAGTATCTTCAAGTATTTAGTCAGTATATTTATGTATTTTATCAGTATTTATCAGAAGCTTGGTACAACCGACACTACCGGATTCAGGAGCTTTGCCGAGTGCCAGGGGCACTTGGCGAAGCCACAAAAACACTCGGCAAACGGTTTGCCGAGTGTTTTTTGTCGGGCACTCTACAAAGACTTTGCCGAGTGCCCAAAATACACTCGGCAAATTTTTTTTTAAAAATAAAAAAGCTATCACAAACATTTTTTCGAAAAAAAGCCACCACCGGCCGGTCTCCGCCGGCCGCCGTCGGTCTCCTCGGCGGCGCCCTTCCCCTACGTCTCGCCTCCGCTCCCCGGCTTCACGAACGCCACCACGAGCCACCACCGGCCACCACCACCATGCCACCGCCGCCCACCACCACCACGCCACCATCCGCCACGCCGCCACGAGGGAGGCGTCACGGATCCGGAGAGAGGGAGGAGGGGGCAACGGCTGCGATCCGGGAAGAGAGATCCCGGCGGTGGGAAGAGAGGGAGAGGAGGGGGCGGCCACGCGATCCGCCAGGGAAGAGAGGGAGAGGAGGGGGGGGAGGGGCGCGATCCGGGAAGAGAGGGAGAGGAGGGGGCAGCCACGCCATATCCGCCGGGGAAGAGAGGGAGGGGGCAGCCAGCATGGATCCGAGAGAGAGAGAGGAGGGAGGAGGGGAGGGCAGGGAAGGGGAGAGGAGGAGAGAGGGAAGAGGAGGAGGGAGGGGGAGGGCGCCGGCGGGGAAGAAAAGGAGGGAGGGGCCGGGTGCCGGGGAAGAAAAGGGAGGGGGCGTTGGGGCCGGGTGCATGCGGAGGAAGGAGAGTGGGGCGCTGGGTGTTGAAGATATTTTTTTTGTTTGCCGAGTGTCCCAGATCGGGCACTCGGCAAAGTTTTTTTTTAATTTTTTTTTCTTCTCATTCTTTTTCAGAAAATTTTTTTTATTACTTTGCCGAGTGTTCTAGATCTGATCACTCGGCAAAGTTTTTTTTTATTTTTTTCTTCTCCTTCTTTTCCAGGAAAAATATTTTATTTCTGTGCCGAGTGTTTTTTTTTGACACTCGGCAAACCCTTTATTTGTCGAGTGTTTTTATCGCAGCACTCGGCAAAGAACTTGTTCGATGAGTGCCCGAGAGAATATACTCGGCAAATATAAAAACACTCGGCAAATTTAAGGATTCCGGTAGTGTGATACTATAACTTCAGGAATTGCTAGTACTTTTAAGTAGTCGTCAGTATCTTCAGTATTTTGTCACTATCGTGACTCTAGTAGTTGTAAGTATCTTGTTAGTATTTTGTCAGTATCTTTCGTGATGTCACCGGTGGACACCGTAATGACACATTTCGTCAGTATTTTGTCAGTATCTTGCCGTAGTTTTCAACATTTTACAGTATTCAGTATTTCAGTATATGTGAGCACAGCCATTCATGCGAGATCTGAACTGGACGCCGGCAACAACCATTCATGCGAGCACGAGCTCGGTAGGTAGCCTCAGTATTCCACATGATTCCATGCCAGTATTCCTGATTTTTTTTATCTTTTTTTGCGTCCAGTGTATGCTAGCTCCCCTGAAATCCTAGTTTACAATAATAAACAAGACAACAGTTGCGAGTACATCCAAGCCATAGACAGATTTCAAAGCAGATGCTTGTCACACGTAGACTCACTGACCTCGAAGGCTCGAACGGTCGCACCAGTTTCTTCCATCGCTGATTGGGCCATGGCTGATGTTGCTCCATACTCATGGCCGGTGGCCAGCTTCGCAGGAGGCATTCCAGGCGCCGTAAGACTGTCTTCAATGAGCCAGACCTAAAACCAAGACGCCGTTCGACAGTTTGGGTAGCACACAGTGAAAGAGTCACGGACCCCAAAACTTTCCTTTTCCAACCGGCGACGCAAACGAGAAGCCGCGTGCCGCCAGCCTCACCGCGCTCCTCCGCCCGCTCGTCGGGTCTCCTTTCGTACCCGCGGACGCCGGACGCTGCGTGAGGATGCCACCAGGCCCTGGATCCAGTCAGGGATGCCCCGGATCGACCTCAGCAAAAATAGGCCGACAAGCACAGACCGACGCTCGACCCCGGCGCCGGCGAGTGAAGGAGAGGAGGAGCAAGGGAGAAAGGCTACCTTCACCTGGGTCTGCTCGCGCCGGAGTCCTCGCGTGCTGGTGGTCGCTCGCGCCCGAGATGCCGCGTAGTGCTTGCCCGCGCCGGGGCGCCACCGCACCAGGAGACGCCCACGCGCAGCACCGCGCCGGGGGTGCGCTCGCCCCGCACCCGTGGCCACTGCGGGGGACGCCCTCGCCCCGGTCGCCTCGCACCCGCGCCACCGGTGGGGCCCACCCAACCAGGCGCCGCCGCTGGGAAGGGAGAGGAGACGGAGCGGAGAAAGCAGGAGCTCGAGTGGGAGGTATTTTAGTCCCTTTTCCCTCCTCTTCTTCTTCCTGCTCCCCTGCTTCTCCCTCCCTTGAATCCGCGCCGAGGCAATAGCGCCGCCTTGCTTCTCTCTCTCTCCCTCCGCTTCGTTCTCTCCCTCTCGCTTTCTCTCTCTCTTGCGGACAAAAGGAACAGAGGAGTGCGGTGCCCGTGGGCACAGACGAGCTCCGGCAGCATAGAGACGCAGAAGGAGGGAGAGAAGACGCTTATTTGCGTCCTGTGTCGGCTCCCACTCAAAATGCGTCGCTCCTTTGCCCGCTCCGTTGGAGAAGTGTTTTACACGGATAAACCACTGTAGACAACCCATTTTGGGTTTGGGTCACGCTATGCGTGATCCGTCGGAGTCAGTCTAACTCGATTAGCAGTTATTAGTATTGCTCAGTAATTCCTCGATTCGAGTAATTTTCTGTAGCAGTTCAAACCATGGCAAGCCAGATTAAACCTGACGCCGGCGGAGGCACCACCAGGAGATTGACACCGGCCGCTGCATCAACGAGAAAAGCAACTTCGCGTGAGGGACTCAAAGCGCATGGGGCGTCTTGCAGGCTGTGCTGTAGTGGCCGCGCCTGTGCTATTCCGGTCGTGCCTGAGCTTTGAAGGCAGCGGATCGGAGGAGCCTGGAACTCGGAGCCTCTCGGAGTGGCGCACTGGTCGAAGCACTGGTAGGACGAGGAGCCGCGAGGAGCGCAGGGCCGGCGGCCTCCGGTGGGCGAGGCGCTCGCGGGCTCACGGCTGGAGGCTCCCGCGGCAGTTGGGGCGCAGGCTGGGGGCGGCGGCGACCTGGGGGTGGACGCGGCAGGAGGCACCGAAGGTGTTTCGTCTGCAGTTGGTCGGGTGGAGTCGGACGGTTGGTTGGTTGGAGTCAGACGGGGGTGGGCCGGTTGGTTTAGGCGCATCAGATGTGTCTTGTGTTCTACACCAAGGCCGCGTTTAGTTGCGCCTGGAATTAGAGCCGTCGGATTTCCAGCGACACTATAGGGCACTATAGCATTCTGTCGGTGTTTCGGATCGGGGGTCCTCAACCAACCAGTAAATGTGAACTGCGTACCCCTAATCCCGCATGGTGATGCAAAGAGACACAAGGTTTATACTGGTTCAGGCAATCGGTGCCCTACGTCCAGTCTAGGAGATCAATCTTTTATTCTTTGTACTGATGTGCTTGTAGTAGGGGGTTACAAACTGGGTGAGAGAGGGAGCTAGTCCCAGGACTCGGCGTGGAGTGGTGCGGGCTGCTTGCGTCGTTGCTCTCGGGCAGCGTGGGAGCGTGCGTGAATTGAGTGAGTGCGTTTTGCGCGTGAGGGCCGGCGTGGTCTTGATCCATAAAAACGGCCTTGACTGCTTCCTTTTATAGCCACAAGGAGGGAGCCAGGAGTACATGAGAGAGCTACACGTGGAGCCTTAGCGAGGAAGGAAGATCCAAGATCGCGTGGCCTATTCCCTCAGAAAGCAAAGACAAGATGTCGGGAATGACAATTGGTACTTCATCACTGGTGCGTCATGCCGGCCATGCTTGAGGCTGTTGAAGTCGTAGGGGCCCTCGTCGACGTTTAGTCAGCATGGCCTCCTCTGTAGGTGACATGCCGTGCCTTGTGAATTTTTGACTTGGTGGTTCGCCGAGGCCTGGCAGGTGTTTGTGGCCGACCGCACCGAGGCCTGATTTGCCGAGGCCTAGGAGGTGACCTGAGTACGATGTGGCGGTCTCGGTGGTTAGCGTCGTACCCGGTTTAGGTGGAAAAATGTAGGGCGTGTGTCCGCAAAGCACGGTAGTCCCTACACCATTAGTGGGGAATGGTAAAAAAGGAGATTTGACCGCCGTCCCATCGCCCCTGTTGCTATGCCACATTGATAATCGTGGGCGACGTAGCGCAACCAAAGGGTACTTACACGGATGGGACGGCCCGCCGAGGGGGCGCGATGAGGCGAGGACGACGAGGATGCGGATGAGCCCGGCCTCGGCCGAGGCGGAGAAGGAATAGTACGTCTGAGACCCTATCGGGGGGTCTCGGACGAGACGTAGAACGAGCAGTTGGGCTCTCCTGCGGTTTCCGAGACTATAGGGACATGGACTTGACCTTCCATGTTGCTTTGTCCTTGGCACATGGGTTAGGTAGCACAGTGATGAGCACAGTGGCAGGTAACCCCTGTTGCGCCCGGTCCCCTGTCCCGTCGGTCGCTCTGCCCAGATCAGACTGAAAAGGGCCGACGTTTGCCGAGTAGTTAGGCGATTAATCCGGACGTGACGTTTACCGTGGAGGAGTTTGGTCGGGACGGAGGTTACGAGTATGTTTGCCGAGCCCGGCCTCGAGCGAATCAGAGAATTGGCATCCCATCCGAGGCCTTTCGGGGTGAGGCCTCGGCGAGAGGGCCTCGGCGGGGCACTTTTGGCCTTTCGTATGAGGCCTCGGCGCAAGGCCTCGAGCGAATCGGAGAATTCTGCAGAGACCTGGCGGTAGTCTTTTGGCTTTGATTTTTGCAAGGTTTAAGCAACATTTTTAGTTCTTACTTAGGGTACCCTTCTTGTGGTATCCGACAAGAGCCCCGAGCCTCGGGAGGAGTGCGGGCACTCTCCCGAGGTTTTGACGAGACTTGGTTCGCAAGCAGCTCTCTGTCGGGATCGTGTTTTTGTACTTGGTGGTTCCGGTGGGTGCTGCACCTGGCCAGGATGTAGCCCCCGAGGCCCTGGAGGAGTGGGTTTACTCCTCTAGGGGCTTTTTTCCCGTTTGAGCGAGGAGTTTTATCGTGCTTGCTGGGCCCGTGAATGCGAGTTCGGGTCGCTGGGTCTCGGCAAACTTGCAGGAAGAGCCCCCTAGCCTCTGCATAGAGCGAGAGGGCCGTCGGGTGAGGGTTTGTTTGCTGAGACCCCCTCGGGTGCGAGCCTGGGTCACGGGGCCTCAGCATATCTGCAGGAAGAGCTCCCTAGCCTCTGCCCGGAGCAAGAGGACCATCAGGAGTACCCCTGGCTTTTTGTACGACCCTCGCGCAACCTTTTCGTTCGGAAGGAGGGGTTTGCTTGCCGAGCCCCCTCGAGTGCGAACCTGGGTCACTGAGCCTTGGCAAAGTTGTAGGGAGAGCCCCTTAGCCTCTGCGGGGAGGTCTGTCAGGGGTTCCCCCTGGATTTTTTATACGACCCTCGCGCTTCCTTTTCGTTCGGAAGGAGGGGTGGAATATGCCAGGCTACCCTCGGTGGGCGCGAGCGGTGGCACTTCCGGGGAGCTGCTATCGGGTAAATCCGAGTGGAGGCCCATGCCCCATTCGATAAGGGTCGGCTGGCGGTCCAGAGATGCACTCCAAAAGTACCAGAGGGCTTCTCTATTGGGTCCCAGGGCCGTTCGATTGGCCCCGGGGGCTCGGCGCCTCCCTACGGTGGGATCCCATTCCGAGAACTTCCTGCTAGGTATCGAACACGACTTAGGGCATCCCGAGCGATCGCTTGCTCGGGCCACGGCCATGTACGGGCTCACCCATAGTTGTCCCTGACTCTGTTGTCCTAGGACGGCTGTCGAAACCCTCGGTGGTCCAGCCTTCGAACCCTTGGACCGTAACAGGCTCGGCGCCCTTTTTATTGCTTTTTTCCGAATCTATGAGTGCGGGCTTGGGTGGCTTGTCCTTGTCTTGGGTGCAGAAGGAGCCCCCGAGTCTCCGCACGAAGCGAGAGGGCGGTCAGGGGTCCCCCTGACTTTTTTGTTCAGCCCTCGCGCATCCTTTTCGTTCGGACGGGGGGTTGTTTGCCGAGCCCACTCGTGTGCGAACCCAGGTCGCTAGGTCTTGGCAAACCTGCAGGAAGAGCCCCCTAGCCTCTGCCCGTCAGGTGCTCTCCTGGCTTTTTATACGCCTCTCGCGCGTGAGGGTTTGTTGGCCGAGACCCCTCGGGTGCGAGCACAGGTCATGAGGGCCTCAAAGATATCTCTGCAGGAAGAGCTCCCTAGCCTCCGCCTCGAGCAAGAGGGCCGTTAGGAGTTCCCTGGCTTTTTGCACGACCTTCAAGCAAACTTTTTGTTCGGAAGGAGGGTTTGTTTGCCGAGCCCCCTCGAGTGCGAACCTGGGTCGCTGGGTCTCGGCAAAGTTGCAGGGAGAGCCCCTTAGCCTCTACAGGGAGGTTCGTCAGGGGTTCCCCCTGACTTTTTTATACGACCCTCGCACTTCTTTTTCGTTTGGAAGGAGGGGTGGAATATGTCAGGCTACCCTTGGTGGGCGCGAGCGGTGACACTTCCAGGGAGCTGCTATCGGGTAAGTCCGAGTGGAGGCCCGTGCCCCATTCGATAAGGGTCGGCTGGCGGTCCAGAGACGCACTCCAAAAGTACCGAGAGGCTTCTCTATTGGGTCCTGTGGCGTTCGATTGTCCCCGGGGCTCGGCGCCTCCTGGTGGGATCCCATTCGAGAACTCCCCGCTTGGTCTCGGGACGACTTTTGGGCGTCTCAAGCGTTTCGCTTGCTTGGGTCTCAGCCATGTACGGGCTCGTCCGCGGTCATCCCTGACTCTGTTGCCCTGGGGTGGCTGTTGAAACCCTCAGGGGCCCAGCCTTCGAACCCCTAGACCGTAATGGGCTCGGCGCCCGGTTCCTTCACCTGAAAGGAATAGGGTGGGGGGGATATTTCCCACATCGGTTCGACAACGGCCGGCGCGCCTTTTTAGGCGATTTCCTGGGGGAGGCGGAACGACGCCTGCTGCTGCAGCGGTCGGATGTGACGTGGCATCAGTGGATGGGACGTAACTGTTCCCGTGATTAATGAGGAAAAGGTGGACACACGGGCGGTAAAATCGGATCAGGATTAACCGCGCCGGATCTGAGGGAAACTTCCCCGATTTCGTCGCCCGTCCATTTCGCCTTCACCCTGCAGAAATACGCAACGAGCCTCGCTCCTCCCCTCCTTACCTTGCCCGTATTAGCTTTGCCGTCTTTGAGCCGTCACCAGAGCAGAGAGCCCCGGGAGGAAGAAAGGAAAGAGGCGAGGCAGAGAGAGAGAGAGACTCACCGTCGTAGTCGAGCCCTCCATCGCACTCATGGCTGGTGGAGCGGTCACTTCGGACGGCGCTGTCCGTGGTGGCCGACGATCTGCCCGGAGTCGCCCAGGTTCGCACTTTGTTTCCTCACTCGGTGGCCTTCTTCTGAGTTTTCTTTGTAGGGATTGACCCCTGTTCTGTTTCCCCTAGGAGCTCGAGACCCGGTCCCTCGGGAAGTCGGTCTTTCTCTGGGGGGAGAGGGACATCTGGGACCAGCTTCAGCGGCAAAAGGGGCTTCTTGCCGGCGCCAATGAGCTCCTGTCGGCACGGAGCACAGAGGTGGAGGACCTCCGCCTTCGTTGTGCCGATGCGACGGTCGAGGCGGTTACGGTCCAGGAGCAGGTCGCCCCTCTGGCGGTGCGGGTCAAGGAGTTGGAGGAGGAGCTGATCCGCGTGGCTGGTGAGCGGGACGCCTTCAGGTCCCGGGCTGGAGAAGCCACGACCTTGGGCAAGGTCCTTGCTGGGCAGCTGGGGGCAGAGCAAAGTGCGCACCAGCTGACGAAAGGCACCTTGGATGAGGCCCTTATGGTGGCTGAGGCCTCCCGGACCGAGGTTGTGATCTGTAGGGGAAATGCCGAAGGTGAGTCTTGTTCCCTTTATTTAATTCGTTTTTCTTGTGTTCGGCCCCTAACTCCTTGGTGCGATACAGAGCTGGCGGGGGAGGCTTCTAGGGCGGCCGAGGCTGCTCGGGTCAAGGCTCAGCACCTGAAGGAGTTAGCTGAGGCGTCTTAGGTCGAGGCCCAGTGTTGGAAGGGGAAAGCCGAGGCCTCTTAGGTCGAGGCCCGACACTAGGGGCAGAAGGCCGCGGGTGAGTTCCGTAGACTTTCTGCCCTTGCTCTGGCTTGTACTTTTTTGAGCTCAACCTTGTTCCGTTGCGTTTGGCGCAGAGCTGGAGAAAGAAGTCACCCAGGCAGCCGAGGCCTCTGCCGCAGTGCAGGCGGTGCTTGAAACCAAGATTGGAGAGCATGATGCGCTGAAGAGCGTCGCCCGTACTGCCTGCGAGGCCCTGGAAGTTGAGGGGGTCCAGTCAGGAAGCTCTCTCGGGAGCCGCTTGGTTGCATTGAGCGGCCAGATGCGCGAGAGACTCCGAGGGGCGCTTCATACGGGCGTCAAGCGCACACTGGCCGTCATCGCCTCGCACTACGTCAGCGTTGACCTCCAAGCCATCAGTGATGGCTACGTCCTGCCCGATGATGATGAGGAGGTCGACGAGGCGGTGACAAAGCTGATGGAGGCAGCGGAGGGTCCCGACGCGGCGCTGGCTGGGCTGTTCGAAGAGGAGGTTGTCCCTCCTCCACCGTACGCCGATGCTGGAGACCCTACGCCGTGACCTAGGCCCAAGAGGCCATGTAATTAGATTAGGGATTATGTTGCCCTATCATAATGTTGGCGGCTGTTGAGGCCTTTTTAAAGTGATCGTGCGCCGATGCTTTTTCAATCGTTTTTCCTTATTGTATTTCTGAGCCTCTGCCCTCTGTCTTGTTTCTGAACGTATCTCTTGTAAAAAACTTCCTCGGAGTCTAAGTTGCCCCTTGGGCAGAAGGTGGTGAGGGAGTGCCATAGCTCGGAGGCGTATGCCGTCTCGCGACTTAGCCGGCCTTCTGACCTTGAGACAGTCTTTTGGTCCTTAAGTTCTTTCACAATCGATTTGTCAGAGCACGCTAGAGAGTTCGGCGTAGGAATTTTTTCGAAAAAATGACTTAAGAACGGTGCGTGGGACTTAGGGGGGGAGTCCCCCTTCTAGCCTCCTGAGGGAGGTTCGGTTCTGCAAAAATAGTGCAGGGCCTTCCTCGTGGTGTTATCGTAATGCCGAGCCCCGCGATGGGCTCAGCGGGTTTCTAGAAAATTTAGAACAACTAAAGAACGCCTCTTAATTGTATTCCGAGAAATAGTTTGTACAATGCTTGGAAATTCTAAGGGTAGAAACGACGTAGCTGTTCTATGTTCCAAGCGTTAGTGAAGATTTCGCCTTTCTCGTTGGCCAGCTTGTAGGTCCTGGGTTTTAGTACTTAGGCGATGATGTACGGTCCTTCCCATGGCGGGGTCAGCTTGTGACGGCCCTTGTTGCTCTGCCTCAGTCTCAGCACCAGGTCGCCCACCTTCAGGTCTCGGCTTCGTATGCGCCGGGCTTGATTGCGTCGTAGGGCTTGCTGGTACTTGGCTGAATGTAGCAGCGCAACGTCTCGGGCTTCCTCCAGTTGGTCGAGAGCATCCTCGCGGGTAGTGCGGTTGCTTTGCTCGTTGTAAGCCTGCAGCCTTGGGGAGCCGTACTCCAAGTCAGTGGGGAGGATGGCCTCGACTCCATAGACCAGGAAGAACGGCGTGAACCCCGTGGCTCGGCTTGATGTATTCCTTAGGCTCCAGCTGACCGACGGGAGTTCGACCAACCATTTCTTGCCGAATTTCTTCAGCCGGTTGTATATCCTTGGCTTGAGGCCTTGAAGAATCATGCCGTTGGCATGTTCTACTTGGCCGTTCGTCCTAGGGTGTCCTACGGCCGACCAGACCACGTGGATGTGGTGGTCGTCACAGAATGTCAGAAATTTATGTCCGGTGAATTGTGTCCCATTATCGGTGATGATGGTGTTTGGAACTTTGAACCTGTGGACGATGTCCGTGAAGAACAATACTGCTTGCTCGGATTTGATTTGAGTGATCGGTCGAGCCTCGATCCACTTGGAGAACTTGTCAATAGCTACCAATAGGTGGGTATAGCCCCCGGGGGCTTTCTACAGAGGCCCAACCATGTCCAGTCCCCATATGGTGAACGACCATGTGATGGGGATGGTTTGGAGGGCTTGAGCCGGGAGGTGTGTCTGTCGCACATAGTACTGACATCCTTCGCAGGAGCGTACCAGCTTGGTGGCGTCGGCAACCGCCGTTGGCCAGTAGAACCCTTGGCGGAAAGCGTTTCCGACGAGCGTCCGAGGCACAGCATGGTGTCCACAGGCTCCTACATGCAAGTCCCAAAGCAGGGCTTGGCCTTCCCCGGTGGTGATGCATCGTTGGAGGACGCCAGATGGGCTTCGTTTGTACAACTCGCCGTTGTTGACGACGTAAGTTTTGGCTCGTCGCGCCAACCGTTGGGCCTCGGTTCTGTCTGCAGGAAGCACTCCTCGAGTGAGGCGATCAAGGAGGGGGACTCGCTAGTCTACCCCTCGGTCGGCCTTGGGAGGCCCTGCATCGACTTCCATGGTCTCGGGCTCGGCCGCCGGGGTCTCGGTAACAGAGGGGGCCTTGGGCCCTGTGGGTGGCTCGGCCAGTGGGCCTTCTTGTGTTGCCGAGACATAGTCCACCGAGGGCTTGTGCAGGTCTCTGGCGAATATGTTCGGGGGGACCGAGGCCCGTGCCGATGCCATCTTTGCCAGTTCGTCCGCGGCCTCGTTGAACTTCCGCGCAATGTGGTTGAGTTCGAGACCGTCAAATTTATCTTCAAGGCGACGTACCAGTTTGCAGTACGCCTCCATTTTGGGGTCATGACAATTTGAGTCCTTCATGACTTGGTCGATGACGAGCTCTGAATCACCCCGCACGTCGAGACGCCGCACTCCAAGCTCGATAGCAATCTGCAAGCCGTTGACGAGAGCTTCGTACTCGGCTGCGTTGTTGGAGGCGGCGAAGTGGAGCCGAATTATGTAACGCACATGCACTCCAAGGGGGGAGATGAAAAGCAGGCCCACGCCTGCCCCGGTCTTCATCAGAGACCCGTCAAAGTACATGGTCTAGCATTCTGATTGGATTTGAGCAGGTGGCAGCTAGGTGTCGGTCCACTCAGCCACAAAATCGACTAAGACCTGGGATTTAATTGCTTTCCGAGGCGCAAAAGATAGGGCCTCCCCCATGAGTTCGATAGCCCACTTGGCTATTCTACCCGAGGCCTCCCGGTTCTAGATTATCTCCCCCAGAGGGAAGGATGACACCACGGTCACCGGGTGGGATTCGAAGTAGTGACGCAGCTTGCGCCGAGCCAAGACTATGGCGAAGACCAGCTTCTGGATATGGGGGTAGCATGTCTTAGTTTCGGAGAGTACTTCGCTAATGAAGTAAACGGGTCGTTGGACAGATAGAGCATGCCCCTCCTCTTGCCTCTCGACTACTACTGCCGCGCTGACCACCTGGGTCGTTGCGGCGACGTAGAGCAAGAGGGCCTCACCCTCGATTGGTGGTACCAGGACGGGGGGGTTGGTGAGTAATGCCTTGAGCTTGGTGAGGGCCTCTTCGGCCTCGGGGGTCCAGGAAAAGCGTTCGGATTTTCTCAAGAGACGGTATAGAGGTAAACTTTTTTCGCCAAGGCGTGAGATGAAGCGACTTAGGGCCGCAAGACATCCCATTACTCTCTGTACTCCCTTGAGGTCTCGGATCGGCCCCATGTTGGTTACGGCCGAGACCTTCTCTGGGTTGGCCTCGATGCCGCGTTTTGAGACTATGAATCCCAAGAGCATGCCTCGGGGGACCCCGAAGACGCACTTCTCGGGGTTAAGCTTGATGCCCTTCTCCCTGAGGCATTTGAAGGCGATCTCCAGGTCATCGACGAGGTTACTGGCCTTTCTGGACTTGACTACAATGTCATCCACGTAGGCCTCGACAGTTTGCCCGATGTGCTTGCCGAAGACCTGGGTCATGCACCATTGGTACGTGGCCCCTGCATTTCTGAGACCAAATGGCATAGTTCTATAGCAGTACATGCCAAATGGGGTGATGAAAGAAGTCGCGAGCTGGTCATACTCTTTCATCTTGATTTGATGGTAACCAGAATATGCATCAAGGAAGGATAAGGTCTCGCATCCTGCAGTGGAGTCAACGATTTGATCGATCCGAGGCAACGGGAATGGAACCTTTGGACATGCTTTATTTAACTCGGTGTAGTCTACGTACATCCTCCATTTTCCGTTTTTCTTCCTTACTAATACAGGATTGGCTAACCACTCTGGATGGGATACTTCCTTGATGAACCTGGCCGCCAAGAGCTTCTGCACCTCCTCGCCGATGGCGCTGCGCTTCTCCTCGTCGAATCGGCGCAGGCGCTGCTTCACTGGTCTGGAGCCGGCCCGGACGTCCAAGGCGTGCTCGGCGACCTCCCTCGGTATGCTCGGCATGTCCGAGGGGCTCCATGTGAACATATCGGCATTCGCGCGGAGGAAGTCGACGAGCATAGCTTCCTATTTGCTGTCGAGGGTGGCGCTGACCCTCAACGTTCGGCCGTTGGAGCAGTTGGGGTCGACCGGGACGAGCTTGACAGTCTTTGCGGGCTCGAAAGTCCCGGCACGACGCTTGGAGTCGGGTACTTCGCTACCGAGTTGGTCGAGGTTGACGATGAGTGCCTCGGCCTCTACGATAGCCTCTGCGTATTCGATGCATTCGACGTCGCAGTTGTATGCATGCTCGTACGTGGACTTGACGGTGATGACGCCGTTGGGGCCGGGCATTCTGAGCTTGAGGTAGGTGTAGTTCAGGACCGCCATGAACTTGGCGTAGCATGGGCGCCCCAGAATAGCGTGGTAGGTTCCCTTGAACCCAACCACTTCGAAGGTGAGGATCTCTTTGCGGTAGTTGGAGGGAGTGCCGAAGCAGCAAATTAATGCGTCCGAGGGGTCGTGCGCGCTTCCCTGGCATGATGCCGTGGAAAGGTGCGGCACCCCCTCGGAGCATCGACTGGTCGAGCTCTAGGAGCTCCATGGTGTTGGCGTAGAGGATGTTGAGGCTGCTACCTCCGCCCATCAGCACTTTGGTGAGCCGGGTGTTGCCGATGATCGGGTCAACGACGAGCGGGTATTGCCCAGGGTTTGGGACATAGTTGGGGTGGTCCTCTCAATCGAAGGTGATCACCTCCCGAGACCAGTTAAGGTACTGGGGAGTAGCTACCTCAACCGAAAAGACTTCCCAGCGTTCCCTCTTTCATTGACGCGCCGTGAGGCACGCTGAAGGCCCGCCAAAGATCATGAAGGCAATGTGCACCTCAGGGAACCCGTCGTCCTTGTCGTTGTCTCTGTCGCCGGCGCCCTTCTTCCTGGCGTCGTCGTCGGGAAGTCCGAGCTTGGCGTAGTAGCGTCGGAGCATGGTGCACTCTTCGAGGGTGTGCTTTACCAGGCCCTGATGGTAAGGGCACGGCTTCTTGAGCATGTCGTCGAATAGTTCGGGGCCTCTGGCGGGGCCTCGGGGATTCCTGCGATCCGCGGCTGCGACAAAATCGGCCTTGAGGGCCTCTTGCTTCCCCTGGCGTCCCTTTTTCTTTTTCTTAGAGAAATGGGAGGGCGAGGCCCTAGAGGTCTCGTCCCTCCGCTTCCCCTTTGCTTCGCCGTCGGGGAAGATGGCCCCAACAGCTTCTTCGCCCGAGGCGAAGTTGGTGGCGACGTCGAGGAGCACGGCCGCCGAAGTTGGTATGTTCTGGCCTAACTCTCGAACCAGGTCTCGGCAGGAGATGCTGGAGAGAAAAGCCTGGACAACTTTCGAGTCACTGACACTGGGCAACTCAGTGCGCTGCTTGGAAAAGCGCCGGATGAAGTCTCGGAGAGACTCGTCCGGCTTCTGGCGACAACTCTTGAGGTCCCAGGAGTTCCCGGGGCGCACGTATGTGCCCTAGAAATTCCCGACGAAGACCTTGACCAAGTCGCACCAGTTGTGAATTTGTGAGGGAGGGAGGTGTTCGAGCCAGGCTCACGCCGAGTCTGACAGGAATAAGGGGAGGTTACAGATAATGAGCAGGTCATCGTTCGTGCCACCTAGCTGACAAGCTAGGCGGTAATTGGCCAGCCATAGCTCGGGGTTGGTCTTGCCACTATACTTCGCGAGATTGGCCGGTTGCCGGAACCGGGCAGGGAATGGAGCGCCGCGGATGGCCTTGCTGAAGACTCTAGGGCCAGGCGGCCTAGGAGAAGGACTGTGGTCCTCCCCGCTATCGTAGCAGCCACCTCGGTGTGGGTGGTAACCTCGGGCGAGCCCATCATTGTCGTGGCACCGTCGCCTGCCGTCGTGGTCCTCTTGCGCCTCGCGTCGGTCGCTGAGGCGGTCGTGGACTGAGGGGGCCTTGAGGCGATCGTGCACCGAGGGCCGCTTCGAGATGTTCTCACGTTGCCGAGATGTGGAGCTCTCGGCCTGCTGTACTATGGCGGTCTCGAGAAGGTCTCGGAGCTCGCCGCGGACCCATTGCCCCTCCGTGGTAGAGGGCTCGGGCATCGCTCGGACTAGCATCGCCGCCGCCGCGATGTTCTGGCTAGCGCGATTGAAGATTGGGGGTTGCTCACTTCCTTCGTCGTTGTTGATGCGGCGGTGTATGTCATGAGCCCTCTGCTGGCCCCCTCCGCCGTCACCGCGGCCTTGCTGCTCCTGCTCGAGAGTGTCTCGGAGCTGCTGCAGCAGGAGTCGACCTTGGTCGACTTTTGCCTAGAGCTCACGGAGCTGCTCCAGGTCCAGGCGTTGGATATCCCCGGGGGCGATGTTCATGTTTCGCGCCGCCCGGAACTCGACGAGCGGGGGTGTGGCGTCGCCCGCCCCTTGGCGGAGTGGGGACCGGTTGCCTGCCCTCTCACCCTCGTCACTTGCCCCTGGCATTCCGAGCCCGACGTGGAAACACTCTCGAGTGGGATCGTAAGTGCTTTCGTCATCGGAGTCGGAGTGGCCGAAGCAGTAGTCGCTTGCGGCCAAGAAGCGGCGCATAACCTCGGGGTCACGAAGCCCGAAGAAGTCCGCTCTGGCCCATGCCTCGTCCTCCTCCGAGGATTCAGTGTGGGTGTGGGTCGAGATTGTGGTGGAGAAGTCGAGGGCGAATCGTTGGTGGTGTCCTGAGGGCTCCGCGTGCGCGGAGGTGTAAGCGAATGTGTAGGCGGCGGCGATGTTTTTTAGCCCAAAGAGGTACGGGGATGGTGCCACCGCTGGGCTCCGCTCCGCCTGAGTCGATTCCTTAGGAAGCGGCGGGGCGAAGCTTGAACTGACGGGGCGTCTTGCTGCCTCTCATGTCTCTCCCCCGCCCGAGCTTAGGCTAGACAGGTCCCCGGCCCAGGACTCTGTACCAATAGCCGGGCAAGGGATGTCGGCGAGTCTTGGCGCGCGCGCAGCCCCGAGTTCGCGTGGCATCGAGTAGTCCCGCTTTCGTGTCGTGCTGGCGGCGTGGCGAGACGAGCGCGGCGGCGGGCGCCGCTGCGCTGAGCTACCGTCTGCGCGACGTCGTCGCCGCTGGCGGTGGGGCTCGGTGTGAGGAGTACCATATCGTACTCACATCCTAGAGCCATGAACTCTAGGCTCCCAAACCGACCACCGTGCTTAGAGCGTAGTGGACGTATGGGGTCACCTTTGAACTTGTTGGGACGATCACGCTAACACGTAGAGTCCCCTACAGTGTGCGCTTAATCGGTGTTTTTCGACCGGGGGTCCTCAACCAACCAAGAAATGTGAACTGCGTGCCCCTAATCCCGGATGGTGATGCAAAGAGACACAAGGTTTATCTTGGTTCGAGCAATCGGTGCCCTACGTCCGGGTCTAGGAGATCGATCTTGTATTCTTTGCAATTGAAGTGCTTGTAGTAGGGGTTGCAAGTTTGGGTGAGAGGAGCTAGTCCCGGTCTCGGCGTGGAGTGGTGCGGGGTCTGCTTGAGTCGTTGCTCTCGAGCAGCGTGAGAGCATGCATGATGAATTGAGTGAGCGCGTTTTTAGCGGCGTGAGGGCCAGGGCGTGGTCTCGATCCATAGAAATGGCCACTGGCCGCTTCCTTTTATAGCCACAAGGGACGGAGCCGAGAGTACATGAGAGAGCTACACGTGGAGCCTTAGCGAGGAAGGAAGATCGATCTTGTGGCCTATTCCTCAGCGACAAAGGTCGGGAATGGCAATTGGTACTTGATCACTGGTGCGTCATGACGGCCATGTTTGAGGCTGTTGAAGTCGTAGGGGCCCTCGTTGACGTTTAGTCAGCATGGCCTCCTCTATAGGTGACATGCCGTGCCTTGTGAATTTTTGACTTGGTGGTTCGCCGAGGCCTGGAAGGTGTTTGTGGCCGACCGCGCCGAGGCCTGATTTGCCGAGGCCTAGGAGGTGACCTGAGTACAATGCGGCGGTCTCAGTGGTCAGCGTCGCACCCGGTTTAGGTGGAAAAATGCAGGGCGTGTGTCCGCAAAGCACGGTAGTCCCTGCCCCGTCAGTGGGGAATGGTAAAAAAGGAGATTTGACCGCCGTCCCATCGCCCCTGTTGCTATGCCCTGCTAATCGTGGCTGACGTAGGTGCAACCAGGGGTACTTACACGGATGGGACGACCCGCCAGAGGGGCAGTTGAGGCGGAGTCAATGAGGATGCGGGACGAGCCAGGCCTCGGCCGAGGCGGAGAAGGAATATTACGTCTGAGACCCTGCCGGGGGGTCTCGGACGAGGCGTAGAACGAGCAGTTGGGCTCTCCTGTGGTTTCCGAGACTACAGGGACATGGACTTGACCTTCCATGCTGCTTTGTCCTTAGCACAGGGGTTAGGTAGCACAGTGATGAGCACGATGGCGAGTAACCCCTGCTGCGCCCGGTCCCCCGTCCCGTCGGGTCGTTACGCCGTCGCATGCACTGAAGTCTGGGGTGACGCGTTTGCGAGGAGTAGTTAGGCGCGTTAATCTGGACGTGATGTTTCGTCGGAGGAGTTTGGTCGGGACGGAGGTTACGAGTATGTTTGCCGAGCCCGGCCTCGGCGAATCGGAGAATTGGCATCCCATCCGAGGCCTTTGGGGCGAGGCCTCGTGAAGGGCCTCGGCGGGAGCTTTTGGCCTTCGTATGAGGCCTCGGCGCCAAGGCCCTCGGCGGTTAATTGAGAATTCTCTGAGAGACACAGTGGTAGTCTTTTGGCTTTGATTTTTGCAAGGTTTAAGCAATATTTTTGGTTTTTGCTTAGGGTACCCCTTCTTGTGGTATCCGACAATTTCGTTTGTATTTGGTAATAATTGTCCAATCATTGACTAATTAGGCTCAAAACGTTCATCTCGCAAAGTACAACCAAACTGTGTAATTGGTTTTTGATTTCGTCAATATTTAGTACTTCATGCATGTACCACAAGTTTGATGTGACGGGGAATCTTCTTTTTGCATAGTGCCAAAGTTGGGAGTTGGGGGTGAACTAAACATGGCCCAAAAATGTTATGACTCTGACATTCGATAATTTCTAGACGCGCGTCAGATAAGGATTGACGGCGTGTTCGGCTGGGGCGGGCTGGCTAGCTGGGCTGGCCAACCCCCCTCACATGAACACTGTTCTAATGAACTAGCCAGCAGTACTTCTCTCTTACATAAATGAACCAGCAACGATACGAACCAGCCAACCGAACAGGCTGTGATACGACGCCGCGCGTCCTCCTCCACTCGCCCCTCACGGCCTTATCCGCTTGCACTGCAGTCATTCACCAGGTTCCATTCCTCCACACGTTCGCTGTCGCTGCTCCTCTCCTCTCCCTCTCCTCCCCCATGGTTCCAGGAGCGCCGCGCGCCCCCGACTACGCTCCACAGCACCGCGAGCCGGTGGCGGCGCTCCTCCCCGCCTTCCGCCCATCCTCCACACACCTCGCTCCCTCCCTGGCCGGCAGCGGCGGCGTCCTCTCCCACTCCGGCGTCCTCCTCCCCCACCACGGTGGCTCCTTCCCCTACACCAACGTCTCCTTCCCCTACACCGGCGTCCTCCTCCCCCACCCCGGCTCCCTCCTCAACACCGGTGACCTCCCCCACACCGACGTCTCCTTCCCCGACCCCGGCGTCCTCCTCCCCCATCTCGGCTCCCTCATCCCCACCCCGGCGGCGCCCCTCCCCGAAACCGACGTCCTCCCCCACAGGGAGCTCCTGACGCCCTCAGATCTGGCGTCCATGGCGTTCCCCGTGCAGGCCCTCTCTTCCCTCCTATATGTTGCAATTATATCTTTCAGTTGTTTCAGATGCTTCAGAGGTATGCTGCAGTTGAATCGTAAGGATGTTACACAAGTAGATCGGGGGATGTTTTGCCCATGTTGCATTTGTTTCAAAGGTTTGTTGAAAGCATTGTTTCAAAATGTTTCACTTGTTTCTAGACGATGTTGCAATCGTTTTGATCTGGATGTTTTCATATGCTTCGCACAAATGTTGCAATAATACTTCCGAAATGTTTCAGTTGCTTCAATCTCATGGTGCAGTAGTTATTCCATGTTGTTGCAAGTGTTTTTATTCGAGCGTTGTTTCATATGCTTGACACCAGTGTTGCAATAATATGTTCCAAATATTTCAGCTCCTTTTAACCTATTGTTGCAGCAGTTTTGTTCCGTGTTTGATACAATAATATGCTCATTGTGTTTCAGCTGCTTCAGCCTAATGTTGTAGTAGTTGTTTCCGTGTTGTTGCAATAATATGTTCAAGGCGTTTCAGCCACTTCAACCTAATGTTGCAGTAGTTGTTTCCGTGTTATTGCACGTGTTTTATTCCAGCTTTCTATGTTGTTTGGCCAGGGGCGAGCCAGGCGGTCGGGGGCGCGTGGCTCGCCGGAGGGATATTGGACGGAAGCATTGGGGGCGAGCGGATGGGGGTACTGCGGTCAGGGGAGCGATGGGGCATGCTCGTCGCGCACGTGGGGCGGTGCGAAGGCGGACGCGGTGGGCTGTGGGGACGGGCTGCGGGGGCGAGCTAGGGGCGCGCGCGCGGGGAAAACGAGCACAGAAGAGAAACGGGGGGAGCAGCGTGGGCCTCCGTCACGTAGATATGCGGGGGCTTGTGTCCGCGGCACCGTCCGATTGATCGGTATCCATCGGACATCCGGACGCCAGCAATATATATATATATAACCATATTCTGTAGCCAGACCCAACGTGTGTGTCTGATCCTGCCCAAATAGACTATCCGTCCCACCTGACCCAGGCGCATGCGCACTATTATTATAGGTGTACACATATCTCGTAAATATAAGTGTACTTATGGTGAGGTAATACAATAGAAAATTCTCGTAAATATTCTTGTGCAAATTCTCGTAAATATTCTTAGTATAAAATGTTTGTAGTATTATTATAAATGCTTATATTCATAGTACATGTTTCTCGTAAATATCAGTGCAAGTTATGGTAACCTAGAATTATGTTTGTCAGGTGGGATTTTTTAGTGCACTCAGCTGATGCAGGTTGAAAATTGATTTTTTCCCCCTTTTGCAGCCTCGGGTCTCCAACTGCACAATACAAAGTGTTCTCCAGCGACTTCAATTTCATTATTTACATCCAACTGTTGGCTTAGTTAGTGTCTGATCCAAAGCCATGGGAGATGTTCTAAATGATTTAGAGCACCTTTTTTCACTCAAATTCCGGATGTAAATACATAATATAGTTGATGTTCCTATCAGTGTGCCATGTAACCTCTAGCTCGATTATTTTGTTGCATGTATATTTGCCTTGGTTCTCTGCAGTCTATGTATAACTTGTCAAACCTCAACTATAGTACTACAGTACATTTTAATATTTGCATGGAGTATACATTCTAGTAAATAATTCTGCAAAAAAAATCTAGTAAATATATTATCGTAACTACACTTGGGGCAAAAAGGCATAGATTCTAGTAAATTATTATGTAAAAATCTAGTAAAGATTACTGTAAAAATCTAATAAAAGTTACTGTAAAAATCTAGTAAAGATTACTGTAACTAGTACGGGTAGAAAGGCATAGATTCTAGTAAACAATTTGCAAGTAGTAAATAGATTATTGTAAAAGAGGTAGCATAGATTCTAGTAAACCATTTAAAAATAATTATCATAAAACGTAATTGGCGGTTCTACAGTATGCCAGTTACTATAATCACGTTACGAGAAATTTGCCTGGCTACAGAATTAGCGATAGTAAATGATAGATATTAATGTGCAGTATTTAATGCTGATGTGCATGCAGGCATGCAGCTCCATCCGCCAGCTCTAAAACCTGACGTCCGCCTGGGTGCATGGACCGGCCGGGCTACAGAGTATACTCTCTCTATATATATATAACTGCTATTTAGAGTCTAGCGCTCTAAATAATATTAACGGCGCCTGGTGTCTTTCTGTCCAATTCAGACGGAGTCCACGAAATCCCCGCAACCATAAAAGATCCGAATGAAATAGTAACATCCTCCTGTAGCCGTAATAATGGTGCCACCGTGAGATTTTCATCAAGAATCCGATTTTCCAGCATCTCATTAAATGTCTCTCTCTCCTCTTGTCTCATTAATTCCCTCTCACCTATTTATATCTCAAATGCAGGCGGCGACCTCCATCATGTTCCTTTCCGCCGGTGGTGCCTCCTCCCTACAACCGGCGACCCCCCTTTTGCCCCAACCCGTGACGGCCCCTGCCTTTCACCCGGTGTCGGCGACGGCCCCAGCCTCAACCCGGTGGTGGCGGCGGCCCCTCCCCTCAAACTGGTGGCCGCGTTCACGGAGTAGCGGCGGCGGCGGCGGCCCCTGCCTTCCACCCTCCCCACCGGCGCACATCAGGAGAGCGGCCCTCCCCAGCACGTCGCCGTTACGGTGCTCTAAATATTATTTAAAGTGTAGCGCTCTAAATAGCGATATATCTATCGCACCGACAACTAACAGCCTAAAAACTCCCAACTGTAAGAGGGTTGATGAACTCCAAACATCCCAAGCTAGCAATAGCTAGCTGTATATATTGGATAATAAGCTAGCTGTATATATGTCTTGGTTGAGGTTTCAAAATAATCTAGCAAGTCTTCTTGTTGACCAAAACCACGAAAAGTCAATTCCTCTCTCGCAGAGAACCAGTGCCGTCTTGCTTATTTATTAGCTGTGTGCTCTCCATGTCGTTCCTGCTGAGTGTTCACCGCTACGACGTGCGCTCCAAAAACATTCCGATTTCCGAACACGCTCTACAGTAGTCCCCGCGCAGCAGCTATAAATAGACGTGCAATGCAGCAGCTCCCCTTCATCGCAACATTCCAAGCTTTCTCTCTCCCATTCATCTCTCGAGCTGATTTTATCACACACTCGAGCGCGGAACACTAAGCTAGGCAGGTGCAGGGATGGCCGCTAAGCTCGCCGTTCTCGGCACCTTAGTGCTCGCGCTGTTCCGTGTCGTGCCAACAAGCGGGCTACGGCTATGGCGGCGGCAATCCTACTCCTTCTCCTACCTCGACGTCGACGCCACCTGCTTATCCTCCGACGAGCCCGACACCGAGCCCGACTACCTATTCATCTCCAGCCCCGCCGCCTCCTGCTGCAAATCATCCGACGCCGAGCCCGCCCACCACCTATCCTCCTCCTCCCACACCTGCTAGCCCACCACCACCTGCCGCTGGGTCTGGACTGAGCGTCGGATACTACAACGACAAGTGCCCCCGCGCGGAAGCCATCGTGCGGGACGCCGTGCGCGCCGCCGTCGCTGGCATCAAAGCCGGCCTCGTCCGTTTGTTCTTCCACGACTGCTTCGTCCAGGGCTGCGACGCCTCCGTTCTGCTGAAGCCCGACAACGACACCAACCCGCAGCCGGAGATGCTCGGCATCCCCAACCTGAGCCTGCGCGGCTTCGAGGTCATCGACGCGGCCAAGGCAGCGCTGGAGGCCGAATGCCCGGGCGTCGTGTCCTGCGCCGATATCGTCGCCTTCGCCGGCCGCGACGCCAGCGTCTTCCTCAGCGGCAGCGCCATCAACTTCACCATGCCCGCGGGGCGATACGAGGGCAAGGTGTCGCTCGCCAGCGAGACCCTCCCCAACCTTCCCCCGCCGTTCGCCGACGTCGCGCGCCTCAAGGCCATGTTCGCCGCCAAGGGGCTCGACACCGTCGACATGGTCGCGCTCTCCGGCGCGCACAGCATCGGCCGCTCCCACTGCTCGTCCTTCAGCAGGGACCGCCTCCCGCCCAGCAACACCTCCGACATGAACCCGCCGTTCGCCACACAGCTCAAGGCGAACTGCACGTCGCCAACCGGCGCCGACAACACGGTGGCGCAGGACTACAAGACCCCTAACCTGCTGGACAACCAGTACTACTGGAACGTCATCAACCACAAGGTGCTCTTCGCGTCGGACGCCGCACTCCTCAAGTCAGGCGACACGGCAGGGCTGGTGTATGCAGCCGCCTTGTTTCAGCAGGAGTGGGAGGACAGGTTTGGAAAAGCCATGGTGAAGATGGGTGGCGTCGAGGTGAAGACCGCCGCCATTGGAGAGATCAGAAAGAAGTGCGGCTACGTTAACAAGCCCTACTCCGGTTGACGATCGACGATGGTCAACTGAGCATCCTCATATTATGCTCCTGTTTCTTGCTCTATTTATTTCAATTCTTTTATTGGTTTTCAATCCATTTTTGTTTCTTGATTATTTTGTTGCAAATTTTATTGTACTACAATTTGAAATTTCAGCATGCATGTACTCAAACAAAGCACTGTTCATAGTACGTGCAATTTATCTAGTCGGTTGTGCACTTGTGCCACCGTACGTCTTCTGAACTATTCGCAAGCTAGTACTTTTTCTGTTTTAAATTATAAGATATTTTGGTTCTTTAGATACCTCACGTATTGTTTTTACTATATATTTAAATATAATTTATATCTAAGCATATAAATTATATATCAGAAAAACCAAAATGTCATATGATTTAGAATAGAGGAAGTAATTTGGAACATAGTTATGAGCTCTACTATTCACTTGTACTACCATGACGGGATGCATGGTATGACCAACTCACGAAGACTTAGACCGGGCTCAGGCCACAAGGGCATAAAGAAGACACATCTATATATTGGTGCTTGCCTTTTATTATATAGCCTACCATAAAAATGGATATTCATGGAAATGTGATATAAGTCGATCTTTTCATCAAATGTGTAGGCACTTATTATCTTAATTGTATTTTGATGAACGTTCACTCCTTTTCAAACGAGCAATCACTTTTTCACCACGCTTGCTCTCCACCCCGCGGCGTGCGCAGTCCGACCCGTGTCCTCTATTTTCCGTGCAGTCCAACCTGCGTCCTCCGTTTTCCACGCACACTCTGCACTGGTTATGTCGAGAAGCGGTACGTCCTCATTTTTTTTATTTTTTATTCTTTTTTATTTCTACTTTTTTCCTATGCCTATTTATTTTTTAATGTATTAACCTATCTATTTTACATGATCATATATGATTCATATACTATTTGTACATGCATAATAAAGTTGTGCACCATGTTTTTCATATTTTTGCTAATATGTTATTATATTAATTTGTATATCTAAATTCTTGAATATAACTTATCCGTCCAACTTTATATCTAAGTCATTCATCAAGCTATATATCCAAGTTATACAAACAAGTTATTATAATATAAGTTATCAATGTTGACTTGATATAAGTTATACAAACAAGTTATTATAATATAAGTTATCAATGCTGAGTTGTACATATAAAGTTTGTTCATCTAACTAATAAATCTAACTTTTTACATGCATGCCATCTAATTTTGTCATGTAGTAAGTTATATGTATAAGTTATACACATAACTTGTCACTTAGTAAGTTATACGTTTAATTTGTGTACGTCAAACGGAAATTGAGTGTGTGCGTGGAGAATGAAAGAGAAACACGTACCAGGTCAGCCGAAGAAGGAATATGTGGGAACTATTTTTTCCTAAAAAGAAACTTGTGGGATGTGTCGGATCGTTCGCCCGGTTCCAATCAGGTGAGCGTTCGTGTTTTAGTGGTCCTGCATTTATTACATGTGACTTTTCTCAAATACTAAACTCGACATTCTCGTTCTCAAATGCAATGACAGCCATGCAAGCCAATGATCAACCTGCGAATAATAGCATGGTATTGCCGAGACCATGCTTGTGCCAAGAAAATACTCGTGGTTCCATGTCGGCACGACCAGCGTGCCTAGGATTTAAGCCCCAAGCGGCATGAAACATGAGAAAGCTATGCTATCGGCACCGGCGGAGCCACGTTATGGCCATAGAGGGCTCCGGCCCCCCCTTGCCACGCAAAAAAGAAATGAAGATCTATGCTGTTGTGCAGCGTATCTGTGTTGTTGTGTAAGTCTGGATGGCTAGGCTAGCTAATTCAGCCCACAAGGCATATGCGATGGGCCACCGGCCACATGCAAGCCAACCCATTATGCACGCAGGAGCCACATGACTGGTGGCACCTGGGACCTAGCATTGCTCAACATGCAAAGCAAAGGGGAAGAAAATAATCCATATCCACCGAGTGGCCAAGACGGCCGGTGGAGGCTCACAGACGACGATAAGGCGACGAGCTGGAAGCCAGAGGCCGGAGCTGTCGATGCCTCACGGCGGCCTTCCCAGTTGACTCGCCGACTCATCATCGCCCCCGGCCGGTGGGCGGCAGCGCCCCCACGCCCATACTCGTTCGGCTCTGTTTCATAGACCATGTAGTTTAGAACCAAAACTTATTTCTATGGAACTTCCCTATATATTGTCTCGGATTTGACAAATGCCCCCCCAATATTAGGCTTCACACTCCGCCACTGGCTATCAGACACGACATTACCCAAGTCCCACTTCTAATTGATGAGAGGTGCCATGCTCAAACTCGTCGGACTCATGAACTCAGTCCCACCAATGATTTAGAGACATGTTGTTTAGCTAAATTTTCACATAAAGATTTTGACAAACCTATTTTTGATTGGTGACAACCCACGTGTATCAGCTAGAAGGAGCCAAGGAGAAAAACGGTCTTTCATCAAAAAAATAAAGGAGGAAAACGGTCGGGACAAGCTAGGCCCGTGCTGAGCTTGAAGGAGATGTATGTGTATGCGCGAATTAGAGGAAAGGCACAAAGGACCCGGGTGTTTTAGCAATTAGGAAGTCATTTACCTTTTTATTTATTTCGATCAAAACCATGGTTGAAATCTTTATAAAATAGAAAAGGTCTATATCACTCCAAAGGTTTGCATGGTCGTCTACTTAACATCCGCCTATAAATCAAGTATTATGCATATTAAACTTTGTAAGACCAGATAAAGAACCACTTGAGGTGTTATTGGCAAACGATTTTGCTTAGCTGGTGCTCCATGCCGGCTAGCTTTGGCACCATAGCGCTCAGGCTCAGCCCACACTAGCTGGTACGCCGAGTTGGAGAACACATCATAGAGCGCAACAAGCACCACCTTCAGAGCCGTGTAGCCTGTAAGCAACTTCCATAATATCGATGTGTGTCCCGCTTGTCCTTGACCCAACCGATGACCAAGTACTCATGTGCCCATCCTGATTTGGTATGACCGATGTCTTGACTCTGGCAATCAACACAATCTTCATCCCTTTCCCACATGTACTTCTCCTTGTCATTTCCAAATACACATGTACTTTTGCTTGTCATTTCCAAATACTAGACATCCACGGTATGTCTTCCGGCCTTCAGTCCCTTGGTCCAAGCCTTTATGTTTGTTCTTCACTGCCTATGGCCCATTAGCCCAAACCCCTCGTTTGACCTACAGCCAGAGAATGAAGCGTCATTAGAGGAGAATGTAGGCAAAGACAAGTTAGGACACTCCCAATGCAGACTTCACAATAGTTTCTAGGTCTATTTATTACCCCTCTATTTATTGATTTTTGTTGATGTGGCACTGTATTTATTAAAGAAAGAGAGGGAAAATACAAAAAAAAAGTCTAAGATAGACTCGACGTCTTCCCGCGCAACGAGGCGCCGTGGATGTTGGAACTGGTGGTGACCACCGAGTTCTCGATCTTATAGCTGGCTTGCAACTGGCCCGGCTCGTTACCACAAGCTTGCACTCCCCCATGTCCCATGTACACAGTGGAAACCATCCAATACAACGATGGGGGAGGAGCGTTCGGTTTCCATCCACGAATGCGGATCCTGTGCGCGCTGCTCCTGCGGCCACCGCCGTCATGGAACTCGCGCGGCCGGTGGGAGCTCGCGCAGCCACTGCCGTCACGGAGCCTCACGCAGCCACCGGCGGGATCTGGCTCGCCGCCGTCGCGGAGCCTCGGGCGGCTGCCTCGCACACGTGGCCCCCGTAGAGCCAGCTCGCTCGCACGGCCACCGACGAGATCTCGAGCGCCACCGCCATGGAGTCTCGCGCGGCCACCGCCCTGGAGCTACCTCGCTTGCGCGGACACGCCTTGTCAAGGAGCTCGCGCCTCGTCGCGTCCGAGCTCATGTACATGGCCGCTGCGCCACCGCCCGCAGAAGTCACGCGTGGCCGCGCCGCCGCCCACGGAGCTCGCGTCCACGCCGTCGTCCGCGAAGCTCACGTCCGAACCTACGTAGGTCGTCGCGTCTGGCTCCATGGGAGACGTAGAGGTCCGTGAGATTTGGAGGCTGACACACAGAGGATCCCTTACGGGAGAGAGGGATGATTGGATGATTTTGTTAGTTGATCTCCACGGCCTATTAGGCCCTTGTCTCTACTCCCTGATCGGGGGAGCCCAACCCTAATATGGTTGGTGGGCCCCTGTCGCACAGCACATATAAAGACAGGTGGGGATCACGGCTCGAGTCAAGAGATTGGTCTGAGCCGTCGTTGATCCACCAGGATAGAAACCCTAAACCGATCTAAAGCGTGCTGCCAGCGACGGGATGCCCCACCACCACCGCCGTGTCCTCTACAGGGTCATCACGGTCTTCACCAGCGCCACTGGACTTCATCTCCACCGTGCTAGAGGCCTACTACACCGCGGCACCAGTGTCCGCGAGGCTATAGCCAAGGTGTGCAGAGGAACCCAAAGCAGAGGTCTACCCAGTTCTACGGTTACACATAAAGGTACACCCATGATCCTAACAATGGTACCAGAGCCAGGTTACCACTGTGTAACCCTAACCCTAATCGGGTAAAAGCAAACAGAAAGAGAGACCGGGGTGGCGGACGTCACTGTCTACCGGTCACCACCGCCACCGCAGCAGAGATGATGTCGTGCCGCCGTTCTCACCAGCGCATCAAGAAGAACAAAACAGATCTAGTTTGGATCTAAGGAAAGAAGAAGAAGAGTGGTTTCGGTTTTGGCCGAATCCTAAGACCTAACCCTAATTTTAACCCCATCCCAAATCGGGTTAATCCCAAAAGAAGAAGGGGAAGGAATCAGTCTCGGGGAAGAACAGTGAACCCTAGCAACTCGATCTTGAATCAGAACAAATCGGGTTGAACCGAACCCTAACCCTAACTCGAATAAAGAAGGGGAAGAGACCCATTCGGATGAACTCCGAAAAGAAAAGAAGATCCAAAAGCAAATCAGAGAAGGGGAAGGTCGAATTCCTAACCCTAACCCTAGATCTAAACTCTAATCCCCACCTTAGGTTCGGATAAGAGAAGAGAAATCCAAATCGGAGAAGGGGGAAAAGAGGAATGGACCTACCTCGCCGTGCTTCGGGATGGCCTTTCGCCGACGCGGGAGAAGAAGAGCCGAGCCGGCCCTTCGCCGACGCGGGAGAAGAAGAGCCGAGCAGGCCCTTCGCCGACGTGGGAGAAGAAAAGCCGAGCCGGGGGCAGCTGCTCGTCGGGCTCAGCCATGGGGTGTGCGTGTGGCGAGCCACTCGGCGGGCGTGCTCACCCGTTAGAAGCACGCTGGCGGCGAGGCGGGGGCGGCGACGGCGCCATGGTCGCTCCACCGCCTTCGCTCGCTCTCGGTGGCTGCTGTCGTTGCGCTGAGGAGAGGAAGGAGAGAGAGCGAAGAGAGAGAATGGGAGGCGCCGAATGGAATTAGGCTTTTTGGGAGGAGGCCGGCGTCGGCGTTTTGATCACCCGATCTCACCGCTCGGCCGTCCGATTGAAATGAACGGCGCCAAGATTGATCGGGCCGTCGCCGGCCCAGGCGGGCGCGTGCGGCCCCTGCACTTTGCCGGCCCAGGCCCACGTTGCGGCCTGGGTGCGACCGAGAGCCACGCAGAGTAGTGGGCCGAGCCGGCTTTTGCCGTTTTTGGGCCGACAGAGGCAGATTGAGCTCGTTTTTTTCTTTTTTCCTTTTCCTGGAAAATTGAAAAATGCAAATGGCCGAGGCCATGTACTGTAGCTGATGGGCTATGTACTGTTCCGAACAGGCCGAGCCAAAAATGAATAGAAGAGTATAGAAAGTTTTATTTAATTTCAGAAGCTGATTTGAATGAATTTCAATTGTTTAAAATTTCTGGTAAAATTACACCAACGTGTTATTTTTCCATAAACTAGATTAAACTAGAAAAGCTTCTAAAAAATAGATAATGAATTTTTTCATGCTTTTCCTTTTTCCGGTAAATGTTTATTTCCTGGAAATTGATTAATGGCTTAAAGAAAATGGAAAAGAGAATTTCCTTGTGGGTAAAATTCAAGAAATTGTGTATACGTTTTCCGCTGCTAAAGAAATTGTTTATTCTCCAGTTAATTTGTACCAACGTGGTATTTAATTGGAGAAAAGAAGAAAGTTTTTCTGCTGCTAAAGAAATTGTTTATTCTCCAGTTATTTGAACCAATGTGGTATTAAATTGGAGAAAAAGAGATTTGACATGATTATGATGTTATTTTCTGACCAACGTTGTTAATAACAATATCATAATTTTAATAATTTATGCATTAATTTTACTTCTGTCCAATGGTGATGTAGAATTAGCGTATAAGAACAGTTATAAATTTTAATGATTTATGCATTAATTCTATTTCTGCCCAACGGTGATGTAGAATTAGTGTGTAAGAAAGTTGTGAAAGTTAAGATTTATGCATTAATTCTATTTCTGCCCAACAGTGATGTAGAATTAGTGTATAAGAATAGTTGTATATTTTGATTTTGACCAACGTTGGAATCAAAGCATGCAAATGATGTTAATTTTATGTTAAAAAAAAGTTTGACCTGGTTTTCATCTTGGCTGAGGTGGACTGGGTAGTCACCTCACCATGTCCCACTGATTCTGTGGCACCGGTGAGGGAGATAAAAGAGAATGATGCCGTTTGGGCAACTAAAGTGAGGGATTTTGAATCCCGAAAGATGTCTTATGTCCTTGAGCATAGGAAGTGTGTCACTGCCAACAAGAAATATTTGGCTGTGATAAAGAACAAGATTGAACCTGTAATTGTGGGCTCAATTCCAGAGTGTGACACGGTCACAAAGTACCTCGATAGAATAAAGAGTCAGTTCACTGGCTCTTCAAAGACATATGCTACCCAGCTGATAAAGCAGCTGGTGACAGAGTGTTACTCTGATAATGTTGGCATAAGAGAGCTCACGATGCGTCATCGAAATTATGGCACTATCGTTCAAGCCATATTTCGAGGAGGAGAATAGAAATACTTGTTAAGAATGATATTCTTCTTCCATTAGAGCTCTTAGATTTAGAACAATACAGAGAATGCATAAAAGAAAAGTATGTAAAGAGAATTAAGAAAGATGACAAACGAAGCGTAGGAATTTTATAGATTATTCACACAGGCATCTGTGGTCATTTTCCTGTAAAGAGTGTGGATGGTTATGATTCGTTCATAACATTCACAAATGATTACTCCCATTATGGCTACATTTATCCAATCAAAGAAAGAACAAAAGCATTGGATAAATTTAAGATATTAAAGATTAAGATAGTCAGGTCTGATCGTGGGGGAGTATTACGGTCGGCATACCCTAAAAGAATGGCATAGTAGCCCAGTATTCTACACCGGGCGAACCTTAGCAGAATAGAATAGCTAAAAGAATCAATCGTACCCTGATAGATATGGCGGGCAATATGATAAGTTACTCCACCTTACAGTTGAGCATGTGAATGGAGGCGTTAAAACCGTCATTCATATTCTCAATAGAGTATCAAGAAAGTTGATGCCCAAAACACCGTATGAGTTATGGATAGAAAGAGTACCCTCACTAAACCACTTGCGCGTGTGTTGGGGAGCCCTGCTGAGACTAAAGTATTTTAATCCAAACATTAGGAAGTTAGATCCCAAAATAGTAAGTTGTCATTTGTTTGGCTACCCAGAAAAGTCAAGGTTTTCGTTTTCTACTGTCCAGAGAGACATACAAAGTTTGTGGAAACGAGACACGCTGTCTTCCTAGAGGATGAATTGATGAGGGGGAGCATGGTAGCTTGAGAAATTGACCTTGAAGTGAAGCGGGTGTATGCGCCCACTCCAATAATTCTTGAGCCATTTTTCTCACTACCTGTTATCGCTACACCGACAGTGCAAGACACTATGGTGCCAGCACCTGTTGTTATCCCACATGTGGCAACAATGAATGACGATGAGGAACCTGTTCTTCAGGATCCTATAGAAACTATTGTCACATATGAGGGGGAACAACAACAGCCTCAAACAGAAGATGTGCCAAATATGAAGGCCCCTAGAAGGTCTCAAAGAGTTAGAAAATCAGCTATTCCTGCTGATTATAATGTGTAAAACACTGAGAAATTTTAAATGGAGGATGATCCCACCTCATTTGAAGGAGCCATGAGAAGTGATCATTCATCAAAGTGGCTTAAGGCCATAGAAGCTGAAATAAAATCAATGAATGCCAATAAAGTTTGGGATTTGGAAATAATTCATAAAGAAGCCAAAACAGTTGGCTGTAAATGGGTCTACAGAACAAAACTTGACTCTCAAGGGAATATAGAGAGATATAAAGCGAGACTTGTGACAAAAGGCTTTACGTAAAGAGAAGGAATTGATTACAATGAGAATTTTTCTCCAGTCTCATATAAGGTTTCCTTCAGAATCATAATGGCATTAATGACACATTACGATTTAGAATTACATCAGATAGATGTAAAGACGGTATTTCTCAACGGAAACTTGGAGGAAAATGTTTACGTGGCACAACCGAAAGGTTTTGTCATGGAAGGAAAAGAACGAATGGGATGCCGACTAAAGAAATTCATTTATGGATTAAAACAAGCTTCAAGACAGTGGTACTTGAAGTTTGATCAGACAATAAAGAATTTTGGGTTTAAAGAAAATGTAGAGGATAATTGTGTCTATACAAAGTTTAAGAATGGGAAGTTTATCTTACTTGTCCTGTATGTGGATGATATCTTACTTGCTAGTAGTAATGTCAGTCTACTACTAGAGACAAAGATGTTTTTTGTCCTCAAAATTTGATATGAAAGATCTTGGTGAAGCTTCATTTGTTCTAGGGATCGAGATTCACCGAGATAGAAGTAAAGAGGTATTAGGACTATCACAAAAGGCATACATAGAAAGAATCTTAAAGAAATTCAGTATGCACAAATGTAGTCCCTCACCTGCTCCTATAGTCAAGGGCGACAGATATGGAGATTTTCAATGCCCCAGGAACCAATATGAGCTCAATCAAATGAAAGTGGTTTCATATGCTTCAGCTGTCGGAAGCTTGCAACATGCTCAAGTATGTACGCGCCCTGACTTGGTATTTGTTGCCGGGTTACTTGGCAGATTCCAGAGCAATTCTGGAACAGAACACTGAAATTAGTAAAGAAAGTCTTGCATTATTTGCAAGGAACGAAAGGCCTTATGATGATATATAGAAGATCTGATTCACTCCACATAGTGGGATATTCAGATTCTAATTATACAAGAGATGATAGAAAATTCAGAAAGGATATGTATTCACTCTCGAAAAGGGGGAGCTATTTCATGGAAAAGCTCAAATGCAAACCGTCACTACATCGTCCACAATGTATGACAGTTTGTAGTGTGATATGAGGCAACGGGGCAGGTGAACTGACTAAAGAAGTTCATACCCGGTTTGAAGGTGGTTGACGACATCAATAGACCACTTAAGTTATACTGTGATTATAATCTGACAGTACAGTATGCTCACAATATAAGTCAAGTGGTGCTGCCAAACACATTGACATAGAGTATTATGTTGTGATAGATAAAGTTCGGGGTCAAGTCATAAGTCTTGAGCATATAAGTACAGAAAAGACGCTCGTGGATCCGCTTACAAAAGGCTTACCACCCAACGTGTTCAGAGAACATGGTGTTCAGAGAACATGTAGCTAGCATGGGTTTAAGCGAAAGCCTAAAATTCCTGGACAAAAGAAGGCCCAAAGATAAGTATCTATTTCAAAACAGAGTAGTGTGTTGTAGCTGTTAAGTCTATCGACAATGGACCGTGACGATGAGACATGCTCTATGCACTAATCTGTAATGGAATAAACAAAAGTAAATGAAATTGAAAGATGATAGTGAGATCAAGGGGGAGAATGTTAGTTGATCTCCACCAATAGGTCCAGGGCCCTTGTCTCTGCTCCCTGATCGGGGGAGCCCAACCCTAATATGGTTGGTGGGCTCCTGTCGCACAGCACATATAAAGATAAGTGGGGATCACGGCTCGAGTCAAGAGGTTGGTCTGAGCCGCCATTGATCCACCACGATAGAAACCCTAAACCGATCTAAAGCGTGCTGCCAGCGACGGGATGCCCCACCACCACCGCCGTCTCCTCTGCAGGGTCACCACAGTCTTCATCAGCGCCCGCTGGAGGCCTACTACACCGCAGCACTGGCGTCCGCGAGGCTACAGCCAAGGTGTGCAGAGGAACCCAAAGCAGCGGTCTACCCAGTTCTACGGTTACACAGAAAGGTACACCCATGGTCCTAACAGATTTTTGTTAGGACTCTACGCAGAAGTTGCAATGCGAAGAGCAGTTTCTTGCTACAGTACCTAGGCTATAGAAACTACAGGTATTTTATACATCGTGAGTGCCCTTAGAAAACTGAAAATGCGCAAATCAACTAATGGTTATTTATTCTTCACTCATCGTGAAGATTTTCTTGTGAACTAGTACAAAAGGTACGATATTATCGCAATCAAAATTACAGCATAAAAACAGGCATACAGGCATACTGCTAGAGAATGAAGCAGCATTAGAAGAGAATGTACTTTAAAGACTAAAGACTAGGAAACTGAAAGTCCGACAAGCAAAGAATGCTTATTTATTCTCCACTCATCTGAGGCGTCAGACGGTTAGAGTTTGATCTAAAGTAGGGCCTTGTTTAGATGAGGGTTGAGAATCAGTATTGGACACTGTAGCATTTTTGTTTGTATTTGATAATTATTGTCCAATTATGGCCTAACTAGACTCAAAAGATTCATCTCGTAATTTACAATCAAACTGTGTAATTAGTTATTTTTTTTATCTATGTTTAATATTCTATGCATATATCCAAAGATTTAATGTGATAAAAAGAGAGTGAAAAAATTTAAAATCTAAACAAGGCCTAGAGGGACAAGCCCAAGCCTGACGGGCCATCTGATCGATCACGGCCTGCCATTGACTTTGCGGCAGTTGGTCCTGATCTCCCCGTTGGCGGCGGTCTTGACCTCAACGCCGCCCATTTTTACCATGGCCTTGGCAAACTTGTTCTGCCACAGATAGGGGACGAAGTCCGCGTAGGCGCGCACCAGGTTGTTCGATGAGAAGTTTGTGCTGAGGGCGGCGTCCGACGTGAAGAGCACCTTGTGGGCCACCACGTTCTTGTAGTACTGGTTGTCCAGGACGTCGGGGGTCACGGCGTCCTGCACCACCGTGTTGTCGGTGCCATTGGCCGACGCGCAGCTAGCCTGCAGCGTGGCGGCAAACGCCGGGTGCATGTCGGAGGTGTTGCTGGGCGGGAGGCGGTCCTTGAAGGAGGAGCAGTGGGAGCGGCTGATGTTGTGCGCGCCGGAGAGCGTGATCATGTCGGAGTAGTCGAGCCCCTTGGCGGCGAACATCTTGACGAGCAGGTCGAAGCTGGCGAACGGCAGGGGCAGGTTCGGCAGGGTCTCGCTGGCGAGGGACATGTTGCCGTCATAGCGGCCGGCAGGCATGGTGAAATTGATGCCACCTCCACTGAGGAAGTAGGACGCGTCGCGGGCGGCGAAGGCGACGATGTCCGCGCATGAGACGACGTTGGGCCTCGGACTTTTTGGAGATGAGCATTATAGTGTGCCCACCTCCGAAAATAGTTTTATGGAGGCGGACGTCTTTAGACAACTGCCTCTGAAAATAGATTTTTTTTTTTGGAGGCAGTTGCCTTAAGATGACCGCCTCCGTGAATCAATTTTCGGAGGCGGGCATTTTTTGACCGCCTCTGTAAATCAATTTTACGAGGCGGGCAAAAGTGACCGCCTCCGTAAATGAAAACATCCGCCTCCGTTAATCGTCAGGTATTTTTTGAGGCGGTTGAATTTTGTAACCGCCTCCGTTAATTAAAGTGCAATGCCACACAAAATCAATCCTGTAGTAGTGTGATTTCACCATCAATTTTGGAATTTGAGAAAACCTAATAAGAATCTTGGTTGGAGTCCACAAATACTAATAAGAATCTTGGTTGGAGTCCACAAATTGGAGGTGCTCATAAGGGGAACAATCTATGATTGTTAAAGGTTTGTTCTCACATATCCTATGATAGAATCGAACAAGAATCTATTTATTGGCATTGATGTCTTGATGGGCGGGCTTTAACATCTTCCACCAAGTTTCAACATATCCTTCGAATACTTGGCTTGGCTCACAAATGCCCCCTCTCTAAGTTGCTTGATTTGCAAACCAAGAAAAAGCTTAACTCTTCAAGCATGAGCATCTCAAGCTCTCCTTACAAAAATATTAATTTACTGATCCAAAGATGATATTATCGACATAGACTTAATATGCTTTGTTGACACAAAAAAACATAGAACAAACTTAAATCCTTATACTGTATTGCATAATAGAGATATAGTATGCATTTTTGTTGTTCTACTAAGCATGTATCGAGTTAATACTTAATGCTACTTCAGCAAATCTATTTCGTAATTTTAATTTGGTGACATATATGGATCTACCGGATCATGAAGATTTGGTTGTGAATTACAAAAATGGTATGATATATATTATCGCAATCAAAATTACACCATGAAAACAGGCATAAAGCTAGAGAATGAAGAAGCATTAGAGGAGAATGTATGGCAAAGACTAGGAAGTTGGAGGTCCGGAAAGCAAAGAATGGTTATTTATTCTCAATTCATTCATCTGAGGCGTCATCAGAGTTTGATCTGGAGGGACAAGACAAGGTCGGCGGGCCATCTGATCAGTGATCACGGCCTGCTGTTGATTTTGCGGCACGTCTTCCTGATCTCCCCGTTGGCGGCGGTCTTGACCTCGACGCCGCCCATCTTCACCATGGCCTTGGCAAACTTATTCTGCCACAGATAGGGCACTAAGTCCGCGTAGGCGCGCACCAGGTTGTTCGATGTGAAGTTGGTGGTGAGCGCGGCGTCCGACGTGAAGAGCACCTTGTGGGCCACCACGTTCTTGTAGTACTGGTTGTCCAGGACGTTGGGGGTCACGGCGTCCTGCATCACCGTGTTGTCGGTGCCATTGGCCGACGCGCAGCTAGCCTGCAGCGTGGCGGCGAACGCCGGGTCGATGTCGGAGGTGTTGCTGGGCGGGAGGCGGTCCCTGGTGAAGGACGAGCAGTGGGAGCGGCCGATGCTGTGCGCGCCGGAGAGCGTGACCATGTCGAAGACGTCGAGCCCCTTGGCGGCGAACATCTTGACGAGCAGGTCGAAGCCGCCGAACGGCGGGGGCAGGTTGAGGAGGGTCTCGTTGGCAAGGGAGACGTTGCCATCGTAGCGGCCCGCGGGCATCACGAAGCTGATGCTGCCGCCACTGAGGAAGTAGGATGCGTCGCGGGCGGCGAACGCGACAATGTCCGCACACGAGACCTTGCCGGGGCACGCCGCCTCGAGCTCTGCCTTGGCCGCGTCGATCACCTCGTAGCCGCGCAGGCTGGGGAAGTTGGGCGGGCCGAACTTCTCCGGGGTCAGGCTGGTGTCGTTGCTGAAGGTGTCGATGAGGATGGAGGCGTCGCATCCCTGATGATGAAACCATATGCATTATCACATGTCATTAGTTGTCACATCGCATGCATGGACGAAGTTGTGTTGGTGTTGTGTGATTGTGACTAATTAATACTATATATAGTGGTTATATGCATGCATGTAGGGTACGTATGGCTAGCTTTGATCAATGGAGGTCTTACACGGACGAAGCAATCGTGGAAGAAGAGACGGACAAGGCCGGCTTGCATGCCAGCATCAGTGGCCTTGACGTGCTTCTTGACAATGGCCTCCACATCCACGTAAGCGCCACATTTGTTCATGTAGTATCCGACCATGAGTTGCGTCCCTGGGCTGGGTGGGGGTGCGGGCGTAGGCGCGGGTGGGCTTGGTGGTGGTTGCGGGGATGGGTAGGAGTAGCCTCCGCCCTGGCATGACACGGAGCCGAGCAGGGCAAACAGAGTGAGGACAGCGAGCTTAGAGGTCGTCGTCATCGTCGTCGCTTAGTTCCTCCTGCTCTACGAGCGAGCTAGCTAGCTAGTGTGCACACTTAAGTGCTAACTCTATCGACAGAGACTGGTTAGAGGAGAGAGGCATATACATGCAATGCAAGTAAGCTCGGAGAGAGCGATGGGGCCGGGGATGAAGAAAAGTTGCCGTCTTCCATGCCTATATATAGCCGGCCGGGTCAAGTTACATGGAGACGTGTGCAAGCCAGCCGACAATAATGGTAACATGCTCAAATGGTATGTTTTGTCATGGTAACATGCTCAACCAACGTGGAACGTGCGTGGTAGGGGTATAACATTCCTGAGCTGTGCTGTCGTCGGTGCGTATGCGTATACTTGCCCAGCTACATGCATGCAATCAGGCTATAGTTAGCTCACATTTTCTTGTGCCTATGAGGGTGGATTTTCCTGGTCCTTGGCTACTAGCTAAGGGCCTCTTTGGCACGGCTTATGTCGGCTTCGGCTTCATCTATCACTACCGGAAACCTGCGATTTGCCGAGTGCAGAGGCTTTGCCGAGTGTATTTTATCGGGCACTCGGCAAAGACCGTGTTTGCCGAGTGCCAAATAAAATACACTCGGCAAACAAAAACACACGGCAAAATACGTTTTTGCCGAGTGTTTTTTTCTGGCACTCGGCAAAGATGTATTTTGCCGAGTGCCTTTGTTTTGGCACTCGGCAAAGAAGCTTTTTGCCGTGTGCATTTTTTTTGCCCTCGGCAAATCATTTTTTCGAAGCAATTTTTGAGGCCCTAAATGAATTCAAATGAAAAACTTTTCAACTACACAGTTGTATAACTTCTCAAGATCTACAAAGTTTATTTTGGTCATTTCTTCATTTGACAAAGCGACAATAACGTTGTTCATAAAATCTACATCTCTCATATTAGTTTCATGAAAGTAGAAGATACATATATAAGATTTGTGAACAATGTTACTACCACTATATCGGATGAACAAATGACCAAAATAAACTTTGTAGATCTTGATAAGTTATGAAATTTTGTAGTTGGCAACATTTTGATTTGAAATCATCTTGTCATGCAAAAACGACGTTTGAATTTGAAAATTTTAAAATTTGAATTTTTCAAACGACCTCGGATGAAAAAACTTCCTAAATGAAAATTGTAGATCTCCAAAAGTTATGAAACTATGTAGTTGACAACTTTTTGATTTGAAATCATCTTATCATGCAAAACTATGTTTGAATCTCTCAAATTTAAAATTCAAATTTTTCAAACGACCTCGGATGGAAAAACTTACTAAATGAAAATTGTAGATCTCAAAAAGTTATGAAACTTTGTAGTTGACCACTTTTTGATTTGAATTCATTTAGGGGCTCAAACAAGCAATTTACTTTCAGTTTACCGAGTGCCTTTTTTAGCACTCGGCAAAGCCGTATTTTGCCGAGTGCATATGTTTTGGCACTCGGCAAAGAGGTATTTTGCCGTGTGTATTTTTTTGGCCCTCGGCAAATCAGTTTTTCGAATCAATTTTTGAGGCCCTAAATGAATTCAAATGAAAAACTTTTCAACTACAAAGTTGTATAACTTCTCAAGATCTACCAAGTTTATTTTGGTCATTTCTTCATTTGACAAAGCGACAATAACGTTGTTCATAAAATATACATCTCTCATATTAATTTAATGAAAATAGAAGAGAGATATATATGATTTGTGAACAATGTTACTACCACTATGTCGGATGAACAAATGACCAAAATAAACTTTGTAGATCTTGAGAAGTTATGAAATTTTGTAGCTGGCAACATTTTGATTTGAAATCATTTTTCATGCAAAAACGACGTTTGAATTTGAAAATTTTAAAATTTGAATTTTTCAAACGACCTTGGATGAAAAAACTTCCTAAATGAAAATTGTAGATCTCCAAAAGTTATGAAACTATGTAGTTGACAACTTTTTGATTTGAAATCATCTTATCATGCAAAACTACGTTTGAATCTCTTAAATTTTAAAATTCAAAATTTTCAAACGACCTCGGATGGAAAAACTTACTAAATGAAAATTGTAGATCTCAAAAAGTTATGAAACTTTGTAGTTGACCACTTTTTGATTTGAATTCATTTAGAGCCTCAAATAAGCAATTTACACTCGGTTTAGTATAACATATTGGGAACTAAAACGGAATCTAGACACAAGTGACAGTGTGGTGTAGTGGTAGAGGAGGTTTGTGCGCAGCGGGAGGTCTTGGGTTCGAATCCCGTCGGCCGCGTAGCCGTGAAATTTACGCGAAAAAAGCCGGAGATGGATGGGCATCACTTCCAGGTGAGAAGTCAGCAATGAAACGCCAAGGTCAACACTATCGTTTATCCACCGGCAGATCGAAACCCAGCGGTGAAAGCCGGTCTCCAATCAGAAGTGATTGATGGTTTTGGGGAAGTGTTTAAACCTGCACCACGTCACTAAAGATTGGTGGTAGAGCTTGTAGTGAGATCTAGGATGGGGTAGTGATGCTAACGTCAATGGAATATTAATATTTAGCATTCTAAAAAATAGACTAGTATGGTCAATGGAATATTAACATTCCAAAAAAATCTCAAAGACCAGTAAGGTCGTAGCAAAACACTGGTCCGCACACCTCTCCCACACCTTCTCAATATGTTGATTTTTCTTATCAAAGAATTATAGGTGCTGTGGCCTGTGGATAAAAACTAGACCTTTACGTTTATACTATCAATATGGATATGCTAAACATTTTAGTTACAATGCATAAATTTATTAAAAGTAACAATTTAAAAAATTATATATGTCACATATATATCATCACTGAAATTGATAATGTACAAGATTGATATTATATTTTATACCATATCATCACATAAACTTATAATAAGATATTTTTATCTTATATATAGATCGTCTCTACCTTACATGTTTTTTGATATTATCTCCTCGCATTGCACAGGCGAAGGTAAGGCTTACCACTGACACCCTTTCCCAGACCCCACACAGAGCGAGAGCTCTCTACACTGTGTACGCCCTTTTATCATCGAGCGTGTAGCTATGGTAGGATAATGTAGCTAAGCGGTATGTACAAAAGTTGGCACTACTACAGCTAGCATGCTCATCTGAGGGACGCAGCAAGGAAAATAATTATGTACAACTCCGTAGCTTGGTGCGCTCACCCTAGGTCTTCAGCTTAAACGGCCATTTGACCGTGACATTACTAAAAAAAGGGCAACTGGGAAGAATTTAGCAGCCGGGCATAGCGGAACTACCGGTAGTTAACTACGTGCACATTGCGAGATGGTATCTGTGAAGAATCAAGCTCGATCCAACCTGTATGGAGGTTGGATCCAGCGAATCTAAATTATTTCGTCCCATCTCCTGTGTCCAGAGAGAGAAAAACGGAAAATGTCAGACAAAAACAGGAAAAGTTCTTCACTGATCGTGTACCACTGCAACCGTACCCCTCCCCAATCATGGGCCATAACGTGTGTGCCACTACTACCTCCCCTCCCTCCCGGCCGACCATGGGATAACTTAACTGTTCACGTCCAGTTTGGTACGTAAACGATCGAGCAAGGACAGCCATTTAAGTACAAATTATATTTAAGAGTCAATGATTTAAACTATTCGGATGAGAGATTTATATTAAGTGCACTATATTGTTTAGATACAATTGTACTTGAGTTTACTTAAGCGGCTCTGTATGCACGGTATCAAACTCAATGCAAGCACAAAGCACTAGTAAGTTCCATACCAAGAAATTGAAGGATCAGAATGGCGATTAGGCCGCTGGCCTTAGCTATAGGTGGCCAAATAAGTAGCACGGTTCGATAGCAGTCTGTCCAGCACAGCCTTGTTACTAATCGTGTCATGTCGAGCTTGCCCACAGGCCATGTGCCTTCGGCCTAGGTATGGCCCTGCATTGTCTTAGCCAGGCCAGACTGGCATGATGGCCTAGTGAGCCCGTCAAGCCCAAGTTGTGCTGCCGCCACATCCGCCACATTGTTGAGTCATGGAATTAAATACTAAGGAAAGGTTATGAAACAATTAAATAAAATTATGTATCGAGAGTGGTTGTTATTTCATCCAATTTTAATCGCATCCTAGTTGAATGTCACTAGGGTGTTCAAGTTATGTGTCTGAAGCTTATAAAAATAAAGAAAGCCATAAAAGAAAGGATGTGCCGGCACCCAAAACCCACGTTCGAAGAAAGGGGCGAACATGACGAGGGTGTTGTGAATCACTCTCCACAGGCAGCACACCGCACATCACATCAGTTCCTTTGGCTTCGTGATGCCTATTGATGTTGTACGACTTATATAACACCTGTTGTTGGCTCTTTGAAGAAGATGAATAATATAAACAAGGATCTTGTGATACAGGAGCCTGCAGAATCAATTGCCTCTTGGCAATGAAGAGCAACAACAGCCCACATAAAAGTGCCACTAGAAGGTCTCAAAGAATTAGTAAACTAATTTTCTAATGACTATGAAGTTTATGTTAGTGAAGAAATTCAAATGGAGGATGATCCCACCTCATTTGAAGAAGCCATGAGAAGCGTTTACTCGTTTGAATGGCAAGAAGCTATGGAAGTTGAAATGAATTCGATGAATACCAACGATGTTTGGGACTTTGAAGAAATTCCTAATGGAGTCAAAACACTAGGCTATGAAAGGGTCTACAAGACAAAATGTGACTCAAAGGGAATGTGGAAAGATATAAAGCATGACTTGTAGCAAAAGACTTTACGTAAAGAGAATGAATAGATTACGATGAGAGTTTTCTCTCCAGTCTCATGCAAGGATTCTTTTAGAATCATAATGGTGTTATTGGCACATTACGATTTAGAGATACATCAGATAGATGTAAAGACGGCATTCCTCAACGGGAATTTGTATGAAAACATTTACATGGCACAACCCAAAGGTTTTGTCATAGAAGGAAAAGAATGTGTGGGATGCCGCCTGTAGAAATGCATTTATGGGTTAAAACAAGTCTCTAGACAGTAGTATTTAAAGTTGATAAAACGATAAGAAAGTTTGGGTTTAAAGAAAATGAGAAGGACAATAGCGTTTATGCGAAGTTCTAAAATGAAAAATTCTTTTTCCACATCCTGTGTATAGATGATATCCTACTCACTTATAGTAATGTTAATCTGATATTGGAGAAGAAGTCTTTGTCCTAAAGTTTCAAATGTGAATGATCTTAGTGAAGTATCATTGGTTTTAGAAATTAAAATTCACCGAGATAGATGAAAATGCGTATTAGGACTATCGCAAAGACATACTTAGAAAAGATTCTAAAAAAATAAAGTATGCATGCGAGTAAACCAACGCCTGCTCCTATAGTCAAGGGTAACAGATTTGGAAACTTTCAGTGTTTTAGGAACCGATATGAGATCGATCAAATGAACAAAGTTCAAAAGCTTCAGCTGTTGAAGCTTAATGAATGTACAAGTAAAAACTTACCCTGACGTAGCTTACATATCCGGAATATTTTGGCAGAAGTCCAATCTAGATATACATCACTGAAATGTAGGTAAGAATGTCTTGTAATTTTTGCAAAGTATCATAGGTCTCATGCTGAGTAAGAAAGAACAAGTACTCTCAAATAGTTGTGGGTACAAATGTTAAGTTTTAACGAGATGTGTAGTGAAATCCACAGTAGTTGCTAACACTCGCAGTTGGAGTATTGTTGTGGAAAAGCTCCAATGAAACAATTATGATGTCATTAATGATGCATACCATAGTATAGCTTGTCATGAGGCCTCAGGAACATGCAAAAGTGGTTAAGGGAATATGTACCCGGATTTAACAATGATAGTCAACAGCAATAACCATTTAAAGTAGTTAACTCCTGAGACAACAGGTCAAGTGTGCTGCCAAACACATTGACATTAAGTTATATATTGTAAACGAGAAAAATCCAGAATTATTTTAAAAGCATTGAGCATATAAGTATCAAGCAAGTACTTGCGGATCCGCTTACCAAAGGCTAACGACCTAGTGCGTTCAAAGAACGCACCCGCCGCCCTCGGCGGCGGCCAGTGGATCGCGGTCGCCACACGGCGGAAGGGCTGGGAGCAGCGCCACGTCGAGCTGTTCGACCTCAAGACGGAGCGCTTCTCCCCGCTCGCGGAGCTCCTCAACCCGGCCCTCCACCACTAGAACCCTTTCTTCTCGCCGTCGGGCGCGCGCGTCGGGTACCACCGGTTCCGTGGCGTGGGGGCCCCGGCGACTCGAAGGTCCCGCACCTGTAGCCGGTGCGGAGCCCCGTGCCGTCCCTCCGAATGTTCTATGTGAACGGCACGTTCCCGTCCTTCTCGCCCGATGCGGCGCACCTCGCCGTGAATGACAACTTCTTCATGACACTAGGCTCATGGTGCTCCACTCCGACGGGTCCAGACGGTGGACGGTGAGCAAGGAGCCCAACCTGTTCTACACCACCTGGAGCCCCACCAAGCCCGGGGTGGTGTTCACGTCCATGGGCCCCATCTTGAGACCCCGGCGGCGACGATGCGGATCTCACGGACGACGACCGTGGGGAGATGATCGGCGCGACGGTGCGACCGCTGACCCGGCCAGAGGCCGGCAACAACGCGTTCCCGGCGGTGTCGCCGTGCGGACGGTGGCTGGTGTTCCGGTCGGTCCGGACGGGGCACATGAACTCATCGTCGTCGACATGGTGTGCGGCGAGGACGGAGGCGTCCGCGGTGACGGAGGGCGAGTGGATCGACACGATGCCGAGCTGGTCGCGGACGGGAGCTCGATCGCGTTCTCGTCGAGCCGGCACGACCCGTCGAACCCGGCCGTGTTCAAAGATCTACACCGTGCGGCCCGATGGCTCGGGCTCGCCCAAGCGTGTACGTGGCGGGCCTGAGGGCAGCGCGGAGGTGGACAAGGATCGGATCAACCACGTGTGCTTCAGCCCGGACTCGCAGTGGGTGCTATTCACGGCCAACTGGCGGCGTCGTGGCGGAGCCCATCTCGGGGCCCAATCGGTTCCAGCCGTCACGGGACTGTACTTGTGCTGCTGGGACGGCTTGGGCCTACGCCGCCACCGCAACGCCTCGAGAATGGCACGCCGGCGGGTGGCCCGCCAGCCAGCGGGCTCGGGCTAGAGTCGCTGGCGTTAGGCCCGCCCGCCGAGGAGAACGCCTTGGGCGATTCGAGACGAGCCGTTAGGGCTTACTTGCGACGTCTGATGATGACTGTCAGACTCTGATCTCCGGATTGGGATAATAAGAATCGTGACGCTGTATCGCTGTTGGGGACGCCCCTTTTTTTGTTTTGTTGCTGAATAAAAAGGGTTGTTTTACGTTCAAAAAGGAAGAATAAAAAGGTCGTGCTTGTGTGGACTCCATTATCCATTGTCAGCTAAAGTTGTGTTTCAGTGGAGTACGGAGTGTACCTGTTATAGTTGGGTGAAGTGAACGTCTAGGGCTCTTGGCATTCACTTGATGCCCACCGTTTGGTTGCACGTAACATCAAGAGGAGGGTACAAACTACAAAGTGCAAACCTTTTCAGCAGGGATGCCCCCATGCACACCACACAGATGAGATGATCGATGACGATGACCATTTGCAGGCAGCAGTAATGGTGTTTTGGCGAGTGGGCTGGCTGTACCTACATGCTTGCACAAATAGGGGCCACTTAGCTGGTTTTAGCCCATCTTATTTTTGAGAGAGAGGAGGTTTCAGCCCATCTGAGTTCAAAAGAGCCCATCTAAGAGAGATTCCACCCAAAACTGAATTGGGCTCAAAAAACTAGTTGAGCCCATTGTTGCATGGGCCGAACTCCTGCAATACAGCCCATCTCTAGGACAAACCAAACCCTGCTGGCACTCGCCACCGGTACAAAACTCGTGGCAGGTCAAACGACTGAGCGCCGGAGGCCGACGCAGTGCCACGAGGCTAGCTACTGCGCGCCCATGCACCGCGCTTTGGGTGCCACTTCTCCACGCTTCTGTCCGTCCATCACCGATCTCGCCAGATATATATCATGCACGCCGATCAGTTCCTTCTTCTCTCACTGAGGTCTCCATTGCACGGAGTCGTCAGCAGCTGTCTTCTTGTAAGACAACAACATCGACAAGCTAGCTAGCTACTCACAGTGGTACAAGCTCGCAGCGCACTTCGATCGGCGGCACCATGCCAGGGCTCACCATCGGCGACACCATCCCCAACCTAGAGCTGGACTCCACCCACGGCAAGATCCGCATCCACGACTACGTCGACGATGGCTACGCCATCATCTTCTCCCACCCCGGTACTATACGCTCGCTCGGCCATATGCTTTCATGCACGCACATTCTGTCCATCTCTGTACTGATGCTATGAACGACGTATAGGAATATGAAGTAAAGAATCAAGCCACAGAGTAGACACGCGATTTAACGTGGAAAACCCCTCCGATGTGAAGGGGAAAAACAACGGGCACCAGCCAGCAACAATCTCACTATCTCAAGAGTTTTGGGTTACACGCCTATGGCGGCTTACAAGAGAATCAAGTCTCCACGAAACTCTAGCAAGGGTGTATATACCGTACCGTACCGCGGGGGCTCCGCCCCCCGCACCCCCAAGCATAGGGGCGAGACCTAATGGGTCGGGCTTCAGACTCCGCTACGCTTCGGCCCAAGCCTCCGGCGACGGGCCTCCGCTCCGTTAGAAGCCCGGCCTATATCTTGGAGTGAATTTGGAACAACTCCAACAAACTCCACCTTGAGACAAATTCATCTTGTATCATAAATCAATCCTTCATCCTGAACATAACAAAGATAGAAAATCACTAGTGCCACCAATAGTCTCTTGGACTATCCAATTAAACCAACTAAGCTTGAGCACAGCTCAAACTTAGCAACAGGAACAAGCTTTGTCATCATATCAGCAGGATTATCATGAGTACTAATCTTGCATACCTTCATCTTACCTTCTTCAATCACATCACGCACAAAATTATACTTGATATCTATGTGCTTAGTTCTCTCATGGAACATCTAATCTTTAGTGAGGTAAATTGCACTTTGACTGTCACAGTGCAAACTTATGCAAGATTCAACTCCACAAATCTCAGCGTACAAACCTTTTAGTCAAATTAATTCTTTGCACGCTTCACAAATAGCCATATATTCTGCTTTAGTAGTAGACAAAGCAACAACTGACTGTAAAGTAGCCTTCCAACTCACAGCACAACTGCCAACAGTAAACACATAACCTGTAAGTGATCTTTGCCTGTCCAGATCAGCAACATAATCAGAATCCACATAGCCAATAAGACCCTTATCAGTTCTTCCAAACTTTAAACAGGAATCTGCTGTGCCTCTGAGGTACCTGAAAATCCACTGAACTGCCCTCCAATGTTCTTTGCCAGGATTAGACATATATCTACTAACAAGACTCATAACATATGACAAATCTGGACGAGAGCAAACCATGGCATACATCAAAGACCCAACAGCACTAGAATAAGGAACCCTTGACATGTATTCAATCTCTGCATCTGTACTAGGACACTGAGCAGCTGACAACTTAAAGTGAGGTGCAATAGGGGTACTAACAGCCTTAGCATTTTGCATGTTGAAACGCTGAAGAACTTTCTTGATATAATTTTGTTGACTAAGAAATAGCAAACCAGATTTTCTGTCTCTACTAATTTCCATACCAAGAATTTTCTTAGCACTACCAAAATCTTTCATATCAAAACCACTACTCAATAGCTTCTTTAACTTAGTGATTTCAATCTTACTCTTGGCAGCAATCAGCATATCATCAACATATAACAGCAAATATATAGGTGATCCATTAACATGCTTGATGTAAACACAGCTATCGTACTTAGATCTTTTAAAACTGTGTGCTAACATAAATGAATCAAACCTCTTGTTCCACTGACGAGGGGACTGTTTCAAACCATACAAGGATCTCTTCAACTTGCACACATATTTTTCCTTGCCAGGCACTATGAACCCTTCTGGTTGGTCCATGTATATGTCCTCCTCAAGCTCTCCATGCAAAAACGCAGTCTTCACATCTAACTGCTCAAGCTCAAGATCATGTGAAGCAACAATACTAAGGAAAGTACGAATTGAACTGTGTTTTACCACTGGAGAGAACACATCATTGTAGTCAACATCCGAAATTTGACTGTAGCCTTTAGCAACTAACCTTGCCTTATACTTTGGAGGCTCGCTTGGAGATAAACCCTCCTTTCTCTTGAAGATCCATTTACAGCTGATGGTCTTCTTATTCTTAGGCAAAGGTACAATCTCCCATGTACTGTTCTTCTCAAGAGACTGCATCTCCTCATGCATAGCAGAAATCCAATTCTCAGTATCACCACAACGAATAGCTTCTTTATAGGTGGCTGGCTCATGAACATTCTCCACCTGTTCAACACAACTCAAAGCATAGTAAGACAAATTACACTCTTCAATAAGACGCTTAGGAGGTGCAATTATCCTTTTTGACTTGCGTTGAGCAATAGATAAATCCTCCTCTAACTGTAAAATAGGAGGAGTTTGCTGAACATCATCATGAGCATCATCCTCAGCAACATCATTATCATGGTCACCATGCTCATCAACAGGCTCCACCTGCACACCTGTATCATCATCAACATGCTCCACCTGCATGCGCATACGCTGTAGCTCTTTTTCTGGAACATGATCTGAGGGCAAACTGTTAGTAAACATCACAGATTCATTGAAAACAACACTCCTGCTCATAAAAGTCTTTCCTGTTTCAGGATTCCACAATTTATAGCCTTTGACTCCCGAACTATAACCAATGAAAAGACACTTAACAGCTCTAGGCTCTAATTTTCCATTATCAACATGAGCATAAGCAGTGCATCAAAAAACTTTCAACTGTGAATAATCAGCAGGCGTACCAGACCATACCTCAATGGGAGTTCTTTTATTTAATGGAATAGAAGGCGACCTGTTTATCGAGTAATAGGCAGTATTAACAGCTTCAGCCCAAAAATGCTTGCTCATCCTGGCATTAGACATCATGCAACGGGCCTTGGACATGATGGTTCTGTTCATACGTTCGGCCACACCATTCTATTGAGGAGTATGAGGTATGGTGTGATGCCTAACAATGCCTTCTGATCTACAATAATCATTAAATTCACGCGAACAAAATTCTTCACCATTATCAGTATGAAGCAACTTTACCTTCCTTTCAGTTTGCTTTTCTATCATTACTTTCCAGTTCTTAAAAGCAGCAAAAATATCATCTTTCTGTTTCAGAAAATAAGGCCAAACCCTTCTAGAGTAATCATCAATAATTGTAAGCATGTAACGAGCACCACCAAGTGAGAACTTACGGGAAGGGCCCCATAAATCAGCATGAACATAATCAAGAGTACCTACGCTCCGGCCCAAGCCTCCGGCGACGGGCCTCCGCTCCGCTCCATTAGAAGCCCGGCCTATATCTTGGAGTGAATTTGGAACGACTCCAACACTGATGCATGTCATGACACAACAGCCGACTTCACGCCGGCGTGCACGACGGAGATGGCGGCGATGGCGGGGTACGCCAAGGAGTTCGAGAAGCGTGGCGTGAAGCTGCTGGGCATCTCGTGCGACGACGTGGAGTCGCACAGGGAGTGGACCAAGGACATCGAGGCGTACGGCGGCGGCAAGCACAAGGTGACGTACCCGATCCTGGCGGACCCGGGTCGGGACGCCATACGGCAGCTCAACATGGTGGACCCCGACGAGAAGGACGCCAAGGGGGTGAGCCTGCCGTCCCGCGCGCTCCACGTCGTCGGGCCCGACAAGGCCGTGAAGCTGAGCTTCCTGTACCCGGCCACCACGGGGCGGAACATGGAGGAGGTGCTGCGCGCCGTCGACTCGCTGCTCACCGCCGCCAAGCACGGCGGGAAGGTCGCCATGCCCGCCAACTGGAAGCCCGGGGAGTGCGCCGTCATCGTGCCTGGCGTCTCCGACGAGGAGGCCAGGAAGATGTTCCCGCAGGGGTTCGAGACCGCCGACCTGCCCTCCAAGAAGGGCTACCTCCACTTCACCAAGGTCTAGCTAGCCGGCCGTCTAGGTGTTCGACCGACTGTTCGCTGCCGGTCGGCCGGCGTCGTCGCTCGTTAGTCCGCGCGCGCGGATCTCTCGTGTCACCTGCTGGTGCTTCTGAAGTCTCTATATGGGCTCTCTATGTATGTGTGTATGTTCTAAGTATGTTGTAAGCCTGTAACGCCACTCGTCTCGTGTAGTGGTGGAAAACAGTAGTGTCGTTTAGCAACGTCCATGTCCTCTCTTCTGAACTTGTCGCGCACATCTGTGTATGTGTGCGATGTACTTACGTGTCGTCTGCCCGTAATCGGAAGTATCCGCCTGTGCGTTCTGGGAAAAAAAGTTAAGTGCGTGCATACTGCTGTTCCTCAAACGGTGATGCGTGTCAGCGTGTCACCAACTCACGACGTCGGCGTTTGGCTCGCCAGCAGCCCATCGACTCGGATCCCTTCGGGCTTAGATTCCCCAACACAGCAGCGGCCATCGTCCTCGGGCTGGAGAAGCGCCGTAATTACAGGAGCCTTCCGAGACGGGATCACACGGCCACCCGAACTGATTTCTGCGCGACGCCACTCCTGCCATTCCGCCGAACACCTCGAGGGCATCACTTCCTTGCCTCATGTTTCACAAGCCAGCGATGCCCACACTGCACAATAACACCTCACAGTCACAGCGGCATGAAGGATAGCAGGGCCACGTACAATGGGGAGGTTGCAGCCTTGCAGGACGACAGCACTGCGTCGGCATAGATGCCACCGTCTCCGTGCCGGCGATGACGAGGGGGAGCATGCGCGGTAATGCGGATGACAGCCAACAAGCGCCGCTTGTGTCAGTCTCTCGGAGCCAAGCTCCATGCGAGCTAGCCGATGCACGAGCGAATAGCCCTATTGGAGAGGCGCTTGGCAACGCGATCTGCAGCCTCTGCACGCGTCCTCCATCAGAAAGGTATGCACGGAATATCGTTGGACAGTGTACCCATCTAAATTTTTTCCCCCAGCAACAGGCATTGTACGAGCCAGCCATTAGAGCGTATTCAAGAGTTTCCAAAATCCACATTCAATCTAGATTTTTCAGTAAGATTGAAAAAAATATCTCCGCGACTTTTTAACTCAACTTCCAATCTTTTCGCATTTGAGAAAATCAATCTTGAAACGATACGTGCTCATCTAATAGATCAAAGGTGACACGGTGGGGCGGACATTTTTTTAATGAAATTGGTGGTGGACGGACATGGAGAAGAATAAGGAGAGATGATATGTTTCCGGTGTACAAGAGAAAGAAAGTACAGAATAAGGAGAGACGATATGTTTCCAGTGTACAAGAGAAAGAAAGTGTAAGCACGTACGAAGGACATGAAGAAGAATAAAGAGAAAGGATAAGCATGAAGGACATGGAGAAGAATAAGAAGAAATGATTGTTTTCAATGTAGAAGAGAAAGAAAGTATAAGTACAAAAGTAATTGGGATGATTTAGAATGGTCTGAGATTTCTGATACAAAATTGCTTTATAATTTTTATGAGCAAGGTATTAAAAATGGTCAGATAAAAACCAACAAATATACTCTGTTTTTAACGGCTTTGAAAATCATTGATTTACTGATTATTTTTTAGAGAAATATTGAAGATGCTCTCAGACTCAGTGGAGGCAACTACTGCAATCACAGTTGAAGGTGACGACACCCTTTTGTTTCGCACGTAGCAGTATGTCCACTCCACGTGACCAGGCAGCTATAGATGGCATAATATACCTGGTTAAATACTGGGCAGAACTATTACGAAATTTCTCATAATCTATATACAACTATTCACTTTCGAGTATATACTTGTACTAAAAGACCTCGGCATCCAAAATACCTGCCTCTTACCGAAGATGATAGATAAGCTACATTCGAGCAATGCCTCGTCATAGGCTCGGTGGGTTCAGGAAAATGCCTGTGTTGTATCACTCCCCGGCGATCTCCATGGACAGCACTGGGACATCCTGCTATCGTTGTTGCCAATCTACCGTTCAATCACGACCGTTCGCCTCGGTGATCGGAAAATGACCTCCTTTCTGGCAATGATATGCATGGGATGGCGATGATTCCATGGCCGAGCGCTTCCCAGAGATGTATAGTCACTGCGTAAACCAGAAGATGACGGTCAAGCAAGCAGCCGACGCGAACTTGACGTTCCCTCGTCACACGCTGCTCTGCGATCGCAACAATACAACTCACCCAGGTGTTGACACCAAAAACACACGAGTCACTAATGAATAGATTGCTTCACTTTTGAAGATGCATCACGACTAATTTTCGAGCAAACTAGTACAGAGATAAATTCTTCGATTTGGAAATCATACGACAACATGCCTTGACAAAAGGCTAAGACCGTCATCAGAGCCTACTACTTAAGCGCAATGGTGATCTTGACAGCTCGATGATCTATAAGACGCTAAAAATAGCAAACTCAAGTCCAGACGACTGGACCAAATTTGTTTGGCAAAACAAGGCGCCGCCTCGTGTCAAGTTCTTCGCTCGGCTACTGTCTCAGGAAAGGATCCAATGCGAGACAAACCTATTGAGAAAGGGCATCGTGGACAACGCGGATTGCGATGACTGCCATGTCACGGCAAAGACGTACCCCAACTCACATAATCTTCGGCTATACCTCCGCTAGCTATAGTTCTAGAGCGCGATTCAGATTCAAACGCATGTTGATTGGGCAATTAAAGTGCTCAAGGAGATTCAATGCCCACCCACATACCATGCAGACACTTTGGGATATTCTTATTGCTATGTTGCTGGCACATTTGGAAATGGCGGAACAATGTGGTTTGTAGAAACCAGCGGACGACACTCAATGGTGCGTTGGTGGCTTCCAAATCGGAGGGCTACCTATGGGGACCTTGCTTATTGGTAGAAGACAAATAAATTGTGGTCGCATGGTGTTCGATCTTAATAAACACAATAATGCAACTATGGCATTGTTCGCTTGAACTTATCAGCCGTACCGTTTCAGCAAAATAACAATATTTTTCTCTCACAACAAATCAGCATCAGCCATTTTTCCAGCCAGACGAACAAAGCCTATATCTCTTATGAACTATCGGTGAACTGTCTGTAACTTCAAACAATGTGGCTATTTGAGAGCCAATCATGCCTCCCCTTGGATTTATAAAAAAACTTGTTTGATCTCCGGGACTAAACTTTAGTTTCTATTACATCGGATGTTTTGATACTAATTAAGAGTATTCAATATAGACTACTTCCATAACTAATTGCATGAATGATGGCTAATTCGTGAGGTGAATCTATTAAGCCTAATTAGTCCATAAATAGCGAATGTGATGCTACAGTAAACATAAGCTAATCATAAATTAATTAGGTATAATAATTTCGTCTCGCGAATTAGTCACGCCTTATACAATTAGTTTTATAATTATTAGCTCATGTTTAGTTCTTCTAATTGACATTCAAATATCCGATATGACTCGGGCTAAACTTTAGCCACGGGATCCAAATACCCATATATAAGAATCTAAATCTAGACGCTCCTTAGTTGACCAAATACCGAATATCTCCTACAACTAAAAAGAACAAAGTGTGGACATTTTTTTGTGCGACATTTGTTTTGGTTCGTCCGTTTGCCCACGCCTGCGATCCCAGGACATCTCCTTGATTACAGGTTAATCTTAATTACTGATTGATCCTGTCATTCTCCTTAATTGTATATTGTCTGTCATGTGATAGAGAGGAATCACGGTAAAATAGGAAATAGGAAATTATTGTGCTATCCACATACACATTGCATGTTTGCATGCACCAGCATACATGACAACGAGCAAAAGCAAAGAGAATTAATATAGAAGAAAAGAGAATTAAGACAAAAGGAACAACTTTGCATTTCTGAGAACCTTGTCAAATCTGTCTACATTTAATTACTTTCCCTCTTTGCATTTGCAAAAGGGACAGCTTTTTTCTCCTTTCATTTGGTTTCACGCTCACGTGTTCCATCGCCCTCGCTTGCTGTTTCTTGCTGAAACTGCCCTTGGGTCTGTTCATCTGTCTTCCATGGCTCAGCCTTCCAATCCCAAGAGAATATCCCTACCTCTCTTTGACTGGAGATCTGGCCTACTAAAGGATCTCCTCGAGTCCATCGGGCAACGTCTCGCGTCAGGCCACGACGCGGCGTCCTTCCGATCCGCTTGCTCCCCATGGCGCGCCGCCGTCCCGTTCGCGACCTTTGGGCCGCTCCTACTGCTCCCGTTCGACCCTGACTCGGACCGCGTCGACTTCTACTGCGTCCCAGAGAAGAAGGCCTTGTCTAAGACGCTGCCCGACGTGCGCGGCAAGGTGGCGTGTGGCTCCTCGTGTGGGTGGCTGGCGCTCATGGACGAGGCGGCATCCGTGATGCTGCTGGATCCATTCGCCGGTGCCTGTGCCCCCCGCGTTGAGCTCCCGCCAGCAGGCGAACACGTCGCGGCGGCGTCCTCATCGGAACACGTGTCTAGGGTCCACGGCTGGTGGGTCCTCTATCCCACCAATGGCTACGGGGACGCAGATGCCGCAGGCAGAGCCATCATGCTAGAAGACATGAGGGACGTGTTCTTCCGTGAAATCGTGCTCTTGGCGCCGCCTGACACCGCCTACCGTGAGTGCGTGGCCATGGCCATGCTTGGGAGCTCTACGGAGGTCGCGTTCTGTCGGGTTTGAGTCGACAGCGCATGGACACTGCTCAACACCAAACTAGAGTTCTCCATGGGTCCATCGTCCACTGCCAAGACAAGTTATTGGCTATCGACTGCACTGGATAAATCTCCGTCTGCAGCAGCAACGTCGCCGATGCTACTCCAACCGCGACGCTGCTGCCATCGCTGTCGCCACCTACGGGGCTCTGCCACCGCAGCTACCTAGAATCAAACGGTGAGCTGCACATTATGGGTGCCATGGTGAGCACGTTCTACGAGACACAGAGCTTCACCTACAGCAGCGCGATCTATAAGTGCAACCTCCACGACCGTACACCGGAGTGGTCCAGGGTGAGGGACAACGGTGATCAGACACTATTCGTGTCTAAACAATTCAATGAAAGCTTCAGTGGAACAAGTGTATCCAAGTACAAGGAGAACAAAATCTATATGTCTGAGCCATTGTATGGGGATCCATACGACTTGGTCCATCGATTGGAGATCGTTGATATTGCTACCGGCGCATCCGAAATGAAGCCCGTCGAGAAAAAGATGCAGGGTTCCGAGGCTCTAGGTTGGATTCGACCCAATCTCTGGAAGGATCATTGCAAGACATCAATCATCTCATAGCTTCGGACAATATAGCAAAGCTATTAAAAACTTTAACCGTGCCCTCACCTCAAACATTGTCCAGATAAATGGATTACAATGAAAGAAATAGATATCGGAGATTTATTCCTGCCAATATAAAACATTATCTTAGCCGCATCACGGAAAGGTCTATAAAGTAGAGTTTATGAGCCTACGACGCCGTGCACTCCATGATTGTGCTAAATTCATAAACTTTGCTTTTTGATTAAATATCACTTTAACGTTGGTATTTAATTTTTATAGTATTGTTATCTTATCGTGCGATCCGTGTGTTTTTACTAGGTAGTGTGCCCGTACGGTGCTACAGGACAACTAAATCTTTTGTACTAAAAATACACGGATCGCACGATAAGATAACAATACTGTTAAATTAAATATCGACGTTAAAGTGATATTTAATTCAAAAAGTAAAGTTCGTGAAATTAACACAGTCACGGAGAGAGCGACGTCGCAGGCTCACAAACTCTACTGTATAGACTTTTTCGTGATACGGCTAAGATAATATTTTATATCGACAAAAAAAATTCCACGATATCTATTTCTTTCATGCGCTAATAAATCCATGAATAAGTTCCGCTGTATCTCCATATAATCGTGCCCGTGCGTTGCTACGGGATAACTAAACTTTTGTACTAAAAACACACGGATCACACGATAAGATAACAATATTGTAAAAGTATATGACCGATATTAAAGTGACATTTAATCCAAAAGGCTAAGTTCGTGAAATTTACGTAGTCACAGAGAGCGTGGCGTCGCAGGCTCACAAACTCTACTGTGTAGATCTTTCCGTGATACGGCTAAAATCATTTTTATATCGGCAGGAAGAGATTTCCGATATCAATTTCTTTCGTGCGCCAATAAATCCACGAATAAGTTTTACCACATCTCCATATCATCCTGTACACGGCGCTGGTAAGCGAATTAGCCACAACTTATGTAATTAGTTTTATAATTAGCGCATGTTTAGTCCTCCTAATTGATATGTAAAAATTCAACGTGACAGGAACTAAAGTTTAGTCCTGGGATCCAAACACCCCCTAACTCTCAACTCCAGCTGGCTGCTCACTTGTACCACCGTGCCTATATGCCTGCACGTATATACTCTAATGCCAGAACATCTAAGATGGTCTTTATTGTCCACCCTTTGAAAATATCATAACTTTAAGGTTGTTATTTGTGTATGTTGTAGGATTAGGATGCTTTGCACTGATCCATGAGGGTGTTCATGAGAGTCGAAATTTTTGATGCCATTATGATGTCTAAGCTTATCAATCAGACAGGGACGAATTTGATTGTTAAAATATTTTCAACACTGCTTTCATATACTCTCTCTGTCCCAAAATAGAATTTATTCTCGCTTCCCGAGAAATCAACTTTTTTTAACTTCGATCAATTATATATAAAAGAATATTAATATTTATAATACATAATTAGTATCATTACATAGACCATTGAATATATTTTTATAATAAGCTTATTTGAAGATATAAATGTTGTACGTATTTTTTACAAACCTAGTCAATGTTGAGAAAGTTTGACCTGCACGCATCCCATAACGACTTATATTTTAGGGCAGAGGAAGTATATGCTAATGGGAGTACTCAACTGGAAGTCGTGATGAACACAACAATACTTTCATATTATATGCTAATGAGAGCACGAAGAAACACAGGGGAATGGACCTATATACTAATGGTGGGAATATTTGTTTAGGAAATTCCAGAAGGTTCATCAGTCTCACCATGTATAACCTGCACATCTTTTATTTGGCACCACTGATGTTCTCAAGGAGAAGCCACTTTTTAATTTCAGGTCTGCATTGCTGGAAACACTAAAATTAAGGGCTAATCTCATTAAGTCGTCTTGCTTGATCTTTGTCAATTGTCTTGCTTGAGCTTTGCGAACAAATTATATCATTGACAAAGACTAACACATAAAGAGGTAGAAGTTGCAAGAATAAGGCTAGATGACCTATTATACACCCAGCTTAAATTTAATACCCTCTAGATTATGGACAATACCATATGATCCGGTTTACGTAGAGATGCAAGATATCTGACCGAGCGAGAGAGAAAGGCATCGTATGATTATTTCCTTCCATACAAGATTATTATTTCCTTCCGTGCATTCATCGAAAGCTGCCTCGCTCGCGCGGACACCGCCATGGAGTCTCGCGCGGCCGCCGCCCCGGAGCTGCCTCGCTTGCGCGGACACGCCTCGTCAAGGAGCTCGCGCCTCGTCGCGTCCGAGCTCATGTACGTGGCCGCTGCGCCACCGCCCGCAGAAGTCACGCGTGGCCGCGCCGCCGCCCACGGAGCTCGCGTCCACGCCGTCCCCACGCGCCCCGCACGCCATGGGCCCGCTCCTGCTCCGTCTAATGCGCGGACGTGGCTGCTCCTCCACCTGAAGTGGGACTTGGTCCAGTCGCATGCGCCATGCGCGGACGCCATCCTGGTGTCGTACGCGGCCACGTGCGGCCAGTCCCGCCCGCTTCTCCTCCGTATACTAGTACTACATACAGTCGCTTGTGCTCCGTATACTAGTACTACATGCCAACGAATGTGATTTAAGAAATAAGTATGTGATTTACTCCAAAAGAAACTCGCATGCAGCCATAGCTTGGTACACCCGGTACTATAACTTCAGTAGTTGCTAGTATCTCTAAATAGTTGTCAGGATCTTCATGTATTTTGTCAGTCTCGTCAATTATTTTGTTAGTAACTTTAATTAGCCGGTACTATAACTTCAATAGTTGCTAATGCCTTTAAGTAGTTGTCAGTATCTTCAAGTACTTAGTCAGTATCTTTAAGTATTTTATCAGTATTTATCAGTAGCTTGGTACAACCGATACTATAACTTCAGGAATTGCTAGTACTTTTAAGTAGTCGTCGGTGTCTTCAAGTATTTTGTCAGTATCGTGACTCTAGTAGTTGTAAGTATCTTGTTAGTATTTTGTCAGTATCTTCCGTGATGTCACCGGTGGACACCGTAATGACACATTTCGTCAGTATTTTGTCAGTATCTTGCCATAGTTTTCAACATTTCACAGTATTCAGTATCTCAGTATATGTGAGCACAGCCATTCATGCGAGATCTGAACTGGACGCCGGCAACAACCATTCATGCGAGCACGAGCTCGGTAGTTAGCTTCAGTATTCCACATGATTCCATGCCAGTATTCCTCATTTTTTTTTATCTTTTTTTGCGTCCAGTGTACGCTAGCTCCCCTGAAATCCTAGTTTACAATAATAAACAAGACAACAGTTGCGAGTACATCCAAGCCATAGACAGATTTCAAAGTTGATGCTTCTCACACGTAGACTCACTGACCTCGAAGGCTCGAACGGTCGCACCATTTTCTTCCATCGCTGATTGGGCCATGGCTGATGTTGCCCCATACTCATGGCCGGTGGCCAACTTCGCAGGAGGCATTCCAGGCGCCGTAACTCGATTAGCAGTTATTAGTATTGCTCAGTAATTCCTCGATTCGAGTAATTTTCTGTAGCAGTTCAAACCATGGCAGGCCAGATTAAACCTGACGCCGGCGGAGGCACCACCAGGAGATTGACGCCGGTCGCTGCATCAACGAGAAAAGCAACTTCGCGTGAGGGACTCAAAGCGCATGGGGCGTCTTGCAGGCTGTGCTATAGTGGCCGCGCCTGTGCTATTCCGGCCGTGCCTGAGCTTTGAAGGCAGCGGATCGGAGGAGCCTGGAACTCGGAGCCTCTCGGAGTGGCGCACTGGTCGAAGCACCGGTAGGACGAGGAGCCGCGAGGAGCGCGGGGCCGGCGGCCTCCGGTGGGCGAGGCGCTCGCGGGCTCACGGCTGGAGGCTCCCGCGGCAGTTGGGGCGCAGGCTGGGGGCGGCGCCGACCTGGGGGTGGACGCGGGAGGAGGCACCGAGGTGTTTCGTCTGCGGTTGGTCGGGAGGAGTCGGATGGTTGGTTGGTTGGAGTCAGACGGGGGTGGGCCGGTTGGTTTAGGCGCATCAGATGTATCTTGGTGTAGAATAGTTATTCTACATTGAGTCCATGTTTAGTCCAACCGAAAATCCCAAAAAATGCTACAGTAACAATCATATCGAATGTTTGCGGTCCGTGTATGGAGCATTAAATGTAGACGAAAAAAAACTAATTGCACAGTTTAGTGGGAAATTACGAGACGAACGTTTTGAGCCTAATTAGTCCATGTTTAAACACTAATTGCCAAATAAAAACGAAAGTGCTATAGTAGCCCAAAATTTCAACTTCCTGAAACTAAACACGGCGTGAGAATGCTAGGCCTACGACGTCCGACGGTTTCCGGACACGTGTGAAGGATTGATACGGCGCCACGCATCCTCCTTCATTTGTCCCTCATGGCCTTATCCGCTCGCACTGTAGTTCATTCACCAGGTACCGCTCCTCCACACGTTCGCTGTCGTTGCTCCTTTCCTCTCCCTTTCCTCCCCCATGGTTCCATGAGCGCCACGCGCCCCCAACTGCGCTCCGCAGCGCCGCGAGCCAGCGGCAGCGCTCCTCCTCGCCTTCCGCCCGTCCTCCACACACCTCGCTCCCTCCCTGGCCGGCAGCGGCGGCGTCCTCTCCCATTCCGGCGTCCTCCTCCCTCACCACGGCGGCTCCTTCCCCCACACCGACGTCTCCTTCCCCGACGCCGGCGTCATTCTAACCCCACACCGGCTCCCTCCTCAACACCGACGTCCTCTCCCACCACGGCGGCACCTTCCCCCACACCGACGTCTCCTTCCCCGACCCCGACGTCCTCCTCCCCCACCTCGGCTCCCTCCTCCCCACCCCCGCGGCGCCCCTCCCTGAAACCGGCGTCCTCCCCCACAGGGAGCTCCTGACGCCCTCAGATCTGGCGGCCATGGCGTTCCCCGTGCAGGCCCTCTCTCCCCCCCTATATGTTGCAATTGTATCTTTCAGTTGTTTCAGATGCTTCAGAGGTATGTTGTTGTTAGGATGTTGCACAAGTAGATCGGGGGATGTTTTGCCCATGTTGCATTTGTTTCAAAGGTTTATTGAAAGCACTGTTTCAAAACGTTTCACTTGTTTCTAGATGATGTTGCAATCGTTCTGATCTGGATGTTTTCATATGCTTCGCACAAATGTTGCAATAATACTTTCGAAATGTTTCAGTTGCTTCAATCTCATGGTGCAGTAGTTGTTCCATGTTGTTGCAAGTGTTTTTTATTCGAGCGTTGTTTCATATGCTTGACACCAGTGTTGCAATAATATGTTCCAAATATTTTAGCTCCTTTAACCTATTGTTGCAGCAGTTTTGTTCCGTGTTTGTTGCAATAATATGTTCATGGTGTTTCAGCTGCTTCAGCCTAATGTTGCAGTAGTTGTTTTCGTGTTGTTGCAATAATATGTTCATGGTGTTTGAGCTGCTTCAGCCTAATGTTGCAGTAGTTGTTTCTGTGTTGTTGCACGTGTTTTATTCTAGCTTTCTATGTTGTTCGGGCGGGGGTGCGTGGCTCGTCGGAGGGATATTGGACGGAAGCGTTGGGGGCGAGCGGATGGGGGTACTGCGGTTAGGAGAGCGATGGGGCATGCTCGTCGCGCACGTGGGGTGGTGCGAAGGCGGATGCGGTGGGCTGTGGGGACGGGCTGCGGGGGCGAGCTAGGGGCGCGCGCGACGCGGGGAAAACAAGCACAGAAGAGAAACGGGGGGAGCAGCGTGGGCCTCCGTCACGTAGACGTGCGGGGGCTTACGTCCGCGGCACCGTCCGATGGATCGGTATCCATCGGTCATCCGAAAAGATATATATATATATATATATATATATATATATATATATATATATATATATATATATATATATATATATATATATATATATACTAACATGTAGCTGACTATAAAATAACTTATTATGTAGTCACTTTGAGTTACGATAATTACTATGTTAATTTACGAGATTATAGTAACTCCATACTAAGTGGTTTATTATAACATTTGGTAAATATCTCCATGTGCCATAGTAACTCAACTATCGTAAATATATATTGATATTATCGTAAATTAGTATATAAAATTATCGTAAATGGAGGTGGCTATAGAATAACTTATTTTGTAGCTGGCTACTGAATGTACTCTTCATGTGTGTATATATATATATATATATATAGCCAGACCCAACGTGCGTGTCTGATCCTTCCCAAATAGACTATCCGTCCCACCTGACCCAGGCGCATGCGCACTATTTATTATAGGTGTACACATTTCTCGTAAATATAAGTGTACTTATGTTGAGGTAATACAATAGAAAATTCTCGTAAATATTCTTGTGCAAATTCTCGTAAATATTCTTAGTATAAAATGTTTGTAGTATTATTATAAATGCTTATATTCATAGTACATGTTTCTCGTAAATATCAGTGCAAGTTATGGTAACCTAGAATTATGTTTGTCAGGTGGGATTTTTTAGTGCACTCAGCTGATGCAGGTTGAAAATTGATTTTTCCCCCTTTTGCAGCCTCGGGTCTCCAACTGCACAATACAAAGTGTTCTCCAGCGACTTCAATTTCATTATTTACATCCAACTGTTGGCTTAGTTAGTGTCTGATCCAAAGCCATGGGAGATGTTCTAAATGATTTAGAGCACCTTTTTTTCACTCAAATTCTGGATGTAAATACATAATATAGTTGATGTTCCTATCAGTGTGCCATGTAACCTCTAGCTCGATTATTTTGTTGCATGTATATTTGCCTTGGTTCTCTGCAGTCTATGTATAACTTGTCAAACCTCAACTATAGTACTACAGTACATTTTAATATTTGCATGGAGTATACATTCTAGTAAATAATTATGCAAAAAAATCTAGTAAATATATTATCGTAACTACACTTGGGGCAGAAAGGCATAGATTCTAGTAAATTATTATATAAAAATCTAGTAAAGATTACTGTAAAAATCTAGTAAAAGTTACTGTAAAAATCTAGTAAAGATTACTGTAACTAGTACGGATAGAAAGGCATAGATTCTAGTAAACAATTTGCAAGTAGTAAATAGATTACTGTAAAAGAGGTAGCATAGATTCTAGTAAACCATTTAAAAATAATTATCATAAAACGTAATTGGCGGATCTACAATATGCCATTTACTAAGGGCAGGCCAGTGAAAGAAACTAGCAGTTTTATAACATAGAATACCGCATCAAAAAAGTACTACTTTTCAATCCATGGTTTCTATGAGTAATAATTATTTTCTCTTTCTCTCTCCCAACTCTATCTTCTTCCTCCAATAGGAGTGCGGCACGAGCCCCCTAGAAACTGGTGGTTTCTCCCCAACGGCGATTTCATGGTTTCTTGGTGCATTGGGTCAAGAGAAGACCTGATTTCTTCATGAGAAAACCATTTCTATGATTTTTGCTCTCTTTCTTCATTAATTACGTTGCCATGTCAGCGTTTTACCTACGTGATAAGTCATTTAATGATGATAGAAACCATCAACAATACACCATTAAAACCGCAATAATCACGCAACCAGAAAATTGCCTGGCTACAGAATCAGCGATAGTAAATGATAGATATTAATGTGCAGTATTTAATGCTGATGTGCTTGCAGGCATGCAGCTCCATCCGCCAGCTCAAAGGCCTTGTTTAGTTTTCAATTTTTTTTTTTTGCCTTCTACAGTAAAAGAGCATATTTGACATATGCATGGAGTACTAAATGTAGACGAAAAAAAAACTAATTATACAGTTCTCGGCAAAATCGCGAGACGAATCTTTTAAGTCTAATTAGTCCATGAAAAGCCTTAAGTGCTACAGTAACCCATATGTGCTAATGACAGTTTAATTAGTATCATTAGATTCGTCTCGCAGTTTTCTGATGACTTCTGTAATTTATTTTTTTATTAGTATCCAAAAATCCCCTCCCGACATCCTTCCGACATATCCAATATGACACACAAAAATTTTCAACTAACCAATTAAACACACCCTAAAACCTGAAGTCCGCCTGGGTGCATGGACCGGCCGGGCTACAGAGAATACTCTCTATATATATACTGCTATTTAGATTCTAGCGCTCTAAATAATATTAACGGCGCCTGGTGCCTTTCCGTCCAATTCAGACGGAGTCCACGAAATCCCGGCAACCATAAAAGATCCGAATGAAGTAGTAACATCCTCCTGTAGCCGTAATAATGGTGCCACCGTGAGATTTTCAAGAATCCGATTTTCCAGCATCTCCACTATAATTGAAAACTCGTCTCTGTCAAAATCAAATGGTTCATAATAGATCTACGTCAAATCCAAAGGCCCAAAAACGATGTTTGATGGAGGCTTCTCACACCCCCTCACCTCCGCACTCTCCCCGCCCGCATCCTCGTAGCTCTCGGCAATTAGGATCCAATCACCGATCATTCAACCATCAAAAAAGAAAGTCCGGGAAAAAAGGCATGACAACCTCCGCACCGCAGCATCCTCCTGTTGACGCTAGACTCCGGACAACTCTCGCCACAATCGCCGACCTGTTGATGGTCGCCGCCTCCTGCTGACTCACTTGGCCGCCGCCGCCGACGGACTGCACTGCGACTACTGCTTCGATCCCTGGACGCCGTGCTAGGGCCGTGTACGCGCGTACGTGGCACTGGCATCCTGCAAACGGCGGCGACCGGACGGCACAGCTCCGTCAGACCCGCAAACGATGGCGGACGACGACGGCGTACGCGGCGACCAGGACACAGAACCAGTGCCGCGAACGCCGCGGCGAGACCTGCCGAGCTTGGCATTCAGATTAGGCGTCAGCAAGAGGCTGCAGTCCGTTCGCGAGGGCACTTCTCCAGTCGACGAGGTCACGGTGCCCACGACGAACGCCACTCACATCCCGGCGACCATCGAAGACACCTACATACGGCGAGGACAGCAGCACCGAGGAGCAGCTCGTCACGCCGTGGACCGTCTCCGTCGCCAGGTGAGCATGCGTGTGTGCGTACTGGTGCCAGCCAGGTGAACATGCGTGTGTGCGTGCATGGACTGGTGCATGGCACTGTGCTGCTAAAGTTTACTGGCTTCCTTGCGATACTATCAGAAATCTTGCTGTCACCTATCACATTTGTTGATGGATTGGTCACAAATAATTTGAGAACAATTGATTTCTGGTTTTCTGAGATTTTGTGCTGACATTGACTATCCATTTGTAATAGGTACTATAAATAAAAATCAAAGGTCCTGCGTCATCACAGACTGCTTGTGATACATTAACTAAATGTCTACATCGAGAGATACACACGATCCACTAAGCGACATCACCAACATCACAGGTATGATTTTACATTGTATTAATTTGGTATTAATTTGGTACCATAAATCTTAATGCTCTTTTCTAGACATTCGATCAGAGTTTAAAAAATTTGACTTACAATAACTCTATAAATTGATTTTTACAGAGACCGATGGAGTAATATATAACTTTGGGTTGGCTAATTGATTTCCTGTGCTGTGACCATATAGATGAGGCCCGGCGGACTAGGGAACAAAGGAACTTGCAGCAACGAATTCGGCGAGCTGAAATGACCGACGAACAAAGGGAGGAGATGAGGAGGAAACAACGTGAGTACCAACATCACTACCGAGAACGGAAGAAGGCTGAGTCCCAAAACAATAGCGCTTCTTGTGTTTTGATTGCACCCGGTATAATTTTTCTTTGCTTAGTTTATTATTACTCAGGCTCTTAATATACTCAAACCAACGTTATGAGATGGACCAAAAAAATGCAGGTACTAATCATTCTCAGATAGACCAAAACTCGCCAATTATACTGGACAAGGAAAATATCCAACCAACCGCACATGGGAATCATAGCCATGGTGGCATTGGCACCTCAACTCCAATAGGCACTGCTCTATCAGTGGCTAGCGGTAAAGATTGGATACGTGTTTATTATGTGAAAGAGTCTCATTATTTAATTTTTGTAATCTCACAAACATGACCCTGCAGATATTAGTAACCATACGATGGGCGAAAGGAACGCGCAACAACGAAAGAGAAGAGCAGAGATGACCGATGAGCAGAGAGAAGAGAATAAAAGGAGACAACGTGAGTACCAACGTCAATATCGAGCACGGCAGAAGGCTCAATTGCAAAATAACAGCACACCAACTACTATCAACCAAATAGTGCCATCGTCCTCGCTGGCAGGTTAGTAATATCCGAGACCATAAGGATTTCATCCACCACTTGATATATCATGAACCTTTGTTTATATTCATATCTCAAGGTGCGAATTTGAGCGCTGGATTAGCGACAATAATGGGAAACCAGCGAGTTAGCGAGCCTATGGATTGGTTACACAGAAATGATAATTATGTTCCAGTAGCGTGAGCCCCACCTACTTCCGGAGGCAGGCAGTCTAGTCATCACCCACAACATTTTTTGCTATTATATATTTTATTTCCTACTTTGCTTATATTACTTAATATTAAAATAAAAATATTAAATATCTACTATGCAGAAAGACAAATACCTGAGCTACACAACAACCATGTACATGTCCAATCCAATGAAGAAGAATTCGACCGTGAACTATTTGAACCAGCGCATGATGGTTGGGACAGTGATGAAGATGCCATGGACGGTGGCCATGGATTGCACAAAGAAAACTTATACGATGATGATGGGGTCATTCACCGACATGCGCAAGGTACTACGACAACATCTATCCCTACTGGTTATAAATGCAGCTTCATTTTACCAAATATTTATATATTAAGTGAAAGTAATTACTACAATGTCCACACAGGTCATGATTATGAGTCATATCGCGTGCCTCCAGAGGGTCCAGCTGCAAACAGTGTGACACATGACGATCCATATGACTACATCTACCAGAACCTGCCAGAACGACATAAATTGAGAAAGGTCCCTGACTGCAGTTACTGTGGTGCGATGAGGTTTCAGGGTGAGACACTCGGGTTTTGTTGTAGAAAAGGAAAAGTACAGATACATATACCAGATGTTCCTGCAGAGCTCAAAAGGTTGTTCACAAGTCAAGTGCACGATGATGCAAAATATTTCAGGAAACATATACGTTATATCAACTCACATTTCACCTTTGCAAGTCTAGGGGTTACCACTGACGACAGATATAAAAGTCCAGCACGGACCGGTGTTTATACATTTCAAGTGCATGGTATGTTGTACCACCGTCTTGACCACTTGGCGCCAAGTGGCCGCGGTGCTTGGCATTTGCAGCTCTACTTTTATGATACAGAAGATGAGGCCTTATCACATAGAGTCAAAAGGTCCCCTGATCTTGATATCAACATCATTCGGACTATCCTAGCAATCTTGCAAGATAACCCATATGTTCATACTTTTAGGAGAAATGGGGATTTTCCAAACTTGGATGAGTACAAGATTGAACTCAATACAAATGTCACGCCTGACCAAAGAAGGTACAATGCCCCAACGGCATCCCAAGTTGCGGCTATTTGGATGGATGGGAACGATCCACAGAGATGTTTTGATAGAAGTGTGGTTGTATATGGAAAGACAGATCGTCGTCCGCAGTATATCCGATCATGGCATGGTTGTTATGACGCCTTAGCTTATCCTGTATATAACCCACGAGGGGAAACAAGATGGAACAAATTTATGCCGTACAGTGAGGATCCATTCACTCCACCATCTACAACCGCGACTTCTACTAATAGTGCTAATGGTAGAGCTGAAGGGACTACTGGTGGTAATCATGGTATTATTTGCTATAATATTTTTTTGCTATTATACTGGTACTACTGATTCGATACTATAATACTAATTATAACATTATCTAATGTTTTGTGTATCTTGCAGCTGATAATAACAACGAAAATCATGTGGAAGAAGGCGACAATGATGTGCAAGAAGGTGACGTGCTAGCTGGAGTTGCAGATGCAGCACAATCCGCAAAATATGTAACTGCACGAGAATACTACTGCTTCAAGTTGCAAGTTAGACGGGGACTTTTCAACATTTTATTATTCGGAGGATGTCTTTTCCAGCAGTGGGCTGTGGATATGTATATAAAGATTGAGTCTATGAGGCTAGATTGGTACTCTAATCCTGAGCACCAAAAACTAATACGGGCGGAGCTATACCAGGTAACCACTCATATTATATTGTTTATTTATATAATTGTTTTTCATGAACTTTGCAACCTTGTTACTGCCTTTCGCTAAAAGTAAGTGCTTAAATGTATTTTAGGGACTTGTTGATGTTATCTCTGCTGGAGAGACACAAGGTTCTAAGGTTGGCAAGAGAATTGTGCTGCCAAGATCATTCCCAGGATGCGATCGAGACATGCAGCAAAGATTCCTTAATGCTATGGCTATTGTGCAGCGTTTTGGAAAGCCTGATTACTTCATCACCATGACATGCAATCCCTACTGGGAAGAGATAACAAGCAATCTCGAACCGGGGCAGGACCCACAAGATAGGGCAGAACTGGTTGCAAGAGTGTACAGGGCAAAGTTGCGTGATCTGAAGGATCTTCTAATCAAGAGGAAGTATTTTGGTGAAGTTGCAGCATACGCTCATGTTACCGAGTTCCAGAAAAGGGGTCTGCCACATGAGCATTTATTGCTGATCATGAAATCAGGGAGTAAGTTGACAACCCCAGATGCATATGATCGAGTTATTTCGGCAGAGATACCAGACAAGGACAAATACCCAGAGTTGCATGATCTGGTTATCATGCCATATGCTTCATGGCCCATGTGGCGTCCTAAACAAACACTGTGCATGCATGGTAAATGGAGAGTGTCGCTTTCAATACCCTAGACAGTTCTGTTTGGCGACCCAACAAGGAAAGGACTCCTATCCAACCTATCGGAGAAGGGATAACGGACGACGAGTCAGGATCAGGAGAGCAGAGTTAGATAACAGGTGGGTGGTGCCATACAACGCTGGTCTACTCTTTAGATACAACTGTCACATAAATGTTGAAGCCGCAAGCATTAAAACAGTGAAGTATCTATTTAAGTACGTATATAAAGGTCATGACCAAGCATCATTCTCGGTAAATGCAGACCAAAATGATAGGGATGATGGTGTCATCAATGAGATACAACAGTATAGGAATGCTAGGTACATTTCTCCACCGGAAGCTGTGTACAGGATCTTCGGATTCCCAATGTTTGGAATTTATCCGTCAGTATTGCAGCTCCAGCTACATTTGCCTAATATGCAGTCTGTGACATACAATGATGACGAAAACCTGGAGGATGTTGTGAGTCGCCCGGCTTCTAATAGGACAACACTGACGGAGTATTTTAGTAAAAACCGTGAAGAAAGGGCAGCAAGGAAAATATTATATAGAGAATTTCCAGAACACTACCGATGGATCGCAGGGAAAAAAGTGTGGCAAGGAAGAAAACAAGCGTCAGCACAGATAGGGCGGATTGTCTATGCTAACCCTGCTGAAGGGGAGAGATACTTCCTAAGAGTACTACTAAATCATGTGAGAGGTGCAACATCATTTGAGGATCTAAGAACAGTGGCTGGTGTAACATACTCTACTTTTAGGGAGGCATGTGAGAAAAGAGGGCTTATTGAGACAGATAGATCAATTGACGACTGCTTGACTGAGGCCACCACTTTCCAGATGCCGTGTGCCTTGCGGAGGTTGTTTGCTACAATGCTTGTGTTCGGCGAGGCCACTAACATACGTGAACTATGGGACAAGCATAAGGATGCGTTAGGTAAAGACTTTAGCCGGGACAATAGCAACACGTCGACAGTGGAGCAAATGGTGCTCAGGGACATACGGGATATGCTTCACTCGATGGGCAAAGATATCAGAGAATATTGTCTGCCACCTATTTGCGATATGGGTCCAACCTCCATTGACATGATGAAAGAGGTTAGAGAGGAGCAGAATGTCCCTGTTGACCAAGAACACCTAGATATTTTTGATTATCTTAACAAGGAGCAGAGAGAAGGGTTTGATGAAATCATTCAGCATGTCTTTGCCAAAAAGAGCCAAGTTTTTTTTGTTGATGGTCCGGGAGGCACAGGAAAGACATTCCTATACAAGGCGCTCCTGGCTAAAGTTCGTTCCAAAGGATTAATAGCCATCGCAACAGCCACCTCTGGTATAGCAGCATCAATATTGCCCGGAGGACGCACTGCACACTCCAGGTTTAAAATTCCAATTAAAATTGGGAACACCATGTGCAGCTTTACAAAGCAAAGTGGCACTGCAGAGTTGCTTCGTAGGGCGTCTTTGATTATTTGGGATGAAGTTGCCATGACCAAACGTCAGTGTGTTGAGACACTAGATAGGTCCCTACAGGATATCATGGAACATGCTTTGCCATTTGGAGGAAAGGTCATGGTATTTGGTGGAGACTTCACACAGGTCCTTCCTGTGGTGCCACGTGGGACAAGAGCACAGATAACTGATGCTACCTTGCAAAGATCCTATTTGTGGGATAAAATAAGAAAGATACGATTGTCACAAAACATGAGAGCACAGTCAGACCCTTGGTTTTCTGAGTACCTGCTACGTATTGGAAACGGAACCGAGGAAACGATTGAAGATGATTATGTTCGACTTCCTGATGACATTGTGATTGGATATACTGACATGGATGTGGCAGTCAATACACTCATTTCCTCGGTGTTCCCATCACTTGGAGAGCATGCGACATCAGCCACCTATATGAGCGGACGGGCCATTCTATCGACAAAAAATGAGCATGTTGATAGGCTGAAAGCAATGATGATTGAAAGGTTTCCAGGTGAGGAAAAAGTTTACCACAGCTTTGACACTGTTGTTGATGATCCTTCGAATCACTTCCCTATTGATTTTTTGAACTCAATAACTCCTAATGGCCTCCCCCCGCATGAGCTGAAGCTAAAAATCAACTGTCCTGTGATTCTTCTCCGCAATCTTGAACCTAACAATGGGTTGTGCAATGGAACCAGGCTTATGGTCAGAGCATTGCAAGACAATGCAATTGATGCTGAGATCGTTGGTGGTCAGCATGTGCGGAAAAGAGTTTTCATACCAAGGCTATCATTGTCTCCCTCAGATGATATTTCTCTTCCTTTCAAGTTCAAGAGAAAACAATTCCCAGTGAGGTTAAGTTTTGCCATGACAATAAATAAATCGCAGGGACAGACCATCCCAAATGTTGGAATCTACCTTCCAGAGCCCGTGTTCTCGCATGGACAACTTTATGTTGGTTTATCAAGGGGGATGTCAAGATCAACAACAAGAATTCTAGCAAAACCAAAAGAGGAATTAGATCCTACAGGGAAGAGCACCAAGAATATAGTTTACAAAGATGTCCTAAATTGGTGAATGACGGTGCGTATACTCAGACCATTTTATAAGTCCTCGTAAGAATAAATATCGCTGGTGTCTGCTTGATACTTTTATTTTTTAGCATCAGAGCCCTACTTATCTCTTATACAATAATGATTTCCAAACTTTCAGGTTCATTTGACTCTGAAGAAACGGAAGAGGAAGAGGACAGTTCCTGTACCAGGTCTGACAACAAGCAGGAAACTTGCAATCTTAATTTTCTCATAGATGGCTATAGTATGCGCTGCTAAGCTTATTTGGGTGGGGTCAATTAATGCAGTATATAGCTCAGAGGTTCATATGATAATTTATTATCAGTATAACTTGTTTCAAATGGTAGACTGCAAGTTTTTTTGCCCTCGAATAAGACAGATTCAACCATCCAATAATTGACCTCTTCCTCTTCCATCAAATGAATTATTTGAATATATATAAACAATATTATGCCCTGTTTGGTTCCAGTTTCAGTTAACACAATATGTTCAGTTTCAGTTAACATGACATTGTGCCCTGTTTGGTTCCGATTCAGTTATTAGTTTTGTGAGTACCAACTTTCTGCAGAATTTTATAGCGAAAGCCGCAAGTTCTTCTGTATGGTGCATGGTGACAGTATATATATTCCATCTATCTCTTATATGATGTTTGGGTTCAAAATTTCAGCTTCTTCTGGCTGCTCTGGGACCGTCTGTGAGGAAACGCAAGGAATGTCTGGTTCCTGTAGCATGTCTGACAACAGCCGGAAAGGCAGGAGTGGAGGCTGATGACCCACGAGGAGAGAATTTTTGAAGTCAGGCATATCTATACATGGTGCCAGGGACATTCATACTTCTTACAGTTTTAATCCTAGCCTTCTTACAATTATCTACCAAATCAGTAAGTTAACTTATTATATATTATCTATATCATTCGCAGAGGTCAGATTCACTGAGGACGGAATTTTTAGTTGACATTTTGAAGAGCAGCGCAAATGAATGTACATATGACATCCCGGGAGGAACTGCAAGATCTACTTAAACTCATAAATTAGTAGGATAGATATGTCAGACATGACTTTATTATGCCTTGTTATGCATGCGTGTTTTCTAGATAAATACATCGTTTGTACCATTGCGTGACTTAAACTATCAAAAAAATTTATTGTTTGGTTATTTTCATGTGATTCCCCTTAGCGTTAATAAACTACTAGTCTCATTAAATGTTAGTCACTCTCTCACTATACTAGTCTCATTAAATGTCTCTCTCTCCTCTTGTCTTATTAATTCTCTCTCACCTATTAATATCTCAAATGCAGGAGAGCGGCCTCCCCAGCACGTCGCCATCCACGGCGCTCTAAATATTATTTAGAGCGACCTCCATCATGTTCCTTTCTGCAAGAGGGTTGATGAACTCCAAACATCCCAAGCTAGCAATAGCTAGCTGTATATATTGGATAATAAGTGGTGCCTCCTCCCAAGTCTTCTTGTTGACAAAACCACGAAAAGTCAATTCTTTTGCCGTCTAGCTTATTTATTAGCCTCCATGTCGTTCCTGCTGACCCCGCTACGACGTGCCCCAAAAACATTCCTTTTCACACGCTCTCGTAGTCCCCGCGCAGCAGCTATAAATAGACGTGCAACGCAGCAGCTCCCCTTCATCGCAACATTCCAAGCTTTCCTCTCCTATTCATCTCTCGGTGGTGGCGCGCACTAAGCTAGGCAGGTGCAGGGATGTCCGCTCCCTCGGCAAACTGGTGTGGCTGCTCGGTTCCGTGTCGTGCCAACAAGCGGGCTACGGCTTGGCACGGAGTAGCGCCTCGACATCGACGCGGACGAGCCCGCCCCCCCACCTGCTGCCACCCCTCCCCACCGGGCGCACATCAGATACTGAGAGCGGTCCTCCCAAATAGCACTGTCGCCGGTCCACGGCGCGCTAAACAAATATTATTTAGAGCGTAGGGCTCTAAATAGAGCTATATATATCGCACCGACAACTAACAACCTAAAAATTCCCAACTGCAAGAGGGTTGATGAACTCCAAACATCCCTGAGTGCAAGCAGCTGCAATAGCTAGCTGTATATATTGGATAATGAATATTAGCTGTATATATTAAAAAGATCTTGGTTGAGGTTTCAAAATAATCTCAGCAAGTCTTCTTGTTGACCAAAACCACGAAAAGTCAATTCCTATCTCGCAGAGAACCAGTGCCGTCTAGCTTATTTATTAGCTGTGTGCTCTCCATGTCGTTCCTGCTGAGTGTTCACCGCTACGACGTGCGCTCCAAAAACATTCCGATTTCCGAACACGCTCTCCAGTAGTCCCCGCGCAGCAGCTATAAATAGACGTGCAACGCAGCAGCTCCCCTTCATCGCAACATTCCAAGCTTTCTCTCTCCCATTCATCTCTCGAGCTGATTTTATCACACACTCGAGCGCGGAACACTAAGCTAGGCAGGTGCAGGGATGTCCGCTAAGCTCGCCGTTCTCGGCACCTTAGTGCTCGCGCTGCTCGGTTCCGTGTCGTGCCAACAAGCGGGCTACGGCTATGGCGGCGGCAATCCTACTCCTTCTCCTACCTCGACGTCGACGCCACCTGCTTATCCTAAAAATTCCAAGTTCAAATCATAATGTTGAATTTCACTCTTAATAGAAATCCTATTCGTCATTGTGAATGTTTAGTGTCTCTTTGGGAGATGTACCGGTTCGGCAGCGACGAATGTAAAAATACTTCCAAACGTCCGACGAGCCATATGTGGATAGAGGAAAAAGAATGAAGGGAAAAACAAGAAATTTGCCTACCTATTCATCTCCAGCCCCGCCGCCACCTGCTGCAAATCCTCCGACGCCGAGAGCCATGACACCTGCAAAGTATAGTACCGCCCACCACCTATCCTCCTCCTCTACCACACCTGCTAGCCCACCACCACCTGCCGCTGGGTCTGGACTGAGCGTCGGATACTACAACGACAAGTGCCCCGGCGCGGAAGCCATCGTGCGGGACGCCGTGCGCGCCGCCGACGCCGGCATCAAAGCCGGCCTCGTCCGTTTGTTCTTCCACGACTGCTTCGTCCAGGGCTGCGACGCCTCCGTTCTGCTGAAGCCCGACAACGACACCAACCCGCAGCCGGAGATGCTCGGCATCCCCAACCTGAGCCTGCGCGGCTTCGAGGTCATCGACGCGGCCAAGGCAGCGCTGGAGGCGGAATGCCCGGGCGTCGTGTCCTGCGCCGACATCGTCGCCTTCGCCGGCCGCGACGCCAGCGTCTTCCTCAGCGGCAGCGCCATCAACTTCACCATGCCCGCGGGGCGATACGACGGCAAGGTGTCGCTCGCCAGCGAGACCCTCCCCAACCTTCCCCCGCCGTTCGCCGACGTCGCGCGCCTCAAGGCCATGTTCGCCGCCAAGGGGCTCGACACCGTCGACATGGTCGCGCTCTCCGGCGCGCACAGCATCGGCCGCTCCCACTGCTCGTCCTTCAGCAGGGACCGCCTCCCGCCCAGCAACACCTCCGACATGAACCCGGCGTTCGCCACACAGCTCAAGGCGAACTGCACGTCGCCAACCGGCGCCGATAACACGGTGGCGCAGGACTACAAGACCCCTAACCAGCTGGACAACCAGTACTACTGGAACGTCATCAACCACAAGGTGCTCTTCGCGTCGGACGCCGCACTCCTCAAGTCAGGCGACACGGCAGGGCTGGTGTATGCAGCCGCCTTGTTTCAGCAGGAGTGGGAGGACAGGTTTGGAAAAGCCATGGTGAAGATGGGTGGCGTCGAGGTGAAGACCGCCGCCAATGGAGAGATCAGAAAGATGTGCGGCTACGTTAACAAGCCCTACTCCGGTTGACGATCGACGATGGTCAACTGAGCATCCTCATATTATGCTCCTGTTTCTTGCTCTATTTATTTCAATTCTTTTATTGGTTTTCAATCCATTTTTGTTTCTTGATTATTTTGTTGCAAATTTGATTGTACTACAATTTGAAATTTCAGCATGCATGTACTCAAACAAAGCACTGTTCATAGTACGCGCAATTTATCTTGTCGGTTGTGCACTTGTGCCACCCCACGTCTTCTGAACTATTCTCAAGCTAGTACTTTTTCCGTTTTAAATTATAAGATATTTTGATTATTTAGATACATCATGTATCATTTTTACTATATATCTAAATATAATTTATTTCTAAGCATATAAATTATATATCAGAAAAATCAAAACATCATATGATTTAGAATAGAGGGAGTAATTTGGAACATAGTTATGAGCTCTACTATTCACTTGTACCACCATGACGGGATGCATGGTATGACCAACTCACGAAGACTTAGACCGGGCTCAGGCCACAAGGGCATAAAGAAGACACATCTATATATTGGTGCTTGCCTTTTATTATATAGCCTATCATAAAAATGGATATTCATGGAAATGTGATATAAGTCGATCTTTTCATCAAATGTGTAGGCACTTATTATCTTAATTGTATTTTGATGAACGTTCACTCCTTTTCAAACGAGCAATCACTTTTTCACCACGCTTGCTCTCCACCCCGCGGCGTGCGCAGTCCGACCCGTGTCCTCTATTTTCCGTGCAGTCCAACCTGCGTCCTCCGTTTTCCACGCACACTCTGCACTGGTTATGTCGAGAAGCAGGTACGTCCTCGTTTTTTTATTTTTTATTCTTTTTTATTTCTACTTTTTTCCTATGCCTTTTTATTTTTTTATGTATTAACCTATCTATTTTACATGATCATATATGATTCATATACTATTTGTACATGCATAATAAAGTTGTGCACCATGTGTTTTCATATTTCTGCTAATATGTTATTATATTAATTTATACATCTAAATTCTTGAATATAACTTATCCATCCAACTTTATATCTAAGTCATTCATCAAGCTATATATCCAAGTTATACAAACAAGTTATTATAATATAAGTTATCAATGTTGACTTGATATAAGTTATACAAACAAGTTATTATAATATAAGTTATCAATGCTGAGTTGTACATATATAAGTTTGTTCATCTAACTAATAAATCTAACTTTTTACATGCATGCCAACTAATTTTGTCATGTAGTAAGTTATATGTATAAGCTATATGTATAACTTGTCACGTAGTAAGTTATACGTTTAATTTATGTGTACATCAAACGGAAACTGAGTGTGTGCGTGGAGAGTGAAAGAGAAACACGTACCAGGTCAGCCAAAGAAGGAATATGTGGGAACTATTTTTTTCCCTAAAAAGGAAACTTGTGGGATGTGTCAGATCGTTCGCCCGGTTCCAATGAGGTGAGCGTTCGTGTTTTAGTGGTCCTGCATTTATTACATGTGACTTTTGACAAATACTAAACTCGACATTCTTGTTCTCAAATGCAATGACAACTATGCAAGCCAATGATCGACCTGCGAATAATAGCATAGTATTGCCGAGACCATGCTTGTGCCAAGAAAATACTCGTGGTTCCATGTCGGCGCGACCAGCGTGCCTAGGATTTAAGCCCCAAGCGGCATGAAACATGAGAAAGCTATGCTATCGGCACCGGCGGAGCCACGTTATGGCCATAGAGGGCTCCGCCCCCCCTGCCACGCAAAAAAGAAATGAAGATCTATGCTGCCGTGCAGCGTATCTGTGTTGTTGTGCAAGTCTGGATGGCTAGGCTAGCTAATTCAGCCCATAAGGCATAGGCGATGGGCCACTGGCCACATGCAAGCCAGCCCATTATGCACGCAGGAGCCACATGACTGGTGGCACCTGGGACCTGGCATTGCTCAACATGCAAAGCAAAGGGGAAGAAAATAATCCATATCCACCTAGTGGCCAAGACGGTCGGTGGAGGCTCACAGACGACGATAAGGCGATGAGCCGAAGCCAGAGGCCGGAGCCGTCGATGCCTCGCGGCGGCTTCCCAAGTTGACTCACCGACTCATCATCACCCCCGACCGGTGGGCGGCGGCGCCCCCACGCCCACGCTCATTCGGCTCTATTTCATAGGCCATGTAGTTTAGAACCAAAACTTATTTCTATGGAACTTCCCTATATATCGTCTCGAATTTGACAAATGCCCCCCCTATATTAGGCTTCACGCTCCGCCACTGGCTATCGGACACGACATTACCCAAGTCCCACTTCTAATTGATGAGAGGTGCCATGCTGAGACTCGTCGGACTCATGAACTCAGTCCCACCAATGATTTAGAGACATGTTGTTTAGCTAAATTTTCACATAAAGATTTTGACAAACCTATTTTTGATTGGTGACAACCCACGTGTATCAGCTAGAAGGAGCCAAGGAGGAAAACGGTCTTCATAAAAAAAAAAAAAGGAGGAAAACAGTCAGGGACAAGCTAGGCCAGTGCTGAGCTTGAAGGAGATGTATGTGTATGCGCGAATTAGAGGAAAGGCACTAAAGGACCCGGGTGTTTTAGCAATTAGGAAGTCATTTACCTTTTTATTTATTTCGATCAAAACCATGGTTGAAATCTTTATAAAATAGAAAAGGTCTATATCACTCCAAAGGTTTGCATGGTCGTCTACTTAACATCCACCTATAAATCAAGTATTATGCATATTAAACTTTGTAAGACCAGATAAAGAACCACTTGAGGTGTTATTGGCAAACGATTTTGCTTAGCTGGCGCTCCATGCCGGCTAGCTTTGGCACCATAGCGCTCAGGCTCAGGCCCACACTAGTTGGTACGCCGAGTTGGAGAACACGTCGTAGAGCGCAACAAGCACCACCTTCAGAGCTGCGTAGCCTGTAAGCAACTTCCATAATATCGATGTGTGTCCCGCTTGTCCTTGACCCAACCGATCACCAAGTACTCATGTGCCCATCTTGATTTGGTATGACCGTTGTCTTGACTCTGGCAATCAACACAATCTTCATCCCTTTCCCACATGTACTTCTCCTTGTCATTTCCAAATACACATGTACTTTTGCTTGTCATTTCCAAATACTAGACGTCCACAGTATGTCTTCCGGCCTTCAGTCCCTTGGTCCAAGCCTTTATGTTTGTTCTTCACTGCCTATGGCCCATTAGCCCAAACCCCTCGTTTGACCTACAGCTAGAGAATGAAGCATCATTAGAGGAGAATGTAGACAAAGACAAGTTAGGACATTCTCAATGCAGACTTCACCATAGTTTCTAGGTCTATTTATTACCCCTATATTTATTGATTTTTGTTGATGTGTGGCACCGTATTTATTAAAGAAAGAGAGGGAAAATACAAAAAACCGAGTCTAAGATAGACTCGACGTCTTCCCGCGCAGCGAGGCGCCGTGGATGTTGGAACTGGTGGTGACCACCGAGTTCTCGATCTTGGAGTTGACTTGCAACTGGCCTGACTCGTTACCACGAGCCTGCGCTCCCACGTGTCCCAGGTCCACAGTGGAAACCATCCAATACAGCGATGGGGGAGGAGCGTTCGGTTTCCATCCACGAATGCGGATCCTGTGCGCACCGCTGGTGAAGCACCGCTCCTGCGGCCGCCGCCGTCATGGAACTCGCGCGGCCGGTGGGAGCTCGCGCAGCCACCGCCGTCACGGAGCCTCACGCAGCCACCGGCGGGATCTGGCCCGCCGCCGTCGCGGAGCCTCGGGCGGCTGCCTCGCACACGCGGCCTCCGCGGAGCCAGCTCGCTCGCGCGGCCACCGACGAGATCTCGAGCGCCACCGCCATGGAGTCTCGCGCGGCCGCCGCCCCGGAGCTGCCTCGCTTGCGCGGACACGCCTCGTCAAGGAGCTCGCGCCTCGTCGCGTCCGACCTCATGTACGTGGCCGCTGCGCCACCGCCCGCAGAAGTCACGCGTGGCCGCGCCGCCGCCCACGGAGCTCGCGTCCACGCCGTCGTCCGCGAAGCTCGCGTCCGAACCTGTGCAGGTCGCCGCGTCCGGCTCCACGGGAGACGTAGAGGTCCGTGAGATTTGGAGGCTGACACACAGAGGATCCCTTACGGGAGAGAGGGATGATTGGTTGATTTTCGTTAGGACTCTACGCAGATGAAGTTGCAATGGGAAGAGCAGTTTCTTGCTACAATAAAGGCTATAGAAACTACAGATATTTTATACATTGTGAGTGCTCTTAGAAAACTGAAAATGCGCAAATCAATGAATGGTTATTTATTCTTCACTCATCGTGAAGATTTTCTTGTGAACTAGTACAAAAGGTACGATATTATCGCAATCAAAATTACAGCATAAAAACAGGCATACAGGCATACTGCCAGAGAACGAAGCAGCATTAGAAGAGAATGTACTTTAAAGACTAAAGACTATGAAACTGAAAGTCCGGCAAGCAAAGAATGCTTTATTCTCCACTCATCTGAGGCGTCAGACGGTCAGAGTTTGATCTAAAGTAGAGGGACAAGCCCAAGCCCGACGGGCCATCTGATCGATCACGGCCTGCCGTTGACTTTGCGGCAGTTGGTCCTGATCTCCCCGTTGGCGGCGGTCTTGACCTCGACGCCGCCCATTTTCACCATGGCCTTGGCAAACTTGCTCTGCCACAGATAGGGGACTAAGTCCGCGTAGACGCGCACCAGGCTGTTCGATGAGAAGTTTGTGGTGAGGGCAGCGTCCGACGTGAAGAGCACCTTGTGGGCCACCACGTTCTTGTAGTACTGGTTGTCCAGGACGTTGGGGGTCACGGCGTCCTGCATCACCGTGTTGTCGGTGCCATTGGCTGACGCGCAGCTAGCCTGCAGCGTGGCGGCGAACGCCGGGTCGATGTCGGAGGTGTTGCTGGGCGGGAGGCGGTCCCTGGTGAAGGACGAGCAGTGGGAGCGGCCGATGCTGTGCGCGCCGGAGAGCGTGACCATGTCGAAGACGTCGAGCCCCTTGGCGGCGAACATCTTGACGAGCAGGTCGAAGCCGCCGAACGGCGGGGGCAGGTTGAGGAGGGTCTCGTTGGCAAGGGAGACGTTGCCGTCGTAGCGGCCCGCGGGCATCACGAAGCTGATGCTGCCGCCACTGAGGAAGTAGGACGCGTCGCGGGCGGCGAACGCGACAATGTCCGCACACGAGACCTTGCCGGGGCACGCCGCCTCGAGCTCTGCCTTGGCCGCGTCGATCACCTCGTAGCCGCGCAGGCTGGGGAAGTTGGGCGGGCCGAACTTCTCCGGGGTCAGGCTGGTGTCGTTGCTGAACGTGTCGATGAGCACGGAGGCGTCGCATCCCTGCAGAAAACCATACATCACATCACATGTCCATCCTCCATCGCAATGTCATTACTCATTATTGTCGCATCGCATCGCATGCATGCATGCATAATACGTAGGGCATGGCTAGCTTTTGATCAATGGAGAAATGTTAGTCTTACACGGACGAAGCAGTCGTGGAAGAAGAGACGGACAAGCCCGGCCTGCATGCCAGCATCAGTGGCATCGACGTGCTTCTTGACGACGGCCTCCACGTCCACGTAAGCGCCGCACTTGTTCTTGTAGTATCCGACCACGAGTTGCGTCCCTGGGCTGGGTGGTGGGGGTGCGGGCGTAGGCGCGGGTGGGCTCGGGCTTGGAGGTGGGCTCGTCGGGGCCGGAGGAGGAGGAGGATAAGAAGGGACGGGTGTGGGCACAGGGGCAGGAGTGGGCGGGCTTGGGCTTGGTGGAGGATAAGTGGGTGGGCACGTGGGCACTGGAGCGATAGGAGGAGGTGACGGGGTGGCCGAAGGCGGGTAAACGGGTGGTGGTGGTGGTGGTGGTGGCGGTGTGCTCGGAGCCGGAGATGGTGAGTAGCCTCCGCCCTGGCATGACACGGAGCCGAGCAGGGCGAAGACAGTGAGGACGGCGAGCTTATTAGGGCTCATCATCGTCGCTTAATTCCTCCTGGTCCTGATCTCTTACTGGTAGAGAAGAGATGGAGGGCAAGTAATTAAGCTCGGAGCGAGCGATGGACGACTGAAGAAAAGCTGCCGTCTTGCATGCTTATATATATAGCGGCGCCGGCCGTGGAATGCATGTTATGGGAGCTGGTGGCGCACGTTGCATTGTGAGACGTGCAAGAAGTCAGCCGACAGTAACATGGAGAGTAGGTAGGTGAGTGAGATCCAGTGCTCCACGAAGCTCACACAGCTCGATCGGACATTCGTTGACTTGGAGCTCGTTTCACGTACTTACTGTATTGATTGGTGAATAAGTTAGCGAGGTCCAGCTCCAGCGCCAATTGGCCGGCTAACCGCGTGGACAAAGGCCGCCAGCGGTGCAAGCAAATTGTATGTGCAAATGATGGTATGTTTAATCCTTACGCTCTCCAATGGTACGGTATTTCATTTATCATGATAACATGCTCAACCAACGTGCACGTGGTATAGGGTATCTCACTTGTATGCGTCGTGTTCTTCAGGCCACTTGGTAACTGAACTGAACTGGGGCAGTCGTCGGTGCGAATGCGTACTTCCCTACATGCATGCATTCAGGAATGTCATACCACACTACAGTTCAGTTACTTGAGATGTAGTGGCGGATCTAGAAAAATAAAAGTTAGGAGGGGCTTCTCCTATTATCTTCTACCTCCAGTCCCTTCTTGCAAGCTTCCATGATACCAATTTGTAGCGGTGGTTTAGGAGGGGCTCCATATTTCGAATAGCAGTAGTAGGGGTTCGAGCCTACCTTGCTCTGGTGCTAGATCCATCCCTGTTGAGGCGCTATGAGCACGGACCATGAGTTTGGATCAGATACGAGCCAGGAGAGACGCTAGGCACTTTGGTAAGTAAAAAAAAGAGAGTGGACGGAAGAATCATTTTGCTCTTTTGAGTCTATAAAACCATATGCTTGCTTTCTTAATAAGCAGAGTTTACCTCTGTAAAAAAATATAAATTAGTTTTTAGAGTTGTCCTAAGTGAAACTTTTGTAAGTTTGATCAATTTTACATGAAAGAATATTAACATCTATAACACTAGACGAGTATACTATGAAAATATATTTTATGGTTTATCTAATAATACTAATTTTATGTCAAAAATATTGATGATATATTCTATAAATTGAGCCAAACATATAAAAATTTGATTTAGGATAATTTTAGAAGTTGATTTATTTAGAGACAATGTAGAATATATAGAGAAAGTATATAAATATAGATAGATATAAATAAATATATATTATCATATAGAGCGTACGTAGGATAAGGCGGTAGCTAAGGGCTATGTACAAAAGCTGGCGCTACTACACAATATTCATTCGTGGAAGGCAGCCAGGAGTTAGGTACAACTCCGTAGCTTGTAGCTCACCTTTAGTTTTAACACCCTGTTCGCTTGATCGTATCAGTCCATATTTATTAGGTATGATATAATATTTTTCTCTTATAACAAAACAGCATCAGCCGGCTTATAAGTCACAAAAACGATCAAGCAAACAGGTATAAGTCGAGGTTTTGTCTTCCTCTGCATCACTTACGCAAACGACCATGCATTTGACCGTGACATTACTAAAAGGAATGGTCCAACACTGGGAAGAATTTAGCAGCCAGGCATAGCGGAACTACCGGTAGTTAACTACGTACTCATTGCGAGATGGCATCTGTGATCTGTGGATCAAGCTCGATCCAACTGGTGCTGCTGCTATACATGGAGGTTGGATCCAGATAATCTAATAACTTTAAGAGCTAGCACTGACTGCCATTTAAGTACAAATTATATTTAAGAGTCAATGATTAAAACTATACGGATGACATATTTACATTAAATGCACTATACTGTTTAGAGACAATCGTACTTGAGTTACTTAAAGGGCTCTATGCGCACGGTATCGAACTCAATGCAAGTACAAAGCAGGAGGAAGTTCCATACCAAGACAATTAAAGGATCAGAATGGTGATTAGGCCGACCTTAATTGTAAATGGCTAAAATAGGCGGTATGGTTCGATAGCAGTCGGGCCAGCATGACCCTGTTACTAATCGTGCCATGTCGACCTACCCGTAGGCTATGCCTTGGGCTTAATTATGTAGGGCCCAACATTGTGTTAGCTGGGCTAGGCAGACATGATGGCCCGGTGAGCCCGTCAAGCCTGAGCTTCGCTGCTGCCACATCCGCCGCTTTGGCGGAAGCAGCGTTCGCCGCCGTACTTGGCACACTGGCTAGGCCTACACTATCACCGCATGCTAGCTTGAGCCGCTATCGTTGTAGTGCTAGCCTATCCCTACACGCCTACACCGCCTACCGAGCCTGTGCCTGCGGCGCTGTCGTGCGCTAGCCATGACGCTGCCACAGGAAGGGATTAGTGAGAGGAGGAATCTAAGGTGATGGCCAGGGAGAAGTCCCTAATGGCTGCTCGGAGGAGGAGAGGGCGATGCATCGATGTGGGAGGAGTGGTAAAAGGGGATGTAAAAGGCGGGGAGCTAAGGTTAGAGAAACAGTGACAGAGTTCTAGTATGCTGCAAGTGAGTTGCGTCATGTCAAGGCAGCGGCCCAAGTATATGGCTAGTGTATTAGGGCCCTGTTTAGTTGGCAAAATTTTTTGGTTTTGGGTACTGTAGCACTTTCGTTTGTATTTGATAATTAGTGTCTAATTATGGACTAATTATGTTCGAAAGTTTCGTCTCGTGATTTCTCACCCAACTGTGTAATTTGTTTTTTTTTCATCTACATTTAGTACTACATACATATGCCGCAAGATTCGATGTGATGAATACTGCACAAAATTTTTTAGTTTTAGGTGAAACTAAACAGGACCTTAGTCCAAGTCGTCATGGGCATGATAGCCGGGGGCCAAAAAAGCAGGCCATGGCAGACCCATGGCCCCTAGCCTTATGGCCATCCGTATTTAATAGGGTGTCAGCACCACGACATATGTATTTTTTTGATTATATGACAATATTTTTAATAAGAAAAAAATAAGTTTTATTTAGATAAAACTCTTTTGGCTCTGTTTTCAACTCAGATGAGTTATGAAATTAAATATTTAAGAGAGGCTATGAAACGATTAAATAAAACTATGCATTGAGAGTGGTCTTTGTTCCATCCAAATTTCATTGCATTCTAGTTGAGGTGGTAGTGCTGCAAACAACGTAATGTTATCTTGCACTAAGAATTTTCTTAGATGGGTGAATCAAAGTCAATATAAATATTTGTTCACTACGTAATAACTTTGCCTATCTCAATGTAACTCATGACCTCTTCTTACAACTGTCCCAAAAAATGAAACTAGTGTGCTTAGGAACATCGCTAGAGAAGCTAGGGAGTGAAATCAAAGTTAAGACCGAAGTATAAACAACATTTCAATGCAAGGTGAGGAAGTTTTGTTCATCTATTGAAATTTTGGACAATATGTGGAAGTTATGCTCTAACAACCCAAAAATCCATACACCAAAAATCACAACTACAAATTTTTTATTTAAACCCTATGTGATGTTGAATGACACATGTAGAAGCCAAACCCTAGTTTTGGATTAGATGTGACCCAACTAGGTTAAAATCATAAGCGTAGTTTGGTTTTATGCCACATGTGTAATTAAATTCCTAAATAAATAAATCATGCATGCATCCTTAATCCCACTTGTGATTTGGATTCTTTTGCCTTATGTGATGTTTAACTAACTTACTTAATATTTATGATAAACCCTAAATAATGAATTATTTGTTGGAAGAATAAAACACCCCTATATAAAAACTTCAACTATTTTTGTATAACAAAAATAGCCAATAATCCCTAATATATGGGATGTATTTTCACCACCATTTGAAACACCTTGTGGGACCCACTACATGACTCGAAGCTCAAGTTTAAACTCTAACTAAATTCGAATCGAAGCAAAAGAAATAAAAGAGAAAGGAAAGAAGAGGGAGCAACAGCAGCTCAGGCCTGCTCGGCCTTGCAAGCCAGCCCGGCCGAGCCTGCCTGCCCTCCCACTCGCGCACGCGCCCCACGAAGACGGCCCAGCAACACCCTACCGCCCGCGCGCGCACAAGCCGCTGACGAGCCGGACCCGCCCGTCAGCCGTCACGCACCGCACGCCGCCGCATCAGGACAAGCTGACAAACGGGTTCCCTCTGTCAGCCGCCCAGCTACAGCGTCGACGTCTTCCCCACGCTCCCTCCACCACGCGACCGGGAGCCGACCGCGGAGCAGGCGCGGGCCCGGGGTCACGCACATCGCATGACCCTGTCCCCCCACCTTAGCGCCGCGCCCACGCAACTGCCCCCGCACGCGAGAGCCGCCCGATGCGCTCGGCGCATCACCAGCCATTACGCCATCCACCATGGATGAGCATGGAGCTCGGCCTATAAAAGGAGGACCCCGAGCCCTAGCCCTCCATTCACCTCGCTGCCGCCATGCGGTTCGCACCAGCACACTAAGCCGAGGGATGAGAGGAGAAGGAGAGGCGCGGAGAAGGACGCCGCCGCCGGAGTAGAGGAAGGCGCCACCGTCTTCTTCCGCGAGCCGGCGCAGCACCACGCACCGCTACACGGCCGCACCGTCATCACCACACCGCCACTCCGCACCGCCAAGCACATCGTGGTGAGCACCTTGGCTGAGACCTCCTCCTAGCCCCATGGATGTTGAGCACGCACACGAGCACGCACGGGCGCGCACACCGCAGCCACGAACACGGCCCTGGCGAAACCACCGCGGCCGCATCACCGCGGTAGAGGTAACGCCACCACCTCGGCTGGCTCCTCCTCGCCGCGGAACACGCCACGCTCGCGATCGAGGTAGACGAAGGCCACCGGAGGACCCCCGTTGACCACACCGCGCCGCGGTCAGAGCGCCGCCGCAACCACTTCGACTCCACCGTGGCCAGGACCGCTGGGAGCGCCTGGTGCCTCCTTGTCTCGCCCGCCCTGTTCACTAGAGCCACGGGAAGCTCACGCGCCCCGCCAAGCGTGCTCCCAGCCACCACATCGCCCTGCCGCCGTAGAGCACCGCCGTGACACCTGGATGATAGCCGTATAGACCAAGAAGCCATTAGCTGGCCACAACGCCTTGGCCACGTGCACCGGACCTCGGGCGGAGCTCCACCGTGCACCACCACCGCGTGCGGACTCCACCGCGCCTTATGGTCATCGTCGACGCTACACTATGCCTCCTTGCTAACGGACTGAAGGAAGACGGGGCACCAGGACCCCTGGAGTTGCCCCTAGATGCCTCGCCGACGAGCACCGCCACGCTGAGCCACCATTTACCGTGGCCAGAGCCCTAGGAAGCCCTAGCCGTTGCCCCGACCCCACCATCGCGGTCGCCATGGCATGGGGAAGCTATTGCCTACCCTAATCGGACGCTAGCGCCGCCACGGGGGCTCGCCGGTGACCTCACCACCGGCGGGAACCTCGTCGGGGAAGAGAAGGGGATTTTGCCCTCGCCGACCACTTCGGCGATCTCGCCGACCACTCGGCAACCTCTCCGACCACCTCAGCAACCTCTCCGACCACCGCGGCGACCTTTCCGACCACCTCGGCGACCTCTCCGACCACCTCACAGCTGATACACCACTCCAAGTCCCTACATGCCACGTAAACCAGTCACAGTGTGACACGTGTCAGCCTTGAATTAATCAGCCTTTATTATTTTCAGAAATGGATTTAATCTTCGGAAATTCATAACTAATTCATACGACCTCAGAAAAATATGAAAGCAAGACCAAAATTCATCTAAAATCGAGCTCTACGCAATGAACCCATGTTTGAGTGCATTTGGCTCTTTTGAATTTTTATTGCCTCTTTGTGCTATTCTATAGACGTCGCTAACGCGACTATAATTCGATCGTATGCAGACTCGGAGGAGAACCAGACGGACGAGGATCGTGAGTACAGTGAGGAGTGTGGGGATGACTTCACTGAAGGTGCCATATCCCACCCAACCTCGTAGCACCTATTACGTATGGCTAATATAGAACTGTTATTGCTTTACTTTATTGTTATATTCACACTATGATAGGACTTGCATGGTAGTATGCTTACTTGATGGCCTTTACCTTGACGCAACCTTACCCCTGCTTACCCTGCTATTAGGCTAGACACACGCTTGCTGCTATATTTCATTGCTTATTACTTCTACTATGCTTGTACTACATTGATGTGTGGTGGAAACTGGTGTTATCTGGACTATGGGGAGAGTGCTGCGTGTATGACTTGGGTGCGTGGAGGGTGAGGGTTGTGTCGACCAAGTTAGAATATACGACGAGCCTAGGGCAAGTCTTGCCGCGGGGTGCTACCTGGGCACCCCTGGAAATGGATACCTGTGGTGGGTAAATGGTATATGAGGTGGCCCTAGGTATGAACCTATGATGGAAGGAGCCCGGGGTGGAGGTGCTGTGGTGGCACGGTAAATGGAAACCCTGATGAAGACATTCTGGCTTGGTCATCCCTAAGGACTTACTAGTACTCAGATTTACCGGGAAGCCCTACGTACCACTCGCCCTATATGGTGTGGGACGGCCGGACTACTTGGTAGGATATTGCCACTACTGCTAGGTTGATAGCGGACAGTGCGAGGAGGTACGGGGCGTGGAGGATTTCCCCCACACCCTTCCGAGACTTCATGGAGACCTTGTGGACCCGGCTCATGACTCACAGTTTCAGCCACCCCAGACTAGACTTGGGTGTACTAGGGCTAAATGGTAGAGTGGCATTATCCTAGGCTAGCAAGCAGCCAGAATCAGCCCAGTTGACGACGGTCAGCGAGGAAGACGGATCTTGTGGTTATGTAAAACCTCTGCAGAGTGTATGGTTGATCGATCGATACATATGCCGACCTGTCGGCTATGGACCTTTCCTGGGTTTTGCTTAAACTAAATAGTGAGATGAGTCCTTCTCTTCTTCCCCCGTGAGAGAGTGTCGGTCGTAGCCAGGGGCTATGGGCCATGAGACAGTGCCAAGAGGGAGTTGGCCTGTCGACTGAGCGATGGTATGGTGATGGTGTGGAGATGATGGTATATCAATTCTAAGATCGAAACCTGGCTCTGGACAGAAATGTGGTGAAATGGGTGTGGGAATTGTGTTAAAACTTGACCAACTATTATTATATATATACTTGATATGCTAAAACATAGGAAACCCCAGCCTTATAGGTTCCTTTTGAATATATCAACTTGCATCCAATTTCTATAAAGCAATGCGCATAGGGTGGGAGTGGCCAGTACAAATCATATTGATAAATTTTGGCATACAGGTTCTGCTGAGGAGTATAGCTCTGAGGAGTTTGACGGTTGAGGGGTTCGTTCCTACGCTCGAGTTTGACGATCTTATCTTCAAGCTGTTCTGAATGAATGCTACTTTTGATTCCGCCAATGCGGCGATGTAATAATTTATGTAATTCCGCACTATTTGTACTCTGATATTATCGTTGTATGGATGTGGTATTCGACTGGAATTTGGGTAATATGATCTACAACGGTCATAATACACTTAGACTCTGTGGATTTTCCTTCGCAGAAATCAGGTCGTTTCATATGCAGCTCCCATAAACAATGTTGGAGAGAAGATAAGAAAAATTAAAAATCCGACTGGATGACCCTCCGAAATTAAGAAATTTTAAATGCATGCTCCTAATTTCATGGGGACTCTTTTGCACAAGAATACCAAAAAAGATCAACAAGAAAGGTGGGGATGTATGACGACCTGATCACATCACAAATCTTATAGGGCCTGTTTGGCACAGCTCACAATAGCTTTATGAGCTATTGTGAGCTATTTTTTTTTAGCCAAACATTCATTTTCAAAACAGCTTGTCAAGCTATTTTTATTCTCCTCCCACAAAGACATGAGTTGGCATGAAGCTGGAAAAAATAGCTTATTCCAGCTCTCTCTCTCTCATTTCTCTCTCTTATCTATGCACGAAGTTGTTGGTGAAGCTGTTTTGCCAAACAATTTTTTTTCAAAACAGCTTAGCTTCATCTAGAAAAAACCTATTTGTCATAGGTCGTCGTGTTAAACCACATTTTATGATAAAATCATATTTTTTTTGTCATTGATTTTATGATGATCCTTATTGCGTCATAAATTTATGATGCCAGATTTTTGTCACTAACTAATCCAAAAAACCACGTTGCTTTTCATAGGTTTTATGAAAAAACCCTAGAAGTTGAGAACTTAAGAATAAACTCAAGAAAACAAAAACAAAATCAAAACCGACCAAACAAAGTCCAAAAAAATCTGGTGAGATTTTAGGTGTAGCTTCTCCAACATATAGTGAATATTTTATTTTTATCCAAAAACACTTATCCACAAGATTATGACACTACAACAATAATCTTCATGGAGGCGTGCGTTTTGGGTTTTTGGAGGCGGGCAAAGCAATCGCCTCCATTGAAAGGTCATGCTTAATACGTAGACCACAGAGGTAGGAGCTTTGTTCGTCTCGGTTAATCAATTAGAAAAAACAAAAAAAAAAAAACCCCATTGACGAGCCCACCAAGCCCATCCACGAGCCTGGCGAGCCTATCCATGCGCCGTCGAGGCGGCTTGCCAGACCACGCGCGTCGCCAGGATCCGGCCTCCCACCCTCGGGATCCGGCCGCACGCTGTCAGATCCGGCCGCCCGCCGCCACATCCGGCTCGATCTGCCTTGACCTATCTTTATCCACCGTCGGAGCTCGCGGAGCCCGCCTCGGTCCACCGCTGAGTCGCGCGACCCCTGCTGCTGGAGGGAGAGGGAGGTCGCGAGGAGGGAAGACGGACATCGCTTAGGAGGTCACAAGGAGGGAGAGGGAGGTCGCGAGGAAAGGGAGGGAGGAGAGGCACCGTTGGGGCTCGGTCTCGGAGGAGAGGGACGTCGCGAGGAGGGAGAGGGAGGGGCGTCGTTCGGGCTCGGTGTCAGAGGAGAGGGAGTCGCGACTCGCGAGTGGAAGGGCGGCGCTCGAGCTCGGTCTTAGAAAGAGGAGTGAATGAGAAACCCTAAGTTGATGTATTCATATTCAAAGACGGTTATCGGGCCTCACCGTGGCCCGTTGGGCCTCGGCCTTTTTGGAGATGGGCATTATAGTGTGCCCGCCTCCGGAAATAGTTTTATGGAGGTGGACGTCTTTAGACAACTGCCTCTGAAAATAGATTATTTTTTGGAGGTCGTTGCCTTAAGATGACCGCCTCCGTGAATCAATTTTCGGAGGCGGGCATGTTTTGACCGCCTCTGTAAATCGATTTTACGAGGCGGGCAAAAGTGACCGCCTCCGTAAATGAAAACACCCGTCTCCGTTAATCGTCTGGTATTTTCCGAGGCGGTTGAATTTTGTGACCGCCTCCGTTAATTAAAGTGCAATGCCACACAAAATCAATCCTGTAGTAGTGTGATTTCACCATCAATTTTGGAATTTGAGAAAACCTAATAAGAATCTTGGTTGGAGTCCACAAATACCTAATAAGAATCTTGGTTGGAGTCCACAATTTGGAGGTGCTCATAAGGGGAACAAATCTATGATTATTAAAGGTTTGTTCTCACATATCCTATGATAGAATCGAACAAGAATCTATTTATTGGCATTGATGTCTTGATGGGCGGGCTTTAACATCTTCCACCAAGTTTCAACATATCCTTCGAATACTTGGCTTGGCTCACAAATGCCCCCTCTCTAAGTTGCTTGATTTGCAAACCAAGAAAAAGCTTAACTCTTCAAGCATGAGCATCTCAAGCTCTCCTTACAAAAATATTAATTTACTGATCCAAAGATGATATTATCGACATAGACTTAATATGCTTTGTTGACACAAAAAAACATAGAACAAACTTAAATCCTTATACTGTATTGCATAATAGAGATATAGTATGCATTTTTGTTGTTCTACTAAGCATGTATCGAGTTAATACTTAATGCTACTTCAGCAAATCTATTTCGTAATTTTAATTTTGTGACATATATGGATCTACCGGATCATGAAGATTTGGTTGTGAATTACAAAAATGGTATGATATATATTATCGCAATCAAAATTACACCATGAAAACAGGCATAAAGCTAGAGAATGAAGAAGCATTAGAGGAGAATGTATGGCAAAGACTAGGAAGTTGGAGGTCCGGAAAGCAAAGAATGGTTATTTATTCTCAATTCATTCATCTGAGGCGTCATCAGAGTTTGATCTGGAGGGACAAGACAAGGTCGGCGGGCCATCTGATCAGTGATCACGGCCTGCTGTTGATTTTGCGGCACGTCTTCCTGATCTCCCCGTTGGCGGCGGTCTTGACCTCGACGCCGCCCATCTTCACCATGGCCTTGGCAAACTTATTCTGCCACAGATAGGGCACTAAGTCCGCGTAGGCGCGCACCAGGTTGTTCGATGTGAAGTTGGTGGTGAGCGCGGCGTCCGACGTGAAGAGCACCTTGTGGGCCACCACGTTCTTGTAGTACTGGTTGTCCAGGACGTTGGGGGTCACGGCGTCCTGCATCACCGTGTTGTCGGTGCCATTGGCCGACGCGCAGCTAGCCTGCAGCGTGGCGGCGAACGCCGGGTCGATGTCGGAGGTGTTGCTGGGCGGGAGGCGGTCCCTGGTGAAGGACGAGCAGTGGGAGCGGCCGATGCTGTGCGCGCCGGAGAGCGTGACCATGTCGAAGACGTCGAGCCCCTTGGCGGCGAACATCTTGACGAGCAGGTCGAAGCCGCCGAACGGCGGGGCAGGTTGAGGAGGGTCTCGTTGGCAAGGAGACGTTGCCGTCGTAGCGGCCCGCTGGCATCACGAAGCTGATGCTGCCGCCACTGAGGAAGTAGGACGCGTCGCGGGCGGCGAACGCGACAATGTCCGCACACGAGACCTTGCCGGGGCACGCCGCCTCGAGCTCTGCCTTGGCCGCGTCGATCACCTCGTAGCCGCGCAGGCTGGGGAAGTTGGGCGGGCCGAACTTCTCCGGGGTCAGGCTGGTGTCGTTGCTGAAGGTGTCGATGAGGATGGAGGCGTCGCATCCCTGATGATGAAACCATATGCATTATCACATGTCATTAGTTGTCATATCGCATGCATGGACGAAGTTGTGTTGGTGTTGTGTGATTGTGACTAATTAATACTATATATAGTGGTTATATGCATGCATGTAGGGTACGTATGGCTAGCTTTGATCAATGGAGGTCTTACACGGACGAAGCAATCGTGGAAGAAGAGACGGACAAGGCCGGCTTGCATGCCAGCATCAGTGGCCTTGACGTGCTTCTTGACAATGGCCTCCACATCCACGTAAGCGCCACATTTGTTCATGTAGTATCCGACCATGAGTTGCGTCCCTGGGCTGGGTGGGGGTGCGGGCGTAGGCGCGGGTGGGCTTGGTGGTGGTTGCGGGGATGGGTAGGAGTAGCCTCCGCCCTGGCATGACACGGAGCCGAGCAGGGCAAACAGAGTGAGGACAGCGAGCTTAGAGGTCGTCGTCATCGTCGTCGCTTAGTTCCTCCTGCTCTACGAGCGAGCTAGCTAGCTAGTGTGCACACTTAAGTGCTAACTCTATCGACAGAGACTGGTTAGAGGAGAGAGGCATATACATGCAATGCAAGTAAGCTCGGAGAGAGCGATGGGGCCGGGGATGAAGAAAAGTTGCCGTCTTCCATGCCTATATATAGCCGGCCGGGTCAAGTTACATGGAGACGTGTGCAAGCCAGCCGACAATAATAGCATAACATGGTTAATTACATGGAGTGTAGGGTGCATGAGTGAGCTCCACGAAGCTCACAGCTCGATCGGACATTCGTTGACCTTGAGGTCGTTTGACTTATTGATGAAGCGAAGTCGTCCCATCCAGCTGGGATCGGAGTGGCTAACCGCGGGGACAAAGGCCGCCGCCAGCGGTGCAATTATATGCGCAAATGGTATGTTTTGTCATGGTAACATGCTCAACCAACGTGGAACGTGCGTGGTAGGGGTATAACATTCCTGAGCTGTGCTGTCGTCGGTGCGTATGCGTATACTTGCCCAGCTACATGCATGCAATCAGGCTATAGTTAGCTCACATTTTCTTGTGCCTATGAGGGTGGATTTTGCTGGTCCTTGGCTACTAGCTAAGGGCCTCTTTGGCACGGCTTATGCCGGCTTCGGCTTCATCTATTTTGCGCAAATCGAGGCATTGTAGCGTGAAGCCGTTTTGTAAGCAGGGTTAAAATGAATTACAAGCCGGAAAAAGCCAGTTTTTCTGGCTTCACCGGCTTTGGCTTCACCGATGAAGCCGTTTTGGATGAGCCGTGCCAAAGGGGGCTTAAGTCTTGCGTCTTCACAAACTGTTTGGGTCTTGGAGTGGAATGGACCGCCTTGCGAATCACGTCTGTACCCTTATCTTTCTCTCCCTTCTCTCTCTCTCTCTCTCCCTCTAGGGTATCCTCTCTCTCTCTGCACTCTCCCGATCATGTTCAAGGCTTCGAGCACTCCTACCTCTGAGCCTTCCTTCTGCTCTCCTCCTTTCCCCGGCTTTGGTGACAGGCAGGGGCACGGGCAGCCCCGGTGCAGGACACGGGCACATCTCTTTGTCCCTAGACCTCCTCCCATCCGCTCTCCTCCTCGCTTCACCTCAGTGCCGGTGGGCAGGCGCAAGCGCGGTGTTTATTTTTTGTTTGAAAATGGGCATCACTTCCAGGTGAGAAGTCAGCAATGAAACGCCAAGGTCAACACTATCGTTTATCCACTGGCAGATCGAAACCCAGCGGTGAAAGCCGGTCTCCAATCGGCAGTGATTGATGGTTTTGGGGAAGTGTTTAAACCTGCACCACGTCACTAAAGATCGGTGGTAGAGCTTGTAGTGAGATCTAGGATGGGGTAGTGATGCTAACGTCAATGGAATATTAACATTTAGCATTCTAAAAAAATAGACTAGGTTGGTCAATGGAATATTAGCATTCCAAAAAAATCTCAAAGACCAGTAAAGTCGTAGCAAAACACGGGTCCGCACACCGCTCCCACACCTTCTCAATATGTTGATTTTTCTTATCAAAGAATTATAGGTGATGTGGCCTGTGGATAAAACTAGATTACGTTTATACTATCAATATGGATATGCTAAACATTTTAGTTACAATGCATAAATTTATTAAAAGTAACAATTTAAAAAATTATATATGTCACATATATATCATCACTGAAATTGATAATGTACAAGATTTATATTATATTTTATACCATATCATCACAGAAACTTATAATAAGATATTTTTATCTTATATATAGATCGTCTCTACCTTATATGTTTTTTTATATTATCTCCTCGCATTGCACAGGCGAGGGTAAGGCTTGCCACTGACACCATTTCCTAGACCCCGCACAGAGCGGGAGCTCTCTGCGCTGTGTACGCCCTTTTATCATCGAGCATGTAGCTATGGTAGGATAATGTAGCTAAGCGGTATGTACAAAAGTTGGCACTACTACAGCTAGCTAGCATGCTCATCTGAGGGACGCAGCAAGGAAATTAATTATGTACAACTCCGTAGCTTGGAGCGCTCACCCTAGGTCTTCAGCTTAAACGGCCATTTGACCGTGACATTACTAAAAAAAGGGCAACTGGGAAGAATTTAGCAGCCGGACATAGCGGAACTACCGGTAGTTAACTACGTGCACATTGCGAGATGGTATCTGTGAAGAATCAAGCTCGATCCAACCTGTATGGAGGTTGGATCCAGCGAATCTAAATTATTTCGTCCCATCTCCTGTGTCCAGAGAGAGAAAAACGGAAAATGTCAGACAAAAACAGGAAAAGTTCTTCACTGATCGTGTACCACTGCCACCCCTCCCCAATCATGGGCCATAACGTGTGTGCCACTACTACCTCCCCTCCCTCCCGGCCGACCATGGGATAACTTAACTGTTCACGTCCAGTTTGGTACGTAAACGATCGAGCAAGGACAGCCATTTAAGTACAAATTATATTTAGGAGTCAATGATTTAAACTATACGGATGAGAGATTTATATTAAGTGCACTATATTGTTTAGATACAATTGTACTTGAGTTTACTTAAACGGCTCTGTATGCACGGTATCAAACTCAATGCAAGCACAAAGCACTAGTAAGTTCCATACCAAGAAATTGAAGGATCAGAATGGCGATTAGGCCGCTGGCCTTAGCTATAGGTGGCCAAATAAGTAGCACGGTTCGATAGCAGTCTGTCCAGCACAGCCTTGTTACTAATCGTGTCATGTCGAGCTTGCCCACAGGCCATGTGCCTTCGGCCTAGGTATGGCCCTGCATTGTCTTAGCCAGGCCAGACTGGCATGATGGCCTAGTGAGCCCGTCAAGCCCAAGTTGTGCTGCCGCCACATCCGCCACATTGTTGAGTCATGGAATTAAATACTAAGGAAAGGTTATGAAACAATTAAATAAAATTATGTATCAAGAGTGGTTGTTATTTCATCCAATTTTAATCGCATCCTAGTTGAATGTCACTAGGGTGTTCAAGTTATGCGTCTGAAGCTTATAAAAATAAAAAAAAGCCATAAAAGAAAGGATGTGCCGGCACCCAAAATCCACGTTCGAAGAAAGGGGTGAACATGACGAGGGTGTTGTGAATCACTCTCCACAGGCAGCACACCGCACATCACATCAGTTGCATGTCCCGTCCTCCACCATCCCTACACCATCTCCTTTGTCATCATGGATCTAATGATCTGCGGATTGAACGGTTGTCCACCCAATGCAATCTACTTCTCCTTCATCTGACATTTTGTGTCGAATCTAGGTGTTTCAGCCGTTGGCCTGCGGCAATACATGAAGCAAGAGCTCTCAGTGGATGATTAGGGGATGGCAGACAATGCTATGGATATTAGTTGTTGTAGGGGATTCAAAACCAATGGTCATTTTGAGAAAAAAGGCATGTGAGGAAGACGGGGTTTTTTCCAAATGCTAGATTTCTTTGGGAAACATAGGGCTGCACCATACTTCATCTCTCTCCTTATATACACCATAAAATGTGCCACAACGGTTTAGCTTCTGGCTCACCGCCCACGGCACTAGCTTGGGGGAGGTTGAACGCTTGGCCCACAAACAGGTTCACAACCGACCCACGTGACAATAGAGTGAATTGAAGAGTGCACTGTAGCATGCTGCCAGTCGGCCACAAGCCAAGCAGTCACACAAAGAACTCAGATGATGCAGTATGTGACCGAGTTCAAACTTGGACTCATGCTCATCATACAAGACTTGACAACCCTTGATCTACTTGTGGAAGAGTAATCATCACTTAGGAGAATGAGTCTGAATTAGTGTTGTGCCCGCCAATTGGGCCCATTGTGTCGAGATGCCATTAGATGGGCACTTGGGCACCACTCGGACTAACCCATTATTAACTCACTAAGGATGATATGTTGGCTCCACTGTGCAAAGCTCATTTTACATCGCGAAGTGGATGACTTTGTACAATATACGACGACAAAAAACATTCAATAAATTAAGGGTACATATATATATATGATGGCAAAGACCTTTTGAGAAATGACGTAGCTCGAACACTCGGAGAAGTTGATACCATCATCATAATCTACAAACTCAAGCTAATCTTCCTCTGGATGATAGTTATACAACAAGGAGTCAGCACTCGCTGGAATGCTTTACTGAGCCCTTTTTGGGACTAGTGTACCATAGGTACTACATCCTCGATGGCACCTTCGGAGCGAACGACAAGCTTCCTCCAACCATGAGTATAGAACTCAGGAGGCTGCACTTTGGAGCTGCGCCGGACATTATTCTCCTAGTGTCCGAGACCACAAACTTGATCATGAAGAACTCGGGCTACTGTCGACTACATGGCCTCGGGTATACCGATCTTCACCAAGGTCAAAACTAACACCCCAACAAGGGTAGGCCGGGCCAACTTGCCAAGTACGAGAGTGGATTGGGGATACCTAGCTCACTGACTTGGTGAATAAGGAATAGGTCTGTATAGATAGAAATTGTCTAATTCATAATTCTCTGTAATTCACTTAAGCCAAAATTCTTTGTAACCGACTAGCACATCTATTATGGAAATGATTTCCGGGAATAGTCAAAACAGTTTTCAGGGGTGGTTTCAATAAGTGACGCTACCGACCCTATAAATAGTTTTCTAACTACAAAGGCCACATCTTTAGCAAATACAGTTGTCTTTAGCAACCACCCTTCGAAATCTGTTTTCAAGGGCGGTCCTATAATCCTACCTATCCCTAGACTATATAAGGATGGAAACGGACTTGTGTAAACCAATGAGGCTGAGACTCTATCTATATAACCTTACCTATCCCTGGACTATATATATAAGGAGTGGTAAGGGATCTCTAATGGGTAACATCTTAGACACACCAAACACACCTAGATCGACCAGATCAACGCCCTTGTAACCCTATATATATGGTGCACAAGCAATAAAACTCTCCACACACATCTGTCTCCCGTGTGCAATTAACCCCTTTGATCTAATGTGCGTGATGCATTGATTAGTATACGTAGAAGTTAATTAGATTAATTATTTTCCATCATGTGAGGCATCAGAGTTTGATGAGGAGGCACTAGCACGACCGGTCATCAGATCATGGTTTGCTGTTGACCACGCGGCACCTCTTCCTGATTTCCCCGGTGGTGTCCGTCTTGATCTCGATGCGGCCCATCTTCACCATGACTTCCGCGAACTTGTCCTGCCACAACCATGGGAAGATCGCGTAGACACGCACCAGGTAGTTGGCCATGTCGTCCGAGGTGAGCGCAGCGTCGGACGTGAAGAGAACCTTGCGGTCCAGCACGTTCTGGTAGTACTGGTTATCCAGGTCATCGGGGGTCTTGTAGTCCTGCACCACCGTGTTGTCGGTGCCATTGGCCGACGCGCAGCTCGCCTGCAGCTTGGCGGCGAACGCCGAGTCCATGTCCGAGGTGTTGCTAGGCGGGAGGCGGTCCCTGCTGAAGGACGAGCAGTGGGAGCGTCCGATGCTGTGCGCGCCGGAGAGCGTCACCATGTCAAAGGCGTCGAGCCCCTTGTCGGCGAACATCTTGACGAGCTGGTCGAAGCCGGCGAACGGCGGGGGCAGGTTCGGCAGGGTCTCGCTGGCGAGGGACACGTTGCCGTCGTAGCGGCCGGCGGGCATGTCGAAGCTGATGCGGCCGCCACTGAGGAAGTAGGTCGCGTCGCGGGCGGCGAAGGCGACGATGTCCGAGCACGAGACCTTGCCGGGGCATGCCTTCTCGAGCTCGTCTTTCGCCGCGTCGATCACCTCGTAGCCGCGCAGGCTCGGGAAGTTGGGTATGCCGAACTTCTCCGGCTGCTGGTTGGTGCTGGTCGGGTCTAGCAGAACGGAGGCGTCGCAACCCTGAACCCGCCATGTATCACATCACAGTGCTACTAATAATAATATACGTAGTGATTGCAGTAAATGGCAAGCGTGATCGAGGTCTTAATAAGACTTACACGGACGAAGCAGTCGTGGAAGAAAAGGCGGATGAGCCCTGCTTTGATGCCATCGTCGAAGCCACTGACGTGCTTCCTCACGATGGCCTCCACATCCACGGAACGGTCGCACTTGTTCTCGTAGTATCCAACCTTGAGCTTCTTCCCAGCATCATCTGAGCTGGGCCGAGGCGGGGACGGCGGCGGCGGCGGCGTGGATGGAGACGGGCTTGGGCTCATCGGAGGATAGTTGGGCGTTGGCGGCGGTGGGCTTGGACTCGTTGGAGGATAGCTGGGCGTGGGCAGCGGCTGGCTTGGGCTCGTCTGAGGATAGGTGGGCGTGGGCGGCGGCGGACTTGGGCTTGTCTTCGGAGGATAGGTGGGTGGCGGCGGAGTGGCCGGAGGGTAAGAGGGTGGCTGTGGGTGTGGGGTGGCCGGACGATCCGGATAAGCTGGCGGCTTCGGTTTTGGTGTCGTGGCCGGAGGGTCATTATTGTGTGGTTGTGTGATGGGAATGGGATTGCCGCCACGGCCACCATTACCGTTGCGGAAACCTGCTTGGCGGCATGATGCAGAACCAAGCAGCGCGAGCACTGCGACAACGGCGAGCTTAGCGGCAATCATCCTTGCTTTGCTCCTGCTGCCTTCACTAGCTAGCTAGCTACTGTGTACTGAAGTATATATATGCTAAACTAGAACAAGAAGATGCAAGATAAGCTCGATGCATGGAATGAGGAGTGCCCTGCTGCTGCTGGCCGTTAATGTCTTTCATGTCTACTTGTAGCTTCAGCTTGGAGTGGAGTGTGTTCGTAACCAGCTGCAGGAATGAATGTTTCTGTTTCTGTTTCTGTTTCTGGAGCGCATGCATGTTACGAGACGTCCAAGTCAACTCGAAGAGAACATGGCGACTGGCGAGTACGTGAGTGAGCTCCGATCCAGGCAGTGGCAGCGCACAGCCCGGAATGGTTGACTTAATTATTAGCTGCAGGCCATCAGCAGCCTGCATCATTGACTCGATCGATTGATCAAGGCATCAAGCATACTGCATATATGATATATTTATTTAATTGTAACAAAAGGCACATATATATGTATGATACATATGGTGGCAGAATGGCAGTAGTGATTACCCGCCTGACGACTGTGCAAATGGGAGTATATGCATGTTTTCTTGGAATAATCCATGCGATCCCGAGAGGCACTTTGTTTAAGCGATGCATGATAACATGCTCCACCAACGCAAGTAGTAGTAGTGTACAGGTCAGCAGCTCTTTTGTTATCTTCTATCTTCTATAACTAAATAGGAGAATGCCACTAGCTGATTTTCCTGCAAATCTGTGAAGGCACGTCACCATAGAGGTAGCGTCTGTCCACGTAGCTGTCTCTTCGTTCCACCCTCCTATCTCTTCAGTTCTCCTCCATCCCTTCATCAATTCTTCGGTTGTTATTGTCATATTCGCTTGGCTGATAAACCATGGCTGAAAGTACTGTTGGCTGATTTATTATGAGAAAAAAATATTGTTCGTTGACTGAAAAAGTACGACTTATAAGCCAAGCGAACATGGCAATATGTTCAGTGCAGGCACAAGACAGTCACGCGCCCCCCCCTCGTCCGCGTCTGTACAGGGGCGACTCGGGGGCGATTCCACCGCCGCCGCCAGACCGCTCACCACCGTGCCACCTCCTCTGCCGCCGCCACCGCTCTCCGGCTAGCGGTGGCAGCGGCCCGCTGCAGCGCTAAAAAAGGCCACACCGCAGCAGCCTACAGCTCTCCTTCCTCTCCTCCCCTGCTCTTCCCCATTCAAAATCTGAATTCTCGACACCAAGGATGGCTGGCGGCGACCTTCAGGCACCGGATCCGAGTACCCTGGACCCGGATCCATCGACCTCCACCCCGGATCCGGCGAGCGGCTGCCGACAGGAGCGCTGACAGGCCCGGGCGCGGAGCCTAGCGGAGGCCATGCATACAGCAGCAAGACCACCGCTCCGAGCGGCGGCCGTTCCCGGAGGCCGAGGCACGCCGTGTGATGCGGCGACTCCTGGAGGGCGTGGCCGCGATGCGCGCAGCCTCCTGCACCGGGACCTCAAGCCTGACAACGGTCGTGGTGGCGTCTAAGATCTGCCACTTCGGGCTGTCATGCGCGGCGGATAACAGCGGCGCGTCGTACATGCTGGGGTTGGCGACGCTCCGGGGACTACGACGCGGGCGTCGACACGTGGGCGCTCGGCTGCATCATAGCTGAGCTCCTTGCCGGTGGCGCGCCGCTGTTCCCTAGGAGGTCGAAGATGGACTAGCTCAATAGGGTGTTCATCATGCTAGGGGTGCAGGACCTGGCGTCGTGGCCGGGCTTCGCTCGCCTGCCACGCGCCGGGTCACCGCTCTGCAGGCGAAGCAGACCAACCAGTAGGCTTCGGGAACTATTCCCGGCTCTGTCGGTTGCTGAGTTCGGCATCTTGGCCGAACTGCTGGGGTGCAGGCCGAATAGGCGCCTCACCGCTGTGGACACGCTCCGGTGCCCGTGGTTCGTTGAAGCCACCGCGGCGGCACCTGAGGGCATGCCTGCTCAGCCACGTGCTTCGTGCTACGCGCATCGTGGCTAACACGGCCGAGATATGCGGCTGCCGACGCGGTCGCGCGGCATGGTAGCCCATGGAGGTGCGCGCGGCTCACCTAGAGGCGGCTCACAAATTCTTCGTTAAGGCTCGGGTGCTGGCCGGTCAGGCGCACCTCCATGCCCATCGCGTCATCCTCCGCGACATCAAGCCTGCGAACTTCCTCGTCACACAGGAGATATGCTCGGCGCTGATGGCCCGTGGCTCTTGCTGCGGTGCAGAGCACGATGCTGAGCGCGTCATGGTACTCGTCGCTTGGGTGCAGCTAATGTGTGGCCTGTTGCAGCTACTGGTGGTGGCCGTCCAAGTCCGACGTGCCAGGTTGGTATGCAATCTGGGCGAAAGCCTTATCCGCCTTTGCTCCGGTCCGGCGACGATGGCGCACCTAGTGTCATGCCCCTCCCTGGAGGCGTCGTTGAAGATTCTGCTACTGCTACCTGCTCGACAGAGCTGCATCTCTAGGTGAAAGCCCCCCTTGCTTCGGCCTACGATGGTGGCGTCTATGGATGTCACTTTCCTTGTTGAAGGCATCGTTACCTGCGGCCATCTATGTCCTCGATGCCTCTTTGAACTCTCCCTATCCTCTCCACCCCTCTCCTATCCCTTTCCTTTCTTGGTGTGTGCCTCTCTGCTCCTTGCTCCCCTCTTGGGTGAGACTGGCCCTGGCTGTCGATCGTTGCCGATTTTCAACGAGTGTCCTCCTCTAGCGTCTCTGCTCCGTTGGCGCTCTCCTTGATGGTGCTAGAAAATCTAATGTCGGGTGGTGTTTCCACCGTTGCCGCCATTCCCCTCCAAGGTTTCCTCCCCATGGACGGCGTTGAATGGTGGTACATGGGCCCGGAAGTGTTGTAGGTGTCGCCATCAGTTTCAAGGGAGGTCGCCATGTCTGGTGATCTTGGGCTTGTGTGTCCGTCACCACTCTTAGTCCCCATTCCACTGGTTAGTCCTCAGATGGAGGGAGGCAGCGGAGCGGTGTAGCTACGAGGAGTGGTGCAGGGCACAATGGCCACGGCGAAACCGACGAGTATGCTGTTTGGCGGTGGTGCAAATCGACGATCGGTTGGCGTCTTTCGGCTTGTGTCTACGATTACCCTTGTTGTTGTATTGTTGTTGTTGTTGTTATTTCTATTAAGTATTATTGTAATCCCTCTCTCTCCCTCTTTTATGTACACTTCTTTGACCTTCAAGGTTGACCCCCTGTATTAGGTGCTTTGCACCTTTCCACCCACCGGCTTGCCAGAATCTATGGAAATGAAAATCAGGTGGGGATCGGTTTGATCCCCCATAGTTGACCTCAAGAAAAGAGACTTTTTATTTATTTCTACCTCCAACTCTGTCCACCGATGAGATCACTTCGCCTACAAAAACCAACGCCCAAAACACTAATCCATCCACAACCTACAGGCTCTCCAGCGTCCTGCTCTTTGTTGTTTGAGTTAATTCAATCCAGAGCGGGCGATGCTTGCTTCCATGCCGACACCGAGACATGCCAGTCCAAGGCCATGGCGCTGGTGGCGGCCATGGGCAGGGTTGACTCCATGGTGATCACCGGCGATGGCAAGGACCAGGTTGTCATCGTTGGCGAGGGCGTCGACTCCATCAACATCACCAGCAACCTGTGTAAGATGTGGGCGGCACCGTGGCACGCAACTCAAGGAGGTCGGCGAGGACAAGAAGAAGGATGAGAAACAGCCGGACCTGTCGCTGAATAGCTTACAGCCAGTACTACTACCCTACCCACCGTTGCCGCCTATTAGTGTCGTGTACGACCAATACCCGCGGTTAGGCACCTGCTCCATAATGCAGATAGACATCTTAGGGCCTTTTTGGAACACAGGAATGCAAAATAGAGGAAAGAAAAAAATGCAGGAATAGGATAGATTGAAAAGTGAAAAACTACAGGATTCCAAAACACATGAATAAATACTTTGAGGTGTTTGGATTGCAGGAATAGCCTTGATCGCCATGTGTGTCCATAAGCACTAATTATATCGATTGATGCATCCTAACACAATATTTAGATGCTTTTAACTAGTCATTTGGTATATTACTTTTTAATTCATCTATACGCTGAGTAGTAGTACTATCTTTCTCTGTCTGGCTGAACCGTTCTCTCTCCATATACGTTTTTACCGTTTTGAGCTCCAGGTGGTTCTTATCTTGCTGGCCGTTGATGAGTCTCTCTCTTCCTGACGACGGCGACATACATGACGGGGGCGTGCGAGCGGCATGGCTAGTGTGAGCTCGGGTGTGATGTTCTAGCTACGGTTTGGTGGATTTGGGGCGAATTCGGGCGACTCTATTGCGAAATGTAACAGAGTTTAGGGTACAGGAGCAGATGAACCGCTAGACTACTTCTACTCCTATTGATTGTTTTGTTTCAAATCATTGCCAATGTTCTTCTGATGCTTCAGCTTATGTAGCTGACGCCCGCCCGTTGTTGCCAGACGGGCAACAGCGCCAACTTCCCAACCACCTGCTAGATGAGCAATAGTACACCATCATACTCGCCAGTGGTCCCACTTGTCAGTCCCTGACATTCCCTCCCCCTTAAGCATGAGACTGTCCTCAGTCGACTGAGGCCTAAACTTGATCTCGAGGCACATCCGCTTCATCTTCCCAGGTGGCCATCTCTGGTGGCATGGAGGTCCACTGCACAAACACCTGTTTGATCATCTTGGCTCCCCTCTTCACCATTCTGGACTGAAGAATCTTCTCTGGCTGCTGCACTTGCATAGGGTCTGTACTGACGGAGGTCAAATCTTCAGATACTAACACATCCTTTGGCACATGTTTCTTGAGCTGTGACACATGTGTTGACGGTCGTTAACATCAATCACAAACCATCAACATAACTTGTATAAATACATAAAAATGATCACCAATATAGGTTTAGGGGTTTAAACTAACAAATTCCATGAGTTTTGGTGAATCTTTGTTTTCAGTAGGGTTTATCTAGAAAACCATCAAGATGGACTTATTCGTCAAAGTAAATCGTGCTTAACCATGGCGTAAACAACTCCAGAAGGTTCCAGAGGACACCACACTGAAGAAGACCATGAGAGGCTGTCAAGTGGGGTTGGGCGATCCCACCTATAGACCGGCCGGTCTAAGGGACCCACGACTCAGTGTCTCCTTCGAATGTCGGTTCTCCACCGCCTTAAAGATCTCATCTATGCCATTTATTCAAGTCGCTTTGATCTGAGGGTCTAGAATTGATGCTACCCCCTATATATACAGCCCTGTACCCTCCCTAAGACTATCTTGGAAACCCTAATTTGAATCTCATATTCACATCAAGACACACCAGGAGGAATAGGTCTAGAACTTTCTAATGTAGTAGATTAGTAGCTCGGGAGTGAGGGTCGAGTTGGGCTCATGCTCAAGTTCTGGATCTAGTCTTGGAGGCTCGGCAAAGCCTTGTATCTTTACTTCTACATCTTGTAAGACTTATTATCAATTCATCATATTCCTATCTACATAGCTATGCTTACTTTTAATATGTATCTTGCTTAGTTGAGGTTGTCATTACTTTTGTGTGCGGGTTCATAGAGCGCTTAGCCTGCTAGTTTACCATGGTTGGCCTAAGTAGCCGAGCCGCGTGTAAGCATGGTGCTTATAGGATGCTCTGCCTGTGAGTACACCCTATTCCCTGGTTGTGTGGTAGCAGCGGGAGGTGATAGCCCCATCTATCCTTTGTAGTTCATACCGAATTGAGTAGGTTCTTAAATTGTAGGACCGTAGTCGCATCAGTAGAGTTATCCTTCGTGATGCTCTACTTCTCTAAGCGGCGTCCCGAAGTGCACAAGAGTAGAGTTAGTTTTAACTAAAGTTGGGTATATATACTTTGATCATGTAATAGACTAATAGGAATATCATAGGAATCTACCTCACCCGTTATTCTCCTGAGTTAACTAGTTTACAATATCTTAGTGATCTATCCCCTGAGTGTCATTATACATAATTCCTATCATTACCTTTACCTCTTGCTCTAGCTATGATGGTATGTTGACTGATAGATACTCCTTTATAGTCATTTCTCCATTGTTTCCCTATGGTAAAATATAAATAACGATACCTAGAATACTCCTGGTAAAATGCTACAATGGTATTCTGTGCGCTTGCGGAATCCTTCATATTCTATTTGCGTTAATAAATACCAACAAGCATTTTTTGTGCCGTTGCCGGGGAAACAATTGGCGTAAAGATTTAGATCATTAACATACCGCTTGCTTTAGTAGGATTACCCTTGTTCTGTTGAATTGTGGAATAAGATAGTATAACAAACGCCGTTTCGACCTTCCGGCAAGCTTCCACAAGAAAAGAAAAAATATTGAAGAACCCCAGGGTGCTTGAACATTCACGATCCATCAAAATTGGAACCCTGCCATCTCACAGGTTTGTATTATTCTAATCATGTGTGGATTGGAGAAAAAGGTCGACGTCATAAGAATTCAAATCACATCTCAAGTGACAAAACAGACGCTGCACTACTCACAAATTCCATCATGTGAGTCATGGTAAGTATGATCAACAAAGGTGAGATAGTCTTGCTCATAGACTTTAAACTTGATGAGTAGTTATCTTTTAATTATTGCATTCCATTGCATGTTTACTTTGAATAACCCATGCATACACTTCCGCTTAGTTTAAGTTTTCTCATTTCAAATCCACAACATGTTTAGTTCCTTGCATACATCCATATTGCTTGCATCTTTATTAAAAAACACATTACTCACCATGATCATGTGAGTCATGGTAAGTATGATCAACAAAGGTGAGATAATCTTGCTCATAGACTTTAAACTTGATGAGTAGTTATCTTTTAATTATTGCATTCCATTGCATGTTTACTTTGAATAACCCATGCATACACTTTCGCTTAGTTTAAGTTTTCTCATTTCAAATCCATAGCATGTTTAGTTCCTTGCATACATCAATATTGCTTGCATCTTTATTAAAAAACACATTACTCACCATGATCATGCTCTTTTTCATCTCTATTTGAATAAATCTTTATAGTGCTTTCATGCTACCTTTGTCTGCTATATTATGTTTTGGTTTGGAAGTACTCGACATACTTACATTGGCTTTTAAATTAAGCATGGTGCTTAGGCTGAAACGCCTTCCTTAATCAAAATTAGACATGGAGTCTAGTTTGGTTATTGAACTAAAAGTTGCTTGTGTAGACACTGGATATTTTATTGGACTAACCCCTGCATAAAACTCTCAAATTCAATCTGGGTAAGTCAAGAGACGAATTCACATCAAATATGAATCAAGGCATGTGATGAACTCCAATAACTTTACGCAAAGAAAACCCAGCTCATTCTTTATGTAAGGAAAAAATGTGAGTATCAAGGTTTATTCACTTATCTTTTGTTGCAAGTTATCTTTGCCTTGAACCATTCTAGAATGCAACAAACACATAAATTTGTTAATAAACAAAATCTATGCTAAAGTAATCCTAAAACCATCCTTTCATTAGCATATAGGAAAAATACAAAAGTTATGGACAACAACCCATGTTTCAAATTCATTGTATTCCCTCGGATATGTGTCCACTAACATTTTGTAGAAAAAATCAATAAAAGCTATGTATGTTCATGGTTTGGTATAAACTTGCAAACCTAAACCAAACCACCACTTTAGTAATGGAACAAAAAGGAAGAAGACGAGTGCCATAAAAAGCACTTACTCATAGAAAGTGGATGGACAAATCAACAGGACATGAGCAAAGTCGAAGACAACATAGCATTGAGCCTTACCAAGACTCAAGCTAGGATGATGATGAGAAGCAAGATGCAACCCACCTCGTATTAGCCAGAATATGCCTGCTTTCATCACCTTCGAAAAGACCAACTCGCACATCGATGGCAAGGACTAGGATGACAAATGCCACTACATCATGGCATGCATCCTCGTATCAACAAACATCAATAATCAATGGAGGTATGTCGATGGAGTCTCATAAGGCCGCGACCATGGTCGCAAGACAACATCCCTAAGTCATTGATGAGATGAAGCTTTCATACAAGTACCAATGAGGTTCCTTCTTTGACCATAAAGATGGCTGGTGAATCACTGACAAATAAAGAAGAACAACTCTCTGCCACGCCACTAGACAATCAAGAAGGAACTTGAGTTCGAATCTCCAATGAACACCAACTCGTCAACCAAGAATCAACATAAATCAAAGAAGGGTTGACGGGAGAAGATCATGCAACAGTTTGAATGCTGCAAAGAAAAGCTTAATACAAGAAAAGGTCCTACTCAACGGACTACAAGCTCTCACCCAAAGGTAAATCGGATAAGCCTCCTTTAGGTATGTTTGTCCCTAATCATTTTAATAAGAAGAAGGAAAACATAAGGTATGTCCAACCAAGCATTATGCAACATAGAATCACATTCATAGGAGAATTTTATCATCCAAACTTGATTCTGCATTTCGCAAAATTCAAGTATGGGGGATGGAGTTCTTCAAAATATCTCATGCCATGTTGCTAGGTTGTCTTGGTCATCCCTACCTTTATGATGTGCTTAACTTGTTAAATCTCTAACAAGTAAAAATTTAAATAATCATGCTCCTTTGTTTCACCATACATATTCTTGTTTCTACTTGAATAAATCTCTTGAGCCTTTCAAGCTTCCTTGTTCTGTTATAAGTATGCTTTGGAATACTATTCAAACATAATCATTGGATCAAAACATACTTGTATAGAATTCGGTTGTACAGATAGGGAATGTTAGGAGATCATTTGTAGAATTAAACCAAGGTTTGAGGAATTCTTCAAAATAATTTCACACATCTTTGCCTTAACCTTGTTGAAAATTTGAAGTAGTGGTGAACAATAAAGGCACATTATTTAAAATATGGAATAAAGATTCTATGCTAATCAAAATGTTAAAACCAACTCTGTTATAGCATAGAGGATGACCTTCAGCTCTATGACAACACTATCCTTGCTTTGAATCATTTGTATATTTCTTCGGGTATGTGTTGTCTACTAATCCTTTGTAGAGAAGAAACAATAAAAGCAGCAGAAGGTCTAAACAAAGTGTCGAGATCCACAAAAGAAAGGACAAAAGGATGGAATAATAAAAGGATGAGAAAGGAATACAATATAGGAGACAAGATGTTCATGAAAAGCTCAAGCAAGGAAAGCTTCAAGCACGAAGAAAAGACCACAGTCATCTACCTTCGTCACATGGTGCCATCACGCTCTAATGATGAAGGTAACATGTTAAGGTAAGTGGTCATTATTTAAAAAGCTTCCCTTTGATCTTGCTATTTACACAAATGAAGAAACAAACATGTTTGAGTTACAACTTTGCTTGATTCAACCTGATTAACTCAACATGTCTTGTTCCTTAAGCTTGTTCATAGCACCACTCTCTTGATCCCATAGTCTTAACCAAATAAGCTCAAATTTTGCATATCTTATCTTTGGAAGATGATAGTCATAATTGTGTAAAGTTTGATACATTATAAAAAGATGGACAACCCTTTCATAGGTTAAGCAACTCCACTCTTTTTGACAAATGTATTCAAATGCCACATTCATACTCATTCTTCTGATCTTATCACCCATGTTGTAAAAATGAGCACTGCACATAACATCAACCTTATCATGATTCAATATACCTAAGGCTAGAGAAGAATAAATAAAGTTTTGGTTCTGTTGATGTTTTCCCACCAACAAAGCCCATGCACTTGATCTCTACCTTGTCTTTATGAGCAGAACACACTTCGAGCAAAGTGTGGGGGAGTTGATCCCCCAAATTCTACAAGTAAAAGTTCTGAACTTGAAAAGAAAAGAAAAGAGGCATGGGCTATGCAAAAGTTATTCAAAGAAAAAAAAGAAAGAAAAGAAAAGAAAAGAAAAGTTTAAAAAAATGAACAAGTGTCCAAGATATCTAAAACAATAGATACTCAGATGCCCACCTAAAAAAGAGAGAAGAAAAAAGTGATGAATAAGATAGCACATGTTCTCTAGAAAATGTTTTTAAGTTTTAAAAGAGAGATAAGTTTTCAAGGAGCAAAGTAGAATTAGGTTAGCCACCATATATATCCACCATATATATATCCACACACATGCACATCTTGATTTGATTGTATGACTCAACTCTCTTTGGATCCATTATTTGACTTTACAATATATGCATTGCAAGTATGCTCTAGCTTTCTCCCTACCTATGAACTCCACATAAAGCCTTAGTGGTAGGAAGAGAAAAGGCACAACAAGTTATGCCTTGGTGAGGATCCACAAATACCACATATATTGAGAGACTTGAGAGTGTCATACAATGGAATCTCTGAGTTTTATTTTCAAAACTTATAAAAACTCTGGAACAATGGTGGAACAAAGAACTTGAGACATAGTGCTTGACTCGATCGTTCTATCTTTCAATTGCTCAAGACCCAAGTGAAGGCTAAGAAGCCCCATGGTTGAAGGTAATATGGGAAAGTTTGAAAGTTAGATCAGTTTATTCTAATCCGGTGGAGAATTTCTGATTGAATGCATGTGTACTTTTGAGGAGTGAAAGCACTCTAGCAACTCATGATCCATTGTTGAGTTTAGCTTTGCTCAGGGACAAGCAAAGGTTAAGTGTGGGGGAGCTTGTTGACGGTCGTTAACATCAATCATAAACCATCAACATAACTTGTATAAATGCATAAAAATGATCACCAATATAGGTTTAGGGGTTTAAACTGAAAAATTCCACGAGTTTTGGTGAATCTATGTTTTCAGCAGGGTTTATCTAGAAAATCGTCAAGATGGACCTATTCGTCAAAGTAAATCACGCTTAACCGCGGCGTAAATAACTCTAGAAGGTTTTAGAGGACACCACACCGAAGAAGACCGTGAGGGGCTATCAAGTGGGGTCGGCTGGTCCCACCTGCAGACCAACCGATCTATGGGACCCACGACTTAGTGTCTCCTTAGAATGTCGGTTCTCCACCGCCTTAAAGACCGCATCTACGCCGTTTATTCAAGTCGGTTTGATCCAATGGTCCAAAATTGACACTACCCCCTATATATACAGCCCTGTACCCCCTCCCTGAGACTATCTTGGAAACCCTAATTCATATCTCTGATTTAGATCAAGACACCTAGGAGGAATAGGTCTAGAACTTTCCAATGTAGTATATTAGTAGCTCAGGGGTGAGGGTCGAGTTAGGCTCATGCTCAAGTTCTGGATCTATTCTTGGAGGCTCGGCAAAGCCTTGTATCTTCACTTCTACAGCTTGTAAGACTTATTATCAAGTCATCATATTCCTATCTACATGGCTATGCTTACTTTTAATATGTATCTTGCTTAGTTGAGGTTATCATTACTTTTGTGTGTGGGTTCATAGAGCGCTTAGCCTGCTAGTTTACCATAGTTGGGCTAAGTAGCTGAGCCACGTGTAAGCATGGTGCTTATACAATGCTCCTCATAAACTGATAACGTTTGATTCCTTGGACAGAGATGCTTGCTCAAGTATGCTATGTTAGCTAGTCTACTGCCACCTTGTGTGAACACAGCAGAGGAAGGCGGCACTGACTTAGCTGCCTGTTGTGTGTGAACACAGCAAGGGAAGGCGGCGCCGACTTTGCCCCCTGCTATGATACAGTAGCCGCTGCAGGTGCAGGCGCCGCACGGCTCACCTGCAGCATTGTAGGAACAGGCAGTGGCCGGCGCAGAGTCAGCCCTGTCAGGTTATCTAGTTACTGTGCCAGCATGGGCGCTGCACATGGACTAGATAGTTAGAGTTGTATAAATAGACATGTATGGCAACTCAGTAAAGAGAGCTCAAATTTGCCATCACACAGACAGGGTCCCGGCCAACGTTGTTGTCTTGTATTGTGTGTGCTTGCTATGTTCTCCCTTCTTCTTCTAGCTCGATCCGTAGTGTGTGGGTACGGACAACGCCGGTACGTGGTCTGCACGGCTAGTGTGTGCTCAGCAATACTAGCACGTGCTTGGCGAGACCGTCAAGTGCTCCACTCGCCTAAGCCGGTGCTCGGCAAGATTGGCTGGAGTGGTTCACTGTCGTGAGCCGATGATCCTGTGAGACCAACGGAGTGGTCTGGGAGACTAGTGGTCTGGGAGACAAGTGGTCTAGGGCTAGTGGTCTAGGGCCAGTGGTCTAGGAGACTAGTGGTCTGGGAGGCTAACTGTGGGCCAACAAGTGGTATCAGAGCCGTACAAGCGCCGTTGTCATTCTAACCGATGGCGAGGACAGGCGGTTTGGAGTTGGGCGATGGCAGTGGCACTGTCGTGGCTGCCCAGCCACTATCGGAGGTAGTTGTTCGCACGGTGTGGGAGGTCAGCGGCACCACTTGGCCAACACTGACTCGCACTAACTATGGAGAGTGGTCGGTGACCATGAAGGTCAAGCTCAGAGCCCAACGGCTCTAGAATGTTGTTGACAAGGGCACCGACGTGGAAGAAGATGACATGTCAGCGTTGGAGGCTATCCTCGCTATTATACCGGCGGAGTATAGGGAACCGTTGGGGACGAAGAGCTCAGCTAAGAAGGTGTGGGAGGCCATTGCGGCGATGTGCGTCGGTTCCGACCGCGCAAAGAAGGCGACGGCCCAGCTTCTGAAGCAGGAGTACGCAAACCTCAAGTTCAAGGATGGTGAAATGGTGGAGGACTTCTCCCTCCGCCTGCAGACGCTCATCAGCAAGCTGAAGAGCCACGGCGTCACCATCGACGAAGAGGAGGCGGTCTCCAAGTTCCTCCACTCCGTGCCGGCAAAGTACATCCAGATCGCTCTCTCCATAGAGACAATGCTAGACTTGTCCACCCTCACCATTGAGGATGTGGCAGGCCATCTGCGGGCGGTGGACGAGCGCCTGGGGCAGGCGACAGCAACGAAGGACAGCGGGAATCTTCTGCTGACGGAAGAGGAGTGGGCTGCTTGGTGAAACTCCGGGAAGGTAGCCTCCTCCAGTCGCGGTGGCAACGGCAAACATCGCGGCAGGGCTTCTTCAGAGAAGAAGCAAATCGACTCCAACGCCTGTCGGTGTTGCGGGAAGATGGGCCATTGGGCACGGGAGTGCCCAAATCGCAAAAAGGAAAAGAAGGCTCAGGCTCACCTGGCGAAAGCCAATGATGAGGATGAGGCCACTATCCTTATGGCGATGTTCTGTGCACTACACGACGTCGAGGCCATGGAGAGGGAAGAGGCGACGACAGTGGAAGGACCTGGGAAGGCCCTGAAGATCGTCAACCTCGACGAACCATGCGCCCAAGTCCATCTTGGGCATATGGGCGTCGACCAGGAGCAGCGGTGGTATCTGGACTCTGGTGCCAGTAACCACATGACGGGCTCCAAGGACTCCATCTCCGAGCTCGACGGTGATGTTACCGGTACGGTGAAGTTCGGTGACGGCTCAAGGGTGGCTATCCAAGGGCACGGCACCATCATCTTCAGATGCCAGAACGGGGAGCACCGCGCGCTAACGGATGTATACTACATCCCACAGCTGCGTTCTAGCATCATCAGCATTGGTCAGCTGGATGAGCGCGGTAGCGAGGTTCTGATCAAGGACGGCGTTCTGAGGATCAGAGACCGGGAGCAGCGACTTCTCGCCAAGGTGAAGAGGTCCCTGAACCGGTTGTACCTGCTCGACCTGAAGGTAGAGCAGCCGGTTTGCCTGGCGGCAAGGCACTCCGAGGAACCATGGATGTGGCATGCCCGGTTTGGACATCTCAGTTTCGACGCGCTTGGTCGGCTGGGGAAGATGGTCCGAGGGCTACCCCACATCAAACACGGAGGTGAGCTGTGTGACAGCTGCCTGGCCGAGAAGCAGAGGAGGCTATTTTCCCAAAGGCGGCCAAGTATCGCGTGAAGGAAGCTCTCGAGCTAGTTCACGGCGACCTCTGCGGGCCGATCACGCCTGCTACATGCGGTGGTCGGCGGTACTTCCTCCTACACATGGATGATTGCAGTCGCTACATGTGGCTGCAACTCCTGACGAGCAAGGACGAAGCGGCGGTGGCGATCAAGAAGTTCAAGACGCGCGCGGAGGCCGAGAGCGGCAAGAAGCTCCGTGTACTGAGGACTGATCGAGGTGGCGAATTCACTTCGGTGGAGTTTGCTACGTACTGTGCGGATCAAGGTGTGGGCAACATCACGCCGCGCCATACTCGCCACAACATAATGGCGTGGTGGAGCGATGGAACCAGACAGTGGTCGGCATGGCCCGATCCATGATGAAGGCCAAAGGGATGCCGGCAAAGTTCTGGGGAGAGGCGGTGACCACGGCGGTGTTCATCCTCAACTGCGCTCCAACCAAAGCCCTAACAGGCAAGACACCGTTCGAAGCTTGGTACGGGAGCAAGCCGAAAGTGTCATTCCTCCGGACATTCGGTTGCATCGGCCACGTCAGGAAGACAAAGCCGAACCTCACCAAGCTGGAGGACAGGAGCACACCCATGGTGTTCCTGGGCTACGCGGAGGGTACCAAGGCGTACCGGCTCTATGACCCACATGGAGACAAGGTGATTGTCTCGCGCGACGTTGTGTTCAATGAGGAGGCAGCTTGGGACTGGCACAGTCCAAGCACGGGGGAAGCGGGAGGCTTCACCAACACCTTCGTCGTTGAGCACTTGGTCATCCACAGCGGTGGAGACGCTGCGGAACAGGTGCCACGCACTCCGGGAGGAGCACCGAGCACTCCGGCGGTAGAGTCGAGCACTTCTGGGGCAGTGCCGAGCACTTCAGGAGGGATGCCAAGCACTCCGGGAAGAGTGTCGAGCACTTCTGGAGGGATGCCGAGCACGCCAGGAGTGGAGCCAGGAGGTTCTGCAGTGGTGGCGACCACTTCAGGACGGGTGCCGAGCACTCCCGTGGTGGAGCCAAGACGTCTTACTGTGGTTCCGACCACTCCAAGACTGAGGCTGGGCACTCCTATAGTGTGGCCGAACACTGCAGGAGTTATGACGAGCAGTCTAGAAGCAGTGCCAAGCACTTCGGGTGCTATGCAGGGCACTTCGGCGGAAGAAGGAACTTCATCACCCCCGATCAAGTTCACCTCACCTCCAAGTGACATCACTGAGTTCGTGGACGCCTACCACGAAGGTGAGGAGTTGAGGTTCCGCAGTCTGGACGACATCGTCGACGGCACAGGTCCCTCAGGTCTGGCAGGTAGGCTGCTCAACGACGTAGAGCTACTACTCGTCAGTGCAGAGGAACCACCCACGTTCGCGCTAGCTGAGCGCGATGGAAACTGGCGATGGGCAATGCTGGAGGAGATGAAGGCGATCGAGGAAAACGAGACTTGGCAGCTTGTCGATCCACCCCCAGGATGCCGTCCGATCAGCCTAAAGTGGGTGTACAAAGTCAAAAGGGACGAGCTCGGCGCCATTGTCAAGTACAAGGCGCGCCTCGTCGCCCGAGGCTTTGTCCAGCGCGAGGGCATCGACTTCGAGGAGGTTTTTGCACCAGTAGCGTGCATGGAGTCGGTCCATTTGCTACTTGCTTTGGCGGCAGCAAAGGACTGGCGCGCCCATCACTTGGACGTTAAATCGGCCTTCCTCAACGGTGAGCTGGCGGAAATGGTCTTCGTCAGGCAACCTCCAGGGTTCGCCGTCAAGGGAGAGGAGCATAGGGTGCTCCAACTGCGCAAAGCGCTCTACGGGCTGAGGCAAGCCCCTCGAACATGGAACGCCAAGCTTGACACCACGCTGGGTGAGCTTGGGTTTCAGAGGTGCTCAACCGAGCACACGCTCTACACGCGACGACGGGGGAAGGAAGAACTCATGGTCGGCGTGTATGTGGATGACTTAATCGTCACCGGCGTGCGCACGGAGGATATCAACAGCTTCAAGCGAGAGATGGCAGCTCGTTTTCGAATGAGCGATCTCGGCGCTCTCTCCTACTACCTCGGCATCGAGGTGAGACAGGGGAAGGAGGAACTCACACTCGGGCAAAGCGCGTATGCCTCCAAGCTGTTGGAGAGGAGCGGCATGGTGGAGTGCAAGCCATGCGTGACTCCGATGGAGGAGCGGTTGAAGTCGACGAAGGACAACACCCACGGGCGAAAGTAGATGCAACACTCTACCAGAGCATCGTCGGCGGTCTGCGCTACCTAGTCCACACAAGGCCGGACATTACGTTCGCCGTGGGCTACGTAAGTCGCTTCATGGAGGATCCCAGAGAGGATCACTGGGCTGCGGTGAAGCGGCTACTACGCTACGTCAAGGGGATGGTGAATCATGGAATCATCTTCCCAAAGACCAGGGGAAGTAGGCTGCAGCTCACGGTGTTCAAATGATGCGCATATGGCGGGGACATCAACGGACGACGGAGCACCTCTAGCGTACTCATCTTCCTCGGGTCAGCCCCAATTTCATGGCTATCGCTGAAACAGAAGGTGGTGGCGCTATCTACGTGCGAGGCAGAGTACGTAGCGGCGGCCACAGCGGCGTGCCAAGTTATGTGGCTACGCCGGCTTTGCCGGGCGAAGCTAACCGGCGTGAAGCTCACCCACCAAAGACCGATGGTGGACAACCAGCCCGCCATCGCCCTCGCGAAGAATCCGGTTCTGCGACGACCGAGTAAACACATCGACGTGAAGTTCCACTTCCTCAGGGACTGTGTTGATGGAGGCCAGATCGTCATCGAGTTCGTCGAAACTGCTCGGCAGCTCGCGGATGTCCTCACCAAGCCACTCGGACGACTTCGACTCATGGAGCTGAAGGAGATGATCGGCATGGAGGGGGTACAAGGGTTAGCGATGGATTAGGGAAGATTGTTAGCTAATCTCATCGCCACCTTGTGTGAACACAGCAGAGAAGAAGGGCGCCGACTTAGCAGCTTCTGTGTGTGTGAACACAAGAAAAGGAAGGCTGCGCCGACTTTTTGCCCCCTCGCCAGTGATACAAGCCAGCTGCAGGTGCAGTAGCCAGACAGCTCACCTGCGACAGATCAGAGGAACAGAGCGGTGGCGGCGCAGCGCAGTCAGCCTGTCGGGTTATCTAGTTATTGTGCCCGCATGATGGGCGCCGCACATGGACTAGATAGTTAGAGTTGTATAAATAGACATGTATGGCAACTCAAGAAAGAGAGCTCAGATTTACCATCACAGACAGGGCCTCGGCCAGCGTTGTTGTATTGTGCGTGCTTGCTCGGTTTCTCCCTTCTTCTTCTAGCTCGATCCGTGGTGTGTGTGGCGGACAACGCCGGTACGTGGTCTGCACGGCTAGTGTGTGCTCGGCAATACTAGCGCGTGCTTGGCGAGACCGTCAAGTGCTCTACTCGCCTAAGCCGGTGCTCGGCAAGATCGGCTGGAGTGGTTCACTGTCGTGAGCCGGTGATCCTGTGAGACCAACGGAGTGGTCTGGGAGACTAGTGGTCTGGGGCTAGTGGTCTGGGAGACTAGTGGTCTGGGGCCAGTGGTCTGGGAGGCTAACTGTGGGCCAACATGCTACAGGGTGGTTTGCTTGCATTAGTACTGCACCAATTTCATAATCACTGACGTCAGTCTCTATAACAAATGGCAACTCAAAGTTGGGTAAAGTCAGAACAGGTGCTTGCACAAGGCTTTGCTTAAGTAACTGAAATGCCTTATCTGCCTGAGGTGTCCACTAAAACTGACACCCTTTTTTGAGCAACTCTGTCAAAGGTCTAGCCATCATTCCATAATGCTGAATGAATTTGCAATAGTATCTTGTTAACCCAAGAAATCCCCTTAACTGTTTTTCATTTGTTGGAGTAGGCCAGTTGACTACTGCCTGAACTTTTGTTGGATCAGTTGCCACACCTTCTGCTGAGATGACATGACCCAGGTAATCTACTAAAGGCTGAGCAAACATGCATTTGGATCTCTTGATCAGAAACTGATGTTTCTCCAGAATAGCAAATACTTCAGCTAATAGCTTCACATGCTCCTCCAAGGTGGCACTATAGATAAGGATATCATCCATGAATACCAGTACCCCACAGCGCAATAGAGATGCAAAGATAACGTTCATCAAACTCTGAAACGTGGCTGGCGCATTCGTCAATCCGAATGGCATAGCCAGGAATTCATACAGCCCTTGATGCGTTCGGAATGTTGTCTTATACTCATCCCCCGTAGCCATGCGTATCTGATGGTATCCAGCACTGAAATCGAGTTTTGTGAACCATTTGGCGCCAATGATCTCATCCAGTAACTCATCGACAACCGGCATTGGGTGTTTATGCTTCATAGTAATGGCGTTCATACGGCGGTAGTCAACGCAAAATCGCCATGTCCCATCTTTCTTCCGCACCAGCAGTACCGGTGAGGCAAAGTCACTGGTGCTCGGTCTGATAACCCCATTCTCCAGCATTTGCTTTACTTGAGCTTCGATCTCATTCTTCTGTATTGGAGAGTAATGATACGGTCTGATGCGAACTGGCTGTGCCTCCAGTATGAGTTGGATTCTATGATCAACTTCCCGAGATGGAGGTAATTGAGACGGGGTACTGAACAAGTGGTCATACTGCTTTAAGAGCTGCTGAACCGATTCTGGAACCTGAACAGCAACATCTGTCTGAACAGCACACAGAGACTGTCACTCGTCCGACAATAGAGAATGTGCAGGATCACAAGTTATCCGCAGACAACAAGCAACACCACCGTACTGCATCAGGTTATTCAGCTTCTTGCGACCAATAGCCTGACAGTGGTCCCCTTTTTCGTGTATGCCCTACAGAGACACCCTCTTGCCATTGAGGGTAATTCTCATAGCCTTTGTCTTGTAGTCCACCCAAATTGGGCTCACTGCTTCCAGCCAGTCTTCCCCGAGAATCATGTCATAGCAACGTAGAGTGAGCACTCTAGCATCTGAAGTGAACTCCTGTCCTTGCACACACCATTGTAACTTAGGAACCCTCTCTGAGCAATGCAGCTGACCCCCATCTGTTGCTTCGAAGGTTGCTGACTGACAGGTTTCTGTGTGCAGTCCTAGTGCCTGAACCAATTTGTCACTAACAAACGTTCCAACACTCCCCGAATCCACTAGTACCAGCACTTGATGCTTGCCAATTCGAGCCAATAGTTTCAATGTATGCTTACGTTTAGCCTTGTCTGTTTCAGGTAACTGCAAGACACATATAGAATCATCTGCAGACAGGTTTTCAGACTAAACCTCCACATATTCTTCAGATGCAGTCAAATCGAAGGCATCCCATAACTCCTCCAATACATGCAACGGTATCTGCTCAGGGCAAGAATGAGTGGTACTCCATTTACCTCCACATTTGAAACACAGGCCGTTTTTGCGCTTATACTGCTTGAGTGAGGCCAACTTATCTTCGGATTCAGTCCTTTGAACTTTTGTCACTTGCTTGTCACCTGCATTTAGCCCAACCTTGTCTGTCAGAGGTCGGTCTGCCCCTTTGGTGAATCCCTGCCCAAAGGGTTTCTGCTTCAAGGCATTGAGCTCTTCTTCTTGTAATAATGCCAGGGCACTCGCCGTGTCCACATTCCATGGCCTGTGCAAGGCAATGGGTGCTCTGATTTCTTCTTTCAGACCGGCCAAGAACCGCGTGACAAAGTACACATGATCATAGGCTGGGTTGTACAATAGAATGTCATGGGCCAACTTCTCGAACTGTGCTTGATAGTCCGCCACCGACCCAGTTTGCCTCAAGGTTTCCAGCGACTTTCAACTACCTCTGGAACAGGTGGCGAGTGCGGCAATTGGAACTGATCCAAATCGGGCAACGAAAAAGAATGAGGATTAAGGTCGTGGGGCATACCCGTGACCGGGTGCGGCGGCAAGGTGCTCGGGGCTCCGCCGCCAACAACCCGGTGCTAGTGTCGCTGGCTGTGCCCGTTGGGCGATTGAGAGGTCGAGGACGATGTCAGTGCCACGTTCAGATCAAATCACCCCGCTGCGTGTGGATGCAAAGGACCCGTCAGCGGGTTCGGCATCTGGGACATCGGCAACTGTGGGGGCAGAGGCGGGCGCGACATCACAATTGGCGGAGGTTGAGGAAGCAGTGCCGACACGGGTGGTGGCGGAGGTAGAGGCGGTGGCGGAGGACGCGCCTCCAATTGCTGCACCCAGTCGTCGTGTCCTTGGACTGCTGGATCATCGAACCCATGGACATCTCCACGATCGTACGCCATGCCTCCAAGTCATTGAGCTTGTCGAGCGTAGCCGTCATCATCTTTTGGAATCCGGCGAACTGCTTCGCCATGTCTTGAACACAGGCGAGCTGATGCGTCATTGACTCCATGGTCATCTTGAGGTCATCGATCGAAGTCGTCATCTCGAGTTGGAATTTGGTGGGTTTCCTCTTCGGAGCCAGAGCGGAAACGGATCGATCCGAGAGAAAAAAATTTCCCCCTAGAATCGACAGGCTCGCGATACCAAATGTGATGTTCTAGCTACGGTTTGGTGGATTTGGGGCGAATTCGAGCGACTTTATTGCGAAATGTAACAGAGTTTAGGGTACAGGAGCGGATGAACAGCTAGACTACTTCTACTCCTATTGATTGTTCTGTTACAAATCGTTGCCAATGTTCTTCTGATGCTTCAGCTTATATAGCTGACGCCCAGCGGCTGTTGCCAGACGGGCAACAGCGCCAACTTCCTAACCGCCTGCCAGACGAGTACACCATCATACTCGCCAGCGGTCCCACCTGTCAGTCCCTGACATCGGGAGGCTGGGTGGTGCAGGCGACCCAGCGCGAGCACGAGCAGCCGCGGCGAGCATCGGTGTTAGCGCAGGCGGCAACTGCGCCTAAATCGAGGACGCGCGATGCGCGGCAAGTCACGACTATCGACTGTGGGGCCGTGACGAGCGAGCGATCAGCGAGCGATGAGATTTCCCTCGAGTTTGAGTGGATTCTTTTTTTCCTATGATTTGTACAGCATAGGAACCTTTTCCTCTGGAACAGGTCGCGTCTTTCCTGTATTCCAAGCAGCAACCATTGAAACTTTTCCTAAGGAATCCATTCCTTTGAAATTTCTCCAAACAGGGTCTTAGGCCAATCTGGCTTATCAGTCATGGTATAGTGTTTTTTTCTCACAACAAATCAGCAAATGGTACTTTTCAGCCTGGCTTTTCAGCGAAACGAACAGGGCAGCCCGTGCCTGTATAGTGTTTTTTTTTGTGTGGAAAAAAATGGTGTGCAAGTGTAGTTTGTGTACGGGAACCTTCCCTTCGTTTTGAGAGGTATATATATACCGAGTATGTTATACGTCTATGCGACTCAGTAAAATCTCATACTCATGGTCATGGATCTTGGAGGCCACTCTAGCAAATTAGGAACTGATTCGTCTAAAACGTGATTACTGCTTCAGTGTTACGTTATGAATATCTCTTCAATTGATTAGCCACGATGGATTGATAGAGTTAAATAGTAGTATATTTAATTAAATTTATCTGAACATCTTCGTTAGAACTATTTGTGGCTTTATAAAAGCAGAGTTTCCTCAGTCAAAAAAAAATTATCTTACTTAAAATCTATCTTTTCATGTACTGGAAGGTGACTCTGCTTCTGTACCACAAGCAAAGCATGATTCAGCAACATACCTGATCCAACCATTCCCTCAATTATATAAAAAAACATTTGCTCATTTAAATAAGAAATTAAGAAGCAGCGGCCCGCTGACTGATGCATGGCTCTAAGAAGGCCAAGATCTTGATGAAGCAAGGTGCTGAAAAAATGATGTCGGATCGTGTTTCCTTCGTTGAGACAGATTAACGGTTCATCTAATTTATCTACAAGTTCCCGCATCAACACGTGGGGTATTCTCTAGTTATTATAAAGTGAAAGACTGGTCTCCGGACATCCGGACGTCTGCGCCTACTGCCCACCCACGCGTCTAACGTGCTCCCTCTGCATGCGGCAGGAAACGGTGCATGCGACGCACTTCCCTAGATGCATGTGGCCAACGGAAGGCACGCGTGCACCGGGCCTCCACCTCCCACTTTACCTGGGCGGGCCCCACAGCGCATGCATGTAGCTCCTGCCCACCTACCTGCACGCTGCTGCCGAACATGCTGCTGCGCTACGCATGTGCACGTGGGGGCCGCCGCGCCCACTTCGCTTCCCGCACGCACGAGGGGACCACTTCCGTCTACGTCCACTTCTCACGCTGGTCATGCAACACTTGAAACATAAATCATTTGCTGCAACATACGTCCGAAACAAATAAAATATTTACAAACATAAGCTTGCAACATATGTGTATGGCCACTGCAACATATGCAACATCCAAATAAAACAATTGCAATATATGTTTGAAACAGCTGAAACATTTAAAACATACATTTGCAACATACATGTATAGCCAGTGCAACATATGCAACATCTTGATAAAACGCTTGCAACATACGTTTGAAATAGCTGAAATATTTGAAATATACAGTTGCAACATATGTCAACATATGCAACATCCAGATAAAACACTTGCAACATACATATAAAACAACTGAAATATTTGAAACATACGCTTACAACATATACAACATCGCAACATATACAACATCCAGATAAAACATACATGTGAAACGCATGAACATACGAAAGATGCTATGGAGTGACGAAAAATTTTTAGGCCAGCACTCAGCTGCCATGCATACGTGGGCCCGCGCTCCTCTCACAAACAGGCAAGCGGCCTAGCCAACCCTACAACTGGCTAAGCGCTTAAAGCCGGTCGGCCAAAGCAGCAACGCGCGGCAGGGGCAGCTTGGCCTGGGCACAAACAACACACAGAGAGAAAACGAGCAGCACGGCAAGTAGCCGCATGCCTAGGCACTAGGTAGCAGAGAGCAGGCACGGCATGGAGGCCTACGGCCCTGGGCGCGTGCGGCTAGGGGGCTGGCTGGCTGGTCCAGCCAGCAGCGGACGCAGCATGCACACAGTCCTCTCTCACACGCATGCACGCCCCCATGCACTGCATGCACCTTGAACGAGTTGCTGCACGCGCTCCTAGGATGCGGATCCCACCTAACTGTAACTACACGTCCCTTTTTTTATTGGGCGTAATGCGCGGTGCGTCCAGACGTCCTCAACTAACCATTACTGTATTATAAAGTTATTACCAGGTATGTGTCATGAGGCCACTATATTGTACAATCCAAACTAAATTGCACTGTCGGTGCACTTACGGGTCGTACGTGCCAACATGCCGCACATCTCCGCGGCTCATTGTTTGTGTGAGGTTGAAAAAAAAATGCCGAACAATGGCGTTCGTACACGAGTTTTTACAAGACTTCATCTAAAAACACTGAGGTTACTAGAGGCTGGTGGACCGCGCATATGCTCTAGTTGTCTAGCTTGGTATATTTCAATTCATGGGAGATTTTCGACTACCTAGTTTGAGTTTCACAGGAAATCATACAAGCTCCTTAATCCTTTCGGATGAAGTTCATCGACTGAGAACTGTATTGAGGCTAATATACCCGGCTGATGCAAATTATTTCAACAAATTCTCATCCTGTTCGAAAGGACAGAAGGACCAGAAATACAAAAGCTCTTCATTTCGTCTGGGCAGGTTTGGAGTACTGGGGGAACACCATGTGCTATGGAACGGCCCATGTCGTCTAGTATTTCAAATTAACATTCACTGGGCCTTAAAAGAAAATATGGACCGGGCCTTTCTATTGTTTCGAAGAAGGAAGAATCCATGGACCCTCTCGTGAAACATAATGATGCCCCTTCAGAAGCGTACCGTTGCAAAGTAGTAATGCCGAATGTAGTGGAAGTTTTGAGTGAACAAATGAAATGAATTGCTTGAATTTTAAGTCCTCTTACAATAAAAATGCCAGCATGACAAATGGATATAAACAGGAAAACAAGAGAGTCCGTCTATCTAACACCCGGGTGTTTTAGCCCCCGGTAACACCTAAATTTTTTTTCCCATGGATACTGTTTATCTTTCTCCTCTCCTCTTCCTCTTTAGCACAAATCACAAGTAACAAATCATAGATCAGAAGTAACAATTTTTTTTTCTATGAAAGAACAAAGACAGATCTTGGTGATGGCGCCGGAGTTGGGGAAGAAGAAGGTCGCTAGAGTTGGAGAAGATGTCGGGCGCGGCGGTGGCGCGGGGACGGACGGGCGCAGGCACGGCAGCGACTCGGGCGCGGCGGCGTAGACGCGGCAGCGGCCCAGGCGCGGTGGACGGGCGGTTCCACGGCCAAAAAAATTCATGTGCAAAACATCCGGTTGTTGTATAGCATTTCAGGAAAACAAACACACGAAGTGTAAGAAAACCAGCAATGGTGCGTAGTGCCAACTTCTTTTTCCATGCAGGCAGCCAGCAGCACTCCTCCCTGGTCTCTCGCCGTCTTAATCATATCATCAGTAGGTATTGTAAATCCAGCACTTCTCCCTGATCTCCGGCTTGGGTCTCCCGACGGTCCTATCCCTGATCTCGCCCATCTTCACCATGGCGTCGGCGAACGCGCGGTACCAGTCTCTTGCGTTCCTGGCGAAGCCATCCACCACCTTCCTAGCTATTGGCCCCTGATCTTCCACACGGGTGAGCCGACCGCTCACTGACATTATCGACCACACACTATAGCTAGAGGTAGAAGAAGAGAGAGAAAACAGAGCGCGCACAAACACAGCACAAGCACCAGCGTTGGCCGGAGCTCTGCAGATGAGATGGTAAAACTGAATTCGCTCTCTTTACTGAGTTGTAGTGGGAAGCTATATATACAACTCTACCCATCTAATCCTAATGCACAGACATGTCAGGCTGCCATGCTGCTACAGTGACTAGATGTGACAGCAGGGCTGACTTTGGCGTCTGCCCCTGCTGTGGCTACAGTGTGGCACGTGAGCCTTTCGGCGCCTGCCCCTACAACAGCTACAATATAGCAGCAGGGGAGCCCTTTCGGTGCCTGCCCCTGCCGCGCCGTACAGAGGAGAGCAGCAGATTATTTAATAATTATTTCCCTAATTCTGCTGCTAACCCTAGAACCTCCACCATGCCGATCATCTTCTTCAGCTCCATGAACCGAAGACGACCGAGCGGCTTGGTGATGATGTCCGCGAGTTGCCGACCAGTTTCGACGAACTCGATGACGATCTGCCCTCTATCGACACAGTCCCTGAGGAAGTGGAACTTGACATCGATGTGCTTGCTTCAGTCATGGAGAACCGGATTCTTCGCGAGAATCAGCACGGCAAGCTGGCTGCGCATCACGCCATGGTCGCCCAGGGTGGAAACCACCCACCTCCCACCACCGGTGCATCATCGACTGGCGGTTCTACTCCTGGCGGCTCTGGATCAGGCAACGCCGATGGGCCTCCTCTGGCCACAGGCGGTTTTGGCAACACTGCCAGCCACGGTGGTGGTTTCGGCACCAATGCCGAACACGGTGCTTACTCCAGCGGAAACCGATCCAGGCGCCGTCGCGGCCGTGGCGGCGGCCAGAGTGGCCGCACGCCATCCTTCCCCGCCAACGTCGAATTGTCGTTCACGGGACCGCGGCCCAACTTCCCCAACACACCATGGGCCGCGGGCTTCAACCCGTGGCAAGGCATGGTCCAGGCTTGGCCCATGCCCTTCCGTGCTCCAGCGGCCGACGTCCTCGGCCCACGTCCTAGTACTCCCAACCAGCAGGCCTTCGTTGCTGGTGGGCCCATCTCGGCCCACACACAGGCTACCTCGGGGCGTCTCCTACCTATGGTCCGAACGCCCTTCGTGCCGCTCTGGCGAACGCCGATGTCCCACCCGCTGGCACTGGCACCTCCGATTGGTTCTTGGATATGGGCGCCACGTCGCACATGGTTCAGCGCTGGTAATCTTCACTCCGTCCAACCCCTTTCTTCTTCTACTTTTGTCACTGTGGGCAACGACGTGTCCCTGCCCGTTACTCACCTCACTGCCTCCTCCATCCCCACCTCTACATCGCCTCTGGCGCTTCGCAATGTTCTTGTTACTCCTTTGATCAAGAATTTAGTGTCTATTCGATCGCTAACCCGTGACAATGCTGTGTCGATTGAATTCGATCCTTATGGTTTCTTCATAAAGGATCTTCACACCCACCAAATGAAGCTCCGATGTAACAGCCATGGCGATCTCTATCCACTGCATCCGCCAACGCATCAAGCTCTTCACGCCACTGCTGCCTCGGTCGATCTTTGGCACCAACGACTGGGACATCCGGGCCGCGATCAGCTTGCTGCCGCTCTACGATCCTTTCCCTTCAGCTGTACAAAGTCCACCACCCACACTTGTCATGCCTACCAGCTTGGCAAGCATGTGCGGCTGCCCTTTACCTCTTTTTTGTCCGTTAGTTCTTTCCCATTTCAATTAGTTCATTCAGACGTTTGGACATCTCCTGTACCAATCATATCAGGAAACAAATACTATTTGGTGATCATAGATGACTACTCTCATTATGTCTGGACGTTTCCTTTACTGAACAAGTCTGATGTGGTTCCTACCTTTCTTTCATTCTATTCATATGTTTCTCGGCAATTCCGACTACCAATTCTCGCCTTCCAAACTGACAATGGCCGCGAATTCGATAACTTTGCTCTCCGCAAGTTCTTCTAGGATAACGGCATTGCGTTCCGCCTTTCCTGCCCGTATACCTCTGCACAAAACGACAAAGCAAAGCGTACACTGTGTACCCTGAATGACAACATTCGCGCCATGCTTCTTCACGCACACACGCCGCCCGCGTTCTGGGCGGAGGCGCTCACCACAGTGACTTATCTTCTTAGCCGGCGGCCCTGCCGGGCTACTGGCACTGTCACGCCCCACGAGCTCCTCCTCGGCACTCCTCCCGCCTATGATCATCTTCGTGTGTTCAACAGCCTGTGCTATCCCAATTAATCCGCTACAGCCACCAACAAGCTCAGCCCACACTCCGTCACTTGCGCGTTCTTGGGTTACCCGGCGGATCACAAGGGCTACCGCTGCTACGATCTGGAGACTCACCGCGTGATCAGTTCTCGGCATATTGTGTTCGACGAGCTGCAGTTCCCCTTCCAACAATCAGCTCTCCAACCGGCGTCTACATCTCCTACTGCCACAGATGTCGTCCCTGGCGTGGACACGGTGGTGATCGTGTCTGGCCATCCGGTTGCAACACCACACACGCACGCTCCTACCTCACACAAACACTCGGGCGCCACATTAGGCGTCGCATCGATGCCACCGTCGCCTCCTTCCACATCGTCGCCGACGCCGTAGGCTGTCACGCCACCTACGCCGTCGTCCCGGCCGCCGCCATGACACCACCGGTCTTCGGTGCTTCGCACAGGGACTATGATACCACCGGTATCCTCTTCCCCATTCCCCGTGATGCCGACGTTGACGCAGGGCTCTCTTGGCATAAGCTCGTCGGCATCGCAGAGCTCGCCATCGCCGCAACGTCATCCCATGGTGACATGAGCCAGGGTCGGTGTCTTCAATCCCAACCCGAGGTATGCCATGACCACGACTACAGGCGCCTCCGTCGACATCTCTCCGATTCCTAGCTCCACGTGCGCAGCTCTACGTGACCCGAACTGGCACGAGGCGATGCAATGCGAGTGCGCTCCAGTCGAACCACACATGGCGCCTCATTCCCCGGCCACCGCGTGCCAACATCATCACCGGCAAGTGTGTGTTCAAGCATAAGCTCTATCCCGACGGTAGCCTCGAGCGATACAAAGCACGGTGGGTCGTTTGTGGCTTTACCAGTGCCCGGGCGTCGATTTTGGTGAGACGTTCACACCTGTGGTCAAGCCCGCGACGATCCGCACCGTGCTCGCTCTGGTTGCAGGGCACCGATGGCCGACGCGACAGCTCGACGTCTCCAACGCCTTCCTTCACGGGCAGCTCGACGAGTGGGTGCTGTGTTAGCAGCCTATCGGCTTCGTTGACGCGACACAGCCAGATGCGGTCTGCTTCCTCTCCAAGTCCTTATACGGTCTTCGATAGGCACCGAGGCCCTGGTTCACGTGGATCGCTGGCTTCCTCTGCACCATCGGCTTCGTCGCGACGCGCTCTGACACATCCCTGTTCATGCTTCGCCGTGGGACGGCCATGGCATTCCTCCTCCTTTACGTCGATGATATGGTGCTCAGCGCCTCCACCGAGGCACTCCTCCAGGACATCATCACACGACTCCAGCCTGAGTTCGCCGTGAAGGACATGGGGCCCCTCCGCTACTTCCTCGGCGTCGACGTACAATGACACAGCCAAGGCTTCTTCCTGTCTCAGGCGAAATACGCTGAAGATCTCCTAGACCGGGCGGGGATGACGAACTGCAAGCCGGCGCTCACGCCGATCGACACCAAGGCCAAGCTCCCAGCGACGATAGGTGCGGCTATCCGTGATCCCGACGAATACCGCAGCATCGCCAGCGCACTGCAGTACCTCACCATCACTCGTCCGGACATCGCGTACGCAGTGTAGCAAGCTTTCCTACATATGCATGATCCGAGCGAGTGTCATCTCGTGGTCATCAAGAGCATCCTATGTTATGTGCGCGGCATGACGTCGTACGGGCTTCATTTGCAGGGCACGGCGTCCCCAAGATCACCGCCTATTCGGATGACGGACACGCGTCGGTCGACATCCGGCTACTGCATCTACCTCGGCGATGCGCTGGTGTCGTGGTCATCAAAGCGCCAAGCCACCGTGTCGAGGTCAAGCGCGGAGGCCGAGTACAGGGCCGTGGCGAACGCCATGGCCGAGTGCATATGGCTGCGGCAGCTTCTCCACGAGCTTCACTACGATGTTCCAAGCGCCACGGTGGCCTACTGCAACAATGTCTCCGCCGTCTACATGTGCAAGAACCCCGTCCACTACCGACGAACGAAGCACATCGAGTTGGACATCCACTTCATCCGGGAAAGCGTGGCGCTTGGCGAGCTACGTGTCATTCATGTCCCCACGGACCAGCAGTTCGCTGACTTGATGATGAAGAGGCTGTCGATGAACACATTCCAAGGGTTCCGTTCTAGTCTCACCGTCAGAGCTCCCGACGCTGCCACTGTGGGGGTGATAACGGAGTCATGTACACGGTTGTACACGTCATCTACACCGGCATCGGTCAAACACACACGCGCACGCATGGCGCCCGCTCTACGCTCGACGCTGTCACCGGCGGCACAGTGGTGACCACCCCTGATATCTCTGAACCTGATGACGGCAAGACAAGAGATGCAAGTCCTGAAGAGCCAGCGGGAAGGAACATAGAAGGCAAGCATATGAAGAAGCCTAGTAACAGAGTCTTTGGGCCGGACTGGACCATGTAAAGCGGACCCTGCGTGGCCCAGACACGAGGGCAGCCCATCGTGTCCCCTTTGTAAAGAATAGAGGAGTAGGAAGGAAAAACCAGGGGGACAGAGACTAGGAACTACCGTGCCTGAGGGCGACGGCGGCGGTGGCGTGCGGCGATCTTGTTGATCGGCCAGCGGCGACCGTATTTACCCACATATACTATCATATTACCATCAATATATATAGTCTGGTTACATCTGGTATCAGAGCGCCTCTCGATCCTTGGTTCTTCGAATTTTCGCATACCATCGATCGAAATCGCAAACGCTTCAGGTTCGATTGAGATCCTTGGAGGGCAGTGAGCTGCTGCCGCCAGTTATCTCTCGGTAATTCCCAAGCACGCGAATCGATTTGTGGGGAAATTTGTGACTCTGGCATCACATCAGTACCTCACCCGAAGACAGATGGCCTCCATCTCGAAGGAAGAGTAGTTGGGGCAAATCCTGTCGTTGTTGGGAGAAAACTCCAAGGGAATCAACGAGCTCAAGAGTTCAATGACGGAGATGACTGCGATGAAGACGGATTTGTTGTTGTGGAAGCCTGAAGTCGACAACAAAGTTCATGAGATCGAGCACGCTGTGCTGAATCTGGGGGAGCGCATCGAGCAAGCTCTAGGATCTCGGATTTTGCTGGCTCAACCTCTGGAACCAACCCATAGGGAGCAATCTGGGGAAGTCACCATCGCTCAACCCTCGCTCACCACGGCAATTCGGGAGGACCACTTCGCCTCTCCGAGCATCAAGGCACCGAGCTCTGCTCATCTAGAGTTTCACCCGTCAAGGGTGGCACCTGGGTCGTTAGACCACGGCAAGCGAACTTCTCACCGGGGTGCTGATTTCGGGGCAGTGTACACCATTGCCCCGAAACCGGCCCCGGTCACAGGTGCGACACCAACTCTCCCCAAATCCACTCCTATTCTACTTCATACTTATGACTCTGGGCACTGTGATCGGCTACACTACTCACACTACCCACCCCTCACACCCTTTCCTGAAGTTGAATTCCATAAGTTTGATGGCTCTAACCCATGTTTGTCGATTAAACGCTGTGAAACATACTTTGATGTCTATCAAACTGATCCAAGTCTTTGGGTTCGCTTAGCTACTATGCGTCTTGTGGGTTCTGCCGCACTTTGGTTTTAGACTATGCCAACTGCCATCAGTAAAATGTCATTGGAATCCTTTGTTGTAGCTCTCTGTAATAGGTTTGACAAAGATGAACACAATCATCTGTTGCACCATTTCTTTCATATTAAGCAAACCACTACAGTCTCTGAGTATGTCGAATAATTTAGTGACATTGTCCATCAGTTATTAGCCCATGATCCATCTTTTCCTACTACTATTATTACAAACCGCTTTCTTGATGGCCTTAAAAAGGATGTACGTGTAGTGGTTATGATGCACAGACCTCAAGATTTGGATACTGCTAGCTCTTTGGCCTTTTTGCAGGAAAAAGCTTCTCAAGACCAACCTATCAGGAGATCTGATTTGGGCTCTTACTCAAAGAGAAACAATCAAGACTCTGTCAAAGCACCTTTTGCAACCACTCCTAATTTTGCAAGAGTTGTCGAAGAGAAGAAGCCACCTGATCTTGGCAAGCCCAGGCAAACAGGGGAGGATAAATTGACTGCTTTGAAGAATTATAGAAGATCCAAAGGCTTGTGTTTCAAATGTGGAGAAAAATGGGGACCCAACCATAAGTGTCCTCCTTCTATATCTCTCAATGCTATAGAAGATATCTAGAAATGTCTTGTTGATCATGAAGATCTAGTACCAACAACAGAAGTTGTAGAGTCTAACTCAGGAGAAGATCTGATGGCTATATCTATACAAGCTCTGAATGGCATCGAAGGCTCTAGAACAATTAGACTGAGAGGTTACCTTCAAGGAAAAGAAGTATTTATGTTGATTGATTCTGGAAGCTCAAATAGCTTTGTCAGTGATCTGGTTGCAGCTAATGTTTCTCCATGGCAGCCACTATCTCAGTCAGTAACTATAAGAGTAGCTAATGGAGAGGTTCTATCTTGTACTCATGAGCTACGTGATCAAGTCTGGGGCACACAAGGCCATTCTTTCTGTACAACACTAAAAACCATTCCAATCAGAGGCTATGATATCATATTAGGCATGGACTGGTTGGAAACCCACAGCCCTATAAAAATTCATTGGGTGGATAGATGGTTACAATTCTCCTATCAAGACAAGCTCATAACTCTTCAAGGCATTCCTACTGTTGTTCAATTAGGGCCTCCAGTTACTCACAATCAGTTGCTCGCCTTTGACAAGACAGGCTCCATATTATATTTGGTACAAATTCAAGCACTGGAACCTGCTGCACCTCAAGAACCATCATTACCTCTAGATCTTCAACACTTGTTGGAACAATTCAAGTCAGTCTTTGAGCCTCCAACAACACTTCCACCTTCCCGGCTAGGTGACCACTCCATTCCATTATTAGATGGCGCTCAACCATTTTGCCTCAGACCTTATCGCTACAACCCCACCCAGAAGACGGAGATAGAGAATCAGATAGCTTACATGCTCCAGAAGGGATGGATTCAAGCTAGTACAAGCCCTATTCATCTCCTGTCTTACTGGTATGTAAGAAAACTGGCGATTGGTGTTTATGCGTTGATTTTCGCAGACTCAATGCACTAACTAAGAAGAACAAGTACCCCCTACCTATCATTGAAGAGCTTCTAGAGGAGTTACATGGTTCTTCTTGGTTCACATCTCTTGATCTTTGCTCTGGGTTTCATCAAATACACATGGCCCCCGGGGAAGAGTTCAAAACAGCATTCCAGACTCATAATGGACACTATGAGTACAGGGTCATGCCGTAAGGAGTCATAGGAGGTCCAGCAACATTTCAAATAGTTATGAATCTGATTCTGGCTCCCTTACTCAGGAAATGTGTGGTTGTCTTTATAGACGACATTCTCATTTATAGTAAATCTTGGGCAGATCATCTTTTACACATACAAGAAGTTCTCAGTATACTGCAACAAAACAATTTCCATGTCAAGATGTCCAAGTGCTTATTTGTAAAACAACAGTTATCTTATCTGGGCCACCGGCCACATTGTTAGTAAGCAAGGTGTCGCCACAGATCCTTCCAAGATAGCATATATCAAAGATTGGCCACAACCACAGAACATCAAGGAGTTACACAGTTTTTTAGGCATGGTGGGATATTACAGAAGATTTGTTTCACAGTTTGGACTTCTGTGCAAACCTCTTACTAACTTGTTAAAAAAGGGAACTCTGTTTGTGTGGACCTTAGAAACTAAAGCTGCTTTTCAGGCGCTTAAGAAGGCATTGATTTCAGCACCGGTTCTGGCATTACCAGATTTTAGCTTGCCTTTCATCATTGAAACATATGCCTCGGCCAAAGGCATTGGTGCTGTCCTGCAACAGCAAGGTCACCCAATTGCATATGTGAGTAAAGCACTGGGAGTTAAGGCTCAAGGATTTTCAACATATGAGAAGGAGTGTGTCGGGTTCATAAACCCGGGGTCCCTCGGGGACCAGCTTCCACGCCAGGGCTCGGCCCAGGAAAACAGCATGCAGTCCATGGGCCGGCCCGAAAGTCTAGAAAACAATGGGCTAGGAGGACAGTCTGGTCGCCGACCGAGAGGCCTACCCGAAAGGGCAAAATGCCCGCTCATTCGACTTCTTCGGCCTAGCTCTCCGACCGGAGCGCTCGCTTCGGGCACCGGCCACCTCCAGGCGGTCCCTCTGATCGGAAGGCCTGGCCCAAAACGCTGCTTCCTACTCCAACCCCATGACTCCGACCGGAGACCCGTAGGAAGCCTGTGTACCGCTTGTCTCCGACTGGCGCGGCCAGGGCCGACTGGAGCCATTCAACCAGGGACGCTCGCTCAGAAGGGACCAGGGGCGAACGGAGAAGACAGCGCACTAAGTCAAACCACGATACTGGGACCATACCCTGTACGCCTGCGGAAACTATGCTCCACGACCGCCCTGACACAAGCAGTATTGTAGGCGCCAACATTTGTGTCTACAGTATTATGGGCGCCGTTGGGATCCCATATGGCAAAATCCCCCCCATGCCTCTAGGCATCGATAGGGGGCGTCGGGATCCACCATACCTGGTACACGTGGTGGGGCTCCTCACATATCAACAGTATTTTACAGGTACCGATGTCCACCCTTCCTAAAGAAGCCACCTCAACCTCCCACATGCACCTAACATTCTACAGTGACGTCAACAGTATTGTGGGCGCCTACCATCATTGCTACCCTCGTCGGCGTGGGCAACAAGGCTTAGAAACATCCGTACTCTCTCTCTCTCACCTGTAAAGCCATCCCCTTTATCTATAAAAGGGGATGTGCTCCCTCCAAACAGAGGAGGACGATTCTTCTTCAAGTTTAGATTCACTAGATCGATAACTGGCAACCCCTTAAGCACACGCTTGAACACCTAGCTCATAGCGGAGTTTCGATCACCCTCGGCCCTTCCGGTCGGACCCGACCGGGCCTCTCGTACACCCCTCTTTTCTCCTTCTCGTTTGTAACCCCACCACAGACTTCGAGCACCTGGGCTCAGGAATAAAGTCATTGACCGACCCAGACTGGACATAGGGCACGTTGCCTGAACCAGTATATATCTTGCGTCATTGAGTGCTAGGCCCCCTCCAATCACAACGTATGGCAAAACTACAAATATTCACTAGTTGGTCACTTTCTATACCGACAGATTGTTTGGCCATCTTAATGGCGGTGGATCATTGGCGTCATTATTTGCAATCTTCCTCTTTCACCATACTCACTGATTAGAAAAGTCTAATTCACTTAGATGATCAGAGACTATCCACTCCCATCCAGCACAAGACCTTAACCAAATTAATGGGTCTCTCATATCAAATTGTCTACAAAAAGGGTGTGGATAACAAAGTAGCAGATGCTCTCTCACGAGTATCTCAGGCTCCATATTATGATATCTCTGCTATCTCCACTGTGCGTCCACTTTGGCTTCAAGAGATTCAAGATTCTTATTCAGCAGATTCTCAAGCTATTAAGCTATTATCTGAACTCTCTATTTCTTCTCCAAGTGGGTTGTATTCACTGAAGGATGGCATCATTCGCTACAAGGAAAGAATTTGGGTGGGTCAACAACCTGTTTTGCAATCTAAGATCCTATCCTCTCTCCATGCCAGCGCTATTGGCGGCCACTCTGGTTATGAGGTCACTTATAAGAGAGTCAAACATCTATTTGTATGGTTCAAGCTTAAACAATCTGTCAAAGACTTTGTTGCCCAGTGTACTATCTGTCAGCAAGCTAAGGCCGAGAGTGGCTTATCCAGGTCTGTTGGCACCTTTACCCATTCCTGATCATGCTTGGCACACTGTAACTCTTGATTTCATAGAGGGTCTTCCAAAATCTGCTAGCTACAAGTGCATCTTAGTGGTGGTAGATAAATTTTCAAAATATGCTCATTTTATTCCTCTTTCCCACCCTTTCACTGCTCTTCAAGTAGTTGTAGCCTATCTGAACAACATTTTCAAACTCCATGGCCTCCCTACAGTTATGGTTTTAGATAGGGATAAAATTTTACTAGCAACATTTAGCAAGAGTTGTTCAAACTATTGGGCACAGACTTGAGAATGAGTAGTGCCTATCACCCACAAACGGATGGCCAGACCGAGCGTGTTAACCAATGTCTTGAAACTTACTTAAGATGTTTCCTGCATGCTTGTCCTGCAAAATGGTCTCAATGGCTTGCATTGGCAGAATACTGGTATAACACCTCATTCCATTCTTCTCTTGGTCAAAGTCCATTCCTGGTACTCTATGGTCATGAACCACGGCATTTTGGTATTGATATATCTCAAGCCTGTAAATCCAGTGACCTTGAAGGATGGTTGGAAGAAAGATCTCTAATGCAATCACTGGTCCGTTAGCATCTTATCAGAGCCCAGCACAAAATGAAAACGCAGGCTGACAGACATCGCACGCCTAGATCATTTCAACTAGGTGATTCTGTCTATCTTAAAGCTAAACCATATGTGCAGACTTCATTGGCGCCTAGATCTTCAAACAAATTGGCTTTCCATTTCTTCGGACCATTTATGATAACTGAAAAGATTGGTCCATCAGCTTACCGTCTGCAGCTACCTCCAGATTGTCTTATACATCCGGTGTTCCATGTTTCACAACTCAAGAAAGCCATTCCATCCGCTGCTATGGTAAGTTCAGAGCTACCTGACATTTCTAATCAGTTGCAGGTGCCTCAAGAAATTTTAGACCGCCGGCTTCGTCAGCACAATGATCGTGTGATCCCTCAAGTGCTGGTGCGTTGGTCCTACCTCCCTGATACTCTCTCCACCTGGGAAGATGAAGAATCTCTACAGCAACAGTTTCCCCGTGCACCAGCTTGGGGTCAAGCTAGTTCTAAAGGAGGAAGGGATGTCACCGGCAGCACAGTGGCGACCACCCCTGATATCTCTGAACCTGATGACGGCAAGACAAGAGATGCAAGTCCTAAAGAGCCGGCGGGAAGGAACATAAAAGGCAAGCGTATGAAGAAGCCCAGTAACAGAGTCTTTGGGCCGGACTGGACCATGTAAAGCGGACCCTGTGTGGCCCAGACGCGAGGGCAGCCCATCGTGTCCCCTTTGTAAAGAATAGAGGAGTAGGAAGGAAAAACCGGGGGGGACAGAGACGACTAGGAACTACCGCGCCTGAGGGCGACGGCGGCGGCGGCGTGCGGCGATCTTGTTGATCGGCTGGCGGCGACCGTATTTACCCACATATACTATCATATTACCGTCAATATATATAGTCTGGTTACAGACGCGCACGCCACGCCTCCGCTCAGTCGCTACGCCGCGTCCTCTACCGCGCGTCTAGCAGTTTTCACAGCGGAGGTTGCCGAGCCTGTACTGTATAAATATGAGTTCATGAGATCAATACAAGCTGAGGTTGATCCATATCCTCTTTCACTCTGCAGTCTGCACCTGTAGTTGCAGCAGAAGACTAAAATCACTCAGACCAATCTCTGTATAAAAAGTACGTACATGTGACAACATCAAACCTTACAAGCCTCTTGTCCATTTATACGGAGCCCCGCTGTATATTCACAACTTTGGATACAATTGTCTTTTTTTTTCTTTTTTTTTTCACCACTACAATTGTCTATTTGATCGAGAACCCTAAGTTTTTAGACAGAAGGATACATCGCAAACTCACAATTTTCATCTGAGAAAGAGCAAATTTTGTTTCATCCGTCGTTTTATATTATGTAGGTTACTATTACTATCAACGTCAATGTGTGTTCAACGTGTTATGTGGGACCAATCACCGAAACAGAGAATTACAAGCAAACAAAAATGCTAATACAGATACAGGTCAAAGGATTCACAAAAGAGATGGTGTCAGCATCCTTGTTTCAAGGAACACGATGACGCCTTTGTTAATTTCGATGATGCGGGGGCGATCCTGCCGGTTCTTTGCTCTCTTCATCTTTGCTTTGAACCTCAGTTCTAATACCAGTGTCTCCACAGTGCCGACAAAGTTGCCGACTGCCATAACCACCAGCAAGATCCCGCAAACTACAACGTGGTAAAAAAATTAAAATCAGGTGTAAATTTCAGATCTGGACAAGTGCCAAGTGGCATGTCAAGATCTATTCAAGTTTCAAGACACAGTTTGACATATCCCTCCACCACCACCCAGATTTTCAAATACTGGGAAAGGCAATAAATTCCAGACAGCAATAAATTCAACCCAGGGCAGCTAGACAATTTAATCCTATCTGACATTTAACTGTCAATAGTGAAACTGTTGTATCATTCTTGCCTGCCATTCGGAGGCAAGGCCATGCGAATCTGTCTGAAGAAGCAAAACTCCAACATATGCTTCGAAACCCTGAAAACATGGAGCATCTGAGACCAGGTGCATCAGTGCAACAAACAAATGATATTTGTCCAATTAGACATGATTTATGCATAAAGGACCAACAACTTATTCTAGAGGGTTCAAGATGAGTGGCAACTCAGTTCGAGAAAAAACCAGGATCTGCACCATGCTTCGAATTGCACACACCACATACCTGTAATATGTAAAGGACAGGATATAGCAGCAAGAGCTGCCCCTCACACCAGCTGTCACTCCAGTGACGACATCCATTCTTCTAGCTTGCAAGGAGTTAATCGGGAGAGGCTAACCTTAAAAAGATACTCCATCAGTTTCAAAATATAAGATGTTTTGACTTTTGTAAATACATTGTTTTTACTATGTATCTAGACATATTGTATATCTAAATACATAGCAAAAGTTATGTATCTAAAAAAGCCAAAACGTCTTATAATTTGAAAATGAAGAGAATATTAGATAATGGTGCGACACAACACTAATTCACATGTTCACATTCTACCAATAAGCTCTGCCCACAAGATTTCCTTTTAAGATAATTCGCTGCCTGTTTCTTTTTGAGAGTATTAAATCAGAGAAACATTATTTAGCTTGAGTTGTTCTTTGTAAGCACCTAGTGAATATCTCCATGCATCTAGTTTCATCATATACAAATTTCCACTACAACACAAATGGGAATGGAGAATGTTCCTTGGTTTGAAAAACATGTCTAATCGTATACAAAGGGCCTTTTGCAATTCTAGTTAGGATCATATTTGGAATACTTATGTGAGACACACTTATTCTATTATGTTGAAATTAAAAAGCTATTCACTCCATTCCAAATTATAAGACGTTTTGGCATTTCTAGATACATAGACATATTGTATATCTAGATGCGTAGCAAAAACTATGAATCTAGAAAAGCTAAAACGTCTTATAATTTGAAACGAATTGAGTAGTTTCTAAAATTCAAGGAAAAGACCTCACCTTTCCTAGAGCTATTCGAGTATGCAATCTTTGACGCTGGTATCTGTTCTGAGAAGCAGCAAAACATTGTTTATATAGTTCTTGTTGGACAATTCAGGTGATCAGCACTGCAAAAATATTAAAGGAGTATCACAGCATCGACAAAACACCTGGTAGGAAGGCATCCATCCCATATGACCATATCCACCATCTTAGTAGGAGGATAGATCGAAACAACAGAGCCATATAGGCTATCCTGCCAATAGAACAGGTTAAAACATCAACACCATTAGTGCATCAACAGGTTAAAACATTTTCTGCATGTCACTAAAATCAAACATTACAGCAGCAGCAAGCTTATGGAAGCAACAAGTTGATCCAAAATACTGTGTGGCTCAAGTATAACCGAGCGTAATCCTTACAATAATATCAGAATAGGATAAGACAGCAACTCCCAAAGTGCACCAGTTAACATCCAAAATAAGCTACAGCTTCCACAAGTTCAGAGGTTACAACACAGAATGTTCCAAAACACTAATATTGTGTTACAATACACACTAGAAGTTCTACCGCTTCTATGCGACCTAGTGTCACACAGTCTTCATCATCAATCCCCTCCAGCATCCTTGACATCAACGGTGAACTCATACTCCTGATCGCAGCCCAAGTAAGAGTCTGACATCAAGTAAATCATGTAATCCTTTCTCCCAGTCTCTGCAGGAGCGGAGAACTCAAGTTTCACTCTCGCCCTCTTCTGGAGTGCCACTCTTTTGATTGCCAGTAACTGGTTTGTGGAGCTGTCGCCAATCACCAGCCACCAGCCTTCTTCCTTAGGCTTGGGAAACCTTGGCGCATGAACTGGACCAACCTCAGATGACACGTTAGTCATGTCACGCTCCAGAGTTACCTGCACGGTTACATTGTCACCAGCGGTTATATCATCACCCTCACGGACCTCATAGGTCATATCAACATTGGGGAACCGCTTGAAAAATTCAATGATGTCTTGCAGCTGAGAGTTTGATAGCTGTAAGAGATCCCGCATCTCATCGACACCCATCTCAGCAAGATCAAAGATACTCTCGATGGGCTTCCCTTCATTTTCCTGGCACCTCCGAGCCAAGTCCTTTGTGAAGTGTGGAACTTGAAGCAGCACAGAATCCCGATCCCACATGCCTTGTGTCACCATTTGACTCAGCTCCATTGCACTAAGAGCAAGACTAAGCCAACCATTGCTGGATATAACATCAACCATTGCCTGGAGCAACCTATGAGCAGAAAGGAGAATCTCACGCTGATCAGCTGCCAGGTTCCCAACCACTGTGTGCCTTGAAAAATGGGCTTGCAGCAGAGCATTGGCCTTCACATGCGGATCGCCATACTTGGGTTTCTCGATAGAGAACCTCTGGTGGCGAACAAGTCTCTCAATGAATTCTTCCTCACCAGGACGACCCGGAAGCTCTGCATATTCTGAAGCAGATGCTAGAATCTCCAGGAGTCCTTTCACCTTAGTCTTCTGGGTCAGCATAGAACTAAAACGCTCAATAGTTGTGTAGCTGATATAGTAGTATGAAGCAATAAGGCCAAGATTGAGGGGCTTCAGGTACATGTCCTCCTCTATAGCCACACACTTGCTTGATTCAAGATCATTCAGGACAGTCTCAACTAGCTCAGAAAGATGATCTGAAAGATGCCGGTGACTTACACCCTGAAGATTGTAGAAGTTAGGATTCTTTGTCAGCCGCCGATACATGAAAGTCCAAGTAAGATAATCCACAGCATCTTGCTTATTCTCTACAACACCAACCACCACCTCAGCATTCATGTGATCATGCAAGAAATGGTGAAGATTGCTCTCGACAGGGAAGGCCTCAAAAAGGAACTTCTTGTAGTACTCTTTGCGAGGTGCATGACACAATATAACACATTTCCCTGAGTTATCTTGAAGTGGTCTGCTGGCATGACCCATCATTTGAAGCAGATCTGTAATTGGATAATCGGTGTGAGCATTCTCCCGGCCATCATAATACTGAGTCCCCATGACAACAACCAAATGAGCAGGCAATGGTTTTCCCCAACACATTGTGCTGCTTGCAACACACACTTGGATCCTCCCACCAAGGAACAGCTGGGTTACAAGTTCCTGATCAAGCTCACTTAGACCCTCATGCAAATAACCTACACCACATTTAAGTGTATTCTTAAGCGTCTCTTCTTCAACACCTCTAGTGAAAGTATCCATCTCATCTTCTGACCCAAGAAGAAATGGTGTTCCAGCACCCTCAACACTAGAGTACGCACACAAGTCCAATGCAGTCAACATTGCATGCTTCCTTGTCGGTACATACACCAGGGCAGGTTTACTGTTCTTTGCATGCTGTGTGATGGCAGTGTAGGTAGGCTTTGTCATTGCTTGCATCCTTGCCTCAAAGTTTGCTATATCCACACCCTGGATGTGAATTTCCAATGGCACAGGTCTCACTGCTGGAGGGAAGTTGAAAAGGCCATGAGAGGTGGCACCGATCCATTCACCGAGATCTTTAGCATTAGCAAGTGATGCTGAAAGTGCTACGATCCGTATGTTACTGCCAATATGACTGGAAATACGCCTCATCCTAGATACAATGACTTCCAAAACATGTCCCTTATCAGATCCAAGTAGATGAAGTTCATCAACTATGAATAAGCTGACCTGTTGGATGTGCTTTCGCTGTTTCCACCGGCGAGACAGCGCATCCCACTTTTCAGGAGTACTGATTATGATCTCACCTTTATCCAGAAGCTTCAAATCAGCTGCTGTTTCACCAGTGAGCTCAACTACCTTGGCAAACTCTCCAAATTTCCGCTCCCAGTCCCTGTATCTTTCTTTCGCAAGAGCTTCAATTGGAGCTATATAAACAACCCGCATGTTGCTCTCACCAGACACTGCCCTCTGGTGGTTCCTTAGTACAGCAAACTCCGCACATATCGTCTTCCCGCTGCCAGTTGGCGCAGCGACCAACACGCTGTCATCGCTGTTATACAAGACAGTGAATACTTGAGTTTGGATGGGATTGAAATGCTTAAAAGCACTATAGAGGCCCTCATATCTTGCATTTCTCAATGCGCTAACAGGCAGAGGCTGCAGATCAAGCAATTCAGTTGGTGGAGCATATTTTTCTGGTAGAATTAAGTGCCTAAAGCAGACAGGGAGAATTGTCTGAGAACCAAGCCACTTGTCAGACACAACACGAATGAAATACTGAGGAGGCAGTGGCTCATATATCGGCACTGTGAAGTTCAATGTATGATCTTCATCAGCATACTGTTTCTTAAGCATGAAATATTCATGGTGAAGAATGTACTCGCCATCATTGTCCTCAACAATAACCCAAAAGGGCTCCACGTATCCATGTACCTTATCATCCCACTGGAAATCAGGTGTAATTGTCAGCTCAAAACCCAAAACTGTACGAGTAATGGGCTGGACATGGGCTGAAAGATTCAGCTTTGGTAACTGGTGGATGCACTTGTGCAGCTGCCTCCCCATCTTGGGATAGCGGATCAGTTCACCAATTTCTTGTGAGGACAGATCGTAGTACCTCTCCCAAGCCAACTCCTTCTTCTCGAGTTTCATCAAGATCTCCTTTGGAATTCCAGTAAACTGCCGCAAGGGAGTTTGGACACTCCACATTTGTTTATCAACCATCTTGCAAAGATTCAGCGCTTTCTCCGCTAGTTGAGCCCATCCCCTCTTCAAAACAATCTCAAATAGTGCTCGTAAGAGACGGCCAGCACTCTGCATTACAAAAGGGGGAAAAACATTAACTATACAATACAATACAATATAAGCAAGAAACTCAGGTTCAGAGAGAGCAGTAAGTAGGTGAAACCATGCAAATGAATTATAAATTATAGTCGACAGAGAAAAGATGGCGCTACCTGTCTGATGTAGACCATATCAGAACTAAGAGAAAGGCCTTCCAGTTTCAACCTAGAAATATATGCTTGCAGCAGAACATTGATCTTTGCACTGGGTTCCTCCAAGCTCTCTTTCACAGGTATTGGCACACGATCCAAAAGCTTTGCCAGTTCCATTTTCTCATCAAGCCTGACACCTACATACTTAAATTCTTCACTCAGAGAAAACAGTCGGCACAGTTCGATATCACCCATTGTAGGTTTCAGGTACTCATTGTATGTTGAAATAGTTCCATGACTGATATAGTAATAACTGGCAATCCTTCCCAGGTCAGTAACTTGAAAGTATCCTGTTTTCCTGTCATACTTTATCAGATTGTTCCTATCCAGTAGATTTGCAGCGGAATGTATCTGCAGCAGAACAAAAATTATAAAAGATCAAGAACAGAACAGGCAGAGATAGTATGCTGTAACATCAACAAAATCTATGCAATATCAAGGAGCAGTAAAATCAACGACTGGTATGGAATAATTGCAAGCCCAAAACTTTTTCTATTCAGCAAAATACTTCAGCAAAACAGGGTTTATATCAGCAACCTACATCTTCTCTTCTAACAAAAAAAATATTATTATGGGTTTGAGGACCACAGTATGATTTCCTTCAAGTCATGTTTGCATAAATACAGATATAGATATTATACTTTCTGAAACAAAATTCTTGTACAACAAGTTGTAACATCTATCAAAACAAAATTACATGCATTCAATATGTGTACCTATGAGAAAAAAAAAAGTGTCATTTCAATATATGTCTATCATTACCTACGCTACATTATTATTATATGCACATGTGAAATACTCCCTCCATCCCAAAAAGAATGGGATTCTCGCTTTTCGAGGAGTCAACAATCTCAGGTTTGACCAAATATATACAAAAAAGTTACTAATATTTATGATGCGTAATAGGTACCATTAGATGAAGCATGGAATATATTTTGATAATGCACATATTTGGAGATACAAATGCTGATAATATTTTCTACGAACCTAGTCAAACTTAAGAATGTTTGATTTAATGGAAACCTAGAATGACCTTTTTTTGGGACGGAGGTAGTACCGCACATAATGTGCAGGTGGTACATACAAGCAAGGGATACCTACGACCCTGGGTTGGTGTGTGTGTGTGTGTGTGGGTGGGGGGGGGGGGCTGTAGCAATTCGTTATATACCTTGCATAGTCATTACGATTGCATGTGAAAGGGTGCTAAATACAAGTCTGTAATGGTAATAAGATGAGTGCAACCACTACACATGCAGCAACAAAAGAAAAGGAACAATAAGATGACGCCATCCTACACTGCAAGTGCTTACTGTACCTCTGGTATTAGCTAAGTATACAATTGCCCTAGTAGAGCAGCAGTTAGGCACTGAAAGTAAATGTTTTTTTAATAGCATTTAAAACTGTGCCCCCACACAGTGAACATCTCTTAGTGCTAAGTATGCCCTACTGCAGAGAGCTATTGATCAATGATGCAGGTTAATACGATTATTAACTACAAGACTGTACAAAGCAGTTAAGAAATATTTTGCATGTGCAGTTGTGAACCTATGGAGCAGGTGACCTCTTGAAATAGATTAGCGAAATAAGATGATCCTACGGCAATTAGATCACATTAACACAGGCAAGGACCAAAACAATATTGAGAAATAAAACAGTATAAGGACGAGCAAACTACCACAGAACTTTAAAAACTGCAATTCACTTACCAAATCAGCTCTCCTTTCATCAAGCGTTTTATCACTCTCCAAGATATCTGCTGGCAGACCATACAATGTTGGATTGCGGAGCATCCGAATGTAGAGGTAAGTATAGCCAAGCCACGAGCATGCTTCACGAGCATTCTGAATAGTCCCCAGAACAATCTCTGCATTCAATTGATCAGCCAATTTGGATATGAACTGACTCTCAATAGGCAGCTGCTGGTTCATAAGAGACAGGTAGAACTGCAATTCACTGTGGCCAGTCAAGATTATTCCCTCTCCATGTGTATCATACTGAGGCCTTCCTGCACGACCAAGCATCTGCATGACATCCAGAGGGCTTAGTTCTGTCCAAGCACCTTTTTCTGGGTTGTAAATCTGCGTACCCTTTATGATAACAGTATGTGCAGGCAAATTGACACCCCATGCAAGGGTAGCAGTGGATACAAGTACTTGAATGTGCTTGTCAGCAAAAAGTTCCTCAACAAGCTCACGGTCAACCCTTGCCATCCCAGCATGATGAATAGCAAACCCATAAGGCAAAAGGTCTTTAAGGTCATTGTTTTTGACAAGTTCAGCATGAGTGCCAAGGATCTCTTGGCTTGCACTCTCGTTCTTCAGAAAGCGGCTGACTGTGTCATTTGCCAACGCCGTATCTCTGATGGCTTTGGCAGTCTTTGCCGTCTCCTTCCTTGAGTGTACAAATATAAGCACTTGATGCTTACCAGCGGCAGCCATAACCTTCTCATAACAAATCTCATTCATCAACTGCATCCTCTGTAGTGGCTTCCTCACAGTGATCCCAATGTATTGCTGAGCAAGAGGGCAAGGTCGGTAACTGTTGTCAAAATAGAAGAGGCTTTCTTTGCGAACGCGCAAGAATAATGCAACATCTTCATAGTTTGGTAGAGTCGCAGAGAGCCCAACCAGACGAATATGCTCCTTGGTCGTCTCAATCTGCCTGACTGTCCTAGCAACAATGCTCTCCAGAACAGGCCCTCTGTTATCATGTAGCAGATGGATCTCATCAATGATTAACAGCTTCACCATTTGGGTATAGGTTCTGTCCCCTGATTTCCTGGTCACAATATCCCATTTCTCAGGTGTCGTGACAATAATCTGTGTTTCATCAATCTGTTGCTTGGTCAAGTTCTGGTCTCCACTGAGCTCCCTAACAGTAACATTGTAACCTGCCAAACGCTTCGACAAGTTTCCAACGACTTCAGCAACCAACGCTTTCATCGGGGCCACATAGACAATTTTGTACTTGGTATTATCAAACACTCCATCATCCTGCATATGCAGACCGATCTGCTGAAGGATGGTAAGCACGGCCACATTTGTTTTGCCAGCACCAGTCGGAGCACAGAGAAGGATATTGTCTGGTTTGAAAAGAGCAGTATCATAGACCCTGCTCTGAACTCTGTTCAGCTGGGTCATCCCATCGAAAGCTGACCGTGCAAACTCTGGCATATCAGATATCTTGACAATCTTCTCCCCTGTTTCATAGGGCTTAGCCTTCAGTGCTGGCACATGAACCTCCTCATATCCCTTATGAGGGGTTCTAAACGATCCAGTCGGAAGTTCACATTTCTTGTTAGCCATAAAGAGACCACCCTGATGGAACGAGAGGCTTTCGAGATCAAGCAGCTGTCTCTGTCCTTTCAGCCATCCACTCTCCATGTCCCGCTCGGCTGCCCTGCGGTCCCTGGCACCATCAGCGCCAGCAGCAGCATCATTGTTGAGGAGCCTCTTAGCCTCATCCCTGATGCTTTTCTCCAGGTTCTTCTGCCTCTCCTTTGCAGATGCTCTGGTTGCATGTAGCTGCTCCAATATTGGAGCCAAGCTTGGGTCACTTGCCATCTCTTCCTCTATCTTCTTCCTCTGTTCCTGATCTTCAGCCCTGGCTAAGCGGGTGCACCAAACAATCTTGAGACGGTTGCGCAGCAGCAACTTAATGAGATCAAACTTCTCATAGTCCAAGAGCATGACAAGGCGATTCTCGACGTCTCTGTCGTCGCCCTCAGCAATGATCTTCAAGATATCCTCGGCAAGCTTCTGGCTCTGCTGGGCATCAATGTCCCCATCCCCATATGCCTGGGATATCTTCCTCTGGAGCCAGTAAGCATCGATGTCCTGAACATTGACAGCCAGCCCCTGGTTGGCGTTCTGCATGTCATCATCGTCTAACTCACCGCTCATCTGCATACCTCCAGGACCATTCAACTCAGCCATGTCATCTTCGTCATCCTCATCCAGCTCATCTTGCACCTGGTAGGCACAAACACAAACATACGGTGGTAAGCAAGTAATGTCGGGGTCAAAGCCAAGTAGTCAGTTAAACATATGAATAAAGGTGTACCTGATCAAAATCACTCTCCTCGTCTTCATCTTCTTCAAACTCGACAGCAACACCAACATCATCATCCAGGGTGGTGTCCATGCCGTCGGCAGAAGGCGCACCGGCAGCATCACCGGCCGCCGCATCATGAAAGTCGGTGATGATCTTGCCGATGGAGACAAGCTGGTCAAAGAGCTGGCTGGAGATAGGGTTGAGCAGCTGCTCAATGTCCTTCTTCTTATCAGGGTTCTTGACCTTGTCATTCTTGAGCGTGGCGAGCACCTCGTCAGCAGCCCCGGCGAGGACGTCAAGGGGTTGGCCGCCGAGCTGCTGCTGGATGAGACTCAGCAAGGCCTCGTAGGCGGCGCGCGTCTCCTTGGTCTGGGGCTTGTAGACGGCGTCGTCGGTGAGGGAGAGGACGGAGACCTCCTGGGCGGAAGCGGCGCGGCGCCTGCGCTTGGCGTCGCGACGGGGGAGGTCGGGGTCGACCGCGGCGGCAGCGTCGCGCTTAGACTTCTTGGTGCGCGACTTGGAGAGCTTCTCCTCGAGCTCGGGCGGCTTGTTCTGGACGGCGCGGTCACCGAAAGACCTGGGGTCGATCCTGCCCCAGAGAGTCTCGGGCTCGCCGGTGGGCTCGTGGGTGTCCCGCGGGCGGGAGTCGGTGGTGAGGACGAGGCTGGAGTTGGCGCGGTACTCGTACTGCTTGAACCGCGCGTGCGCCTCGGCGCCGCCGCCGAGGTTGGCCATGGCAGCTGCGGCGGAGGAAGGTGGGTCGGAATCAGCAGGACAAATTATCGAATCTGAAAACCCTAACCATCTAATCTGGAGAGCCGAGGCAACGCAGCGCAATAGGAGGTGGAAATCGAAGCAGAAGAGGAGCGGCAGTGTGGGGGAGAGAGCAGTGTCAGACAGGTATACCTTTGGTCGTGCGGCGGGTCGAGGAAGGGTCCTCCTCGCGCTCTCCCGGCGGCGGCGGAGGACTCGTAGCGGCGGAGTGAGTATCTGATTTGTTTCGATCTGACGGATGGAAAACGAAAGCGAGAGCGCTTCGCGGCAGAGAGCAGATGATGTCTGACGAGAAGATAGGTTGGAGACCCACGAACCGACTTGGGCTCAACCGACTTTTGGTTATTCGGCTGGCCCAATACAAGTTGGCCCATCAAATTCTGCTCCAACTATGATGATGGGAGATCCAGGCCCGGACTTGAGCCCTAATCTTAGAAAGCAGGCCTCCACCTTTTTTTTATTTAACACGGGCTGCCAATTTCATTAATTTCGTAGATTTCCTCAAAAAAATCGTAGAAAGAGAGATTTAAAATTTGTGAAACCAGGATTACAAAGGCCAACTCTTGTACTTATTCTCCTAAAAAAAACTCTTGTACTCATAGATAGGCTTCCTCCTTGATCTTTGCGAGCATCAGCGCCTTATGACAGCAGGTGCAACCACTATCAATGGTTATGGTGACGGATGTGTGAATGTGCACAACTGATCACTGCCTTACGACAGCAGGCGCGACCATTCCATTTTTTTTAGGATTCTTGATTTTTTGCCATTAGAATTGATTGGAATTGTCATTTTTAGTTCCAAATACAATAAACTTAAACAAGCAACCTAGATAGTATGGTTTTGATTCAACCCAATTCTAGAAAACAAGACGTTTTTTGTGTGTTTTTAATACTAATTTTATTCAGCCCAATTACTCAAGGAGGACCCTTCCTTAGATCCTCGCCCTCCTAAACTTAAACAGGCGGTGGAGGAGGACTCATAGCGGCGGAGTGAGAGGGGTTAGGGGTTTGTCTTCCCCTACCTGGATTTGATTTTATTTGATATGATGGATGGAAAGCAGAATGGGAGAGCTAAGCCCTAGCAATTTAGCAGAGAGCAGATGATGTCTGATGAGAATGGGTGAAAATGGTTTTAGACCCAACGGTGATAAACTTTGTGCGGGTCACACCCTTACAAAAAGTTCACATGTTTCTAGGTCCTAGGGTGGAAAAGGGCTAGTAGAGTGAGCACGTCTCCTAGTAAGAATGTGGCCATTTTTTCTTGTCCATCACATTATGTATGGGTTGAACCTCTTAGTTGCGTCAATAACATTCTTAAGCAATGGCATGCTAACAACGCATTCTATAGGAAATTAGTGCAATATGTCAAGAGTAGACAATGGTATTGATGGCCAAATAGGCCTTACCCAATGGGCTGACATGAGGGGTGACAACTTGAACACGACACGATAGCCATGTCTAGGACACTCCCCTAGCTCATAGTGCAAGGACGAGCATAACATTATAATAACATGTCATCTTGTTAATAAGGGCCCAACCTCTCATCTACATCCCTTGTGTGGCCATACCCGCACGTTGGTACGTTGTTGTTGCCGTCCTCCTAACCTCCCTTATCCCTCTGTCTCCACCGAAGCCACTCCTCTCTACAGTTCTATATCGCTGGAAAGTTGCACAACGTACCACCGTTCGCTGTCGACTAAAGATGCCCGGCAGTCCACTAAGAGATATGCCCACGATGGTAGATTGATTGGTAGAGGTGCGCGTGATCAAGAACTAGATGGTAACAGAGACACAAGACACAATATTTATATAGGTTCAGGCCTGACATAAAACCCTACATCATGTGCTCTGTTGGTTTGTATTGCTAGAATACGAGATGAGATGTGGGATGTTGACTAGAGGACCCCTGCCCCTCCTTGTATACTCTGGAGGGGTAGGGTCACAAGGAAAGTATCCTAGTCGGTTATATGATAGGTATTCTATTTAGATTACAATATCTATAGTATTCGATCAGATCTTTTAGATGCCTTGCGGTGTATGCCGAGCAGTACCGTGCGCCGCAAGTCTTGATGTTGTAGGCTGGACCGTCCCTGATGGTGCGGCCCATGTCCATGGCCGTGGGTATCCGGGGTTATACCCCCCACAGTTAGTCCCCGAGCGCCTTGTATCCTTTGAGCAACGCCGTCTTGATCACATTCGAGCAGTCTAGCTTGAAGCCGACCAGTTTAACTAGTAGTCCACCGGAGAAAATAGACAGCCGATCAGTTTAACTGGTCAGCAGGCCTCGAACCTGCTCAAGTAAGGCTTGCTAGAAGGATGTAAGGGGCTCAACTAAAATTTGAAAAATTTTCCTCTTAGGAGAAGTGTAGCCACTTAGACTCCTTTTGCGAGGTCGAATGATTATCATCAATAAGGAGGGTAAATAAAAAAACTATATTCACCAGCAGGTGAAGTGTAGTCACTTAGTCCCCAAGTCTACTGGAAGATAAAGAAATAAATCTTATAGCAGGGTCAAAGAAAATAAGTCTGAAAGCTTACCAACGTCATTTGTCATGTGCGTATCAAGACCCCGGACGTGCTGCCCAAGATCAGCACCCAAATCCGAATAGCATGGAGCAACTTGATAGCACATAGCAAAATCCGACCGCCAATGGAGTCCCTAGCTTAGCTGGCAACTCTTGCATGAAGAATCCAAACGCCGAGGAGTCCCAGGCTTAGCTAGCGACGCTTGCACGAAGAATTTGATCACAGAGGAGTCCCTAGCTTAGCTGGCGAGCCCCAACGTAGCTGACAATGAAGCCCAAGCGGCGAACAATCCGACCAGCTGGTCGGCAAAGAAGCAATCCCCGAGCAATCCAACCAACTGGTCGGCGGCGAAGTGAGCGCTAAGTAGAAGTGAGCACCGAACAGTCCGACCAACTAGTCGGCGATGAAGTCTATGAACCTAGCGGTCCAACCAGTTGATTGGCGGAAAAGTCTGAATGCTAGGTGGTGCGACCACCCGGATGATGGTCCTCTTGTCCTTTCCGACTGATCCAGTCCCCGAGCGTAAAAAATAAGCTTGTTGAGCGAACCGGGCCCCTGAAAAACAAAGATGTAGAACGGGTATTACATGATGTACAAAGAAAACGTATGAACTCCGTTGTCGATAAGCATTATGTTTGTTTGGAGTCTGTTCATATTCTAAATATGAGTAATTCCCTTCCAGTTGGTTCTATATCACGTCACCAACCCTGACTAGCCCAAACTCTATAGCGCGGAGTGGCCGGCACCCGTGTACGCGTAAGAGAGAGCGTCGCCAAGAAGCCACTGCTGACTGTCCATAACACAGAGCGTGTCTCATACACGTGTAGGAGCGAAGTCGAGGCCAGGGCCGCTTCTGGATGGCACGAGTAAGAACGTGGCTGGCCGACGAGTCGACTGGAGAATATCTTTAAGATATTGCACATGGAGAACGATCGAAGTATCTTAAAGATATTAAACATAGAGAATGACCAGAGAAATAATAATTGGAGAAACATGGCGAGGAGATTGTATTAAATACAGATATATGAAGGGTACTTAGCTTTATACATGAACGTTTGGTCGGCGACGTATGGCGTTATCTGATCGGCGTCGACGAAATTGCCCGGTCCTCGAGCTTTCCGGCCTGTCGTCATGGCGGCGGTCGCGGTTGTCATAACGCCGTTCTTTGTGGCGATCATCATTGCGACGCGGCAGGGCTTGCTTGATGGCTCGGGCGGCTCGCTTGGGCTTGTTTGGCGGCTCGCTTGATGCAGTCGGACGGAATCCAATGCATGGGAGGCATAGCCCTCAGGCGTGTCCGACCGAGGCGAAGCACGGACCAAGATCTTCCTTTTTTATTTGCATGTGGTGCTTCAACCGGAGTCGGTGCAGGTTACGTGTCTGTTGGACTTGGACTCGGAACTGCTTTTCCTTCAAGCGTTGATCCAGCGTATTTGGAGATTGGATTTGACGAAACAGGGAAGCATAAGCAAGCATGGAAAAACTATGCCTTGCATGCCTGCCGTACGTGCATGATCATCAATATCTTTATTATTTCCTTAATTAGCTTTCTTGCTTGGCATCTTCTTCACGTCACGATGATGTAGACCATCCATAATTTGCTTGCTTGCATGTCCGACGGAAGCTTTGCATGGCGGTGTAGATATATCATCACGTGATGACATAATGCTATGTTTAAATCTTCGGCGTTGATGCATGCAGTGGCTGAAGCTTGGACTTTGTATTCGTCGAAACACCGATCTCATTGAGGTGTAGGACCAGATCTAAAACGCTGCTGCAGATGAAGTCGCGGGTCCAGCCGACTTGCTTTTTGCCGTTGAGATCCAGACGAACCCGGAGCATGGGATGATATTGCTAAACGCCGGCGATTGCAGATTAATAAATAAACTCTTCCACGCACGATGACATACTGCCGCGGATTACTTCGAGACACCCGTAGCAAGCTGCTGGCGGGGCGCCGTCGTCATGTTGAATTGTCGTGGACGACGATGACGAAGAAATTCCGGCACAAAATCGAGAGTCGATCTTGCCGAGAACATGACGTTGATCTTGAGGTACGCCATCTGGTTGGCCAGGGTATCAACATGCACACTTCTACCTGGCGCGTCAACTGTCACCTAAAGATGCTCGGCAGTCCACCGAGGGGTATGCTCACGATGATAGATTGATTAATAGAGGTGCGCGTGATCAGGAACTAGATGGTAACAGAGACACGAGACACAAGATTTATACAGGTTCAGGCCGTCAATGTGACATAAAACCCTACGTCCTGTGCTTTGTTGGTTTGTATTGCTGGAATACGAGATGAGATGTGGGATGTCGACTAGGGGACCCATGCCCCTCCTTATATACTCTGGAGGGGTAGGGTTATAAGGAAAGTATCATAGGCGGTTACATGGTAAGTATTTTATTTAGATTACAATATCTGTAGTATCCGATCAGATCTTCTAGATACCTTGCGGTGTAGCCGAGCAGTGCCGTGAGCCGCAAGTCTTGATGTCGTGGGCTGGACTATCCCTGATGGTGCGGCCCATGTCCATGGCCGTGGGTATCCAGGGTTATAACCCACACACTCGCTCTCTAATTTCTCTCCACGTGACTCCTCCGAACCTCTTCGTGCTCACCCTAATTGATCCCATGATGGACATGCAACGACTTCTCATGCTCGATGTGATATATGTGCCAACAACGAATTCATCCTCTACGGACCAAGATCCAGTGTTTGGCGAGACGAAGGGTATGTATGGTACGTAGTCAGAACTTACCACACCTAAAGTCTGGTGCGTTGACTCAATCGGGCTGGCGTTTGGTTCATAACCATAGCTTTGGCGTGCCACAATTGCTCAAGCTTGTTTGTAGTCTCTTGCATCAGATTTTCACACCAAAAATCTTGCGAACTATTTTGTCCCCGAACCTCCGGCGCGGCCATAACTGTAGTGTGGCAGGCTGAGGTAACCAGCCAAACAGGCCCGAGGTCTCTGGTCCCCTGCCCCACTACAACAAAATTCTTGAACATGGAGGATGATTGTGAATGATTTGTGGCTATGAATGTTTAGTACGTTGTAAGTGTGATTTGGGAATTGTGAACTTTAAGATCTATCGACCTATGGACGCACTTGTGATTTTATCAATGATTTATGTGGCTGATTAGGCTTGCTATAGGCGTGTCGGACAATTGTGCTGGCATGGCCATGGTTAAGGTTGCCACGTGCAGTACCTAGGTCTTGATGAGTTGACGGGCAGCATGGCACAACACGGTTACCTAATCACGTCGTGCCTAAAGGAAGGAGTTCATAAAAGCAAGGACGGTGAGGAGTGACAGAGAAGTGCACTCAGATAGTTGATAGACGAAAATATATGGATGCATGAAAAAAAATACCGTACTTTAATAATATTGTAAAGAAGATCAAAGATGTCATATTTTAAGAGGAGAAGCAGGGGTGAATCCGGCGCTTATCACGTATACTAGGTTCGTGCCCGTGCGTTAGCTACGGGACGGCTAAACTTTTATAATAAAAACATGTAAATCGCACGATAAGATAGTGTGAAATTAAATACCAATGTTAAAGTGGTATTTAATCCAAAAGGCAAAGTTTGTGAAATTAACAGTCACGGAGAGCGCGACGTCGCAGGCTCACGGACTCTACTTTATAGACATTTCCATGATGCGACTAAAATAATGTTTTATATCGACAGGAAGAAATCTTTTATATTCTTTTTCTTTCGTGCGCCAATAAATCTACGAATAAGTTCCGCCGCATCTTCGTGCCATCCTGTACACATGTTCGAGTATATATATATATATATATATATATATATATATATATATATATATATATATATATATATATATATATATATATATATATATATATATATTGTCACATGGGTAATTCTGGCTGTCTATAAAAATCTCTCACAAAACCTTAAAACAATGTATGTTATACTCACCGTATAAATATCACTTTACCGCAACCAATAGAGTATTTATGCCTTCAAAAGTATTCAGTTTTCAACTAATGTGATCTACCACAGAATATACGAAGCAAAGAGATCTAAGAAAGCGTGGATTTTTCTTGTATTCAAAAGAAACTCATATTTTTCCACATATTAGTATCAATGTTTTAAAAGAAAAGGCATGCCAAATCATAACTGGGAGCTTATTTGCAGCAAAGTATTAGTGCCTACTGTCCACTAATTTCATTTTTTTCAAAGAAGAAAAAAAAAGGAATCCTTCAAATGGTAAATGCTATCACAATATTGCCATGTTTGTCATAAGTAAAATTGATGATTAGCAGAAACATCTATCAAGAAGTTGAAAAAAAAGGAAATACCACAGGATTTGGTCGACGTAGCTAGTACAATCTCAAGAAGAATTCCACGTCATGCTACTCACTCTTTCTTGCCCTTGTCAACGTCTTCCTCCCCCTTGTCGAGCGCCTTGCTCTTCTCCCCATCCCCTTCCTCCTTCTTGCACCTCCCATGCGGCGAGTCCTCCCCAGCACCAAAGCTTCGTCCTCCTCCGGCAGCACTGCCCGCCGCCTCACTGGACGAGGAGGACATGGACGTTGTCGTGTTGGGTGTGACCGGCACCCTGCTGCCCCTGCTGGGTGATAGTTAATAGTGTAAATAAAACAACCACAATATGTATCTTTAACACATTATGGCATGCCATACTCCATTTCATACTAATACTCTAACAATTAAATTCAACATTTTTGGAGTTTAGTCGGCCCTAAATCTTCACAAATGATTGGAAATTAGTTTCTGGTGGACATCAATTTGGTAGAAACAAATTTGTACTTTGAGCTAGTATTTATATAGTGGTCACTGACCAACTCTTGCTAATTCAAATTTCCATTGTCATTTCATATTAATTTCCCATGATATATATGCTTGCCTTATTAACAATAAGTTACTGTGGAAGCTTAGCATTAGCAGGGTGAGACGGACAATATATTTATTCAAGAGAGAGAAAGAATCATATAACTGACCCAATGAACTATTATGAGTTAATCGTCCATCATCTCTATTCCAGTTATCTACCTTGAGTCCTTGACTAAGTAAACTTGCATGATCAAAGCTTCACAAAACCCAGATGCAGTTGCCATCACAAGAAAAAAGAAATCACAATCGCCTCACCTACCCCCAGCTATAGCCCACGGAGAGCATTTGATGATCGATAGCCAACATTCACCAATCCCCACTTGCTGTTCATTTGGACACCCACCTCTCACAATGCATTCCTGTCAATGGTAGTCTCTACTGCATTGCAACTCCGATCCACCTGTCAGGCTCCGGCGGTATCAAAGAGTAAAACAGGAAGGTATCTCATTTCTAAGGTTGAACAAAAACGTTTTATCTAACTTGATTCTGTAATTGGTTATTAATTCAGTTGGACTTTGGATCAAACCTATCCTGCTGGAGATCAACCTTGATGTACCTAGGTGTCCTCTGCTTTTTTGCTGTCAAAAAGCAAGCATGAAAACAGAGAGAAAGGGCTAACCAATATGTACAAGCTTCTCACAGCCAAAGAAGCTGACAAGAGAACATGCCATTTTTTAAAGATAAACATGGGGAAAGGACCGGTGTTTGCTACCATGAAGGCAAGTCTGCTTCACCACATCAGTTCATAGTTCCAAATTCTCAATCCTTTTATAGTTTTTTACCTGATCAGGTGGTTGTCTTCATGCAGCCTTAGTCTTTGGTTTTAACTTTTTGAACTGAGAATACAGGAAAACTCCAGCAAGAGCAACGCCGGTTCCTGCAGGCGAGGAAAAAAATTACAACTCAGACATAGATAAATTAGATGGCCAGTAATTGGAACTTGGATGAAGGATAGCTTCAGTTCTGTACCTCACAGTATGGTTAGAAAACCTATTTTAAGTAATAAAAGATTAAATTAGAGAACCTCACATGAGAATCCAGTGCAGTATCAATGTAATGCTAACTACGGAATGCAATAGCCAGTAAGCACACCTCCAAAGTAACTGGGCTCCAAACTAATCCAGCTTGGCACTTAAGTTTACGCTACTCCCTAACTATTATGTATAACAACAGGAAAAATAATAAACAAAGGATAGAATGGAACAATATGAATCCTTGACAAAAATATCATTTGTTGGGTTCGTAAACCCGGGGTCCCTTGCGGACCGGCTTTCCCGCGAAGGCTCGGCCCAAGCAGACAGCGCGCAACTCATGGGCCGGCCCAAGAGTCTAAACAACAGGCCAGAAGGGCGATCCAATCACCGATCGGAAGGTCTGGCCGAGGAGGAGCAGCGCCCATTTGTCGACTCTGGCCCACCTCTCCGACCGGAGCGCTCACTTCGGTCTCCAGCTGCCTCCGGACGGTCTCTCCGACCGGAAGGCCTGGCAAAGCACTACCTCCGACTCTGACCCCACGTCTCCGACCAGGGTATGCAAAGACCCTGCTTACTGCTCTTCTCCGACTGGCGCAACCAGAGCCGACTGGGACCAACCGACCGGGGACGCCCGCCCGGAAAGGACCAGAGAACGAACGGAGAAAAGCAAGGCAAGGCGCACAAGTCAAACCACGATACCAGGGACCGTACCCTGTACACCCACAGGAACAGTACTCCGCAACCGCCCTGACACGAACAGTGTTGTAGGCGCCGATATTTTACCTACAGTATTGTGGGCGCCATTAACTCCCATACGGTAAGGCCCCCCCACATGCCTCTGGGCATCGACAGTGTTGAGGGCGCCGAGATTTACCATACCGAATGAACATGGTGAAACTCCTCACATGCCTCTGGGCATCAACAGTATATGCAGGTACCGACATCTACCCTGCCCAAACAAGACGACGTAACCTCCCATGTGCATCTAACATCCAACAGTGTTGTGGGCGCCTACCATCATCTTGTATCCGCCAGCATGGGCAACAAGGCTTAGAAGCAAACATACTCCTTCCCTCTCACTTGTAAGACCATCCCCTTCATCTATAAAAGGGGATGCGCTCTCTCCCAACAAGGGGGTTCAAGTGATTCCAGATTCATTAGATCGACCAAGTTCACTAGTTCACAACCACAAAACCGCCAGGTTCGAACCTCAAGCACACGCTTGAACACTTAGCTCATAACGGAGCTCCTGCCACTCTCGGCCCTTCCGACTGGAGCCCGGTCGGACCTCTTGCACCCCCATCTTTCTCCTTCTCATTTGTAACCCCACTGCAAACTTCGAGCACCTGGGCTCAGGAATAAAGTCACCGACCGACTCAAACTGGACGTAGGGCACGTTGCCTGAACCAGTATAAACCCTGTGTCATTGAGTGCTAGGCCACCTCCGATCACAACGTACGACAAAACTATAAATATTCACTTGTTGGTCACTTTCTGCACCGACAGTTGGCGCCGTCCGTGGGGAAGACGTTGTACGTTCAACACTTTTTGGTCATCGAATGGCCCACTTTTCCGCCACCTTCGCCATGGCGGGCTCAGGCGATACGATTCGCTTCGGCTCACTGGAGTTTCCCGCACTCCCACCTGTTGGGATGTGGGCTCCACCCGTCTTCGAGCCATCCCAAGCCTTCCTCCTCGGAAGCCTGGACTTCGTCGTCAACCGGCTCAGTGTACTACGCCTCCACGAGGAGGCACTCGTTCCCGCGCCCGTCGGAGGGGCGCCCTCCGTCGGCTCCGGGAGGCCCGACAACTTCAACGACGCGGCATCTACGCTTCATCCCGAGCAAACTCTCTGCTCAAACCCCACTGTGAGTAATGTACATGTTGTTATCTGCTTACTATTCTCTATCTCCTGCCAATTATCCAAAGGGATCCCGTTGTCTCCATCGCGACGGCCGTACGACCGGTTCCCCTATGGCATCGCGTCTCCCGCGGACGCGTACGCCCGAAGGGCTTCGAAGGATGCCGGAGCCGCCCCCTCTCACGTCCGAATTCGTGGGGATGGCGAGCTATGCTCCCACCTATTTCTTCAACCTCATGGATGACGATGTTGAGAGTGATGGCTCCAGCATCGGCGATGTGGCGCCTAGCCACCGACCGTCCCGAGAGTGCGTTATGGCGGACGCTCCAGAACAGCCACCGGTGGAAACGGAGTCCTTGCAGACACACGCCGCTTCGGATCCTCGTGCAGAGACCCCTGAGCTCACACGGGAGCACGGCGAGGCACTACGACAACAGTGGCTGCACCAGCCATCGACTACGCCAGCGTGCTCGGCGCACCACACTACGCCCCATGCGCATAAACCGGCGAGCGGCGCCCGGGGTCACGCCCGTCGGGTCCAACGCAACACCATGGACAGGGGGGACGATCCCCCATAGCTCGCTTAGGCCAATCAGAACATCGCCGCTGCGGCAATGCTTCTACGCGGCCTGTCCGAGCCGAACGACCCTCATGAATAGGCGATCCACCAGAACCTCCAGGCACTAGTGGAGACCACCATAGTTCAATAAGCGGAGAGCTCCGTATCGCGACGCTGACTCACGGCCTCACTCCCCACCAGGGGAATGGGGACGCATCAGATGGGTTGCTCCACCCGATCACCCCTACAACCGCCGAGCGTGGCACAGGAGGCCGCATTGGCACCTCGTCTTGACTTGACGACCGCTCCGCACCGACCGCCTGTATATGCGCGGCTCGGGCTAAACCAAGACACATGCAGCAGTGACCGGAGTCCCAGCCCTGATGGCCCCGGGACCACGGACCTTTGTCCAACACCTCCAGCAAGCGTCGCTCCCGCCGCGCTCCAACGGAGGCCGGGGCAAAGGCAAGGCCAAGCGCCAGGATCATGACGAGGGCCCCTCCACGCAGAGGGGGAAAAAGAACAGAAAAGATCGCCGCCGACCGACCAACTCCGCGTTGGTCGCCATGGCTGATCACACGGGCACGCAGCCCCAGCAGGACCCTCCGGGCCATTTCCACGAGCTCATGGCGAGCCTGTGCACCAACCACGACTACCCCGTCAAACACCTCTATAAGGACTGCCAGCTCCTCAAGCGCCTTCTGCGGTAGGCCGGCGGGCCAAAGGAAGAAAAAGGCGAAGAAGCAACGACCGAGAAAGGGGGCATAGCGAGCAAGGATCCGGACGACTGAAGGTTGAAGTGATCCGACCGGACGCCTACCGACTGAAGGACAACAACAACGACATTCTCACCGAATGCTTGGAACAGCTATGTCGTTTTTCTTCCCCTAAAATTCAGTCTTACCATTATTTACTTAGCGTTTGCTCTGATAAGAGCACCCCGACCCGAACACTTTTTGGCCTGGGTCGCTCGGGGGGCTCCACGAGGATGCACTACTACCTCTCTGTTTTGTTTACTATCATATGGTGAAATTCCTTCCTACCCGATCAAAAGGGTAGTTCGTTACTTTAATTTGCCTTACGTAGCTTTGCTTTAAAACATTCCGACCGATCGCACCCCGCCTTCACCTATGGTTACGAGCAGCTGAGCCTTGCGGGCCACGCCCTGGGCTCCCAAGGTTGCAGCCTACGGGACAAATGGGCAAGTACGAGAAAGAAAGAATAAAAAACAAAATTATGCTAAGGAAAAACTAAGGAACGAAAGGGACAAGCTTCCCCAAACGGAGTGACTCCATCACAAAAACAAAACCGATTGTTGTCATTAAGTACACAAGAACGTTTACACGGGGGCTCCCCCACAAACTTAAACTTTTTATGTTTTCTAAACTACTTATATTTTACAAGCTATTGGGCCAGCTCAGCGTCATCTGCTATCAGTGCGGCCGGCGAAGGCGCGGGTGGCTCACTCATGGGCGGGATGACATTTGGCTCGGTCGAAGCTGGGGCGATGTCCACCTTCGACCCAGGCTTCATGCCATCCATAGGCTGGGCAACGTCCTCCCAACGCACGCTTCTGGCCATGTCTTCACGGTGGACATCCATCACCCACTGAGCAGAGACTTGCTCTGCCACCAACCTTGCGTGCGGCAGCAAGCTCTCCCCGAGCGTTTGGATGTCCTCCGTGTTCAAGCCGTTAGCGTACCCGCTGCAGATAGTGGCGAAGTCCAGGTTCGGGTGGTACGTCACCACCGAGGTCAACACCCCCGACGCTCCGCAGAATAGCCCACCTGTGATAAGGTCCCAAACCGCATCCGGGACCTCCGCCAGCTGGACGGCGGGCATGCTAGTGCTTGGCGCCGACCCGAAGACCTCCGAGATGACAAGCTGGGCAACGTTGCAGATCTGGTCAAGTTCCCCCTCGAGAGCATGTCGCTCTTCACGGGACTTGGCCAGCTCCTCCGCATTCTGGCTGAAAGTCGCCTTGACCATCTCTAGGTCCTGCTCCAGTGACTTCACCTTTCCGCCTAGCTCTGAAACAAGGGCGACAAGCTCAGAAACAGGCTGAAGGAAGAAACCAACACGATGAAAAACAGAAAAGGTACCTACCGACGCGGAAGTTCTCAAGGGTGGAGAATTCCTCCGCCTGCCGGGCCACCTGCTCGCGCAGCCGAGCGCTCGCCTCCTCCGTCCCCATCACCCGGCCCCGAAGCGTGAGCACTTCCCGGTCTACCTCCGACCGAGCCTTCCACTCCGACTCTAGGGCCTTCCACGCCAACTCTAGGGCGTTTTGCTCTGACACCAAGGCGCTCTGCTCTGACTCAAGGGTCTCTAGGTATTTCTAGAGCACCACCTCGGTGTTCGCCAGGGATGTCTGCAACCCCACCTCGGTCTTCGCCTAGCGGGGCCTTCGCCGCCTCAAGCCCTCACTCGGCGGCGGTCACCAGCTCTGCTGCACGCTGTCCCTACGCCCGCGCCGTGGTCGCCTCGGCCTCTGTAACACCCCGGTGTTATGCCTGCATTTAGGCATTGCTAATCATACATATCGTGCATCATCAAGCATCCTATTCATACATGCGTAATCTTGCATATAACAACTGAAACATTACTTCGAAACATACGAAACATGTTTGTGAAAAGTAAATGATGCATACATTTATTAGAATTGTTTTGCCCTGAAATTTTCTTGCTAGGTTAGTAAAACATGTTTGGCTGCTATTGTAAATCAGCTAGCAATAATTAGTTCAATTTTTGGAGCAATGTTTGTATTCAAAGTAATTCAAAATTTTGCTTTCAAAATAATTCTCCAAAATGAGGGTTTTGAATTAAAATTGACTTTGATTTTATAATTCAAAATCTAGATAGAATTGGACTTTGGTCATAAAAGCAAAGTTGTAGGGAATTAAATTCTAAGCAACTTTCATTTTTGGTACATTTTCAAAAGAGGTCATTTTCTTGCTCAAAATAATATTTGAAAACTGTTATTTGAAAATTTATTGAAAATGGAAATTTAAAAGAATGTTTACATTTTTGGCTGGCTGCCGCCTCCTTTTCGGCCCAGCCCATAAGCCGGCCAGCCAGAAGCCCCAGCGCCTCGCCTCGCCTCAGCCTCCAGCCCGCGCCCAGCACCACCCGGCTGCCCTGCCTCCTCGCCCGCTTCTTCTCCTCCAGCCGTGCCGTGCCGTCGCCACATCGCCCGTCTGACCATGTCGGCGGCGCCCGCCAGCGTGTCCGCCACGCGCCCGGCTAGCTCGACCACGCAGCTGGGCGGGCTTGAAGAGGAGCGTGCCTGCTTTGCCGATCGCCGCACTGCGCTCGCCTTCACTCCTCCCGCCTTTGCCTTTCCTTCCGCCAGAGCCGCGAGCCCGAGCTCCGCCTCGCCCGCGCTCGAGCTCACCGGCGTCAAACTCCCGCACCACCGCGCCATTCTCCAATTCGTCACGCCCGCAGCTCCGCCTCGCCTTCCTTGAGGTCGCGCTCGAGCTTACTCCGCCTTCCGAGCACAGGTCGGGCCTCCCCGCGTCTCGCCGCCGACGGCCATGGCGCCGCTGTGCTCGGCCGCCATGGAACCCGTCTTCCTTCTCCCCTCCAGCCTCGCCTAGCTACCCTACCGAGCTCGCCTTCTCCTCGCACGTCTCCTGCGCTCGCTTTCGCTTGGCCTTGCTGCCGGTGGGAGAGCGGCCGCCCGGCGCCATTGGCCGAAACCCCGCCGTCAAGCCCGGTAGCAGCGCTCCGGCAAGCGCTTCTGCCTCGGTGGCAGTAGAAACCGAGCCGGTAGGGGGGTTGACGCGCTGTGGGCCGTCTTCCTTCCCTCGCGCTTGGGCCGCGCAGGCCGGCTGTGGCCGTGGGCCAGTTCATTTCCGTGGGCCGGCCCAGTAGCATTTAAATGATTTGTTTTCAATTTATTCATTATTATTTGAAAACAGAAATGGTTTGCAAAATATTTGGATACTCAAAGTTGCTCCAAATTTGTTGAAACAAAATTTTCTAGGTTCCTTGTCACCAGATCTACTTGGGAAAAATAGTGCATGTCATTTTTTATATACTTTTCTGTAGGATTTTATTTAATCATAAATATTGCTGATAACTTGAAAAATGTGTAGAAAAATCTATAGTCTTCAGAAAAATATGATTGCAAGGTTGTTAATCTTACTATGTAATGTACTTCCTAGGAAAAATATATTTCATGCATGTACTGTGGAAAAATTTTGAGGTGTAGTTCAAGTACCTTAAATGGCTGATTTTTGTTATTTTTGCTAGAGAGCAAAATTTGTACAAAACATGCATGTGAAAATTTTTGGACAGTCATTATATACCATGAAGAACCTAGGAAAAATATTAATTCTGTTGTTTGACACTTTTCATAGTACAAAGTAATTTCATGCTCATTTTTAGGTTATAGCTTGTCATTTTTGTGTAGGATAGTTTACTTATCCAAATGCCATGAAATTTTTATGGTAGTCTGTTTAGGGTAGTATTATGCTACTGTAATTTTCTCAGATTTTTAGGAGCATCAGAAATATATGTTGCTATTCAAACCTATTATTAATTAGGGTTTAAGCAAGTGTTGCTTTAAGTGTGATTAAGAAATTAGCAAAGCTTTGGTGTATCTTTGAAGCATTTAATAAGATGTGTTGACTTAACCTATTAGTAGTGGAAGAGAATACAGTAGATGACATGTGCTTGTAGTATATTTTCTTGGATGATGTGACTACCTTGCTTTTCAACATATCCATTGCATTCATCTCATTCGATGCACCGATTGCATAGGCACTTACACGCATTGCATCATACAGGATCGCAAACCGAGAACCCAGTCGTCATTCCCGAGGAGTCCGAGGAGCAGTTCGAGGTGCAGCAGCAGGAAGTGTCGGAAGCCGAAGAGGAGGACGTTGAGGAACTTCCTGAGTGCCCGATCCACCGTCCGAGCTCCTTGAGAGAGGCAAGCCCCGAGACATCTTTCTCCCGGTTTGCAATGATTTCGTTAAAAGCTTTACTTGAAATTGATGCATTACGTTCAGGAGTTGTTTGCAACCGTTCTTTGCATTATACCTTGTTTACCTTTGTTATACTATATCCTTGTTACCACGGTATCCGCAATGAGTCAATGCTTAGGCGGCTTAGACCGGTAGAAGTCGGGTGATTTCACATCACTGCGAGCTATAGGTGGTTACACGGATCTGTTTGGATGGCTATGAAGTCATGGTATAACTAAGTGTTAAATGAAGTTGAGACCGGGCGGAGACTTGCAGGGTTTTGGACTGTAGTGTTTCCGTCAGTGTCGATTAAGGACCGACCGTTGTTGGGCCTCGAGTCATGTTGAACGCATGCCTTACATTTAGTGGCGGATAAAGTACCTTCCGACCGCATGAAGGGGGGAGATTTTTCGGGAGTAGTAGATTGCCCATGACGCCTTGTGCGAAGCGGTGTGGTAGGACACGAAGCGGGATGATAAGACCAAAGTGCGATCGGTCGGCCCCGGGTACATGTGGTTCTGGCAAACTCGAGATACACAGGAAAGTTGACTCGGTGATCAATATCTCACTTTAGCGGGTGAGTGAGATTTGTGTAAGGAATAAATCACCAATTGGTTAGGAATCGATTCGAATCGCCATCGCTCTGGATAGTGAGCACTTGACTTGAGTTACTTCATCGTAGTAAATGTTTATGGAACACTTGGACAGTTATGGTGAATATGACAGTATGGAAGTTGTTTAATGATCAGTGGTTATCATTAATTGTTTAATCACATGTTTACTCTAGTATAGGTGCAAAATCTAGTCGACAGGTTAATAATAATTAACTTGACAATAATGCTTTTAGAAAGGTTCTTGAAATGCTAAAAATGCTTCTTTTGCAAATGAGTCAGCTACCCTACTATAATGCCTACATAATCCTTGGTGTCATTTATTTTCGGTTATGTCGGGTAAGTCTGGCTGAGTACATTCTCGTACTCAGGGTTTTATTCCCACTTGTTGCAGATGGGCAGATGTACTATGGCTACTGTATCAACTGCCTGTATCCTGCAATGGGTGATGCTTAGGACCATGGGCATGGTCATTCCTTACGTCTCGTCTAATGCTTTTGTTGGAGATGATCATCAGCTGGCACTATATTTGAACTACGTGTGAGTGTGTGTGGTTTTAAACAAATGACTTCCGCTACTTTTATTCGAACTTGTTTTGTAATAACTATGTTTAAACTCTGATGTATCTGTTATGGAAACTTTTATGTAATATGTGATTGGTGACCGCTAAACTTATTACGATCATGGTCGGGACACGAGTTGGTTTGAAATCCTTCGTGATTTCACGGACTACCGGGTTATCTGAGGCTTAAGTTTGCTCAATCGTGCTGCTTTCGGTGGATGATTTTCTTACTTAATTTCGTATAATTGGTCGGGATTCATTACGGTGGCATCGAGCATGGCATGGTTTAGCGTGTTCTTTGTTCACAAGTGTATTTAAAACAAAAGGCATTTGGAAAACGTGATTTTCAAAATCTAAAGTGTGCCGATGATCATATTCCTTATGCCCGATTAAGGACTTTAGGTGGCTTAATTAAATCTTGACTTGGGGTTCTTGCATCATATTTATCTTTAAATAGCTCATACGGCTGCTATTGTATGAGTGCCACTTGTTTGAGTGGTAATGAATGGATCATTTGCCTCTACGCCTCGATGAAGTGTGAGTTGTGAGAGAATGATCGGATACACCGCCGATCTAGGGTGAATGCTTATATGATCTTTGGAGTAATTACATGTTCTCGCATGTTTTACAAAGGTATCTCATGTATGGGTCTTCCGTCTGTGGAGGCGATGCCGTCAATAGGGCGATGGTTCGGTAGTTACTACCGTTGTACACGTGTCTGGGGATTCGTGTAGGCGTGTAGATAAAACTTTACTGCTTTTATGCATTCATTGGGAATTGGGCTGAAATGAATTTTCTGCAGGTACATAACAACGCTATCGTGTAGAACGTATTAGCTACGTCTTGAGAGATCGTTGTATGCCACCGAACTCGTCGTTAGAAATTATTTATTTCCTAAGTTTGTGAGAACGTACGGCACGTTCATACATCATGTTACTTGTGCATTTCATTCATGCCATGCATACCTCCCCTTATAAATTGATTATCTCATTTTGATAAAAGTAGTATCAACTAAAATATGTTTCCCCGAGGTAATGAAAGAACTTTTGCTACAGATGGCCCGCACGAAGCAGACCGCCCGTAAGTCCACCGGAGGAAGAGCACCTCGACGCCCGTTGGCCCTGAGGGAGCACCGCACCACGGACACCTTCTTGAGCGAGTTTGGCATGCCGACCTTGCTTTGGAGAGTGCTCCATGATGTGGGGTACCCAGAGGGTCAAGAGCCGGTGTACTCTTGGAATGAGAGCCAGTTGGCGAGATGATGGACTTGCGATGGTGGAGATCACGGTTCCTGCTCTCGGTGATGCTCCAGTTGGGATGGTTGGCATTTGGAGTTTGAGGGCCGCACTCCGGTGAGGGTGCAGAGGAGCAGCCTTCCGTGTCATCGAGGGACATTATGAGCAGATTTCCTAGTGAGCTTGCGGCAGACTCTAGGTTGGTACTTTTCCTAGGGATGATCCTCGTGATGCCATTTGGGTTCAGCCTCAAGGAAGTGCATTGGTCAGAGGTCCAGCTGAAGGACAGGCTAGCGACAACCAGGCGATGAGTGCTATGTTCGCCGCCATTAGAGCATATGAGGGTCTCGAGAGTACCTACTGGACTTTGGCTGGCTTGCGTAGTGAGGATAAGCTCAAAGGGAAGAAGCAGAAGAAGAGACAGGCACGAGCTATAGCTAGCTATGCGCGAGGCGCGATTGGTGATATGAACTTCTGGCCGAGATCAAGCGGTTGAGAGAGGTGATAGAGCCATGCAATGAGTGCATCGTTGACTCAAGCCAACAACAATGCAGACCGCATGATTGGACAATTGGTTCGGGAGAGGAATGAAGCACGGAACGCAAAGAAACCTTCTGCTGCGCAGAGAGTCGATGAGCTAGAGGAATACAACGGCAACTTTGCGAAAGAGTTTCACGTGCTCTACAATGGGGTTGGCCCATATCCTCCGACAAAGCGCCACGGCATGGACATCGACGGCGACAACCGAGCGAGCCTATAGTTTCACACAGGCGATGGTGGCGTCTCCGATCCCGACGATGGCCCCGAGGAATAGGCTAGTTGCCTTGCGCTAGTATCTAGGTCTGTCGCGAAGACCTTTCTTTTGTTGGCATGTAACCTATCGTATGTTGTTTGAGCGTATGAGACTTGGCATGTGGTTGGAACTTGATTTTCGAATCGATATCTGAGCGCATAAAAAGTCCGATGTATGTATCTTGGCAATGTGACCGTATGGATGCGATGTTTGCCATTGAAGTAATTCGATTAAGTGTTGTTGTCTTAATTGGGATGAGATTGTTGTGCCTCTGTTTTATTGCATGAATTTATTCTCTCCAAGAAAATCGATGCGGCATAATTTTTTCTTCACTCGCAATCATTACTGACTTCACTCAATCGTTACTTGTTCTTTGAAATATCTGCGATGACAAACACTTTCATGCGAACCACGTATGAAGCCAGGCGAGACCGGTGCTAACGGTGCGGGGGGACCGGTGGTGGTGGTTATGGTGGGAACCACGGCAACAACAATGAACCTCCCCATGAACCACATTTGCCACCTCCTCCCCCGTTTACCCCCGAGATGTTTCTCGCACAGCTGCTCGGGAGTCAGCGCAACACGGAACAATCCCAGAAGAACATGGAGGATTTTCTGCGCACCATCGCCAACAACGTTCAACGTGGTAACAATCAAGGTGGTGGCATGGGAGTGAACCAATATAGCAGCTTCAAAGATTTCATGGACACCAGGCCACCCGTATTCAAGGAAGCCACAGAGCCACTTGATGCTGAGGAATGGATCAACACAATGGAAGATAAATTCCGTGTGTTGAGAATGACTGAGGTTCTAAAAACGGAGTATGCTGCACTTCAATTGCAGGGACCGGCGGGAATGTGGTGGAAGCACCATCGCACCACCTTCCCTCCAAATGCTCAATTTCTTGGAGAGAGTTTGCTTGAGGCTTTTCGTGAGAGTCTATATTCCACCGGGCTGACCGAAATGAAGTTGGGAGAGTTTACGGCGTTGAACCAGGGGCACCAAAACCGTGGCGCAATACACGCATGCTTTCAACAACTTGTGTCGCTATGCTCCCGACATGGTTGACACGGATGCTAAAAGAATAGCCGATTTTAAGAGGGTCTAAATCCAAAAATGATGAAGCATGTCGGTACCAACAATCGCGTCGATTCAATGACTTCATCGGTATTTATCTGAAGCGGAGAAGAATAACAACGCCAAAGACATGCAGCCAAGACACGCAAGAGAGCCTTTGAAGGTGGGCCGTCTCAAGCTAGAGCACCTATGGGAGGTCATCCTCCATATCGCCCATCGGCACTGGCGCTAGGTTCGAAGCCACCTCAGCCAAGAAGTCGAAAATTTCCGTGGACCTCAAAAGCCGTACAAGATGGCGGTCTGAACCAACAAAGCGGCCGCAAGCTGCGATACAAAGCGCCAAGGAAGCTGTGGGATCTCTTAGGAGACGATGAGAGGACCTGCTATAACTGTGATCAACCCGGTCATTTCTCGAGGTTTTGTCCGTACCACCCAAGAAGAAGCGGCGGACTTATAATGCTAGAGTGCACAGTACAACAATGGATGAAATTCGGAGGAGAGCCCGTCACTTTCTTTGGTAAGTTTCACATCAGCGAAAACCCTGCGGTTGTTCTATTTGATTCTGGATCATCGCATTCTTTTATGAGTCAAGCATTTGCACGAAACATGGACAACTATGCACGAAATTGGGGTATGGGTACCGTATAAGTTCAATGAGGGCTGATGTTTTGACCAACCGGATGGTTCGAGGGCAACCCTTGAATTAGGTAGCGAAAGTTCGAGTGAACTTGATAGTTATGCTGGATTAGTCTTGGATGTCATTATAGGGATGAATTGGATGAAAGATTGGGGAGCGGTCATAGATCTTTGGAAGTCGAGTACTTACCCTTAAGGATCCCACAGGTGAGGGTACTTTCAAGTACCATTGCCTCGGAGAATGTAGACCTTATAAGTGTTACATGTGCTCTCTGCGATCATTCCTATTCATCGATTCCGGTAGTGTGTGAATTTCCGATGTATTCCCGGATGAGTTACAGTCTCTTCCACGGATAGGGAGATTGAGTTTGGAATTGAGCTAGTACCGGAACAGCTCCGATTTCAAGGAGACCCTATCGGATGCCTCCAGATGAGTTAGGCGAAATTTGTGAAGAAGCAATTAGAAGATTTGTCAAAAAGGGGTTTATTCGGCCAAGCAAGTCTGAGTGGGGATGTCCCGCTTTGTTTGTGAAAAAAAAGAAGAAAGAGGGCACGTTGAGAATGTGCGTGAGATTACAGGCCACTCAATGCTGTGACCGTCAAGAATAAATATCCCTTGCCACATATCGATGTTCTGTTTGACCAATTATCCAAGGCCAAGGTGTTCTCAAAAATAGATTTGAGATCCGGTTATCATCAGATCAAGATAAGGCCACGGGATATACCAGCGCATTTTCCACGGATCTGGGTTGTATGAGTATCTTGTCATGTCTTTTGGCTTGACAAATGCTCCTGCATACTTTATGTTTTTGATGAATACAGTTTTCATGCGAAATTAGATAAGTTTGTGGTAGTGTTCATCGATGACATTACGGTGTACTCGAGAATGAGAAAGATCACGAAGAGCATCTCGAGAACTGTCTTGACCAGGACTTAGAGATCATCAATTGTATGCTAAGTTTAGCAAATGCGAATTCGGTTGAAGGAAGTTCCTTTCCTTGGTCACGATTCATCGAGAGAATGGAGTTTCATCGATCCAAGTAAGGTGCAAGAAGTTATGAATTGGAAAGCACCGACCACAGTTCTCGAGATTAGAAGTTTCTTAGGACTAGCGGGTTATTACCGTCGCTTTATACCGGACTTTTTCAAGATTGCAAAACCGATGACGAGTCTCCTCTGGAAGGATCATAAGTTTGTGTGGACAGAAGAGTGTGAAGCGACTTTCCACACTTTGCGAAAACTATTGACCACTGCTCCTGTTCTAGCACAACCAGATATCGAGAAACCATTTGATGTGTTTTACGGCGCATCAAAAGACTGGATTAGGATGTGTTCTTATGCAAGAAAGGAGAGTCATTGCTTATGCATCACGTCAATTGAGGAAGCACGAGGTCAACTATCCAACACATGATCTTGAACTTGCTGCGATTGTGCACGCCCTAAAAATTTGGAGACATTATCTTACGGGTAATGTGTGCAATATTTTCACGGATCACAAGAGTCTTAAGTATATCTTTACCCAACGAGAGCTAAACATGAGGCAGTAGTAGATGGTTGGAATTGATCAAGGATTACAACTTGAATGTGCAATATCATCCTGGTAAAGCCAATGTAGTGGCGAGATGCCTTGAGCGAAAAGTCACATTACTTGAATGTGCAGCCATTACTTGAAGATGGATTCGATCTAATGCATCCTGTTTGTATTACATAGTATTGATTAGTTGCTCTTTGGAAAGTAAGATCATAGAAGGCGGAAAAAACCGACAAGGGATATTCCACATGAAAGAGAAAAAAAAGAAAAGCCGTCTCAACACTTTAAAGTGGATGAGCAGGCGTGTTGTGGTTTGACGACCGTCTTGTGGTTCCCAAGGATCGAGAGCTTAGAAATAAACTCATGGATGAAGCTCACCTTTCTAAGCTATCTATCCATCCCGGAAGTAGTAAGATGTATCAAGAATTAAGATCTCGTTATTGGTGGACCAAAATGAAGAAAGAAATTACAGCATATGTTGTCGGATGTGACACATGTTGTCGAGTGAAAGCAATTCACATGAAACACTGCGGTATGTTGCAACCATTATCAATCCCGAGTTGGAAGTGGGACGATATCAGTATGGATTTTATCACGGGTTTGCCCACTACTCAAAAAGGACATGATTCGATTTGGGTAATTGTGGATCGTCTTACCAAGACCGCTCATTTCTTGCTGTCAAAAAAGAATATCGACCACCTCAATATGCCGAGAAGTATATCGCGAGAAATTGTGAGGTTGCATGGTATACCAAAGACCATAATATCGATAGAGGCTCACAGTTCACGGCTCATTTTTGGGAACATTTACACAAAGGCTTAGGAACTAGTTTGATTCAGCGATGCCGCTTATCATCCTCGAGACGGATGGTCGGGCCGAGCAGTGAATCTTGTTTTGGAGGATATGTTAAGAGCACATGTATTGTCTTCTAAGGGATCATGGGAGTCATGGTTACCGTTAAGCGGAGTTTTCTTATAATAATAGTTATCAAGAAAGCATCAAGATGGCCCCATTCAAAGCTTTATATGGCAGAAAATGTAGAACACCATTGAATTGGGTCGAGCCTGGTGATAGAAGATATTATGGCATTGACTTTGTAGAAGAAGCCGAGAAGAAAGTTCATATTATTCAGCAGAATATGAAAGCGGCCCAATCACGTCAGAAAAGCTATGCAGACAAAAGAAGGAGACCCCTTAGGTTTGAAGTTGGTGACTATGTTTATCTGAAAGTCACGCCAATGAAGAAGAAAAGGTTCGGAGTCCGAAGAAAGCTTGCCGTGAGATTCGTAGGACCATACAAGATCTTGGAACAAAGAGGTCCGGTAGCCTACAAGTTAGAGTTACCTGAGACAATGAGTACAGTCTTCCCAGTTTTCCATGTATCACATCTCAAGAAATGTTTGCGTGTTCCGGAGGAAAGAATAGAACCTCGAGGTATCCAAAGATTTGGTGTATCGTGAACAACCAGTCCGGGTGTTAGACACTAAGGAACGTGCTACTCGGAATAGTGTGGTGAAAACATACAAGATACAGTGGAATCATCATGATGAGGGAGATGCAACTTGGGAAACAGGAGAGTATCTACGAAAAGCTTATGAAGAATTTTATAACAAATGGTTCGTAACCCAAATCTCGGGACGAGATTTTTATAAGGGGGGAGGGCTGTAACACCCCGGTGTTATGCCTGCATTTAGGCATTGCTAATCATACATATCGTGCATCATCAAGCATCCTATTCATACATGCGTAATCTTGCATATAACAACTGAAACATTACTTCGAAACATACGAAACATGTTTGTGAAAAGTAAATGATGCATACATTTATTAGAATTGTTTTGCCCTGAAATTTTCTTGCTAGGTTAGTAAAACATGTTTGGCTGCTATTGTAAATCAGCTAGCAATAATTAGTTCAATTTTTGGAGCAATGTTTGTATTCAAAGTAATTCAAAATTTTGCTTTCAAAATAATTCTCCAAAATGAGGGTTTTGAATTAAAATTGACTTTGATTTTATAATTCAAAATCTAGATAGAATTGGACTTTGGTCATAAAAGCAAAGTTGTAGGGAATTAAATTCTAAGCAACTTTCATTTTTGGTACATTTTCAAAAGAGGTCATTTTCTTGCTCAAAATAATATTTGAAAACTGTTATTTGAAAATTTATTGAAAATGGAAATTGAAAAGAATGTTTCTGTTTTCGCGGGCCGCCGCCTCCTTTCCGGCCCAGCCCCGCAAGCCGGCCCAGCGAAGCCCCCGCGCGCGCCTCGCCTCGGCCCAGCCCCGCGCCGCGCCAGCCCGGCCTGCCTCCGCGCGCCGCGCCTTCTTCTCCCGCGCGCCGTGCCCGTCGCCGCGCCACGTCCTGACCGCGTCAGGCGACGCCCGCCGCGTGTCCGCCACGCGCCCGGCTAGCTCTGACCACGCAGCGCGCTGGCGGGCTTGAAGAGGAGCGCGCCCTGCTGCCAGTCGCACGCGCTCTGCCTTCACTCCTCCCGCACTGCCTTTCCTTCCGCCAGAGCCGCGAGCCCCGAGCTCCGCCCTCGCCGCGCTCGAGCTCCGCCGGCGTCAAACTCCCGCACCACCGCGCCATTCTCCAATTCGTCACGCCCGCAGCTCCGCCTCGCCTTCCTTGAGGTCGCGCTCGAGCTTACTCCGCCTTCCGAGCACAGGTCGGGCCTCCCCGCGTCTCGCCGCCGACGGCCATGGCGCCGCTGTGCTCGGCCGCCATGGAACCCGTCTTCCTTCTCCCCTCCAGCCTCGCCTAGCTACCCTACCGAGCTCGCCTTCTCCTCGCACGTCTCCTGCGCTTTCGCTTCATTGGCGCTTGCTGCCGTGGCGGAGGAGAGCGGCCGCCACGGCATTGGCCGAAACCCCATTGTCCTTGTTGCCAGCAGCGCTCCCGACAAGCGCTACTGCCTCGGTGGCCGGTGCGAGCCAGGCCGGGGGGGGTTGACGCGCTGTGGGCGTCTTCCTTCCCTCGGCGCTTGGGCGCGCGCGCGAGCGGTACTGTGGCCGTGTGGGCAGTTCATTTCCGTGGGCGGCCCGATAGCATTTAAATGATTTGTTTTCAATTTATTCATTATTATTTGAAAAGCGAAATGGTTTACAAAATATTTGGATACTCAAAGTTGCTCCAAATTTGTTGAAACAAAATTTTCTAGGTTCCTTATCACCAGATCTACTTGGGAAAAATAGTGCATGTCATTTTTGATATACTTTTCTGTAGGGATTTTATTTAATCATAAATATTGCTTGATAACTTGAAAATGTGTAGAAAAATCTATAGTCTTCAGAAAAATATGATTGCAAGGTTGTTAATCTTACTATGTAATGTACTTCCTAGGAAAAATATATTTCATGCATGTACTGTGGAAAAATTTTGAGGTGTAGTTCAAGTACCTTAAATGGCTGATTTTTGTTATTTTTTGCTAGAGAGCAAAATTTGTACAAAACATGCATGTGAAAATTTTTGGACAGTCATTATATACCATGAAGAACCTAGGAAAAATATTAATTCTGTTGTTTGACACTTTTCATAGTACAAAGTAATTTCATGCTCATTTTTAGGTTATAGCTTGTCATTTTTGTGTAGATAGTTTACTTATCCAAATGCCATGAAATTTTATGGTAGTCTGTTTAGGGTAGTATTATGCTACTGTAATTTTCTCAGATTTTAGGAGCATCAGAAATATATGTTGCTATTCAAACCTATTATTAATTAGGGTTTAAGCAAGTGTTGCTTTAAGTGTGATTAAGAAATTAGCAAAGCTTTGGTGTATCTTTGAAGCATTTAATAAGATGTGTTGACTTAACCTATTAGTAGTGGAAGAATATAGTAGATGACATGTGCTTGTAGTATATTTTCTTGGATGATGTGACTACCTTGCTTTTCAACATATCCATTGCATTCATCTCATTCGATGCACCGATTGCATAGGCACTTACGCATTGCATCATACGGGATCGCAAACCGAGAACCCAGTCGTCATTCCCGAGGAGTCCGAGGAGCGATTCGAGTCTTGCGCAGCGAGAGAAGAAGTGTCGGAAGCCAAGAGGAGGACGTTGAGGAACTTCCGAGTGCCCGATCACCGTCCGAGCTCCTTGAGAGAGGCAAGCCCCGAGCATCTTTCTCCCGGTTTGCAATGATTTCGTTAAAAGCTTTACTTGAAATTGATGCATTACGTTCGGGAGTTGTTTGCAACCGTTCTTTGCATTATACCTTGTTTACCTTTGTTATACTATATCCTTGTTACCACGGTATCCGCATGATCGAGTCAATGCTTAGCTGGCTTAGACCGGTAGAAGTCGGGTGATTTCACATCACTGCGAGCTATAGGTGGTTACCGGATCTGTTTGGATGGCTATGAAGTCATGGTATAACTAAGTGTTAAATGAAGTTGAGACCGGGCGGAGACTTGCGGGGTTTTTGACTGTAGTGTTTCCGTGCAGTATCGATTAAGGACCGACCGTTGTTGGGCCTCGAGTCATGTTGAACGCATGCCTTACATTTAGCTGGGCGGATAAAGTACCTTCCGACCCATGAAAGGCTGGGAGATTTTTTTCGGGCGAGTAGATTGCCCATGACGCTTTGTGCGAAGCGGTGTGTGTGGTAGGACACGGGCCGGGATGATAAGACCAAAGTGCGATCGGTCGGCCCCGGGTACATGTGGTTCTGGCAAACTCGAGATACAGGAAAGTTGACTCGGTGATCAATATCTCACTTTAGCGGGTGAGTGAGATTTGTGTAAGGAATAAATCACCAGCTGGTTAGGAATCGATTCGAATCGCCATCGCTCCTGGATAGTGAGCACTTGACTTGAGTTACTTCATCGTAGTAAATGTTTATGGAACACTTGGACAGTTATGGTGAATATGACAGTATGGAAGTTGTTTAATGATCAGTGGTTATCATTAATTGTTTAATCACATGTTTACTCTAGTATAGGTGCAAAATCTAGTCGACAGGTTAATAATAATTAACTTGACAATAATGCTTTTAGAAAGGTTCTTGAAATGCTAAAAATGCTTCTTTTTGCAAATGAGTCAGCTACCCTACTATAATGCCTGCATAATCCTTGGTGTCATTTATTTTCGGTTATGTCGGGTAAGTCTGGCTGAGTACATTCTCGTACTCAGGGTTTTATTCCCACTTGTTGCAGATGGGCAGATGTACTATGGCTACTGTATCAACTGCCTGTATCCTGCAATGGGTGATGCTTAGGACCATGGGCATGGTCATTCCTTACGTCTCGTCTAATGCTTTTGTTGGAGATGATCATCAGCTGGCACTATATTTGAACTACGTGTGAGTGTGTGTGGTTTTAAACAAATGACTTCCGCTACTTTTATTCGAACTTGTTTTGTAATAACTATGTTTAAACTCTGATGTATCTGTTATGGAAACTTTTATGTAATATGTGATTGGTGACCGCTAAACTTATTACGATCATGGCTGGGACACGAGTTGGTTTGAAATCCTTCGTGATTTCACGGACTACCGGGTTATACGGGCTTAAGTTTGCTCAATCGTCTGCTCTGGTGGATGATTTTCTTACTTAATTTCGTATAATTGGTCGGTTCTGTTACAGCTGGCATCAGAGCATGGTTTAGCGTGTTACTGTTCACAAGTGTATTTAAAACAAAAGGCATTTGGAAAACGTGATTTTCAAAATCTAAAGTGTGCCAGTGATCATATTCCTTATGCTCTGGTGGATGATTTTCTTACTTAATTTCGTATAATTGGTCGGTTCTGTTACAGCCTCCTGGTCCTGGGACTCGCGGTGAGCAGACTCTAGCTAACGCTCAAGCTCAGCCACCCGGGCATGCTCCATCCGGAGAAAGTGGGACTTGCGGGATGACATCTCCTTCAGACCCTATGAAAAACAAGCATGCTGAGGCAACCAACAAAAGATTCAGAGGTCAAGGACAGATACGGGAAACTCACCTCCACGGCAAGCTGCAGGTCGACCTCGACTAACTGCTGGGTGGACTTAACCCGCTCCTAAGCGTCCCCGAGCTTCGCGGATAGGTTGGCGAGTTCGGACACCATGGCGAGTTCTTTCCCCCTAAGGATGTCCCAGAGCTGACACTCCTGGGAATCCCAAAGGATGAACCGCACCTTTGCCGGGTCCTCAGGGCAGGGCCACTCTAGGTCACCCTCCAGCAGCCCACCGGAGGGCCTAGCCTCCGACTGAACCACCGCCAGCTCATGCGATGACACCGGCAGCTCCACCACATCATCAGCCTCATCGTCGGACGGGATATCCACCACCTCGGTTGCGTGGGGCCACTGCCGGGCATTCCGACTCCCTCCCGACTACATCTCCCCCCGACGCCTTTGGCTCTGACCACGAGGGTGAGCCGTGCAGCCCTCCACCTGGCGAGGCAGGGAGCTTGATCTCCCTCTCCTCTTCTGCCATAACTGGTGGAGGAGGGGCCACGAGAGTTACCTCCAACGCGACCTCCACCGTCAGCACCGGGATCACCACCAATGCTGCCGCTGATGCTACCATTGTGCCAGCAACCGACCCAGGGGGCACCACCCCTGGAAGGAAAGGGTTCGCCGCCGCCACCCTGTTCCCCCCGCAACTCGCCGCGACACGCTGCAGGGTGGGCCTCCAAGTCTCCTACACGGGAGTTAGGGCGATGCTCAACCCCATCATCGCCCGGCCACTGACAAAAAGTGCAGATAAGTCACACCCCAAAAAGACTCAATAGCAAAAGATCGAAAAGAAACAAAGAAAAACGTACCGGGAGGTGAGTGGCATGACTCTGAAGGCAAGACCCGATGTCGACGGGCCTACATGGCAAGGACCGCTCCCAGGCTATGACCCACGCCCCCTCACTTCAGCCGGGGGCAGAGTCGTCCCAACCGGCTCCTGCTCGGCCTGCGGGTCGCTGTGACCCTTGGCTTGGGACTTCCTGACCGGAGCAGCAGGCGGGGCATCCTCCGGCTACGAGCCGCGAGACGCACGGGTGTCAGTCCGCTCCTCGGACCGCCCGGTTTGCTTGACCACGTCCATGGTAGGCGGGGCATCCTTCGGCTATGAGTCACGTGCTGGCATCGGTCCCGGCGATGCACGGGTGCCAGTCCGCTCCTCGGACCACCTGGCTTGCTCGGCCATGTCCGCGGCAGGCGGTGACGGGACCGGCGACGCCACCAAGGGGCATGGTGACAGCGTTCACTTTGCCTCCCATTCACCGACGGCGTCCACGCTCGCCGCACGCTTCCTCGGCACGAGAACCACCGCGCGCCTCTCTGCCTCCTGCTCATCACCAGCAGACATCGCCGTAGGGTCACGACGCTTCACCGAGGTCACAACGACCTCCCGACTTTCCTCCTCGAAGAAAACCATGTCATCCACATCCGTTGGATCCTCTGACATGAGCTCTGACTCGATGTCGCTCCTACGTTCCCCGGCCTTCACGCGCCGGGCGATCTCCTCCTTCTCTTGCTTCCGCCGAACCTCCCTAGTTCTCTTCTTCTTCCTAGCGTCTATCGCCTCCTTCTGGGCAGCCTGCCGAGCCGCGCCCTCTGGCCCCTTCGGAAGGTGCGGCCAGGACCTATAAGCATCAAGCCCCTACGCAACAGGCGACTCAAGATAAAAAAGCAAGAAAACAAAGGGGGAAAAGAGCACGAAGTAAAGAAAAAGGAGCATACCAGTTTGGACACCACCGAGGCGTTGAGAGGTATGGGCTTCCCCTCAACCTTCTCTTTGGGCTTCAGCTGTAGTACCCGGCCGAGGCAACTCCAGACCTCGTCATCCGGTAGCTCCTCCGGCGACACACGATTAGGGTCCGACGCGCCGCTGTACCTCCACATCGGCCGTGCCGTCTCCGCCAATGGAGCAACCCAGCGGCGGTAGAGGGTGTGGAACACCCGCACCCCGTCGAGGCCGTGCCGCACAAGCTTCTAGAGCTCCTCCTCGATGATCTCCACCTTCTTCTTTTCCTTACGGGCACAACCCCATGACCAACTGTCCTGCTTCTCTGGCCTCCCACCGGTGAACGCCGGGAACAGCGCCTCCACCGGATTCCTGATGTAAAACCACTCCCCATGCCACCCTCGGTTGGAGTCATAGGGGATGTACGTGGGATATGAGCCCCGTGCGCTCGGTTTCCTCTGCAAGGCAAAACCCACCAATGGCGCGACCTCGGCCGGATTCCCCGTCGTCAAAGCTCTCCCAGAGAATAGCCACCGGAAGAAGTCCGCGTGCGGCTCCATCCCGAGGAAAGCCTCGTAGATGGTGACGAAGCCGGCGATGTGCAGCACCCCCATTGGATTAAGGTGCTGCAGCTCCAGACCCCACTCATTGAGGAGGCCACGTAGGAACCAGTGCGTGGGGTATCCTAACCCGTGCTCATGGAAGGTGAGAAAGGAAACCACCTCATCAGGCCGAGGTTGCGGGAACTCCTCCCTCCCGGGAGCCCTCTAGTGCACCACCTCCTTCGGTGGTAGAAACCCCTTCGCGACGAAGGCCTTCAACACTGACTCCCTCACAGTGGACGACCTCTAGTCTGACATTTCGCTCTGAGATCGCAAAAGGATTGGTGAGTCTTTCTCTTCTCCCTCGCTCTCTATCTTTTCTTTCCTAGAAACCACCACGGCTCTCAAGAACGCTTACGACAAGAAGGAAAAGGAATGGAGGCGGCAGATGAGGAATAGGCGAAAGAACAGGGTGAAAACCTTCTCCCTTCTCCTACTTAAGGAAAAGGGTACAACAGTTAGGGGAGGGTGCGCCGATCGGGAAAGACGAAACGGCGGAGCGAAAAAACCTCTCTTTCCCATTTAATGCAGATGAGACGCGCCCTGACCGATGAGACGTGCCCTACCCGATGGAACAGCTCCTGATCAGATGGGATGTGGCCTGGGTATGGCCCACCACTACTGCACGCCAGCCACTACCGCACGCCGGGCACAAGAACCAAAGCACCACCGCACACAGGCGGCTCTCCGCATCCCTAGGTGGGACTTAGAAAAAACCCAAAACGAGATCTCCGCCAGGAGAGACCGTCGGGCTTCTTAAGTCGATCAAACGGCTCAAAAAGACACACCGAGGGATAGGTAAGGAGCAAAGGGACGCCCCATGTAGGCCATGCCGACTCCGTCACAAACGACGAGCACGGGTCCCGGTCGGACATTTCCGACTGGAGCTCTTCAAACCCCGTCACTCGAGTCATCAAGGTAACACTACCAACCCCCTCTATTTCTTTATAAATCATTTTATACATCCATACGCGCATTCATTCCATACGCCCATGCCCCCTGGACGATTCGGGCCCTGAACCGCCTGAGGGCTCAGGAACTAAGCATCGCACATGCAGCGAAATGCATCACAATGCTCCGTGTTGCGTCATGAAGCGACAGTTGCCTCATTCGACATGAGCAACGATAGAGCCAGGGGAGAAAACACAGATGAGCCCCATGCGGCCCTCGCCCAGTCTGGTAGACAGGGTCATCTCAACCTTCTCGTTCGATCCTAAACCACTGCCAAGCCCACAGAATCTCTATCGAGGGGAGGCCATTAGGCCACCCGGGTCGGTCTCCAGAACGACCTAGGCATCTGTCGGGTTGCAGGTAAAGGAGCAGTGGAATGTCACAAGAGGGCTATGCCAACCCCGTCATGAACGACAGACCCGGATTCTACTTGATCATACCCGTTAGCGAACTCATCGAGCGCGTCACTCGAGCCCGAGCGATCGGGACAAGCGACAAAACTCAGCCCCTCCGGTTGTGAGGAACCGAGGACGGGGTAACGCACACAACTCAAACCGACCCCTACTAAGGCCCAACGGGGCTCGGGGTCTCAAGACACAAAACGCCAAGGTCTGCGACCCCGAACTCACCCCATCCAGCTACGCTTCAACTACACTCCAAAACTACTTGGGTCTGCGACCCCGAACTCGCCCCATCTGGCTATGCTTCGACTGCACTCCAAAAAACCTGGGTCTACGACCCCGAACTCGCCCCATCAGGATCCACGACTCTGACTCGCTCGATCCCACGGCGCGCACCGACGCCAGGATCAGCGAGCTCCGTCTCAACCGATCCATAAAGCTAAACTAACTAACCGCCTCGGCTGTACAGGTAGCACCAAGGCCAGGATCCACGACTAACTGCCTCGCCCGATCCCACGACGCACACCGACGCCAGGACCCACGAACTTCGTCTCATCCGATCCCTTGACTAACTGCCTCGACTGATCCCACGGCGCGCATCGACGCCAGGATCCGTGAGCTCCGTCTCACCCGATCCCTAAAAAACTAAATGCCTTGGCTGCGCAACGACGCCTTGGTTGACAACTCCATCTCAACTAAAAAACACGCACACACGCCCGCTGACAAACACCCCCAGAAGATTCTGCCCGAATCACCCGGGGGCTACACCCACTGACAAAACAAAAACCTCCCCCGCTGGCATCACGAAAAAACCCCCAGACGGTTCTGCCCGAACCGCCCGGGGGCTCGGTCGCGTGCACCCGCTGTCAAGGCAAAAATCCCCCAGACGATTCTGCTTGAATCGCCCGAGGACTCGGGAGCTCGGGGGCTCTTGTCGGGTTCATAAACCCGGGGTCCCTCATGAACCGGCTTCCCCGCGAAGGCTCGGCCCAAGCATACAGCGCGCAACTCATGGGTCGACCCAAGAGTCTAAATAACAGGCCAGAAGGGCGATCCAATCACCGACCGGAAGGTCTGGCCGAGGAGGAGCAGCGCCCGTTTGTCGACTCTGGCCCACCTCTCCTACCGGAGCGCTCACTTCGGTCTCCAGCCGCCTCTAGACGGTCTCTTCAACCGGAAGGCCTAGCAAAGCACTACCTCCGACTCCGACCCCACGTCTCCGACCAGGGTATGCAAAGACCCTGCTCACTGCTCTTCTCCGACTGGCGCAACCAGAGCCGACTGGGACCAACCGACCGGGGACGCCCGCCCGGAAAGGACCAGGGAACGAACGGAGAAAAGCAAGGCAAGGCGCATAAGTCAAACCACGATACCAGGGACCGTACCCTGTACACCCATAGGAACAGTACTCTGCAACTGTCCTGACACGAACAGTGTTGTAGGCGCCGACATTTTACCTACAGTATTGTGGGCGCCATTAACTCCCATACGGTAAGACCCCCCACATGCCTCTGGGCATCGACAGTGTTGAGGGCGTCGGAATTTACCGTACCGATTGAACATGGTGAAACTCCTCACATGCCTCTGGGCATCAACAGTATATGCAGGTACCGACATCTACCCTGCCCAAACAAGACGACGTAACCTCCCACGTGCATCTGACATCCAACAGTGTTGTGGGCGCCTACCATCATCCTGTACCCCGGCAGCGTGGGCAACAAGGCTTAGAAGCAAACATACTCCTTCCCTCTCACTTGTAAGGCCATCCCCTTCATCTATAAAAGAGGATGCGCTCTCTCCCAACAAAGGGGTTCAAGTGATTCTAGATTCATTAGATTGACCAAGTTCACTAGTTGACAACCACAGAACCGCTAGGTTCGAACCTCAAGCACACGCTTGAACACTTAACTCATAACGGAGCTCCTGCCGCTCTCGGTCCTTCCGACTAGAGCCCAGCCGTACCTCTTGCACCCCCCCCATCTTTCTCCTTCTCGTTTGTAACCCCACTACAAACTTCGAGTACATGGGCTCAGAAATAAAGTCACCGACCGACTCAAACTGGACGTAGGACACGTTGCCTGATCCAGTATAAACCCTGTGTCATTAAGTGCTAGGTCATCTCCGATCACAACGTACGGCAAAACTACAAATATTCACTTGTTGGTCACTTTCTGCACCGACATCATTACTTCATAGAGTGTGCATTAAAAAATCATTTTGCCACAACTGCTTGCTGCACCTACTGATCCTTTCCGCCTAGCAACATGATCCATACGCTTGGTGTCCTTAAACCAGTCAATCACTATGAGCTCCATAAGGCACTTCCCTGATGGTACCTGCAGTGTCAAATGACAAAATACTAAACACTTGATTGCTTATAAAAAAGAAGAGAAACCAAATTGTTACTTGAACACATGGATCTTTCATGTGGAAAATTTAGGTACTGCCCAACAGTTATGACTTTTCTCATTTGTAAAACGTCTTTCGAGATGCCCATATCCTTCGACCTATGATGTACTCCCTATTGCTGCAGAAGAACGGGAACTGCACGCGAGAATCACCCATCAATTATAAGCAACCTGCCATGGTTTTAACTCAACAATCACCACGAGAGATATGATGCAAAACACTCACCTTCCTGACCCACCGGACAACCAATGGTTCCAGTCTTGCTGCGCTCCTTCAGTGTCTCGTGCTGAAGAAGCATGTCGTCCCAGCTCGTCCTCGGGCGCCGCAGGAGCCACCACAGTTCTGCAGACATCAACGCAGTAAATCCTTTACAGTCAATCCAGGGTAGAATCACAAGAAGTCGCGCATCCAATGAATGGATGGACGCCATAATAGCAATCTAAATCCGAGGAATCTGGTTTTACAGGCCTCCGGCTGGTTCCAACCTTGAATAAATCCCATTATCAAACATGTGGAATCATCTCTCGGCTCTCGCCCACCAGCACAACAACAACCACTCACCCTCCCCGAATTAGAACTAATTTGAGCGGTGACAAGTACATGAACCTAGGAAAAATATATGCTGTAAAAAATCATATCAGTTCATAGCTTCTTTTCTCCCATTTTGTAGAGATATGAGGGGATTGAATTTACCTTGCAGCGCATCATCATAAACTTAATAACCAAAATATATTGCAAGTGTTCTTCTCCAGCAACATGACAAGCTCTCCTAAACTTTATAGGTCTTTTCTCTCTGCTAGTAGGGGAAAACTATGAAGAAACAAATGGATATTAAGCTCGATAAGCATAGGATTAAGTCAAATGATATTACAAACTGATAAGGGAACCAACATGGCAACCTTTCAGGGCCATTAAATCGAACACCTTAAAAGCAATCAAGCAGGGTTAACATCTTAAAAGCATCAAGCAGGATTAGCCCAGCAACGTGCAGCCAACACAGAGCGTCCAATGGCCAATGAGGGGCCAGGATTGCAATTGCAAGGGACCGGATCATTACCTGCTTCTGCTTCCGAACTCCTCGAACGGGGTTGAGCGCGGCGAGCTCCCGCCGCACCTCGTCGGACGCCGCGTTGTCCTCGGCGGACAGCCGCTCGGCGACTGCCACACCACCACCGACCACTCAACGGTAGAGCATGGCGCGGGAGTCACCGACGACGTTGGCCACCTACTGACCTACCCCGAGCTGGCAGCAGGAGCCCACAGTAGCCAACCGCGTCCGCTTCGTCTCTGACGAGCGCCGGTCGCAGATCCCGCGGGCACCCAGCCCCGCTGCCGCCCCTTGGTCACGCCGCGGCCTCGGGCCATGGCCCCGCACCCTCGCGCCGTTGCCCCGCGACCCCGCCTGCCCCTGCGTGCTGCATCGATGCAAAGGGCAGCCGCCGCCGCGACCAGGACTGGTGAGGGGGGTGCTGGCGGCGCCGATGGTGGGTGGCACGCGACCTCGGGTGCGAGGTATCTGCGACGGTGGTGCGAAGACCTGGGCTAGTGGCGGCGGCGCAGCCTGACGGCACTGGTCGACGCAGTTGCTGCGGTGCAGGGACTTCGCGTACGGCGGCGACGACATGGGTCCGTCGGAGACGTGTGGCGGCGGCGCAGAGACGTCGCGTACGGTGGCATCGGAGACGTGTGGTGGCACAGGGACGGCGCGTGGTTTTCCACGAGGCCAAAGGATCGGGAAGGAAAGAGCGTGATTGACGTTGCGGTTGCCGTAGGGGCAAATCGCACGGGGGGGGGGGGGGGGGGAGTTTGCGGGATAACAGCAGGAGGATGGACCCACGTTAAAATATCACATCAAAAAAATATTTATACTTTATTCTTTTTATTTATTGGAGATACTACTACCTCACGCTAAAATAAACTTTGTCGTAAGACAGTACTTGATAACGAACACACACAGAGTACACAGTTCATGCAGCCAATCACCCTCACCCGCACTCCATTGCTAGCTATATATAGCTAGCTAGTTGTAAATAGAGCACTTCTTCCTGATCTCGGCGTCCGCACCGGGGCTGGTCTTGACCTCGATGCTGCCCATCTTCACCATCGCTGCCGCGAACTTGGTCTCCCACAGATTTCCCGAAGAACCGGCGGCGTAGGTATCCACCAGCGGCTTCGTTTGCGGCGACCTCAGCGCAGCGTCCGAGTCCAGCACCACGTCATCGTCGTTCACGTTCTGGTAGTACTGGACGTCCATGGTGTCAGGGGTTTTGTAGTCCAGCGCCACCTTCGTGTTGCCGCCGCTCCTGCACTTGTCCTTTAGATCCTTGGCGAGGGTGGCGTTCATGTCCGTCCGGTTGGAGACGAACGCGCAGCGGGCCTGGCCGATGGTGTGCGCCCCGGAGAGGGTGACCATGTCGTTGGTGTCGAGGCCCTTGGCGGCGAAGAAGTTGTTGAGCGCGTCGAGGTCGCAGAACGGGCCGGGCAGGTTGTCCGTGGTCTCGTTGGCGAGCGAAACGCGCCCGTCGTGGCGGCCGGCGGGCATCGCAAAGGAGCTGATCCTGCCGCCGCTGAGCACGCTGGACGCGTCGCGGGCGGCGAACGCGAGGGTGTCGGCGCACGAGACGACGCCAGGGCAGGCCGCCTCCAGCGCCGCCTTGGCCGCGTCGATCACCTCGAAGCCGCGGAGGCTGTTTATGTTGGGCAGGCCGAACATCTCCGTGGGATCGCTGGAGCCGGTCGTGTTCCTGAGGAGGACGGAGGCGTCGCACCCCCGGATGAAGCAGTCGTGGAAGAAGAGGCGGATGAGCCCTGCGCCCGTGCCGGGGTCTTTGCTCACCGCGTCCTCCACGACCTCCCTCACGATGTCTTCCGCGTTGGGGCACGCGTTGCTGTTGTAGTAGCCGACCTTGAGCGCTGTCGCTGAGGGGGCAGGGCTCTTCTTCAGGGGGTAAGAGGTCAGGTTTCCGGGGCAGACCAGCCCGCCGCCCAGGAGCGATGGGACTGGGCGAACCCACCCGCCCTGGCAAATGATGCTGGCGCCATGGCAAGCCACTGGCCCGAGCAACGCAAGCAAGGCGACGAGGGCTGCAAGCTTGGCATCCATCTTCTTTGCAAGCTCTCGATCGATCGGCTAGCTAGCTGTTGTGCGTTGGTTTCTTGTCTTGCACCAGAGTGTGTGTGCTTTTCTCCATGGGCAATGCGTGTAATTTATAGCTAGCTCCTGCTGGGCGAGGAGAGCGTGGCACTGTCCACTGTCCACACGGTTCGCGGCGGTGCACGTCGTACGTTGGCGACGACGACGACGACGACGGATGCGAATTTCACCGAAGGCGGCGCGCGGATGCAGCAGGGACCGCAGCTTACCACCCGATGATCTATATATTTTGACCGTCTGATTTTGAATCCGGAGGTGGTTGTGAAAATACTAGACCCTGCTGGTGAGTGTGTCTTCCCTCCTACCACGTTGGGTTTGCATATATTGTTTGTTCTGTTTTTTTTTGAAGTAATATTGTTTGTTCTGTTATTAGATTAGAGGTGCATTTTATGTACTCCACAAATTCAATGATCTATCCGATCCTATGCGAGCCCAGACAGAGAAACAAGGGTACGTTTGGATTCACTCCTCTAAACTTTAAAGCTCTAAAAACTTTAGAGCACTTTAGCTCATTTATGATATCTAAATCTCTAATGTGAGGTAGGCTAAAGTTTATGTCCAATTTTAGACCACCTGTTTTGAGCTTTGGCTCTAAACTTTAGAGGCCTAAAGTTTAGAAGAGAGGATCCAAACGTGCTCTAACGAAACAAGGCCGCATCACCTGCAAAAGTTTGTTCCGTATATAGTTGACATATAATCATACTTTTGCACAAAGCGAGCCATTATATATATATATGTTCTATGTATATGGATTTTTAAGGAATGTTTTTCAAATGCACAAATTAATTAAATGTGTTGTATATATTTATCCACACTATTAAATTACTTTTATACCCGTATATGGTTCATGCAAATTAACAAACTAATACCAGTTTGGATCTAATAGTCTAAAGTTTAAGCCACTGAATTTAGATCGCTTTAGCTTTTGAGACTCTGGACAGGAGTTCTAAATTGATGTTTAAAGTTTATCCGACCTCACAAAACTTTGGACCACACAACCTAAAGTGTTCTAAAGTTAGTCCTTAATTTTAACTAACTAGATTTTAGACCACAGATAGGATACAAACATGACCTAAAATTGATTATCGTTATATATAAGAGTTCTGTAAGTAATAATTTCTTGTAATGTAGGTGTCAAATATTAACAATCCATTCACTTTGGCATACAAAGAATAGGGCCTTGTTTAGATTCCAAGTTTTTTCACTCTCTCTTCATCACATCAAATCTTTGGACACATGTATGGAGTATTAAATGTAGATAAAAAAATAACTAATTACACAGTTTAATTATAAATTACGAGACGAATCTTTTGAACCTAGTTAGACCATGATTGGACAATAATTGTCAAATACAAACGAAAATACTACAGTGTCAAATACTGATTCCTAACACATATCTAAAAGGCCTAGGGATACGTGTGTGTGACTTAAAAGAACAAGATGCAAGTCCTAGTCATGCCGTGTGTCAGGGAGCTCTGCCTTACTCATATTGTGGACCATTAAAACGGTAAGGTTAATTAATGCATGCACACCAGAGCTAGAGTGAGAATAATAATGAGTATGAAAGCACATGACCTAGTATATTCTTTTACTACCTTTATTATTGTACTGCCACATCGTACTAAGTATTTATCGTGGTTACGAAACAGAGCTGGGTTACTTTGAAAACTCAAGACTGAGCAATTTTGGTCTTGATTAATTCGGTTTGGCCTCCGTTTATGACCGTACGGAACTGATCGGACAGTTTATACGAACCAAGAAATAGCAGGATCAATAGAAGATTTCCATAGCATATTGGCATACATCAAAAGATAACATCACATAGAAGATAAAGATTACATCGGCTCTTGTCGTCTCCCCTTCTTCCTAGACACCGTCGCTGCCTCACCCTGGTGCTGCTCGTGGTCCCCACACTACCAGAATCCATAGATTTCGTGAGAGTGCAAAACATGTCACGAAATATGGTTTTACTCTCACGAAAATAATGCGTGAGGGTACACCGTCATGCATTAACTCTGACGATAATAGACACACGAAAAACCCATTTCCATGAGACTTCACCGCCACGCATTATTTTCACGAGAGTTCACCGAGTTCACCGTGACGGCCACCCTCATAAAAATAACGTTGCCGCCAGGTTTGCATCGGTATTTTCATGGCGGTTTTTTGTGGTATTTCATGAGAGGTCACCGTCATGAAATTATTTATTTCGTGAGAGTTTGGTATTTCATGAGTCACAGTCATGAAATGGATTTCATGAGAGTCACCGTCATGAAATTATTTCGTGAGAGTTCGGCATTTCGTAAGAGTCACCGTCATGAAATGGATTTCATGAGTTTAAAAGATTCACAGGAAATATAGTATTTCATGAGAGCACACCATCATGAAAAATATGTTCAGACCATCACAAATGTATGTTTCCTGAGTCGAAACCGTCATGAAAATTACACAACAGGAGCATCTCAAACCAAATTTCAAATGCACACATGATCCAAATGCCAATCCAACACACATACAATAAAATCCAATACATGCATATATAATATGCAACTGATTCCAATTGCAATACATTCTAACTCCATCCAAGTGTCCAACCATTACACTAAAAGGCTTACTAGCTCATAGTCCTAGACATCCAACCTGATAAGTTCCAGCACATAGTCCTAACCATCCAATATAACAAGTTAGGATAATGTCATGTGTACCAACATACACCTACACTAAGTCACAAGTGCTGGGCATCCACTGAAGTTGTTAACAATGCCTTGGATAAACAACTAGTGCACATAAACCTTCATGTAATTTTCAGTTCATGATGGCATCTGCAAATTCAGTTCATGATGGCAGCTGCAAATTCAGTCTGGGCAATTTTCCCAAGGCCTTCAACCTGCAACAGTTGCTGAGGATTAACAAATCAAGGCACGAGAATGATCACATAAATACATTTGTATCAGTCCATACATTTCTACTGAACAATGGATGGCTCTAGATTCAGATTACATTTTGATTCAAGAATATTAAACTTGCAATACTTGTAGTTAAGCAACAATTTGTTGATTTGGAAACAGAGTAAAGAGGATCACATATATTTATAATATGAAAAAAAAACTATTGAGGCAAGGAACAATATGTAGTCCAAAGGACCTATGAATGTACAGGTAGTAAAATCTTCAAAACAAATTGTGCAATGTGCACATGTTTTTTTTAGAACTGCATTCTTCTATTTGAATCATGTACAGAAGACTGTAGTTAGGTTCATAGTTTGAGGTTCAGCAGCAAGTATAGAAGTAGGGAAAATATTCACAGGAACACCATGGCAATCTGTCAGAGCTATTGCCTATAAACTACTTCAGCTAGGAAAAAAACAGAACTTTTTCTTTACAGGCTGGGCATATAAGATGGAAGAAATACTAAACTTGTATAGATAAGGATCACTCAAACTGAAGCTATATACGAAAACAAATAAGAAATCAATCAGAAGTCCATGACAAAGAAATGCAGGAACTAATAAAAATAAAAAAACATATGCATAAGAGAATTGCTAAGATATAATGGCATTGCCATCACAAAAACATATTGTGAAGGGATCAGACATAAAGAATTTTTTTTATATGGCTGTTCTTAGAAGGACCAGCTCAAAAGGATGCCTACAGTTTTCCTAAACCCACAGTTTCAGACTGTTAATCGTTGCCACACATTCTATTAATTAAAAGCAGAAAAACACAGAAGTTAGCTTATAAAAATAATGAAAGGATGGGTACTTTTCTATCTTTTTATCTTTTTTCCAGGATAGTGTTCTTCAGGTTTCCGTCATCTTGTAGCTTATTTTCTATATAAGCAAATCTAATTATCATTACCAATGACATTGAAAAGAAAAGCGACATATGATGAACAAACTCCCTCAGAAAATATAACTAATCATTATTAACAAGAATGAAAAATAAAACACTACTTGGTTATTACGCATTCTAGTTGAAAGCATCAAGTAGGATACAACTAATTATTACTCAAGGTAAAATGGTGGATCAACAGACCAACGTTTTGCTTGCCATCTACAACAAACTAAAAATATTTCCTACTTTCTTGACACTAAAAATATTTCATACCAGAGTGGATGTAGCCGCCGGAGGAGGAGGAGCTCCCTGGCCGCATCGATCCGGGCTCCAGGCCCGTGCCGCCACCAGACTTCATTACAGCATATGTGTTCAAAGCGCTAGCCTTCTCGGAGCCAAACTTATATCCCTATGTGACCATAAAATGAATGAAGTTACAGAATAGGCTGAGAACATGCAGAATTCAATACTAAGCTTATATGAAAAGACATCCAGAGTTCAATAGCCATACGATGGTACACCTAATTTCTCCTTTTTTAAGGTGATAACATGCATAGTTCAGATCACCGCACAACATCTTCATATTCTTACTCCGTTGTTCAGTTTCAAAGACCAACTGTAAGTACGACAGCATAATGTTCTTAGCCAATTTTTAATCTCTACTAGTACACAGCAGATAGACTAAAAAACCTATCATATCCTTCAGAAGGAAAATACATATTAAATTTCTAATCTCTACTAGTACAGAGATGATAGAATATGACAGATTCAATCATCTCTTTACACACATTTGGCCATATCTTCCTTTGAGCAGAGGCATTGTCCAAGAAGGGGAAGAAAGAATCTACAGTTTCACCTGCCAGTTGCTGCCGTAGCAAGCTCCTAAGAGCGCCGCAGCCAGAGGAGCTCCCTGGCCGCCGAGGTCGTCGACAGTGGATCTGCCCGCGCCGCCACCAGAGGCATGCTTTGGGGAACAGATGGCCGGATCCATGCCTCACTGGATCCACGCCGGAGCACCGCGGGGCTATGGGGAGAGGGCGCGGTGCGGCGCTGCGGGTTGGCGGCGAGGGGCGCGGTGCGGGGCTGCGGGTTGGCGACGAGGGGCGTGGTGCGGGGCTGTGAGGAGAGGGCGTGGTGCGGGGCTGCGGGATGTGGCGAGGGGCGCGGTGCAGGGCTGCAGGCTGTGGCGATGCGGGGCTGTGGGGAGATCAGCGCGGTGCAGGGTTGCGGGGGCACGGTGTGGGGCTGTGCGGGGGAGGGCTAGGGTTTCAGCAGGGAAATCCTTTTTATACTTCGTGGGCGCAACCAAGGCCGTTGGATCTTGAATCGATTGTCAGCAATTATGGGCTGAGCATAGTAATGGGTTTATTTTGAGGTTTAGGCCCATTGTTGTCTTGTGTTACTTTTATTTTAAATTTCTAGTAAAGTTCATAGTTATTATTGTAATTATTTCTGTAAACTATAAATGAATTCAAATGAAAAAATCGTCTGCTACAAAGTTTTAGAAATCATCGAGATTTACAACTTGTGTTTTGGTCATCTGTCCATCTGACTTTGTTTCAACAATTCAAAATTTGAATTTCAAAATGTGAAAACTTCAAACAATATTATGAGAAAGTAAATGATTTTAAATGAAAATGTTGTCAAAAACAAAGTTGTAGAAACCAACGAGATCTATAACTTTTGTTTTGTTCATCTCTCTATCCGATTTTGTTTGAACAATTTAAAATTTGAATTTCAAAAAATATCAACTTGAAACAATATTTTCAAAGAGTAAATGATTTCAGCTGAAAAAGTCATAAACATAAAAGTTATAGAACTGATCAAGATCTACAACTTTTATTTTGGTCGTTTATTCATCCGATAAAGTGATAGTAACATTATTCATAAATAGGATGAACAAATGGCCAAAATAAAAGTTGTAGATCTGGATCAGTTCTACAACTTTTATGTTCATGACTTTTTCAGCTGAAATCATTTACTGCTTCAAAATATTGTTTGAAGTTGTCATTTTTTGAAATTCAAATTCTGAATTGATAGAATGAAGCCACATGAAAAGATAACAAAAATAATAGCTGTAAGAACACAATAAATTGATAGAGCGTGATTTTAGAAATATTTAGGAAAAAGAATCATCACATTTGGAGTTAGCATGAGAGAGAAAGACTAGTTACAAAATTTTGCTGCAGATTAAAAGGAGAAAACTTTTGTTCATGTTCTTGAATTTCTGGTATTTAAGCAATTATTTTTCTACTGAAAACCAGCAACCCATATTTCGTGGCAGTGTATGACTCTCATGAAAATGATCACTCTCATGAAAATAGACAAATTCGTGGCGGGATAGTCATTTTCATGGGGGTATTTAAATACTCTCACGAAAACAACTGATTTTTATGACGGTGTATGGAGGACTCTCGTGAAAATAATTTTTCGTGGCGGGAGCTACATCACCCGATTATTTTTATGAGAGTGTGTTTTCCACTCTCACGAAAAAACAACCCCCCTCACAAAATCTCTAGTTCCTGGTAGTATTGGTCCTGGCAGTACTTGCGCCACTGCTGTGAGTTGAAAGCGAGCCATCAAGGAGAAATTGGCGCCATGGCCCGTGGGCGCCGGCGTGCGGCGTGCTGCCCACAACCTGGCTTCCTATGCCACAATGTGTGCATGGAGGCGGACGTACATGTGGCAGCCAGAAGGCGGGTATGCGACGATGGCGACAACCGAGCAGGCAGTTAGGGGCTGCTGCGCTAGGGAAGTGGAGAAGCGAGCAGGCGGGCGACGGCAACGGCTGGGCAGCGGGCTGTTGGGTTCTGGCATTAGAAGTTTCCTTGATTGAGACCTTAGCTCAGACTCGCTCTTCTATTGCTAAATTAGAAGACCGGCATCTGCTCCTCAATACCTTAGGCTGTCCTTATTCCAACCAAGCATAAATCTAAGTTCTTCTAGTTCTGTTCTAAGCAAACTTTTCAACAATAACCATGGTCCATAGACCATAATATCAAGAATTTATATAAATCTATTATGAAAACTACTTTTACAATGTAAATGTCTCAATTCAAGATTATATATTATACATTATTATAGATTTTCGTTATCAAATTTAGAAAAATTAGACTTAGAACAAACCGAGTTGTGATCAGAGGAAGTATTCTTCATGAAGCAAATACAAATCTGGTAGCACAAAACAGTCAAATACTCCGACAAATTTACTTCAGTTGCATTTAGGGCATCCTCAACTCTCAATTTTCTCTCTTTTAGTTTAGTTTCTGTTTGTGCTCCCACTTGTCAGGCAACCAGACATGAATTACAGTTATTGTTGGTATTTATTAACGCACACAGATAAATCTGTAAGCGTATAGATACCGCTATAGTTTTCACCCGGAAGTATTCTAAGTATCATATCCACATGAAAACATTGAGACTAACTACATTCTAACTTAACTAAGAATAGCAACAAGGTTAGAATAAACAGAAGCGTAGAGAGGATAACTAAGGTTTTCTTGTTCTGACTTCGGTAAGCTATGTCTTCTAATATTTAACTAGAGACATTACTAGGGAAAGACACCAGCATAGGATGCTTTCCTTCACAACTGGGTTCTACAGACGGGAGGTGGACTAAAAAAATCCAAGGAGGCTATAAGAGTCACCCTCGCGAGCTACCACCAATCCAGAATACAGGGTGCATCCATGATTAACCTAAGTCTAAACACCATGCTTACACTTATAATTAATACTTTACTTTGGCAGAACCGCCTCATATAATGCCGGCTTCCATTAGACACTAAGTACTCAAGAGAGGACACTAAACTACGCAGTTTCATCGAGCACACCCCAAGAGAGAACTCGAAAATCCACATTTTTCTATCAGGATCATAAATGAGAGAATAAAGCTTACAACATTCTTAAGTCATTTCTTACATCACTTTATTACAGTACAGAATATTAGCTCAATTTATTATAACAGCGGAATATAACAATGTTATCAGAGTTTCAGAGAAAGCAAGATTAATTTAATGACATGGTGGAGCATTAACGTAGTTGACATTTTTATACAAGAGATGCTAGCAGATTTTACATCTTATCTTATAAAAAACTTTAGTGAGGGTTATAAATAAACACTACGGTCATAGCGGAAAAGGAACCCTCTCTAAGCCCACCAGAAGGTTTCCACACACAAGAGTCAGCTCGACGTATCCTCCGGTCACCTGCAATAGGAGGAATAAAACCCAGAGTACTTGATTGTACTCAGCAAGACTTACCCGACAGGAGGAAAATAAAAGACTCCAAGGATATACAAGGGTATCTGGCTTGTGGGTTATGCATCTACAGGAAGCATTACTAAACGTACGTCCTTATAGTCAATTTTATTAGCAGTTATCATTAGTTCATTAATTAACCATTCTATGTAAGCACATATGCTACTTTCAAGCAGGTGGTGAGTAATCAGAACCATTTTATCATCTTTCATATTCCAGTTCTTACTATGGTGCTAGACCATAGCCAAGTCGGTACTGTCTCACAAAAACGACGATTCATGAACTAATGTATCCCAGCTGGGTACCCCGAAACACATGCCTTGCTTGTACCACAGGTACAAACAAAACCAATCCATTCCACTCCTGTTACGGGGTCTAGGTCCCCGTCCAAACTTGGACTCCAAGCCCCCACACTTGAGATCCGGTCTCAATGTGGTGCTTAGACCTCCACCTTTCCCCGTCTCTAATCAGTCGGTCCGGAAAGAGCCGGAACCCACGACAAGAGCGTAACGAGTCTTCCCGCTCCCATAAGCAAGTATGTGCTCAGAATAATAAGTCTATGACCTGACTACCATCCACAACATCGGACGGTCCTCAATCGACACAAGCGAAATAAGTGCAATCCGAGCCTCACTCGAATGCCTAACCAAGACCAGATCTAAAGTACCATTCCGTCCGGTCTCCAATTATCCTTCATATATATTCCATGTGATAGTAATATAATAACAACAATAATATATTTTCTATCTCTCGCGAGTGACAGATAATCACTCGACTTCTACCGGATCATATAGCATAGCAATCTACACGATCCTGACATACTAGTAGGACTCGTAGGATAATGATATATAAGATAAAGTGCAGAATAATATGGGTTATGCACCGGAGTTTGCCTGGATAAGATATAACCAAAAGTTAGCATTCCATCATAGTGACATGATCATCAAGGCACCATTTTTTCCGCTACTTCAGTCGACTCTATGATCCATTGTTGTTCCTATTATGATATACGTGGATGCAACGTAGAAATATAAATAATCAACGACAACTATAACTCTAAAATACGATTACGCTCCGCATGCTAACGAGCTAGCCTTAATGACTAACGTACTAGTCTGCGTATCCACATCGTCAAGTAAACTTTGCCTCTGGAAAATGTTTTAGTCCTACAATTCCAAAGGCGTTTCGGTATTTTATTGATTAAACATATATGTTTGAACTAGGGCTCATTTAGCTACCCTAGCAAACTAATTATTATGGAGCTACAAAAATTACACTGAGCACCTAATAATGTGAGGAATTTACTGTGAAAGTTTTAGAGCCAACACTATCACCAATTTATCACAAAAATCCCTTTAAGTTTATATCTTAACAAAATTAAGCATCTCAAATTAATTAGATCACTTTTGAAAATATTATAAAACTATATGAAAAAATATACTAGTAGATAGATCATGATTTTAGAAACCTAACAAAATTAATTTCACAATTTTTGGTTAACTACACAATTTTATACTGAATTTATAAGTTTACCATAGAAACTAAATTAAAAATACATTAGAAAAACAAAAGGGCCGGCAGCAACCCCTTCTGGCCCAGCAGCCCAGCGCGGCGCGGCTGCGCACGCGTTGCGGCGGCCCAGTACGGCCCAAGGCCGGGGGCGCCCGCACGCGTTGGCTGTTTTGTAGAAAAGGCCCCCAAGCTTTTAGATATTAAGACGACTACTATGCGCACTATTCTTACCATCAGTAACTTTGCAACCAAACCCTCGGATGTTTTTGCCTTTACCACGGAGAGGTCCCTGGGGACCCCGCGCGCGCTGGCGCGGCGGCCGATGGCATAAGGCGGCTACGCGGGGCAACCTAGGCGTTCTACGATGGAAGTAAGAGGCCGACCATCATCTACAGCTAAACGCGCAAGGATGGGTGGCAGTTAGGGACTCAGAGACGCACTATCACGGGATGCAGCGGCGAGCGGCTATCCGCAGCGGTGGCGCGACTGTTCCGGCGAGCCTACGCCCTCACGAAAGGTAGAGATGGCGGAGAAGCATCAGTAGCTCACCCTGGTGTACTCTATAGTGACGGTTGAAGCAAGAAAAAGCTGAGATGGTCTAGCCACGTGCGCCCAGGCACGGCGGCGACACCCCAAGCCGGACACTGACACGCCACCACGTCGCCAACGAGTTCCCTGGCCAAAATAGTGTGAGCATCGGATAGAGGGAGTCAAGGCGAGTTCAGGGTTACGGGGAATTAAACTGTTACCACTCCTACGGGCCTTACCCCCAACCCTCTGGTCACGGCGGCGCACATGACCGGCGCGCGAGGAGAAACCAAAATTGACCACTGACAAACCAAGGCTGGGCTCGATGAGAATGCGACACCTAGTTAACTTGTTAAGATATAAACCGGTGTGAGGAATTGGACTGGGAGGGCTCAAGTCGGTGATTATGAAGGGAAGAGGAGAGCTGCGCACTGCCACCGCCACGTCACAAGGAGTGGCCCCGACGGAGGTGACCCGGCCAAGACCCGACAAGGCATGGCTGCATGAGGACACAACCTCACGAGCGAGGGCAAGGGTTGCGTGGTTAATGCTCGGGTGGAGCCCTTGGGGGTGCCTGTGCGTCCATGTGTACACGGCAACGCGGCGTCACGATGCGGCAGGAGGCGGCACGAGTAGGAGCGGGGTAGGTGAGGTGAGCGGCTGTGAACGCGCGCTACAGGGCGAGGCAAGGTGATAGGGAAGGCAGAGTGCAGTCCTGTGCGTGACTTGGCAATACGTGCACACGACGCGGGCGGTGGTGGCCAAGCCTGGCCTGGCGCACAGCCGGCCGACCACCAGGGCTGGCCCGCGGGACTCGTCCACGGCGAGGCGAAGGCGTTGCGCGGCACCAAGCGACACGCGACAATGGAATGCGGACTGACCAGCGGCAGCCACCCAGCCACGGCCCAAGCTCGTCACTGGCAGCACACTCGCGCGCGTGGTGACCGCGGCCTCAAGTCAAGAAACTAGGAACGATGCCACGCACGCTTTTTAAAGCGGGCCAAAAACTGCTCACTGATTCGATGAAGGCTCAACCAATTCTATGAACCTAAGGTCAACACTACCGGCTAGCTAGCAAGGCAATCGTCATGACCAGATAGCAACCAGAGAGGGAGATAGAGAGATGCCAACGTGAGTTCGTCACGCTAAACGCCGGTTCACGGACAGAGCGTCAACACGTGGTTTACCGCACGTTCCAACAAAGTTTGGGGAATTTTTACGAGAGCAACGCGACACCCAATACAACAACCACTTATGCCATGCTCAAGTACTCATTTTGATGCAATCAACGATACAAAAACATGGACCACCGGTATCCTCTTCCACATTCCCCGTGACGCCGACGCCGACGCAGGGCTCTCCTGGCACAAGCTCGCGGGCGTCGCAGAGCTCGCCATCACCGCAACGTCATCCCATGATGACACGAGCCAGGGTCAGTGTCTTCAAGCCCAACCCGAGGTACGCTATGACCACGACTGCAGGCGCCAAAACGTCTTATAATTTGGAAAATGAAGAGAATATTAGATAATGGTGCGACACAACACTAATTCACATTCTACCAATAAGCTCTGCCCACAAGATTTCTTTTAAGATAATTCGCTGCCTGTTTCTTTTTGAGAGTATTAAATCAGAGAAACATTATTTAGCTTGAGTTGTTCTTTGTAAGCACCTAGTGAATATCTCCATGCATCTAATTTCATCATATACAAATTTCCACTACAACACAAATGGGAATGGAGAATGTTCCTTGGTTTGAAAAAAATGTCTAATCGTATACAAAGGGCCTTTTGCAATTCTAGTTAGGATCATATTTGGAATACTTATGTGAGACACACTTATTCTATTGTGTTGAAATTAAAAAACTACTCCCTCTATCCCAAATTATAAGACATTTTGGTATTTCTAGATACATAAACATATTGTATATCTAAATGCGTAACAAAAACTATGAATCTAGAAAAGCTAAAACGTCTTATAATTTGGAGTCTTATAATTTGGAATGAATTGAGTAGTTTCTAAAATTCAAGGAAAAGACCTCACCTTTCCTAGAGCTATTCGAGTATGCAATCTTTGACGCTGGTATCTGTTCTGAGAAGCAGCAAAACATTGTTTATATAGTTCTTGTTGGACAATTCAGGTGATCAGCACTGCAAAAATATTAAAGGAGTATCACAGCATCGACAAAACACCTGGTAGGAAGGCATCCATCCCATATGACCATATCCACCATCTTAGTAGGAGGATAGATCGAAACAACAGAACCTTATAGGCTATCCTGCCAATAGAATAGGTTAAAACATCAACACCATTAGTGCATCAACAGGTTAAAACATTTTCTGCATGTCACTAAAATCAAACATTACAGCAGCAGCAAGCTTATGGAAGCAACAAGTTGATCCAAAATACTGTGTGGCTCAAGTATAACCGAGCGTAATCCTTACAATAATATCAGAATAGGATAAGACAGCAACTCCCAAAGTGCACCAGTTAACATCCAAAATAAGCTACAGCTTCCACAAGTTCAGAGGTTACAACACAGAATGTTCCAAAACACTAATATTGTGTTACAATACACACTCGAAGTTCTACCGCTTCTATGCGACCTAGTGTCACAGTCTTCATCATCAATCCCCTCCAGCATCCTTGACATCAACGGTGAACTCATACTCCTGATCGCAGCCCAAGTAAGAGTCTGACATCAAGTAAATCATGTAATCCTTTCTCCCAGTCTCTGCAGGAGCGGAGAACTCAAGTTTCACTCTCGCCCTCCTCTGGAGTGCCACTCTTTTGATTGCCAGTAACTGGTTTGTGGAGCTGTCGCCAATCACCAGCCACCAGCCTTCTTCCTTAGGCTTGGGAAACCTTGGCGCATGAACTGGACCAACCTCAGATGACACGTTAGTCATGTCACGCTCCAGAGTTACCTGCACGGTTACATTGTCACCAGCGGTTATATCATCACCCTCACGGACCTCATAGGTCATATCAACATTGGGGAACCGCTTGAAAAATTCAATGATGTCTTGCAGCTGAGAGTTTGATAGCTGTAAGAGATCCCGCATCTCATCGACACCCATCTCAGCAAGATCAAAGATACTCTCGATGGGCTTCCCTTCATTTTCCTGGCACCTCCGAGCCAAGTCCTTTGCGAAGTGTGGAACTTGAAGCAGCACAGAATCCCGATCCCACATGCCTTGTGTCACCATTTGACTCAGCTCCATTGCACTAAGAGCAAGACTAAGCCAACCATTGCTGGATATAACATCAACCATTGCCTGGAGCAACCTATGAGCAGAAAGGAGAATCTCGCGCTGATCAGCTGCCAGGTTCCCAACCACTGTGTGCCTTGAAAAATGGGCTTGCAGCAGAGCATTGGCCTTCACATGCGGATCGCCATACTTGGGTTTCTCGATAGAGAACCTCTGGTGGCGAACGAGTCTCTCAATGAATTCTTCCTCACCAGGACGACCCGGAAGCTCTGCATATTCTGAAGCAGATGCTAGAATCTCTAGGAGTCCTTTCACCTTAGTCTTCTGGGTCAGCATAGAACTAAAACGCTCAATAGTTGTGTAGCTAATATAGTAGTATGAAGCAATAAGGCCAAGATTGAGGGGCTTCAGGTACATGTCCTCCTCTATAGCCACACACTTGCTTGATTCAAGATCATTCAGGACAGTCTCAACTAGCTCAGAAAGATGATCTGAAAGATGCCGGTGACTTACACCCTGAAGATTGTAGAAGTTAGGATTCTTTGTCAGCCGCCGATACATGAAAGTCCAAGTAAGATAATCCACAGCATCTTGCTTATTCTCTACAACACCAACCACCACCTCAGCATTCATGTGATCATGCAAGAAATGGTGAAGATTGCTCTCGACAGGGAAGGCCTCAAAAAGGAACTTCTTGTAGTACTCTTTGCGAGGCGCATGACACAATATAACACATTTCCCTGAGTTATCTTGAAGTGGTCTGCTGGCATGACCCATCATTTGAAGCAGATCTGTAATTGGATAATCGGTGTGAGCATTCTCCCGGCCATCATAATACTGAGTCCCCATGACAACAACCAAATGAGCAGGCAATGGTTTTCCCCAACACATTGTGCTGCTTGCAACACACACTTGGATCCTCCCACCAAGGAACAGCTGGGTTACAAGTTCCTGATCAAGCTCACTTAGACCCTCATGCAAATAACCTACACCACATTTAAGTGTATTCTTAAGCGTCTCTTCTTCAACACCTCTAGTGAAAGTATCCATCTCATCTTCTGACCCAAGAAGAAATGGTGTTCCAGCACCCTCAACACTAGAGTACGCACACAAGTCCAATGCAGTCAACATTGCATGCTTCCTTGTCGGTACATACACCAGGGCAGGTTTACTGTTCTTTGCATGCTGTGTGATGGCAGTGTAGGTAGGCTTTGTCATTGCTTGCATCCTTGCCTCAAAGTTTGCTATATCCACACCCTGGATGTGAATTTCCAATGGCACAGGTCTCACTGCTGGAGGGAAGTTGAAAAGGCCATGAGAGGTGGCACCGATCCATTCACCGAGATCTTTAGCATTAGCAAGTGATGCTGAAAGTGCTACGATCCGTATGTTACTGCCAATATGACTGGAAATACGCCTCATCCTAGATACAATGACTTCCAAAACATGTCCCTTATCAGATCCAAGTAGATGAAGTTCATCAACTATGAATAAGCTGACCTGTTGGATGTGCTTCGCTGTTTCCACCGGCGAGACAGCGCATCCCACTTTTCAGGAGTACTGATTATGATCTCACCTTTATCCAGAAGCTTCAAATCAGCTGCTGTTTCACCAGTGAGCTCAACTACCTTGGCAAACTCTCCAAATTTCCGCTCCAGTCCCTGTATCTTTCTTTCGCAAGAGCTTCAATTGGAGCTATATAAACAACCCAAGATGTTGTTGCTCTCACCAGACACTGCCCTCTGGTGGTTCCTTAGTACAGCAAACTCCGCACATATCGCCTTTCCCGCTGCCAGTTGGCGCAGCGACCAACACGCTGTCATCGCTGTTATACAAGACAGTGAATACTTGAGTTTGGATGGGATTGAAATGCTTAAAAGCACTATAGAGGCCCTCATATCTTGCATTTCTCAATGCGCTAACAGGCAGAGGCTGCAGATCAAGCAATTCAGTTGGTGGAGCATATTTTTCTGGTAGAATTAAGTGCCTAAAGCAGACAGGGAGAATTGTCTGAGAACCAAGCCACTTGTCAGACACAACACGAATGAAATACTGAGGAGGCAGTGGCTCATATATCGGCACTGTGAAGTTCAATGTATGATCTTCATCAGCATACTGTTTCTTAAGCATGAAATATTCATGGTGAAGAATGTACTCGCCATCATTATCCTCAACAATAACCCAAAAGGGCTCCACGTATCCATGTACCTTATCATCCCACTGGAAATCAGGTGTAATTGTCAGCTCAAAACCCAAAACTGTACGAGTAATGGGCTGGACATGGGCTGAAAGATTCAGCTTTGGTAACTGGTGGATGCACTTGTGCAGCTGCCTCCCCATCTTGGGATAGCGGATCAGTTCACCAATTTCTTGTGAGGACAGATCGTAGTACCTCTCCCAAGCCAACTCCTTCTTCTCGAGTTTCATCAAGATCTCCTTTGGAATTCCAGTAAACTGCCGCAAGGGAGTTTGGACACTCCACATTTGTTTATCAACCATCTTGCAAAGATTCAGCGCTTTCTCCGCTAGTTGAGCCCATCCCCTCTTCAAAACAATCTCAAATAGTGCTCGTAAGAGACGGCCAGCACTCTGCATTACAAAAGGGGGAAAAACATTAACTATACAATACAATACAATATAAGCAAGAAACTCAGGTTCAGAGAGAGCAGTAAGTAGGTGAAACCATGCAAATGAATTATAAATTATAGTCGACAGAGAAAAGATGGCGCTACCTGTCTGATGTAGACCATATCAGAACTAAGAGAAAGGCCTTCCAGTTTCAACCTAGAAATATATGCTTGCAGCAGAACATTGATCTTTGCACTGGGTTCCTCCAAGCTCTCTTTCACAGGTATTGGCACACGATCCAAAAGCTTTGCCAGTTCCATTTTCTCATCAAGCCTGACACCTACATACTTAAATTCTTCACTCAGAGAAAACAGTCGGCACAGTTCGATATCACCCATTGTAGGTTTCAGGTACTCATTGTATGTTGAAATAGTTCCATGACTGATATAGTAATAACTGGCAATCCTTCCCAGGTCAGTAACTTGAAAGTATCCTGTTTTCCTGTCATACTTTATCAGATTGTTCCTATCCAGTAGATTTGCAGCGGAATGTATCTGCAGCAGAACAAAAATTATAAAAGATCAAGAACAGAACAGGCAGAGATAGTATGCTGTAACATCAACAAAATCTATGCAATATCAAGGAGCAGTAAAATCAACGACTGGTATGGAATAATTGCAAGCCCAAAACTTTTTCTATTCAGCAAAATACTTCAGCAAAACAGGGTTTATATCAGCAACCTACATCTTCTCTTCTAACAAAAAAATATTATTATTATGGGTTTGAGGACCACAGTATGATTTCCTTCAAGTCATGTTTGCATAAATACAGATATAGATATTATACTTTCTGAAACAAAATTCTTGTACAACAAGTTGTAACATCTATCAAAACAAAATTACATGCATTCAATATGTGTACCTATGAGAAAAAAAAAAAATCATTTCAATATATGTCTATCATTACCTACGCTACATTATTATTATATGCACATGTGAAATACTCCCTCCATCCCAAAAAGAATGGGATTCTCGCTTTTCGAGGAGTCAACAATCTCAGGTTTGACCAAATATATACAAAAAAGTTACTAATATTTATGATGCGTAATAGGTACCATTAGATGAAGCATGGAATATATTTTGATAATGCACATATTTGGAGATACAAATGCTGATAATATTTTCTACGAACCTAGTCAAACTTAAGAATGTTTGATTTAATGGAAACCTAGAATGACCTTTTTTTGGGACGGAGGTAGTACCGCACATAATGTGCAGGTGGTACATACAAGCAAGGGATACCTCGACCCTGGGTTGGTGTGTGTGTGTGTGTGTGTGGGGGGGGGGCTGTAGCAATTCGTTATATACCTTGCATAGTCATTACGATTGCATGTGAAAGGGTGCTAAATACAAGTCTGTAATGGTAATAAGATGAGTGCAACCACTACACATGCAGCAACAAAAGAAAAGGAACAATAAGATGACGCCATCCTACACTGCAAGTGCTTACTGTACCTCTGGTATTAGCTAAGTATACAATTGCCCTAGTAGAGCAGCAGTTAGGCACTGAAAGTAAATGTTTTTTTAATAGCATTTAAAACTGTGCCCCCACACAGTGAACATCTCTTAGTGCTAAGTATGCCCTACTGCAGAGAGCTATTGATCAATGATGCAGGTTAATACGATTATTAACTACAAGACTGTACAAAGCAGTTAAGAAATATTTTGCATGTGCAGTTGTGAACCTATGGAGCAGGTGACCTCTTGAAATAGATTAGCGAAATAAGATGATCCTACGGCAATTAGATCACATTAACACAGGCAAGGACCAAAACAATATTGAGAAATAAAACAGTATAAGGACGAGCAAACTACCACAGAACTTTAAAAACTGCAATTCACTTACCAAATCAGCTCTCCTTTCATCAAGCGTTTTATCACTCTCCAAGATATCTGCTGGCAGACCATACAATGTTGGATTGCGGAGCATCCGAATGTAGAGGTAAGTATAGCCAAGCCACGAGCATGCTTCACGAGCATTCTGAATAGTCCCCAGAACAATCTCTGCATTCAATTGATCAGCCAATTTGGATATGAACTGACTCTCAATAGGCAGCTGCTGGTTCATAAGAGACAGGTAGAACTGCAATTCACTGTGGCCAGTCAAGATTATTCCCTCTCCATGTGTATCATACTGAGGCCTTCCTGCACGACCAAGCATCTGCATGACATCCAGAGGGCTTAGTTCTGTCCAAGCACCTTTTTCTGGGTTGTAAATCTGCGTACCCTTTATGATAACAGTATGTGCAGGCAAATTGACACCCCATGCAAGGGTAGCAGTGGATACAAGTACTTGAATGTGCTTGTCAGCAAAAAGTTCCTCAACAAGCTCACGGTCAACCCTTGCCATCCCAGCATGATGAATAGCAAACCCATAAGGCAAAAGGTCTTTAAGGTCATTGTTTTTGACAAGTTCAGCATGAGTGCCAAGGATCTCTTGGCTTGCACTCTCGTTCTTCAGAAAGCGGCTGACTGTGTCATTTGCCAACGCCGTATCTCTGATGGCTTTGGCAGTCTTTGCCGTCTCCTTCCTTGAGTGTACAAATATAAGCACTTGATGCTTACCAGCGGCAGCCATAACCTTCTCATAACAAATCTCATTCATCAACTGCATCCTCTGTAGTGGCTTCCTCACAGTGATCCCAATGTATTGCTGAGCAAGAGGGCAAGGTCGGTAACTGTTGTCAAAATAGAAGAGGCTTTCTTTGCGAACGCGCAAGAATAATGCAACATCTTCATAGTTTGGTAGAGTCGCAGAGAGCCCAACCAGACGAATATGCTCCTTGGTCGTCTCAATCTGCCTGACTGTCCTAGCAACAATGCTCTCCAGAACAGGCCCTCTGTTATCATGTAGCAGATGGATCTCATCAATGATTAACAGCTTCACCATTTGGGTATAGGTTCTGTCCCCTGATTTCCTGGTCACAATATCCCATTTCTCAGGTGTCGTGACAATAATCTGTGTTTCATCAATCTGTTGCTTGGTCAAGTTCTGGTCTCCACTGAGCTCCCTAACAGTAACATTGTAACCTGCCAAACGCTTGACAAGTTTCCAACGACTTCAGCAACCAATGCTTTCATCGGGGCCACATAGACAATTTTGTACTTGGTATTATCAAACACTCCATCATCCTGCATATGCAGACCGATCTGCTGAAGGATGGTAAGCACGCCACATTTGTTTTGCCAGCACCAGTCGGAGCACAGAGAAGGATATTGTCTGGTTTGAAAAGAGCAGTATCATAGACCCTGCTCTGAACTCTGTTCAGCTGGGTCATCCCATCGAAAGCTGACCGTGCAAACTCTGGCATATCAGATATCTTGACAATCTTCTCCCCTGTTTCATAGGGCTTAGCCTTCAGTGCTGGCACATGAACCTCCTCATATCCCTTATGAGGGGTTCTAAACGATCCAGTCGGAAGTTCACATTTCTTGTTAGCCATAAAGAGACCACCCTGATGGAACGAGAGGCTTTCGAGATCAAGCAGCTGTCTCTGTCCTTTCAGCCATCCACTCTCCATGTCCCGCTCGGCTGCCCTGCGGTCCCTGGCACCATCAGCGCCAGCAGCAGCATCATTGTTGAGGAGCCTCTTAGCCTCATCCCTGATGCTTTTCTCCAGGTTCTTCTGCCTCTCCTTTGCAGATGCTCTGGTTGCATGTAGCTGCTCCAATATTGGAGCCAAGCTTGGGTCACTTGCCATCTCTTCCTCTATCTTCTTCCTCTGTTCCTGATCTTCAGCCCTGGCTAAGCGGGTGCACCAAACAATCTTGAGACGGTTGCGCAGCAGCAACTTAATGAGATCAAACTTCTCATAGTCCAAGAGCATGACAAGGCGATTCTCGACGTCTCTGTCGTCGCCCTCAGCAATGATCTTCAAGATATCCTCGGCAAGCTTCTGGCTCTGCTGGGCATCAATGTCCCCATCCCCATATGCCTGGGATATCTTCCTCTGGAGCCAGTAAGCATCGATGTCCTGAACATTGACAGCCAGCCCCTGGTTGGCGTTCTGCATGTCATCATCGTCTAACTCACCGCTCATCTGCATACCTCCAGGACCATTCAACTCAGCCATGTCATCTTCGTCATCCTCATCCAGCTCATCCTGCACCTGGTAGGCACAAACACAAACATACGGTGGTAAGCAAGTAATGTCGGGGTCAAAGCCAAGTAGTCAGTTAAACATATGAATAAAGGTGTACCTGATCAAAATCACTCTCCTCGTCTTCATCTTCTTCAAACTCAACAGCAACACCAACATCATCATCCAGGGTGGTGTCCATGCCGTCGGCAGAAGGCGCACCGGCAGCATCACTGGCCGCCGCATCATGAAAGTCGGTGATGATCTTGCCGATGGAGACAAGCTGGTCAAAGAGCTGGCTGGAGATAGGGTTGAGCAGCTGCTCAATGTCCTTCTTCTTATCAGGGTTCTTGACCTTGTCATTCTTGAGCGTGGCGAGCACCTCGTCAGCAGCCCCGGCGAGGACGTCAAGGGGCTGGCCGCCGAGCTGCTGCTGGATGAGACTCAGCAAGGCCTCGTAGGCGGCGCGCGTCTCCTTGGTCTGGGGCTTGTAGACGGCGTCGTCGGTGAGGGAGAGGACGGAGACCTCCTGGGCGGAAGCGGCGCGGCGCCTGCGCTTGGCGTCGCGACGGGGGAGGTCGGGGTCGACCGCGGCGGCAGCGTCGCGCTTAGACTTCTTGGTGCGCGACTTGGAGAGCTTCTCCTCGAGCTCGGGCGGCTTGTTCTGGACGGCGCGGTCACCGAAAGACCTGGGGTCGATCCTGCCCCAGAGAGTCTCGGGCTCGCCGGTGGGCTCGTGGGTGTCCCGCGGGCGGGAGTCGGTGGTGAGGACGAGGCTGGAGTTGGCGCGGTACTCGTACTGCTTGAACCGCGCGTGCGCCTCGGCGCCGCCGCCGAGGTTGGCCATGGCAGCTGCGGCGGAGGAAGGTGGGTCGGAATCAGCAGGACAAATTATCGAATCTGAAAACCCTAACCATCTAATCTGGAGAGCCGAGGCAACGCAGCGCAATAGGAGGTGGAAATCGAAGCAGAAGAGGAGCGGCAGTGTGGGGGAGAGAGCAGTGTCAGACAGGTATACCTTTGGTCGTGCGGCGGGTCGAGGAAGGGTCCTCCTCGCGCTCTCCCGGCGGCGGCGGAGGACTCGTAGCGGCGGAGTGAGTATCTGATTTGTTTCGATCTGACGGATGGAAAACGAAAGCGAGAGCGCTTCGCGGCAGAGAGCAGATGATGTCTGACGAGAAGATAGGTTGGAGACCCACGAACCGACTTGGGCTCAACCGACTTTTGGTTATTCGGCTGGCCCAATACAAGTTGGCCCATCAAATTCTGCTCCAACTAGGAAAAAATCCACTTTACCTCCCTCATCTTTTACGATAGTTAGCTTTGCCTCCTTGATCCCGAAAACCAGAGAAACGACCTCCCTCATCTATCCAAACCATGCACATGACCTCATTCTTGGTTTCAGCTGTGATTTTGGCTTTGTTGGCGCCACGGTGAATATGGGCCAAGCTGACTCAACCCCAGGCTAAATAGAAAGGAAGAGGTCCCGTGAGCCAAAAAAATTCCCCCCAAATTACAACCTTAGCTCGCACACAAAGTGGCAAACATAGCCTTGCCCTTGTTCGTCCATCGCTGAGACAGCACGCCACGCGCAAAACGGAGAAGGGAGCAGTGGGGCGGGCGGTGGGATCTGGCTGGCCCAGGTCGAGCGCTAAGCGCTTGAGCAAGTGCAGCCACAGCATGCAGAGCATCCCCAGCGGGCCCTCGCTCACGCACCCTAGCCACCCCTTGGCCACGACGCTAGTTCTTCCTTGCCTCCGCACTGCTGCCGCATGCCTCCCCCATGGACCCTAACACGTCAAGGTGTTCTCCTGCCATGCACCAATTTTCGTGGGAGAGCCACCGCTAGGAGAGTGGGTTGTCACGATCTAGTGTCCTTATCATGGCATGGGGAGGATTTTAGAGCTGTTGTCAAAATCAGACAAGCACCCAATGGAAAGGTTCTTCAAATGCCCGAGGAAGTACAAGAAGGTTTGGTTTCCTTATTGAAATTGCCGATGGTAATTGAAATTTAGGGTTTGTGATTTATTTTGTTGGTTTGGCATTGCAGTTTTCTCTTTGTGATTTCTACATGTTCGAAGAAGAATATGCCAACTTTCTTGTTAATTATGGGATGCTTTCAGAATCTAAGATGTGTCATTACCATCTATTGGAGATGACAGATGATAGTGTGCAAGCTGAGATGTATGAACAGGTGATGAAGAAAGAAGTTGCTGATGTGTATGAGCACAGGACTATAGCTTCAGCCAAGAAGGGAGGCAAGAAGAAGCAAGGACATTTGAATTGGATGATGTGTGTTGGTATTGCTGTCCTAGTGTTGTTAGGTTTCAATTCTACCATTCTCCTTGTGTTGGTTGTGATGCAAATGTATAAGTAGTCAATGTTTGCCGGCATCGGCAGGATGTTACCCTTTGTAATGGCATGAATCAAATTCCCTTCTTTTTTTGCCAACAAGCTGTCTCTTGTCGTGCTAGAAAAGAAATAAAGTAATACATGCTGAATCTTATATTTGCACTATGCAGGAACCAATGCATACACCATAATAATGTCAGATAACATAGGCAAATAATTGCACTACGCAGGAACCATACAGATAACATAGGCATGTACTCACAGATAACACAACACTGACGAATGGATAAAAGTGCAAATAATTGCCATACATGGCATAAGTAGCAAATAGATAAAAGCCAGATGTTTGACATACATAAAAGGTAATCAACAACTTAAGTTTCCTGCCTACATAATTATTCAAGTTTGGCATACAGCCAGCAGGCTGTACACATCACAACCTATCAGATTGCCATGGAGGAAGCATTTGGAGTGGAGCAATTCCAGATTGCTTTGGAGCAGGCTTGGGCTTCTTCTTGGCCGGTTCTTGAGCTGACATAGTCATAGATGCAGTCCCACCAGTTAACTGTACATGCACACTAGAATTAACATTGGAAGTGAGCACTCTAGCTTGCTGGTTTATTGTAGCTGACCCAGAAGGAATTGTTGAAACCCTTGCACGTGCACTTGATTTGATGATGTTCTATGAGTTTGTTGCCTTTGCCTACATAAATCAGATAAAGCAAGATGTACATGATGTTCGAAGAATGAATTTGAAATACAAGATGCATAAGTTAAAACTTTGAGATATAGGTAAACTTACCTTTTTGTTGCTCTGTGCAGTAGATACATCAGTTGTGGAATTCCTTTTTGTACCACTTGTGCTGCTCTTTTGTGTGTTGGACAGCACAACAATAGCATTTTGGTTACTTCCTGCAGCCGAATGAGATCCTGTTGGCTGTGATCTTGCAAATGACTCATTTCCTTTTGGCTGTGAGCTACCTCCGGCTGACTGAGATCCTCCTGCCTGTGAACTTCCTGCTCCACTTATATTGGTACATGTTGTCCTGTTGTGCTCAGGCAAGTGGCATTTGCTGCATTTGATAACAGTTCCAGTTTTTGGCATTTTAGTGACCTTTCTAACTTCTGTGGGCTCCCTTCTCCTCTCAGTCTTTGGCCTGCCTGGCATCTTCACATAACCAGGAGCTCTAAGGGGTACCCTATCAGATGAGGGCCAGCTATTCATACCCTCAACTGGATTCAAGCAATGGCTGTATGTTTGTTTGAAATGGTACACAAAGTAGCAGTCGGCCACATATTCATCTAGGCAGTTGGTCTTGAACAAAATACAAGAAATGACATGGCAACATGGAAGTCCAAACAATTGCCAATACCTATATGAACATGTCTTTGATACCAAATCCACTGTGAACCTATTGTCATAATGCTTAACTTCATATTTCTCTTCCCCATTGCAGATGGCATGGCAGTGTGCAGACAAAGATATATAGAAATTTAATTTTTTATTGATGTTTGGGCATATAACACTTGTCCACTTCCCTAATTTAGTTCTCTTTAGCTTGGACATAGAAACTTTGGCAAACATTTCTTCTTGAACTGTCTGCAACATATGCCCAAGTTTCCAGCATGGGTTGGCAAAAATAAACTTCTCATATTTTTTAGCAATTACAGTTGAGGTGACTAGTTTGTTGTCTCTTCTTGGTGGACACATGTGATTATTTACAAATATAGATATATGCCAACTATCAGACCTAGAAGTATTTGACAACAAACATACCCATGGACAACCTTTCCAGTCACATTTGGCCCTCACCCTCTTTGGATCATCCTTAGCAAAGGCAATAACCTTTCTCTCATCCAGGCCATGTTTAATTACAACCTTCTTGAATTGCTTCTTAGAACTAAACTTCATTCCCAACTTAAAATTGACAATAGGATTCTTCTTGTTAAATCTTGGATGCATGCTACCTTGCCCTTCATCAACATCTTGCTCAGTTCCAGGCCTAGATGCAACACCCTCATATATCACATCATCTAAGCTTGTTGCCTCACCCCTCTTGAACTTCTTCTTGAAATCCTTAAATTTCCTATGTATTTGGTCTGCTTCTTCATCATCACCTAAACTGCATGAGTCTCCAGGCATGTACTCACTGTCAGTGTTAGACTTCTCTTCTACATTAGGCTCACTTTCTCTCGCTGTCTCTCCAGGCATGTGCTTTGCTTGTTCTTTCCCTTTACTTGGACTACTGTAAAATTCTCTAACAAGGGCAACTTGCTTCTCTACTTCTTCTTTGCTTTCATATTTTCTCCAAACAGCCAAAGGATGCAGATCTTCATCTTCTATGTCATCATCCTCTGAGCCAGCTTCCATCTCTCCCTCATACTCACTTGCTTCAGCTATTGCATCCAGCTCGTGATTTTCAACGAACACATCAGCAACACCATCTTTAGTAGTGTTGTTAGACATGTACTGGCACACTTTGTCATCAACCAGAGCTCTTAGGCCTGTACTCATGTTTGTCCCTAGAAATAGCCAATGCAACATTGTGCCTTCTTTGACATTGCAATGGTCACGGAGATGACCAACAACTTTAGGCAGTGACATCTTATCTCGGTCTATAAAAGATAGCTTCATTTCCTCTATCATAAAACAGTCTATCGCTTTTCCTCACGAACTCCCCATTAAAATGGAACCGAACAGGGAGCAAGTCACAACCATCCATTGCTAAGCACCTGAAGCCTACATGCAAAACATACATGCTATGCGGTTCAGTACTGATCAAATCGGTCCAATAAACATTAGTGCTTAAAATATGACTACAAGTGCTACAAAAAGGCGCCTGTTGGCCTTAAAATATGACAAACACTATAAAGCAAAGGCTATAATCATAGTCAGATATACCAATCACTAGTTAAATAACACAAATTCCAAGGGAATCAAGGAATCCGAAACAAAAACAACTCAAAACTACACAGATCCATTTGTGCCTTACCGCTCACCCTGGTCAGCACAAATCATGTGCTTCACTGCTTGCGGCGACCGGCGCTCGAGCAGCGGCAATGCTCCTGCCTGCGCGCTGCGCCCTGCGCCCAGCGCCCGACCAGCGCCCAGATCCCACCGCCCCGCCGCTGCTCCCCTTCTCCGTTTGCCAGCGTGGGCGTCGTCTCCGGCGTGGACGAACAAGGCCACGCGCTATGCTGCCGCCTGTGTGCGAGCTAAGGTTGTAATTTGGGGGGAATTTTTTTGGCTCACGGGGACCTCTTCCTTTCTATTTAGCCTGGGGCTGAGTCAGCTTGGCCCATATCCACCGTGGCGCCAACAAAGCCAAAATCACAGTAGAAACCAGGAATGGGGTCATGTGCATGGTTTGGATAGATGAGGGAGGTCGTTTCTCTGGTTTTCGGGATCAGGGAGGCAAAGCTGACTATCGCAAAAGATGAGGGAGGTAAAGTGGACTTTTTCCCTCCAACTATGATGATGGGAGATCCAGGCCCGGACTTGAGCCCTAATCTTAGAAAGCAGGCCTCCACCTTTTTTTATTTAACACGGGCTGCCAATTTCATTAATTTCGTAGATTTCCTCAAAAAAATCGTAGAGAAGAGAGATTTAAAATTTGTGAAACCAGGATTAGAAAGGCCAACTCTTGTACTTATTCTCCTATAAAACCTCTTGTACTCATCGACAGGCTTCCTCCTTGGTCTTTGCGAGCATCAGTGCCTTATGACAGCAGATGCAACCATTATCAATGGTTATGCTGACGGATGTGTGAATGTGCACAACTGATCACCGCCTTATGACAGCAGGCGCGACCATTCCATTTTTTAGGATTCTTGATTTTTTGCCATTAGAATTGATTGGAGTTGTCATTTTTAGTTCCAAATACAATAGACTTAAACAAGCAACCTAGATAGTATGGTTTTGATTCAACCCAATTCTAGAAAACAAGACATTTTTTGTGTGTTTTTAATACTATTTTTTATTCAGTCCAATTACGCAAGGAGGACCCTTCCTTAGATCCTCGCCCTCCTAAACTTAAACAGGCGGTGGAGGACTCATAGCGGCGGAGTGAGAGGGGTTAGGGGTTTGTCTTCCCCTACCTGGATTTGATTTTATTTGATATGATGGATGCAAAGCAGAATGGGAGAGCTAAGCCCTAGCAATCTAGCAGATGATGTCTGATGAGAATGGGTGAAAATGGTTTTAGACCCAACGGTGATAAACTTTGTGCGGGTCACACCCTTACAAAAAGTTCACATGTTTCTAGGTCCTAGGGTGGAAAAGGGCTAGTAGAGTGAGCACGTCTCCTAGTAAGAATGTGGCCATTTTTTCTTGTCCATCACATTATGTATGGGTTGAACCTCTTAGTTGCGTCAATAACATTCTTAAGCAATGGCATGCTAACAACGCATTCTATAGGAAATTAGTGCAATATGTCAAGAGTAGACAATGGTATTGATGGCCAAATAGGCCTTACCCAATGGGCTGACATGAGGGGTGACAACTTGAACACGACACGATAGCCATGTCTAGGACACTCCCCTAGCTCATAGTGCAAGGACGAGCATAACATTATAATAACATGTCATCTTGTTAATAAGGGCCCAACCTCTCATCTACATCCCTTGTGTGGCCATACCCGCACGTTGGTACGTTGTTGTTGCCGTCCTCCTAACCTCCCTTATCCCTCTGTCTCCACCGAAGCCACTCCTCTCTACAGTTCTATATCGCTGGAAAGTTGCACAACGTACCACCGTTCGCTGTCGACTAAAGATGCCCGGCAGTCCACTGAGAGATATGCCCACGATGGTAGATTGATTGGTAGAGGTGTGCGTGATCAAGAACTAGATGGTAACAGAGACACAATACACAATATTTATACAGGTTCAGGCCATCAATGTGACATAAAACCCTACGTCATGTGCTCTGTTGGTTTGTATTGCTGGAATACGAGATGAGATGTGGGTTGTTGACTAGGGGACCCCTGCCCCTCCTTATATACTCTGGAGGGGTAGGGGTACTAGGAAAGTATCCTAGTCGGTTATATGATAGGTATTCTATTTAGATTACAATATATATAGTATTCGATCAGATCTTCTAGATGCCTTGCGGTGTATGCCGAGCAGTACCATGCGCCACAAGTCTTGATGTCGTAGGCTGGACCGTCCCTGATGGTGCGGCCCATGTCTATGGCCGTGGGTATCCGAGGTTATACCCCCCACAGCTAGTCCCTGAGCGCCTTGTATCCTTTGAGCAATGCCGTCTTGATCACGTTCGAGCAGTCTAGCTTGAAGCTGACCAGTTTAACTAGTAATCCGACCAGTTTAACTGGTAGTCCACCAGAGAAAATAGACAGCCGACCAGTTTAACTGGTCAGCAGGCCTCGAACCTGCTGAAGTAAGGCTTGCCAGAAGGATGTAAGTGGCTCAACTAAAATTTGAAAATTCTTCCCCTTAGGAGAAGTGTAGCCACTTAGACTCCTTTTGCGAGGTCGGATGATTATCATCAATAAGGAGGGTAAATCAAGAAAAAGCACTATATTCACCGGTAGGTGAAGTGTAGCCACTTAGTCCTCGAGGCTGTTGGAAGATGAAGAAATAAATCTTATAGCAGGGTCAAAGAAAATAAGTCTGAAAGCTTGCCAACGTCATCTGTCATGTGCGTATCAAGACCCCGGACGTGCTGCCCAAGATCAGCACCCTGATCCGAATAGCATGGAGCAACTTGATAGCACATCGATAAGACGTAGCAAGATCCGACCGCCAATGGAGTCCCCAGCTTAGCTGGCAACTCTTGAATGAAGAATCCAAACATCGAGGAGTCCCCAGCTTAGCTAGCGACGCTTGCACGAAGAATCTGATCGTCGAGAAGTCCCCAGCTTAGCTGGCGAGCCCCAGCGTAGCTGACAATGAAGCCCAAGCGACGAACAATCCGAACAGCTGGTTGGCGAAGAAGCAAGTGCCGAGCAATTCAACCAACTGGTCGGCGGCGAAGTGAGCGCTGAGTAGAAGTGAGCGCCGAACAGTCCGACAAACTAGTCGGCGATGAAGTCTATGAACTTAGCAGTCCGACCAGTTGATCGGTGGAGAAGTCTGAATGCTAGGTGGTGCAACCACCCGGACGATGGTCCTCTCGTCCTTTCCGACTGATTCAATCCCCGAGCGTAAAAAATAAGCTCGTTGAGCGAACCGGGCCCCTGAAAAACAAAGATATAGAACGGGTGGTACATGATGTACAAATAAAACGTATGAACTCCGTTGTAGATAAACATTATGTTTGTTTGGAGTTTGTTCATATTCTAAATATGAGTAATTCCCTTCTAGTTGGTTCTATATCGCGTCACCAGCCCTGACTAGCCCAAACTCTATAGCGTGGAGTGGCCGGCACCCGTGTACGCGTAAGAGAGAGGGCGTCACCAAGAAGCCACTGCTGACTGTCCATAACGCAGGGTGTGGCTCGTGCATGTGTAGGAGCGAAGTCGAGGCCAGGGCCGCTTCTAGATGGCACAAGTAAGAACGTGGCTGGTCGGCGAGTCGAGTGGAGAATATCTTTAAGATATTGCACACGGAGAAGGATCGGAGTATCTTAAAGATATTAAACATGGAGAATAACCAGAGAAATAATAATAGGAGAAATATGGCGAGGAGATTGTATTAAATACAGATATATGAAGGGTACTTAGCTTTAGACATGAACGTCTGGTCCGCGACATATGGCGTTATCTGATCGGCGTCGACGAAATTGCCCGGCCCTCGAGCTTTCTGGCCTGTTGTCATGGCGGCGGTCGCTGTTGTCATAACGTCGTTCTTTGCGGCGATCATCATTGCGATGTGGCACGGCTCGCTGATGGCTCGGGTGGCTCGCTTGGTGGCTCGGATGGCTCGCTTAGTGGCTTGTTTGGCGGCTCGCTTGATGCAGTCGGACGGAATCCACTGCATGGGGAGGCGTAGCCCTCGGGCGTGTCCGACCGAGGCGAAGCGCGGACCAAGATCTTCCTTGTTTATTTGCATGTGGTGCTTCAACTAGAGTCGGTGCAGGTTACATGCCTGTTGGACTTGGACTCGGAACTGCTTTTCCTTCAAGCGTTTATCCACCGTATTTGGAGATTGGATTTGACGGAATAGGAAGCATAAGCAAGCATGAAAAAACTATGCCTTGCATGCCTGACGTATGTGCATGATCTTCAATATCTTTATTATTTCCTTAATTAGCTTTCTTGCTTGGCATCTTCTTCACGTCACAGTGATGTAGACCAGGCATAATTTGCTAGCTTGCATGCCCGATGGAAGCTTTGCATGGCGGTGTAGATATATCATCACGTGATGACAAAATGCTATGTTTAAATCTTCGGCGTTGATGCATGCAGTGGCTGAAGATTGGACTTTGTATTCGTCGAAACACCGATCTTGTTGAGGTGTAGGACCAGATCTAAAATGCTACTGCAGATGAAGTCACGGGTCCAGCCGACTTGCTTTTTGCCGTTGAGATCCCGACGAACCCGGAGCATGGGATCATATTGCTAAACGTCGGCGATTGTAGATTAATAAATAAACTCTTCCACGCACGATGACATACTACCGCGGATTACTTCAAGACACCCGTAGCAAGCTACTGGCGGGGCGCTGTCGTCATGTTGAATTGTCGTGGACGACGATGACAAAGAAATTCCCGCACAAAATCGAGAGTCAATCTTGCCGAGAACATGACGTTGATCTTGAGGTACGCCATATGGTTCGCCAGGGTATCAGCACGCACACTCCTACCTGGCGTGCCAACTGTCGTCTAAAGATGCTCAATGGTCCACCGAGGGTATGCTCACGATGATAAATTGATTGGTAGAGGTGCGCGTGATCAGGAACTAGATGGTAACAGAGACACGAGACATAAGATTTATACAGGTTCAGGTCGTCAATATGACGTCAGTGTTCGCCTAAATGGCCTAAACAACCGATTAAACAGACACTAAACGGTAAATGGTGGTAAACTGTTTTGTTTAAGGGGTAAACGGAAATTAAACGGTTGACCGTTTAAATGGTAAAAAAGGGGGGGAAACGGTCTAAACGGTCTAAACGGAACAGAGATAAACGGTATTAAACGGGCTAAACAGGGCGAACACGAGGTAAATCAAGTTTAGTTTTGTATGGATAAATTTGTATACTTAAGTTTATTATATTTTATAAATATGTACACTTGATATGTTACATGCATAAATATCTATATTTGGTTCTTTTCACATGCATAAATATATATACATACCAAAATAATTAATTTTTACTCGGATAAATATGTATAAATGCTAGAATACTTGATTTTTTACATACACGTATATAATTATATATTTTTTTTAAGTACAAAACCGTTTAGACCGTTTAACTTCGTTTAAACACCGTGTAAACAGCCTAAATGCTAAACGAAGGACGACCGTGTAAAGACCGTTTACCATGTGCAAGGCTTGTATTGGGCATGAATGGGACTCAACTAAAGAAAGCTCATGTGAAGAAGATGAGAAAGTTGAAATCATTGCTATCCATGAGCCATCTTCTTCACCAAGACTCTTCACCAACATGTCCGATGATGACTACTACTCCCCTCACATTTGTCTCATGGCAAAGGGTGAGAAGGTAAAATCCAAATCCAAAGCCAAAGCTCCTCCACCTCCACCTCCTAGTGATATCTCTAGTAGTGATCTTAGTGATAGCTCTAGTGATGATGACTCTAGTGATGAAGAAATAAACATGATAACTAAAAGTTTGGATAGAAAGACCAAATTATTCATCACTAAGCTAATGGAGAACTTAGAGAGTGTCCAAGCCAAATTAGAATTTAGAGAAAAAACTCTTATCCAATAAGAGGATCTCTACATTGCTAGCAAGGAAGCTCTTGCATTAGAGAGAAGTGAGGTGAAATCCTTGCACAAGGCCTTGGCCAAAGAACAAGGGAACCATGCTATCACAAAAAAAATATTGCTCTCAAGAAAAAGTATTGTGACTTAGATAAAAAGCATAAAGAACTTGAGCTGCAATATAACATTCTTTGGGATAGCAACTCACATCCCTCTAAAGCAAAGGATGCCTCTACTAATCAAGATAGTGGAAAATATTATAATATTGATTTGAATGCTTATTCCACTAACCTTGTAAACATGGAGGCAATGAGAAAAGAAATTGTTAGACTCAATGAGATCATTGGCAAGGGCTGCTTGAGTGGTAAGGCTCAAGTAAGTGACAAGAAGGCAAATAATTCAAAAGTGCCTCAATTCAAGCAAGGGAGACACCTCTCAATCAAGCATGGGCTTGGGCACACTGCAGGAGCCAAGACAAATGGAAGAAAGATCATAAATGGCTATGAGTGTGTCAAGTTTGAGAGGAAGAAAAGAGTTAGTACAGATCAGCATGCACAGACAGCGGCAGTACCACAGTGAAGGTCGGCTGTGCCGCTCCCCGCAAAAATGGAAAGGCTACCAACTCTGCTCCTGATCAAACTAAGTCCAAGAAGAAGGTGTCCCAACAGAAACAGGTTCAGCAGAAGCCAAAGGAATCAGTGTGGGGCACTATGAATAAGTATGCCTATCAATTAAAGACTTATGCACCTCGACAAAGCTTGACTTCATGTTTTGTTTTGAGGAACAACAGCAGTAGAAAAGTGGTTGCCAAATATGTTAAAAAGAAAGCCAACACATATAGGAACACTTCTATTTGGGTTTCTAAATTTCTTGTGACTAACATGCAAGGCCCCAAGTCAAATTAGGGACCTAAATCAAGCAACTAAATTTGTTTTATAGGCATACTTCTCTGGTGGATCAAGTTGGGTGCTTGATAGTGGATGTACAAATCATATGACCGGAGAAAGGAGTATGTTCTCAATATATTCCCCGATGACACACTCAAATGAAAATATTGTCTTTGTAGACAATTCAAAGAGGGATGTGATTGGTCTCGGTAAAGTTGCTATAACCTTTGAGCATTCAATTACAAATGTATTACATGTTGATTCGTTGAGTTACAATTTGTTGTCCGTTTCTCAATTGTGTGAGATGGGCTACAATTATATCTTTTCGGATAAGGGTGTGGAAGTCTTTAGAAGGGAGGATTCCTCTATTGTCTTTATGGGTCAATTAAAGAACAAGCTTTAATTAGTTAATTTCAACAAAAGTAAAGCTAAGCTTGAGACTTGTTTAGTGGCAAAATCTAGCATGGGTTGGCTTTGGCATCGTCGACTAGCCCATGTTGGGATGAGGAACTTGGCCAAACTTCTAAAAGATGAACACATCCTTGGGCTAACAAATGTTCACTTTGAGAAAGATAGGATATGTAGCGCTTGTCAAGCTAGAAAGCAAGTTGGCGTACCTCACCCACCAAAGAGCATCATGACCATGATGCAACCATTGGAGCTCATACACATGGATCTCTTTGGACCAGTCGCCTACTTAAGTATTGGGGGTAATAAATATAGTCTTGTTATTGTTGATGATTATTCCCATTTCACTTGGGTATTTTTCTTGTTTGATAAGTGTCAAGTTAGAGACAAAGTGAAGACTTTTGTTAGAAGAGCTCAGAAGGAGTTCGGTCTCCCCATCAAGAAAATAAGAAGCGATAATGGGATCGAATTCAAAACACCCAAGTTGAGGAGTTTCTTGATGAAGAGGGCATCAATCATGAGTTTTCAACTCCATACACCCCTCAATAAAATGGTATAGTAGAGAGAAAGAATCGTACACTAATTGACATGGCAAGGACAATGCTAGATGAGTATAAGACGCCGGACCTCTTTTGGTGCGAAGCCGTCAACACCGCTTGTCATGCCATCATCTGCCTCTACCTACACAAGAAGTTGAAGAAAACTTCATATGAGCTTCTAACCGGTAACAAACCAAATGTGTCCTACTTTAGAGTGTTTTGGTGCAAATGTTTCATACTTAATGAGAAACCCAAAACCTCTAAGTTTGCACCTAAAGTTGATGAAGGTTTTCTTCTTGGTTATGGATCAAATGAGCATGCCTATCGTGTTTTCAACAAAACCTCCGGGAGAGTTGAAATAGCGGTAGACGTAACATTTGATGAATCTAATGGCTTTCAAATAGAGCAAGTTGATTCAAGTGTTGTAGGAAAGGAGGATCCACCATGTGAATCAATCAAGTAATTGGCTATTGGTGATATTAGACCACAAGAAGATGAAGTCATTGAAGTGGTGGTTCCTCAAGCTGCTAATGAACAATGTTTTATTAACGTACTTGATGCTGAGGGGGAGTCGACCCCTGCTGCAAATCAGCAGAGCGGTAGTTCCGCACATAAGAGCGGTAGTGCCGCACTCCCTCTGACAGCAGCAGCAAGTCCAACTCCGATTCAAGGACAGAACCTACAACCCATATTCGAGCAAGAAGATAATGAAGATCTAGAAGATGGACAAGAGGCCATTGATTATCCAAGGCTAAGGCAAACAATACTACATGATCATCCCATTGACTACATCCTTGGGAGTCTTCGAAAGAGGGTAGCAACTCGTTCATATTTAGCAAACTTTTATCAATATTACTCGTTTGTTTCCTCTTTGGAACCTCTTAAGGTTGAGCAAGCACTTAGAGACCCGGATTGGGTGATGGCTATGCAAGAAGAGCTCAATAACTTTGAAAGAAATCAAGTGTGTACCTTGGTGGAGAGACCCAACACCAATATTATTGGCACAAAGTGGGTCTTCCGCAACAAGCAAGATGAGAATGGCGTGGTGACAAGAAACAAGGCAAGATTGGTTGCTCAAGGTTTCACTCAAGTAGAGGGCTTGGACTTTGAGGAAACATATGCATCGGTGCCAAGACTTGAAGCAATCTGAATGCTTCTATCCTATGCCGCTCATTACAATTTCAAGCTATATTAAATGGATGTGAAGAGTGCATTCCTCAACAGCCTCATTCAAGAACTTGTCTATGTTGAGCAACCACCGGGTTTTGAAGATCTGAAGTTCCCCAACCACGTCTACAAACTCCAAAAGATGCTCTATGGACTTAAGCAAGCACCAAGAGCATGGTATGAATGCCTTAAGGAATTCTTGCTTAAACAATGCTTTGAAATAAGCAAAGCCGACCCTACCCTTTTCACTCACAAAGTTGGGAAATATATATTTATGTGCCAAATATATGTCGATGACATAATATTTGGTAGTACTAATCATTCTTTTTATGAGGAATTTAGTAGGATCATGACCAAGAGATTTGAGATGTCCATGATGGGTGAATTGAAGTTCTTCCTTGGATTTCAAATCAAGCAAGTGAAGGATGAAACTTTCATTAGCCAAACGAAGTACACCCATGATATGCTCAAGAAGTTTGACATAGTGAATGCCAAGCCTATCAAAACTCCCATGCCAACCAATGGACATCTTGATCTCAACATTGAAGGGAAAGTCATGGATACTAATGTATATCATTCCATGATCGGCTCTCTACTTTATTTGTGCGCATCTAGGCCCGATATTATGCTTAGTGTGTGCATGTGTGCTAGATTTCAAGCTAACCCTAAAGAGTATCACTTAGTATCCGTTAAGAGAATCTTGAGATATCTAGTACACACTCCTAACCTTGGCTTATGGTATTCTAAGGGCTTTAAGTTTGATCTACTTGGGTATTCGGATTCTGATTACGCCGGTTGCAAAGTAGATCGAAAAAGCACTTCGGGGACATGTCAATTCCTTGGACGATCTCTAGTGTCTTAGAGTTCTAAAAAGCAAAATTGTGTAGCCCTTTCCACCGTCGAGGCCGAGTATGTTGTAGCTGGTGCATGTTGTGCTCAACTACTTTGGATGAGGCAAACCCTTCAAGATTTCGGATGCCATTTTACCAAAATCCCATTATTATGTGACAATGAGAGTGCCATTAAGCTTGCAAACAATCCCGTAAGTCCCTCTAGAACTAAGCACATAGACATCCGTCATCATTTCTTGAGAGATCACGAAACCAAAGGATATATCGATATTCTCCATGTGAGCACCGAAAAGCAACTAGCCGATATCTTCATAAAGCCCCTCGACGAGTCAAGGTTTTGTGCTTTATGTAGTGAGCTAAATATACTTGATTCTTGTAACGTGGTTTGAATTTTAGCATGCCTCTATTTGATAAACTAGTATCTAGGCAAAAGACTTGAGAAAATTTTCATATTGTGCATGAAAATAATTTATAAAAGACAACTTATGTATCATGATCATGGTCTATACTAATTATTTGTTTCTGGTCATGGTATATAGGTGACATGTGTCCAATCTAATACAAAGAGAGTCATATAGATTATAGCTAACTCCCACTATTTTGGGGAGTGTGGTAGTGCCGCACTTTGAACCTCAATTGAGATTCGGCCAAAATGGTTCTACTGCAGGGCCCATTTATTCTTCCTCTTATCCTCAGGACCGCATTAACTTTCTTCCCTCTCTCTCTTTCCCCCCGACGCCAATGCCCACGCCTCTCTCTCCTCTCGTGCCCACGCCGTCGCCATCGCTTGGCTATGCATTGCCAATCTCTGGCAGTGCCGCGGTAGCTGCCAGCTCTCTCTCAACGACGCTAACAGCTGCTACTGCCCCTGGCCTAAGTAGTTTCTTCCCTCTCCTCTACTATCCTCGGTTGAGGAGATGGAGCACGGAGATAATGACCGAAGGGGGAAAAGGAAGATGAGTGAGCAAAGAGACAAGGATCCACCTCGCCGTGGTCGAGGGAGGTCAACAGCAGCAGGCAGTAGTGTAGCTCCAAGGGGACTTGGTGCCAAGGGGAGGCGTGAGCAATACATTGAAGATGAGGAAAGGCTGGAGATGATAGGTTGTACCACTGATGCCATTCTCGACACCCCACAACATCTTTCTGAGTTTGATGGTAGATACATGATATATTTTGAGGGTGAGATCATAATGAGACCTCCAGATGACTCTCATCAGTATGCAGTTGTCAACTATTGCAAGAGTTGGAAGCTGGTGGAAGAGGCAAGGGAGATCAATCCCTATGTAGTGCGTAAAGATTTGGGCATTGATTATAAATTCTGGAATGAGTTTCATTCCAACTTTTATGCCACTGCCATTCTTGCATCCAAGAAAACCAAGATCATCAAGATGTAGTATATTGATTGGGATGAGAGGCAAGAGAAGGAGGAGCCTGAGTTTGACAAGGTGATGAAGATTTGTGATAGGTTCCAGCTTTCAGACATCATGGGTTTCTAGTATAACTGGAATGAGGAAGTCCTTGCACAATTTTATGCCACATACTTCTATGACTAGACCTCTGATGAGATTCACTGGATGACTGATGGTCGGCACTACCGAGTCGACTTTATCACTTTTAGCTGGATTCTTGGTTTTGGGGAGGAACACAGAGGTTACACTTACATTCATGATGAGCCTCGAGCTGAGATCCGTGACATCAGTTACATGTGGAGAGATAGAAGGATTGCAGATAGCAAGAGGACTGGTCTACACAGCTTCTATTACATCCTCAAAAACCTCATCAGGAACACCATCAACCCAAAGGATGGAGCTGCCTCGGATATTAATGGCTATGTGAGAAATGTGTTGGCTAGATTCGCTCTAGGTGGGGACAGGTTCAATGTCTCTAGATTCATGTGGACTGAATTGAGATTTGCCGTGGAGGATGGGAGGAGGGGTCTGCCCTATGCCCCCTACCTCATATTCATGATTGAGAGGGTCACTAGATTTTATTTTCTAAAGGATGGGATGCACACCGTCTACAAAATTGAGAAGACCCAGTTTGCTGCAGCTACTCAGGGAGTAGGGAGCTCTCATGCTCATGTAGATATCTCTGAATCTCCCCGCTCTAGGTCTCGCAGTGGAGGCAAGATGAAGAAGTTTGGTAAGTGGTTGAAGGCAATCTTCGGAAAGTGCACCTATGCAGCTGACAGAGCGTATGAGACATAGCTTGAGCAACGTCAGCAGCATGGACATGACCTTCAACCACTTCCTCCTATTCCCCTCCTCCACAATATGACCTTCTAAGTCTCTCCGACATAGATTCAGATGATGAGGAGGAGGAGCAGGGACGAGCAGCAGATTGGGATGAGACCCTGGAGGGATACCGTTAGAGACATGAGCCGAGGCGTTCCACTAGTTCCACTTGCTACACCGCTACCACTCACCATTAGGGCCGTGCACGTATTGACTCCGACAACGATGATTGTGATGGTGGTGCTAGGACTGCTGTAGGAGGTGATGATATTGATTGGACTAACATCTAGGGAGATGATGAGTAGGTATTGATCTTTCTTCTTTTCCTCTCTTTTTGGTGCTTTATGCCAAAGGGGGAGAAAATTAGAGGGGTCAACAACTTTTCGCAACAGCTGTGCTTCATGTCCTATTCGATAAGTGTTAGTCTTCGCTAGGTGGAAAGTTTGAGAGTTGCTCAAAACTTTAAATTGTGAAATAATGCTACTATTTAACTCTTTGTTTATCGGATATGGACATGTATCATTGTGTGGATTAGAAGTCATCTTATTGTGCTAGGTCGCATATCCTTTTGTCTGAGCTAGCTGTGTGGTGCTTGACTCTGTCTTGCTCGTACAGTCAGGTGTGGCTCTGCCACACAGTAGCAAGCACATGTGTGCATAAACTATTATTTGCATCACGTTTTACATACCTGACACAGTATGCAGCACCCCACAGGAGCTTTGATATAGGGGGAGCCCCATCACTTTCACTAAAATGTGAATCTTGGCTTCTTATGCTAATTTGAGAATTTAATTCTCTATTCACATATTTAGGGGGAGACTCTACACCCATGGCTCGAAAAGTCTCAGTATTTATTTCATATCTTTTATAAGCTCTAATTGGGTTGTCATCAATCACCAAAAAGGGAGAGATTGAAAGTGTAATCAAGCCTTAATTGTGGGTTTTGGTGATAATGACCTCGTAATTAGAGAACTAATGAGATCTATCGAGATGACAAGCAAGGAATTTATATTCGAGGATGTTACACGAAATGGAGGAGCCCCCAACTACAAATATAGATAGCTTCAAACTCAAAGGAGGTTTAAATTCTTTTATATATTGAATTTGAGTATAGGAAAAGCCGTACTATAAAGGGGGGCACAATGCTTAAGCTAATCTATGCTACCAAGTGCTCAAACAACCACATGCATCCTCAGATTCACACCCAAGACAGTCTACACTTCACAATTATCCTTACTGTCTTGTGGGGTGCGAGCTCTGACTCGCCCGACCCCTTGGGTGCGGGCTCTGGTTCACCCGACCCCTTGGGTGCGGGCTCCGGTTCGCCGACCCTTTGGTCGTGGGCTCCGTCTCACCCGACCCCATGGTCGTGGGCTCCATCTCGCCTGACCCTTGGTCGCGGGCTCTATCTCGCCCGACCCTAAGGTCGTGGGCTCTGGCTCGCTTGACCCTTTGGTCGCGGGCTTCGTGTCACCCGACCCGAAGGTCGCGGGCTCTGGCTCGCCCGACCCTTTGGTCACGGGCTCCGTCTCGCCCGACCCTTTGGTCTCGGGCTCTGGCTCGCCCGACCCTTTGGTGGCGGCCTCATCTCGCCCGACCTCAAGGCCACGAACCTCGTCTCGCTTGACCTCTTGGGTGTAATGTTCATTGGGGGCTGGGGTATATATACCTTTTCTTTTTCTCCCCAACAGCTATCTGCGATTTAAGTGACCATTGGGGCCTGGGGGTATATATACCTTTCCCTTTCTTTCCCAACAGCAATGAACCGACCTGCTCCCTTCTTCCTCACTTCAGCACACTCAAAATAGAGTAGGAGCTCTCTCTCTCTCACTCCATTATTGACCTCAAGCCCCCAAGCAAATACATTGATTTCCCCATAAATCCTTGAGGGATAAGGGTCTAAAACTTGATAAGAGGGCATCTCCATTGATTCCAAACTCTAAAAGAGCACTTGGTTCATGTTTTGGCCGACGGTTGTGTTTGTTACTCTTGGAGCTTGGCTTCTAGCTGGCTAGAGCGTCGCCCGGTGAGCTTGCCAACCAGTGTGGTAGCCCTGGGAGGTTTGTAACCACCTCCTGCAGCAAGTAAAATCACCCCGCATCTCAAGAGTTCACTCTCTTGACTTGAGAACGAGGTAGGGTTGCAAATCCCTAAGCCTTAGTGGTATACCTCAATAACATGGACTTAGGCAAGCCTTGGTGGCGAGCTGAACCACGGGATAAATCCTTGTGTCATCCTGTGCTTGTGTTGCTACACTTGTGTTCTTATTGTTGTTGAGGTGATTTCTAGGATTGAGGGCGATCTACTTGTGTGTGGTGTTCTCACCACTTTCAGCTATCGATCTGTGATCTAACACCCTGCAAGAAGCTAAGAAATTTACCCGATCTAAATTTCGTTGGATAGATTTTGAACTATGAACTAATCTCTCCTATAGGTGCAGTAGTGCCGTGCTCAAAGGGCGGCAGTGCCGCTGGTGAATTTGACTTCGGTTTGAGTTGAATTGTTATAGGCCTTTTCATCCCCTCTAGGCGTACCAGAGATCCTATAAGGAGGTTTCCACACACAAGAGTCAGCTCTACGTATCCTCTGGTCACCTGCAACAGGGGGAATAAAACCCTGAGTACTCGATTGTGCTCAGCAAGACTTACCCGACAGGAGGAAAATAAAAGACTCCAAGGATATGCAAGGCTATCTGGCTTGTGGGTTATTGCATCGGCGTGAAGCATTACTAAATGTGTGTTCTTATAGTTAATTTTATTAGCAGTCATCATTAGTTCATTAACTAACCATTCTATGTAAGCACCTATGCTACTTTCAAGCAGGTGGTGAGCAATTAGAACTATTTTACCATCTTTCATATTCCAGTTCTTACTACGGTGCTAGACCATAGCCAAGTCAGTACCATCTCACAGAAATGGTGATTCGCGAACCAATATATCCCAGCTGGGTACCCCGAAACACACGCCTCACTTGTACCCTAGGTACAAATAAGACCAACCCATTCCACTCCTATCATGGGGTCTAGGTCTCCGTCCAAACTTGGACTCTAAGCCCCCACACTTGAGACCCGGTCTCAATGTGGTGCTTAGACCTCCACCTTTCCCCGCCTCCAATCAGTCGGTCCAGAAAGAGTCGTAACCCATGACAAGAGCGTAATGAGCCTTCCGGCTCCCATAAGTAAGTATGTGCTCAGGATAATAAGTCTGTGATCTGACTACCATCCACAGCATCGGACGGTCCTCAATCGACACTGGTGGAACAAGTGCAATCCAAGCCTCGCTCGGATGCCTAACCAAGACCAGATCCAAAGTACCATTCCGCCTGGTCTCCAATTATCCTTCATATATATTCCATGTGATAGTAATATAATAACAACAATAATATATTTTCTATCTCTCACGAGTGACAGGTAATCACTCGACTTCTACCGGATCCTATAACATAGCAATCTACACGATCCTGACATACTAGTAGATCTCGTAGGATAATGATATATATATGCAAGTGGTTTTCATTCAACTCCTTAAAATTTAATGCACAAGCATAAGATAAAGTGTAGAATAATAGGGGTTATGCACCGGGGCTTGCCTGGGTAAGATATAACCAAAAGTTAGCATTCCATCATAGTGACACGATCATCAGGGCACCATCTTTTCCGCTACTTCAGTCGACTCTATGATCCATTGTTGTTTCTATTATGATATACTTGGATGCAACGCAGAAATATAAATAATAAACGACAACTACAACTCTAAAATACAATTACGCTCCACATGCTAATGAGCTAGCCTTAATGACTAACGTACTAGTCTATGTATCCACATCGTCAAGTAAAGCTTTGCCTCCAGAAAATGTTTGAGACCTACAATTCCAAAGGCGTTTCGGTATTTTATTGATTAAACATATATTTTCGAACTAGGGCTCATTTAGCTACCCTAGCAAACTAATTATTATGGAGCTACAAAAATTACAGTGAGCACCTAATAATGTGAGGAATTTACTATGAAAGTTTCAGAGCCAACACTATCACCAATTTATCACAAAAATTCCTTCAAGTTTATATCTTAACAAAATTAAGCATCTCAAATTAATTAGATCACTTTTGTAAATATTATAAAAACTATGTGAACAAAATATACTAGCAGATAGATCATGATTTTAGGAACCTAACAAAATTGGTTTCACAATTTTTGGTGAACTACACAATTTTATACTGAATTTACAAGTTTACCTTAGAAACTAAATTAAAAATGCATTAGAAAAAGAAAAGGGCCGGCAGCAACCCCTTCTGGCCCGCCAACCCAGCGCGGCGTGACTATGCGCGCGTTGCGGTGGCCCTGTATGGCCCAAGGCCGGGGCGCCCGCGCGTGTTGGCTGTTTTGTAGAAAGGCCCCCGAGCTTTCAGAGATTAATACGACTACTATGCGTACTATTCCTACCGTCAGTAACTTTGCAACCAAACCCTCGGATGTTTTTGCCTTTACCACGGGGAGGTCCCTAGAGACCCCCGCGCGCGTCGGTGCCGCGGCCGACGGCATAAGGCAGTTACGTCAGGCAACCTAGGCGTTCTACGGTGGAAGTTTGGGGCTGACCATCATCTACAGCTAAACGCGCAACGATGGGTGGCGGTTAGGGACTCGGAGGCGCACTGTCGCGGGCTGTAGCGGCGAGTGGCTATCCGCGACAGCGGTGCGTCTGTTCTGGAGAGCCTACACCCTCATGAAAAGGTAGAGATGGCGAAGAAGCAACAGTAGCTCACCCTGGTGTACTCTATAGTGACGGTTGAAGCAAGGAAAAACTGAGGTGGTCAAGCCACGTGCGCCCGAGCACGGCGACGACGCACCAAGCCGGACACCGACATGCCACCACGTCGCCGATGAGTTCCCTGGCCAAAATAGTGTGAGCACCGGATAGAGGGAGTCAAGGCGAGTTTAGAGTTACGGGGACTTGAACTGTTACCACTCCTACGGGCCTCACCCCCAACCCTCTGGTCACAGCGACGCACATGACCGGCGGCGAGGAGAAACCGAAATTGACCACTGACAAACCAAGGCTAGGCTCGATGAGAATGCGACACCTAGCTAACTTGCTAAGCTATAAACCGGTGTGAGGAATTGGACTGGGAGGGCTCAAGTCGGTGATTATGAAGGGAAGAGGAGAGCTGCGCACTGCCACCGCCACGTCGCAGGGAGTGGCCCCGACGGAGGTGACCCGACCAAGACCCGACAAGGCATGGCAGCATGAGGACACAACCTCACGAGCGAGGGCAAGGGTTGCGTGGTTAATGCTCGGGTGGAGCCCTTGGGGGTGCCTGTGCGTCCATGTGTACATGGCAACGCGGCGTCACGATGCGGCAGGAGGCGGCACGAGTAGGAGCGGGGTAGGTGAGGTGAGCGGCTGTGAACGCGCGCTACAGGGCGAGGCAAGGTGATAGGGAAGGTAGAGTGCAGTCCTGTGCGCGACTTGGCAATACGTGCACACGACGCGGGCGGTGGTGGCCAAGCCTGGCCTGGCGCACAGCCGGCCGACCACCAGGGCTGGCCCGCGGGACTCGTCCACGGCGAGGCGAAGGCGTTGCGCGGCACCAAGCGACACGCGACAACGGAATGCGGACTGACCAGCGGCAGCCACCCAGCCACGGCCCAAGCTCGTCATTGGCAGCACACTCGCGCCCGTGGTGACCGCGGCCTCAAGTCAAGAAACTGGGAACGATGCCATGCACGCTTTTTAAAGCGGGCCAAAAACTACTCACTGATTCGACGAAGGCTCAACCAATTCTATGAACCTAAGGTCAACACTACCAGCTAGCTAGCAAGGCAATCGTCATGACCAGGGAGCAACCAGAGAGGGAGATAGAGAGATGCCAACATGAGTTCGTCACGCTAAACGCCGGTTCACGGACAGAGCGCCAACACGTGGTTTACCGCACGTTCCAACAAAGTTTGGGGAATTTTTACGAGAGCAACGCGACACCCAACACAACAATCACCTATGCCATGCTCAAGTACTCACTTTGATGCAATCAACGATACAAAAACATGGACCACCGGTATCCTCTTCCACATTCCCCGTGACGCCGACGCCGACGCAGGGCTCTCCTGGCACAAGCTCGCGGGCGTCGCAGAGCTCGCCATCACCGCAACGTCATCCCATGATGACACGAGCCAGGGTCGGTGTCTTCAAGCCCAACCCGAGGTACGCTATGACCACGACTGCAGGCGCCAAAACGTCTTATAATTTGGAAAATGAATAGAATATTAGATAATGGTGCGACACAACACTAATTCACATTCTACCAATAAGCTCTGCCCACAAGATTTCTTTTAAGATAATTCGCTGCCTGTTTCTTTTTGAGAGTATTAAATCAGAGAAACATTATTTAGCTTGAGTTGTTCTTTGTAAGCACCTAGTGAATATCTCCATGCATCTAATTTCATCATATACAAATTTCCACTGCAACACAAATGGGAATGGAGAATGTTCCTTGGTTTGAAAAAAATGTCTAATGGTATACAAAGGGCCTTTTGCAATTCTAGTTAGGATCATATTTGGAATACTTATGTGAGACACTTATTCTATTGTGTTGAAATTAAAAAACTACTCCCTCCATCCCAAATTATAAGACATTTTGGTATTTCTAGATACATAGACATATTGTATATCTAGATGCGTAATAAAAACTATGAATCTAGAAAAGCTAAAACGTCTTATAATTTGGAATGAATTGAGTAGTTTCTAAAATTCAAGGAAAAGACCTCACCTTTCCTAGAGCTATTCGAGTATGCAATCTTTGACGCTGGTATCTGTTCTGAGAAGCAGCAAAACATTGTTTATATAGTTCTTGTTGGACAATTCAGGTGATCAGCACTGCAAAAATATTAAAGGAGTATCACAGCATCGACAAAACACCTGGTAGGAAGGCATCCATCCCATATGACCATATCCACCATCTTAGTAGGAGGATAGATCGAAACAACAGAACCTTATAGGCTATCCTGCCAATAGAACAGGTTAAAACATCAACACCATTAGTGCATCGACAGGTTAAAACATTTTCTGCATGTCACTAAAATCAAACATTACAGCAGCAGCAAGCTTATGGAAGCAACAAGTTGATCCAAAATACTGTGTGGCCAAGTATAACCGAGCGTAATCCTTACAATAATATCAGAATAGGATAAGACAGCAACTCCCAAAGTGCACCAGTTAACATCCAAAATAAGCTACAGCTTCCACAAGTTCAGAGGTTACAACACAGAATGTTCCAAAACACTAATATGGTGTTACAATACACACTCGAAGTTCTACTGCTTCTATGCGACCTAGTGTCACAGAGTCTTCATCATCAATCCCCTCCAGCATCCTTGGCATCAACGGTGAATTCATACTCCTGATCGCAGCCCAAGTAAGAGTCTGACATCAAGTAAATCATGTAATCCTTTCTCCCAGCCTCTGCAGGAGCGGAGGACGCAAGTTTCACTCTCGCCCTCTTCTGCAGTGCCACTCTTTTGATTGCCAGTAACTGGTTTGTGGAGCTGTCGCCAATCACCAGCCACCACCAGGGCTGGCCCACGGGACTCGTCCACGGTGAGGCGAAGGCGTTGCGTGGCACGAAGCGACACGCGACAACGGAATGCGGACTGACCAGCAGCAGCCACCCGGCCATAGAACGGGCTCATCGCCGGCAGCACACTCGCGCGCGTGGTGACCGTGGCCTTAGGTCAATAAATTGGGAACGATGCCATGCATGCCTTTTAAAGCGGGCCAAAAACTGCTCTGTCGGGTTCATAAACCTAGGGTCCCTCATGGACCTACTTCCTAGCAAAAGTTCGGCCCAGCAGACGATGTTGCGAACGACGCGCAACTCCGGGGTCGGCCTAAAAACCTAACGACAGGCCAGAAGGGTGATGCAATCTTCGACAGGAAGGCCTGGCCAAGGAGGAACGGCGCCCGCTTCTGACTCTGGCCCGCCTCTCCGACCGGAAGGCCTCGCTTCCGACTCTGGCCCGCATCTCCGACCGGAAGGCCTGGCCAACAACGCTTCTGACTCCGACCCGCGTCTCCGACCGGGGACACACCGAACCTCTGCTAATAGCTCTTCTCTGACTGGCGCAGTCAGAGCCAACCTAGACCAACCGACCGGGGACGCCCACTCGGTGAGGACCAAGAAACGGGTGGAGTAAGTAAAGCTGGACGCTCAAGTCCCCCACGGACGCGTATGCCTGGGGGCTCCGAAGTATGCTGGTGTCGCCCCCTCTCACATCCGAATTCGTGGGGATGGCGAGCTATGCTCCCGTCTCTTTTCATGACCTCCTGGATGACGATGTTGAGAGCAACGACTCCAGCATCGGTGACGTCGTGGCACCTAGCCACCCTCTGTCCTTGGAGTGCGCTATGGCGGATGCCCCGGGACAGCCGCCGGTGGTAGCGGAGTCTCTTCAGACCCATACCCCTCCAGACCCTCGCGTAGATGCCCTCACATGTGCCCAGGCGCATGGCGAGGAGCTATGACAAAGGTGGCAGAACCAGCCGCCACCTGCGCCAGCGCGCTCGGCGCACCACGATGCGCCCCGTGCGCGTAACCCGGCGAGTGGCTCCCGGGGTCGCACCCGCCAGGTCCAGCACAACATCATGGACAGGGGGAACGACCCCCCATAGTTCGCTCGGGCCGGCCAAAACATCGCTGCGGCGGCTATGCTTCTATGTGGCCTTTCCGAGTCGAACAACCCCAGGAACAGGCGATCCACCGGAACCTCCAGGCACTGGTGGAAACCACCGCCATTCAACAGGTGGAGAGCTCCGCATCACGACACCAACTCGTGGCCTCTCTCTAGACCAGGGGAGTGGGGATGCACTAGATGAATCGCTCCATCCGCTCACCGCTACAGCCACCGAGCAAGGCATAGGAGGGCGCAACTGTGCCACAGCCTGACCCGGCACCCGCTCCACACCGACCGCCTATGCGTGAACGCCTCAGGCCGAACCAAGACGCTCGCAGCATCATCAGCAACCGGCGTCAGGCCTGTCATTATGATGACGTCCATCAGGCGGGAGTGAGAGTAGACGACACGGGCTCTGACCGGACCATCGAGGAGACCGGGGAGACGCACCCCAGGCGTGGTCGCAGACCGAACGACCGAAGTCCTGGCCCAGATGGCCTGGGACCACGGGCCTTTGGCCGACGCATCCAGAGAGCGCCGTTCCCATAGCGCTTCTGGCCGCCTACCAACAACGCTAAGTATACCGGGGTGACGAACCCTAGAATATGGCTCGAAGACTTTTAGCTCGCCTACCGAGTCAGAGGAGTGGATGATGATCACTTCATCATTCAGTACCTCCCCATCTACGTGGGGGAACATGTTCGAGCGTGGCTTAAATTCCTCCTGCATGATAGCATCCATGACTGGGCGGATCTCAAGAGGATCTTCGTCGGGAACTTGGCTGCCTGAAGCCTCGAACCACCCGCGACCTGCTCGACGTCGCCACGAACCATGCCTCTAGCGAGGAGGCAGTCGAAGCGGTCTTCAACAGAGTTTAGGACAAGGGCAAGGCCAAGCATGAGGACCAAGATGAGGGCCCCTCCACATAGAGGGGCAAGAAGAACAAGAAGGACCGGCATCGACCGGCCAACTCCGCGTTGGTCACCGCAGCTAATCGCGTGGGCAAGCAGCCCCAGTAGGGCCTACCTGACCACTTTGGCAAACTCATGGATAGCCCCTGCACCAACCATGCTTACCCCATCAAACACCTCTACAAGGACTGCGAGCTCCTCAAGCGCTTCCTGCAATAGGCCGGTGGGCTGAAGGAAGGAAAGGGCAAGGAGGCAGCAGCTAAGAAATGAGGCATAGCGGGCAAGGATGGGGATGGCTTCCCCGACCCTGGGGAATGCATCATGATCTTCAGGGGATCCGATGCCGTCTACTCCAAGCGCCAGCACAAAGTGCGCTATCGAGAGGTGTGCATCGCCGAAATAGCCGTCCCCTCCTTCCTTCGCTGGTCGGAATCTCTGATCACTTTTGATTAGAGGGACCATCCATCCCACATCGCCAGACCGAGACACTACCTACTCGTCGTTGACCCCATTGTTTGTAAGAAGCGCCTCACCAAGGTGCTGATGAACGGAGAAAGTGGCCTCAACATCCTCTATGTCGACACCCTCGACGCCATGTGCATCCCCCGGTCGAAGCTCCGACCAACGAGCTCTCCCTTCCACGGCGTGATCCTAGGAGCACAGGCGTACTCGCTCAGGCAGATCGACCTGGCCATCATGTTTGGCGACTGAGCCAACTTCTACTCGGAGGTGCTTACCTTCGAGGTGGTGGACTTCCCAGGGTCTTACCACGCCATCTTGGGGCAGCCATGCTACGCTAAATTCATGGCAGTCCCCAACTACACCTACCTAAAGCTGAAGATGCCGGGACCGAACGGCGTCATCACTGTGGGTAGCACCTTCTCGCAAGTCTTCACGTGCGACAATGAGCATTAAGAGCACGCCACTATGGTTGTCAACTCTTCCGAGCTCCTGTGGCTCAGGGAGTCATCGACCCCAGCAGTCCCGGACTGCAACAAACCAACCTCCTCGACAGCCTTCCGCCCACTCGAGAAAACTAAGGTAGTGGGGATCGACCCCACTGACCCAACCAAGACGGTGCGGATCGGGACCCAGCTCCCGGCCAAATAGGAATGTGAGCTCACCGACTTTCTACGTGCCAATTGCAATGTCTTCGCATGGAAACCTTCCGACTGCCAGGCATACCATAGGAGGTCGCCGAGCACGCACTATGCCTCGTCTGGGGCTCAAAGCCCGCCAAGCAACGCCTACGTCGCTTCGACGATGAGAGGCATAAGGCTATAGGCGAGGAGGTCACCAAACTCCTAGCAGCTGGATTTATCAGAGAGGTATTCCACTCCGACTTCCTTGCTAATCATGTTCTTGTTAAAAACAAAATCGGGAAATGGAGAATGTGTGTTGATTATACCGGCCTCAACAAAGTGTGCCCAAAGGATCACTTTCCTTTGAGAAAAAATAGTTGACTCCACCTCGGGATGCGAGATCCTCTCCTTTCTAGATGCCTACTCAGGCTATCACCAGATTGTGATGAAAGAGTTCGATCAACTCGCAACCTCGTTCATCACCCGTATGGTTTGTACTGTTACGTAACCATGCCTTTCGGTCTGAAGAATGCTGGCGCCACCTACCAAAGGTGCATACAGCAATGCTTCGTCGACCAAATCGACCTGCTCGATCAGCCTGATCAAACTGAGCGACCAAAACCAACAATTGCCGTCTATGTTGATGACATAGTGGTCAAAACGGCTCAAGCTTGCGACCTAATCCCAAACTTGGCCGCAACGTTCGTGAACCTCCGAAGGTTCAACATCAAATTAAATCCCGAGAAATACGTTTTCGGGGTTCCGAAAGGGAAGCTGCTTGGATACATCATGTCCGAACGAGGTATCGAAACCAACCCCAAAAAGATCATGGCCATCTCCAACATGGGCCGTATACGCAACGTTAAGGGCGTATAGAGGCTCACCGGTTGCTTGGCCGCCCTGAGCCGGTTCATCTCCTAGCTCGGCGAGCGGGGGATGCCTCTCTACAAGCTCCTCAAAAGGATGGACACCTTCGTCTGGACTAAGAAAGCGCAATAGGCTTTGAAGAGCCTCAAAACATCACTAACGTCGGCCCCAATCCTTGTCGCTCTCGAACGGGGAGAATGCCTCCTCCTCTACATCATGACGAGCAACCACGTGGTGAGCGCCGCTCTAGTCGTCGAAAGGGAGGAGCCGAGACACCACCTTAAGGTCCAGCGACCCGTATACTTTGTCTAGGAGGTACTCACCGACCCCAAGGTCTGGTACCCCTAGGTGCAAAAACTCCTATACGCCGTGCTGATGGTGACCCGGAAGCTCCTGCACTACTTCATCGACCACGAAGTCATGGTCGTTACTTCATACCAGCTCAAGGAGATCGTTCGCAACCGCGATGTCGTGGGACAAATCTCCAAGTGGGCACTTGAACTCATGGGCCACGACATTAGGTATATCCCCCACACCGCTATTAAGTCTCAGGCTCTCATGGATTTTGTCGCCGAATGGATGGAGGTCCAGCTACCGACCCCAGACGTCACCCATGAGTGCTGGACGATGTACTTCATTGGGTCTGTCATGGCACCCGTCTCGGGGGCTGGAGTGGTTCTGATCTCCCCAGATGAGAGTAGGCTCTGCTATGCCATCTGCCTCCACTTTCCAGCCTCAAACAATGCCGCAGAGTATGAGGCCCTCATCAACGGACTACGCACCGCCATTGAGCTTGGCGCTACGTGACTCTATGTTCACGGTGACTCGGAGCTGGTCATCGACCAGGTCATGAAGGAGTCCTCCTACAAAAGACCTCTCATGGCAACATACTGTCAAGAGGTGCGCAAGCTCAAGGACAAATTCCAGGGGATTGAGCTACATCACGTCCCCCGAAAGGACAACAGTGCCATCGATTTTCTCGCAAAATTAGTCGCCAGGCGGGATCCATCTCCGAGCGGGGTCTTCATCAACGACCTCCATGAGCTGTCCACCTGCATCCTAGAAGGTCTGATCTGGACACACCCCGACGCCAACCCAGTGCTCGGGGGCTCCGACCCAAGTGCCTCCACGACGACATCGCCCGCCGACGTTGCCGTGTTGGCACTCGATCAAACCGACTAGCAAGCGCCGCTACTCGCCTACCTCCTCGAGGAAGTTCTCCCACCCAAAAGGACTAAAGCACGGTGGATCGCTCGACACACCAAGAAGTTCATCGCGCTCGATGATGAACTTTACAAACGAAGTCCATCGGGGGTACTCATGAAGTGCATCCCTACCGACCAAGGGACACAGCTCCTCCTTGAGGTCCATGCCGGAATCTACGGACATCACACGGTCCCAAGGTCGCTGGTTGGAAAAGCCTTTCACTAAGGTTTTTACTGGCTCATCGCACTACAAGATGTAGAGGAAGTCATCCGCAGGTGCGTGGGATGCCAATTCTACGCTCGGCAAACTCATTTGCCGGTGTAGGAGCTCCAAACCATTCCCATCACCTGGCCGTTCACGGTCTGGGGCCTCAACATGGTAGGACCCCTCAAAAAGGGCCTAGGTGGCTTCACTCACCTGCTCGTAGCAGTCGACAAGTTCACCAAGTGCATAGAGGCCAAGCCCATCACCAACATGCGCTCGGAGGAGGCAATCAAGTTCTTCCTCGACATCGTCTACCGGTTCGGCGTTCCTAACTGTATCATCACTGACCATGGAACTAACTTCACTAGAAAGAAGTTTCTGGACTTTAGTGATGGATATGGCATGAGGATCGACTGGGCCTCGGTCGGACATCCACGTACTAACGGTCAGGTCGAGCGTGCCAATGGCATGGTCCTCCAAGGACTTATGCCACGCATCTTCGACCGACTCAACAAGTACGCCGAGTGATGGGTTGTAAAGGTCCCAGCGATCCTCTAGAGCCTAAGAATGACCTTGAACTGATCCATAGGGTTCACACCCTTCTTCCTGGCCTATGGAGCTAAGGCAGTGCTGCCCTCCGACATCGACCACGGCGCCCCAAGAGTGAAGGCCTTCGACCACGACCGAGCCGCGAAGGCTCAACAAGACGTAGTCGACCTACTCGAGGAAGCCTGTGAGATGACCATCATCTGCTCCGCTCGCTACCAGTAGATGCTCCACAAGTACCACAAGAGGAAAATCAGAGGAAGGATCCTCGAGGTTGTAGACCTTGTGCTTCGAAGGACCCAGTCGACCAAGCAGAAGCACAAACTCTCTCCGCCATGGGAAGGACCCTATACGGTGACCGAAGTTATTTGACTGGGTGCCTACCAACTGAAGGACGACAACGGCGACGTTCTCACCAACACTTGGAACATTGAACAGTTATGTCGTTTCTTCCCCTAAAATTCGGTCTTCACCATTTTCTTTCATTCAGCGTTCGCTCCTGCAAAGCACCCTGACCCGAACACTTTCGGCCCGGGTCGCTCGGGGGCTCCATGAGGGTGCGATACCACCTCTTTTTACTATCATATGGTAAATACATTTTTTACCTGAACAAAAGGGTAGTCCGTTCCTTTAATTATCTTACGTAACTTTGCTTCAACATTCCGACCGATCACACCCCGCCTCTATCTACGGTTATGAGCAGCTGAGCCTCGTGGGCCATGCCCGGGCTCTTAAGGTTGCAGCCTACGGGAGGAACGGGCAAGTGCGAAAAAGAAAGAATAAAAACAAAGCTATGCTAAGGTAAAATAAGGAACGGACGGGACAAGCTTTCCGAACAAAGTAATTCATCACAAAACAAAAATTGATGTATTCGTCAAAATAACTGTTCACACGGGGGCTCCTCCATGAACTTAAACTATTACATCTACTGGCTACTTCTACTGTGGCCACCCGGCGGCATCGGCTAATGACACGACCAGTGAAGATAAAGGCTGCTCGCCCTCCGACGGTGCAATGCTCGGCTCGGACAGAGCTTCCGACCCGACCTCCACTCCATTCGTAGGCTGTGTGACATTTTCTTGATGCACGCCTTGAGTCACGCTCGCAAGGGCCCCACCCGGTTTCGCTCCCTCGACTTCGGCGAGCGCAACGGGTACCTCAAGGGCGTTGCACCCACAGATGCTCAGCAGAAGAACAAGGAGCTCTAGACTTTCCCCTACAGACAGGGTAGCCCCTGGATAGGGACGCTGCCTGCCGTAGTATGGCTGCCATGGCTGGAGGATGTCTCTGACATCTCATCAAACTTGCGCTCCATCCCAAAGAAGGCCTCACAGACGGTGACGAAGCCGACGACACACAGCACCCCAGTCAGATTGAGGTGCTACAGCTCCAGGCCCCACTCATCAAGGAGCTCACGCAGGATCTAGTGCGCCACTTGCTTTGGTGGAAGCAACCCCTTCTTGGCGAAGGCCACCAACACCACCTCGGGTGGCCTCTAGCTTGACATTGCACTCTGGATTCACGAACGGATCTGTGAGTTCTCCTCCTCGCTTACCCTCTCTCTCACTTAGGAACCACCGTGGCACACAAGCACTCTTGGCAAGAAGGAAGAAGGAGGAGAGGCAGCAGTTGGAGAATAGGCAAAGGATTGCGTCAAGAAGCCCTCTCCCTTCCCCTATTTAAAAAGGAGGCGCAACAGTTGAGGAAAGGCGAAAGGATTGGGGCGAGAAACCCTCTCCCTTCCCCCATTCAATGAGGATGTGATGTGATGGGACGCACCCTGTCCGACAGAACGGTGCCTGGTCAGACGAGATGTGGCCTGGGTATGGCCCACCACTACTGCATGTCGGGCGCAAGAAATAAGGTGCCACTACGCGCAGGCGGCCCTCCGCCTTCCTAGGCAGGACTTGGAAAGGCCCAACTACGAGATCTCCGCCCAGGAGAGACCAACGGGCTTCCTGGGTCGATCGAACGGCTCAGGCAAACACCGAGAGACAGGTAAGGAGCAGAGGGACGTCCCATGTAGGCCATGCCGACTCCGTCATGAACGACGAGCGTGGATCCTAGTCGGACATATCCGATAGGAGCTCTTCAAACCCCATCACTCGAGTCATCAAGGTAACATTACCAACCCCCACTATTTCTTTATATGATCATTGATTCATCTGCTGTCATTCAGACATTCATACACGCATTCACACATTCATCCATGTACGCATTCATTCATCCCATGCATCCAAAGCATCGCATATGTAGTTAAATGCATCACAACGCTCGGTGTTGCATCATGAAGCAGCAGTTGCCTCATTCAACATGAACAACGACCGACTAGGGTTCAAAGGCCGGCCCATGAAGGGCTCGAGGCCACATCGCATCAAATAGAGCCAGGGGAGAAAACGTAGATGAGCCCCGAGCGGCCCTCGCCCAGTCCGCTCCGAAGTGGACAGGGTCATCTCAACCTTCTCGTTTGATCCTAACCCCAAGCCATGCCCACAGAATCTCCATCGAGAGGAGGCTAGCGGGCCACCCAGGTCGGTCTCCGGAACGACCCAGGCTTCTGCCAGGATGCGGGTTAAGGAGCAGTGGAATGCCACATGAGGGATATGCCGACCCCATCACGAACGATGGACCCGGATTTCACTCGAACGTACCCATTAGCGAGTTCGCCGAGCGCATCACTCGAGCCATCGAGGCAAGTGACATTAGCTCAGCCCCTCCGGTTGCAAAAACCACGGACGGGGTAACACACAAAACTCAACCGACCCCTACCGAGCCCAATGAGGTTCGGGGGCTCAAAACGCCCAACACCTCGACATGACCTCGGCTACGCCTGGATTCGTGACTCTGACTCGCCCGATCCCTCGGTGTGCCCAACGCCTAGATCCGCTACTCCGACTCGCCCGATCCCTCATCGCACCTAACGTTTGGATCCATGACGTCGGCTTGCCCGATCCCTCGTTGCGCCCAGCGCCTGGATCCACGACTCTGGATCGCTCTATCCCTTGTTGCGCATAGCGCCTGCATCAAAACGCCTCAGCATGTCCAAATGCCTCGGCACGCCCAAACACCTCGACATGACCTCAGCTACACCTGGATTCATGACTTTGACTCGCCCGATCCCTTGGCGCGCCAGCCGCCTAGATCCACGACTCCGAGTCGCCCGATCCCTCGGCGCACCCGACGTCTGGATCCACGACTCCAGCTCACCCAATCCCTCGGCGCACCCAATGTCTGGATCCACAACTCTGGCTTGCCCGATCCCTCGTTGCGCCCAACGCCTAGACCTGCCACTCTAGCTCGCCCGATCCCTCGTTGCGACCAGCGCCTAGATGCACAACTTTGGCTCGCCCGATCCCTCATTGCGCACAGCGCCTGCGTCCAAACGCCTCGGCACGTTCGATGCCTAGATCTGTGACTCCAACTCGCCTGATCCCTTGTTGCGCGCCTGGATCCGCGACTCCGACTCTCCCGATCCCTCGGCACGTCCGACGCCTAGATCCATGACTCTGACTCGCCCGATCCCTCACTACACCCAGTGCCTGGATCCATGACTCCAACTCGGCTAATCCCTCGGCTGTCCCTCGGCTGCGCCCAACACCTGGGTCTGCGAGTCCGTCTCACCTGATCCCTTGGCTGCCCCTCGACCATGACCAAACGCCTAGAACCACGCTCCTGGAAATGATGGGCTAGAAACTAGAAAGAAGAAGCTACGCCCACCAAGGCGCACGCGCACACACCTGCTGACAAAAACCCCCAAGGCGATTCTGCCCGAATCACCCGGAGGCTCAGGGGCTACACCCGTGGGTGTGCTCGCGCGCACCTACCGTCGAAACAAAAAATTCCCCCACTGGCAACACGAAACCCCCCAGATGATTCTACCTGAATCACCCAGGGGCTCAGGGGCTACACCCACGGGTGCGCTCGCGCGTACCCGCTATCAAGACAACAATTCCCTAGACGATTCTACCCGAATCCCCTAGGGGCTCAGGGGATCCTGTCGGGTTCATAAACCCGACGTCCCTCATGGACCTACTTTTCAGCAAAAGCTCGGCCCAGTAGACGACGATGTGAAAGACGTGCAACTCCTGGGCCAACCCAAAAACCTAACGATAGGCCAGAAGGGCGATCCAATCTCCGACCGAAAGGCCTGGCCAAGGAGGAACGACGCTCGCTTCCGACTCTAGCCCGCCTCTCCGACCGGAAGGCCTCGCTTCTGACTCTGGCCTAGCTCTCCGATCGGAAGGCCTGGCCAACAATGCTTCTGACTCTGACCCGCATCTCCGACCAGGGATACACCGAACCTCTGCTAACAGCTCTTCTCTGACTGGCGCAGTCGGAGCCGACTGTGACCAACCGACCGGGGACGCCCGCTCGGTGAGGACTAGGAAATAGGTGGAGCAAGTAAAGCAGGACGCTCAAGTCAACCACAAAACCAAGGACTGTACCCTGTACACCTATAGGATAGTACCAATAGGACATGTCAGAAGGGCGCCCTGCAACCTTCCAGGCATGTTAGAACCCAAGCAGTGTTGTGGGCGCCAACGATTTGCCCTACAGTGTTGTGGGCGCCATCAATTCCCATACCAAACAAACAAGGTAAGGCTCCCCCCACAAGCCTCTGGGCATCAACAGTGTTGTAGGCTCCATCATTTGCCCTACACGGAGAACACGGTAAAAACCTCCCATATGCGTCTGACATCAACAGTGTTATGGGCGCCTACAATCATCTTGTACCTGACGGCGTGGGCAACAAGACTTAGTAGAATACATACTCTCTCTCTCACTTGTAAAGCTGTCCCCTTCATCTATAAAAGGGGACGCACTCTCTCCCAGTAGGGAGATCAATCGGACGACAACTAAAACACGCTCCAATGATCCGAATGACCAAGGATTCCAACGAACAACAGACGTTCGAACACTTAGCACATAGCGGAGCTCCCGTCACTCTTGGCCCTTTAGACCAGAGTCTGACCGGACCTCTTGCACCCCCATCTTACTCCCTTCTATTTGTAACCCCATAGCAAACTTCGAGCACCTGAGCTCAGGAATAAAGTCACTGACCGACTCAAACTGGACGTAGGGCACGTTGCCTAAACCAGTATAAACCCTGTGTCATTGAGTGCTAGGCCACATCCGATCACAACGTACGGCAAAACTACAAATATTTACGTGTTGGTCACTTTCTGCACCGACATGCTCACTAATTCGACGAAGGCTCAACCAATTCTATGAACCTAAGGTCAACACTACCAGCTAGCTAGCGAAGCAATCGTCATGACCAAGGAGCAACCAGAGAGGGAGATAGAGAGGTGCCAACATGAGTTCGTCACATTAAACGCCGGTTCATGGACAGAGCACCAACACATGGTTTACCACGCGTTCCAACGAAGTTTGGGGAATTTTTACGAGAGCAATGCGACACCCAACACAACAACCTCCTATGCCATGCTCAAGTACTCACTTTGATGCAGTCAACAATAAGAAACATGGACCTAGTGTTTAAACATTTTAGTTAGAATTTTAATGCCAAAATGGCATTGTCTACTACCCTTCCATAATTAGAAAAGTTAAGGATTTCAGTTGGGGCTAAGTAATCATTAACTCTTTTATCATAATTTTTAATAGGTCTAAATCTTGTTAACTTCAACCAACAAATACTTCATGCAATAGTCCATACCTTATACTAACCCATAGGAGCAACATATTTAAGCACCATTTAACTATTTTGCTCAATATAATTCACCAAAAATGGCATTTTGAACATAAGTTCAATTTCTTGTCGATTTAACGAAAGTTCTAGTTTAGATTTCCGGATTCAATTTTTGAGCTCCCAAAACACTAGTTAACAATAATTATTTTCCACAAGTTAAAGTTGCATTTCCATCTACTAAACTTGTACTTCAATTTTTATTTAAGTACTAAATTAAAGTTATATTTTATTTTTGTTTATAGAAATTATTTTTCGTACCAAACAATTAAAACTACTTATTCTATTCCTCTTGTTAGGATTTTCATTAGCACTTTTACGCACCAAGTAAGTTAACTTGGATATTTATTTGAGTCCACAAAAGTGAGTCACATAGGATTCGTTTATCATTTCACGCGCATTATAAATTTTTAAAACCCAAAAACTTGTTAGGCTAATCCTCCTCAGACCTAAATCTCGGTGCTAAGCAAGCTCCTAACGCCAAGGGTGTTACATTTACTCCCCTAGGAAGAGAACAAAGCACTCAAAAGAGTCGCAAACCTGATAAATAATATAAACAACATGCTTACTTGAATCAGAAGTTGATTACCAGAGAAATCTCAGAGGCAGGATCAGATAGAACTTGAATCTGCCAAGGTACAAACCGTAGAGAGAGCACCCTAGGGAGAGTAAAGTATTAATCGTAAGTATAAGCGTGGTGCTTAGACTTAGGTTAATTGTGGATGCACCCTGTATTCTAGATCGGTGGTAGCTCGCGAGGGTGACTCTTATAGCCTCGTTGAATCCTTTAGAGTCCACCTCCTGTCTGTAGATTTAGTAGGACCTAGTTGCGAAGGAAAGCATCATATGCTAGTGTCTTTCCCTAGTAATGTCCTCAGTTGAATAGTAGAAGATATAGCTTACCGAAGTCAGAACAAGAGAACCTTAGTTATCCTCTTTACGCTCCTGTTTATCCTAACCTTGTTGCTATCCTTAGTTAAGTTAGACTGTAGTTAGTCTCACATGTTTCCCTATGGATATGATACTTGGAACACTTCCTGGTGAAAGCTACAACGGTATCCGTACGCTTATGGATTTATCTGTGTGCGTTAATAAATACCAACATAGGGGCTGATATATATGAGGAGCGCCTGGCACCCTCCCCATCTTAGTAGCCGATGTGGTACTAAACTTTACACTATATCTTATTAAAATGCACATGGGCTATTATGGGCCAAATTCTAAATTAAGCCCATAAATCAATGACATGGCTCCATCCCGTCCCTCTGTTTGAACTGACGTTGAGCAACGGCGGAGATAGACTCTCAAAGGAGGTGGAAGAACCAATGTCGAAGCGGAGCATGACAGGTGGGACCAGGAGGCCGACCGGCCTATAGGTGGGGCTAGCCAGCCCCACCTGGCAGCCACTCGTGCCTCATCGCGGTGGTTTTCCTTCTGGTGTCTTCTAGAGTCTTCTGGAGTTATCTTTGTCGAGGATAAACGTGATTAAATATGACGATTAGATCCTCCTTGATGGTTTTCTAGATAAACTCTCCTACATTCACAGGTTCTCTAAAAATATTAGAATTTATTAGTTTAAACCCCTAGACCTATGTTTGATGATGGAATTAAGTATATATATAGGATATGTTGACGGTTTATAATTGATATTAACGACCATCAACAAGCTCCCCCAAGCTTAACTTTTGCCAGTCCCTGAGCAAAGCTAAACTCAGCAATGGATCAGGAGTTGCTACAATACTTTCACGTCTCAAAAGTACACATGTGTTCAATCAAAAATTCTCCTCCGGATTAGAATAAACTGATCTGACTTTCAAATTTACCCATATTACCTTCAATCATGGGGCTTCTTAGCCTTCTCTTGGGTCTTGAGCAATTGAAAGACAGAACGATTAAATCAAGCACTATGTCTCAAGTTCTTTGTTCTACCATTGTTCTAGAGTTTTTTAAGTTTTCAAAATAAAACACAGAGATTGCATTGTATGACACTCTCAAGTCTCTCAATATATGTGGTATTTGTGGATCCTCACCAAGGCAATAAAGATGTTATGCCTTTTTCACTTCCTACCACTAAGGCTTATGTGAAGTTCATAGGTAGGGAGAAAGCTAGCGCATACTTGCAATGCATATATTGTAAAGTCAAACAATGAATCCAAAGAGCGTTGAGTCATACAATCAAATCAAGATGTGCACGTGTGGGGATATATGGTGGGTAACCTAATTTTACTTTGCTCCTTGAGAACATATTTCTCTCTTTTAAAAACTTGAAAATATTTGCTAGAGAATAGGGGCTATCTTATTCATCTTTTCTTCTTTCTTTTTTTTTCAGGGGAGCATCTAAGTACCCATTGTTTTAAATATCTCGGACACTTTTGTGTCCATTTTTTTCAACTATTTTTTATAAATAACTTTTCCATAGCCCCATGTCTCTTTTCTACAACAAAACTTTGAGAGAGATATCAATAAGAACTTAGAGCATTTATTTTGAGTGAAAACCTAGCAAGCATATTTTTGTATTCACTCCCAGTGTAGGGGTAGAATATTTTTTGGTGGATCTAGATGGAGGGCACGTATTTGTGCCTACCCCCAGTATAGGAGTAGTGCATATTTAGGTGGTGTGTATGTGATCTTAATTTTTAGAGCATGACAAACATCTCATAAGGGTCAATATAGCTTGACAAAACTCAATGCAAAAGCTAGCAGCATATATGTGGAAGTTTTCCTAACCTAAATAACATGTATGGCTCTGGTGGAAATTTAAGCTTTGTCATACAGGAACTTATCATGTAACATTTTTGTGTTTTTTCAAAAGATAAATCTCCAGAACTTTAGTGTCACTTAGAACATGATAAACAACAGCTCAGACCGTCTTATATCATATCCGTCAATTACTTAGACTTAGATCAAGCATATGCTACTCACGAGTTTCAAGTTCAGAGTAAATCCTTATATCAAAACAATTTTATCCAAAACTCAGGATAATTCAAGGCTAAAAACTAGGTACTTGAAAAGAATTATAACAGAGCAACTATTCATCATTTCCATTTACGAGATTATTCAGAGTCCATTTTATTTTATTGAGCTCTTAAAAATCAAACTTAAAGCAAACTAGACACACTTTTTTATTTTGTTTTCTAATTTTACTAGATCACACATTATTACTATAAATGATTAATGCAAAGATAAATTTTTATTTTGTTTTTCATTCATCATTCTTTTAACTATTAAAAGAAACTAAAACTAAAACAAAAGGAAAAAGAATACTTATCTGGATACACAAGGGTGCTTCTCCCCCAAGCTAGCTCTTTCGGTGAGGGTTCGGTGTTATAAGTTCTTCGAACTAGACTTCTCCTTATGAAGTTCATTGATCAAGTACCTCGGTTTGCTCTGAAGACGAGGATTCTTGAAGTGGTGCCTCAAATGGTGATGCCACCTTCTTTCGCCAAATCCATCTTGATTTTGAGTTTGACAGGTTCAGAACCTTTACTTGTAGAAATTAGGGAATCAACTTACTCCCCCCACACTTTGCTTGAAGTGTGTCCTGCTCATAAAGACAAGATAGAGATCAAGTGCATGGGCTATGTTGGTGGGAAAACACCAACAGAACTAAAATTTTATTCATTCTTCTCTAACCTTAGGCACATGGAACAAGATGAAGTTGATGTTATGCGTTTTGTTCAATTATAACATGGGTGGTAAGATCAAAAGACTGAGCATGAATGTGGCATTGAAATACATTTGGCAAAAAGGGTTGAATTGCTTAACCCATGGAATGATTGTCTATCTCTACATAATGTATCAATCTTTACATAATTATGACCATCATCTTCCAGAGATAGGATGTGCTCTTTTTAGCTTATTTGGTTAAGGCCATGAGATCTGGAAAGTGGTGCTAGGAACAAGCTTAAGGAACTAAACATGTTGAGTTAATCAGGTTGGATAACGCATGTTGTAACTCAAACATGTTTGTTTCTTATTTATGTGCATACCATAATAAAGGAAAAAGCCTTTTTTAAATAATGACCATTTACCTTTGCATGTTACCTTTGTCATTGGAGCGCGATGGCACCATACGACGAAGGGAAGATGACTCGTGATGGTCCTTCCCTTTTGTTTGAAGTTTTTCTTATTCGGCTAGCCTTGCATCTTGAGCTGTTCATGAGCTTCTTGTTTCCTAAATTGCATCCTTTCTTTCTCATCCTTTTGTTATGCCTTCTTTTTGCCCTTTGATCTTTGACATTTTGTTGGACCTTCCGTCTCACCCATTCATTGTTTTATACCTCAGATCTTGATTTTGCTTCCATAAATGATCTCCTGTTGGTGAGGACTTTTGGGTCTATTGATTTGCTTGTCCACTTCCTATGAGTGAGTGCTTTGATTATAGATCGTGTTTTATGACACTTATCTTCTTCCTCTTTGTCCCATGGAGTTCTTCCATCCATGTTGAATAAGCTGTGTCTTCTTTGCGTAAAGTTATTGGAGTTCATGTGCCTTGTTTTATCTCTGATTTGAATTCATCTCGTGACTTACCCAAACTGAATCGAGAGTTTCCCGCATGGGTTAGTCCAACAAAATATCCAGTATCTACTAAAGCACATTCTTAGCTCAAAAATTAAACTAGACACCATGCCTAATTTAATCTAGGAAAGCATTTTAACCTAAGCACCACGTTTAATTTAAAAGGTCTTTGAAAGTAAGATCAGCACTCCTAAACAAGCACCATACTTAATTTAAAAGATATATAAACATACTATAAACCTTAAGCATATTGTAGTAAACAAAGGTAGCATGAAAGCATTATAAAGATGAAAGAGCATAATTGTTAATTAGTAAATGGAGCATGGCTTAAAGGTAGAGACAATCAAAATTAGCAACATGGCATATGATTTTCAGAGAAGTTCATCCCTCATACTTGAATTTTGCAAATGCAAAATCAAGTTTGGATGGATGTGATTAAATGTTGCATGATAATTGGTGGGACATACCTTGCGTCGTCATCCTTCATCCTTTTGCTTCAAACCTAAAATGGTTAGTGACAAAAATACCCGAAGGGATATTTTCACAATTATATTTCTATGCTCATTTCACAAAGGCATTTTAGCAAAAGATGAAAACTCATATTATTTCCTGAAAGTGCTTATTTTAGGACAGAAACTCGTTCTTGGGAAACCTTCAAATTATGTTTCTAATTGGTGAAGTGGTTTCCCCTCCAACACCAACCTTTGGGTGCCTATCTCAAGTTTTCTGCCAACAAGATTTGCAATATTTATGATAAACATATGCATTTACAACCACCCTTTCTTATGAACAGGGAGTATGAGGGGGTTGAAGATTTGTGTGTGGCAAAGTTGGAGAGAATTGATTCAGGAGATTTCTCATGTGAGCATGGATTTGATGAGGTGTTCATGAAATAACTTCCATGCTTATCGATGTCATCTTTCTTTTTAAGCTCCAAGGTTGTTTCTTCATGAATGTTTATTGGCGGAAACATTGTCTCCATCATTCCATGCCTATGACAATCATTGATCATTTTATTGTCCAAGATTTCTCTTGGATTGGTGACTCTCGGGTTGATCTTGTCCAAGACTCTCGGGTTGAAATCTTATTGGAGGTACGTGTTTAATTTGCAATTGCTTTTGATAAGGATACAAAAGTTTATTCAAACTACAGAAAATAGAAAATCGGTTTCGAAAATTGAATCCAAACAAATGTTGTCATTTAGTAGATCATGATTTTAGAAAAAAGTAGGAAAAAGAAACGCATCATTTAGAGTCAGCACGAGAGAGAAAGACTGGTTACAAATGTTCCTTCTAGATTAAAAAGAGAAAAAGCTTTTGTTCACATTCTCTTGACACAGAGCTGACAGACTTGGCCGGCCACGCTCGATTCACGTCGTTCTTCGTGTGTATGGCGGTCGCAGGAGGGAGCAGGGCGCCAAGCGTGGCCGCGGAGGCGCCGTGAGGGGGCAAGAACTGGCCGCATCCGCCAACGACAAGCTCCCAGAGCTCGACCTGACCGGCTTTTCTGCCGTCCTCCCCGGGCCGGACGATGGCAAGGACAAGCAGCAGGAAGAGGAGGGGAAAGTCCAGGGGCAGCAGCACGTCGGAGACTAGCAAGGGGTCGGAGCTCTAGCTCCCGCGCTTCGACGGCCGCCCTACCAGATCTCGTCATCGTCGGTACTGGCTTCTGCGTGAGCCGAAGTAAAGTCCGTGAATGAACTCTTGCGTCTTGCCTGAGAAGGTTGCTAAGGAAAATCTACACGAACAAAAGAAAATAATAATCGCAGGGAACTTAAACGATTTAATAGCACACTGGTAAGGCCGGATGGGCTGATTTGATTGGTGCCAGGTTCAAACCCCACCCTGGCTTTGATTTTATTATGCCAAATTGATTTTTTCGTTCGATTTAGGAAAGTCTTTGTTTTTATTATGCCAAATTGATTTTTTGGTTCGATTTAGGAAAACTTACTCGTACATATACACAAGAAAAGGAACACAGAATCCTACAACACACAACTTGTCGCAAAAAAAATAGCACACATGAGCATAAAACAAATAAAAGTATTCAATTGCACATTTAGTCATATAGAACCAATAGCTCAGTGGTAAGACGTCGATAGTCTGCAGTAGGTGCTAGGTTCACATTCTGTGTGCCGTGGAATTTTTGTGTTCCCAAGTATTTTCCCCTTCCGCACCATATATATGCAGAATATTTTTAATTTTGCCATATGCACCATATACATACAACAAAGTAACAAAATTATTTAGTTTAAATAATTTAACAAATCATCTTTTAGGTTTGATTCTTTTTGCAATTACATTTTTTATTTTTCGTTGCACTAAATATTGATAGCGGGCCTATTGTTTTGGGCTAATTAGAGTATGACGAATTTAAAATTATACACTGTGACGATGTGGATAAAATCATCACGAGTTAGCGGGCCGGAAATATCCATTGGTGCATATCCATGAAAAAAATTATCGTCACGAATTGCGTCTATCAGTGATGGTTTGTAAATCCGTCACGGTTAGCAAGTTTCTTGTAGTGCTCCTTCTATGGGTTCATTAGACATGTCATTCTTGAATTCTTTCCAATGTCCTACATGGGAATAAGGACGCTTTCTAAGAGATCCTTTCTTAAGAGGAATTGAATTATATTCGCTCGAAGGTCTCTTGTGGAACTGGAAGTTTAAGCTTTTCCCAAAATCAGCATAAAAAGATCGTCCTCAGAAGAAATTTCAAAAGGTTGAATTTCTTCTTCCATTGAGGATTTTAGGGTATTGATGTTTCGTGATTGATAACTAAATCTTGGGATTGGAGTGGTTGTGATTTGGCTATCAAAACTTCCTCTTCTTGTTCAGAAGATGATTCCTTTTCTATCTTGGGGGAGTTCATTATGAATGCTAGCGCAGTGTTTTTCCACTAATTCTATCAAGTATAGACCTTGCTTCGCTAGCAGACAAATGAAGAAAATCTCCTCTAGAGGCTTGATCAAGGGATTGCGCAGAATCCTCGCTAAGACCCATATAAAAATGTTGAAGGAGCATCGGGTCTGAAATAGCAAGGTCTGGGCCAGTGGTGATAAGACTATTAATACGTTCCCATTAAGGCTGGATAACGAGCTGGCTCGGCTCGTTCTGGCTCGTTAAGATAACGAGCTAGCTCGGCTCGGCTCGTTATCCTAACGAGCCAAAAAGCCAGCTCTGCTCGGCTCGTTAAAAGCTCGAGCTGGCTCGTTAAGCTCGCGAGCCAGGTATAAAAAATACACAAAATATAATATTTGCATTTATCTAAAGTTTGAGAATAATAATAATATAAAAGAAATGCATCTAGACCAGTTACCAGTCAATTTATAGGGTCTAGACCAGTTACCAGTCAATTGTAAAGTACAAGACATGAACTAATATAAAAACTAATATAAGTTTTGATACTTTTTTTCCTGAAAGCTTGGCTCGTTTAGCTCGCGAGCGGCTCGCGAGCTGGCTCGAGTTGGCTCGTTATAGCTAACGAGCTAAAATCTTGGCTCGGCTCGGCTCGTTATCATAACAAGCCGAGCCGAGCTGAGTCGAGCCAGCCACGAGCCGAGCGAGCTTACGAGCTTCGAGTTTTTCGTCCAGCCTTAGTTCCCATGTGTGCCAAGAGATTCTTCTTCAACTTGTCTAAAATTTAGAACCTCTTTCCGAAGGCTAACCACTTTAGAGATGGAAAAGAAACGTAAACAAAATTTAAAGCATAACATTTCTCAATCTCCTTGCGTACTTCCTACGGTTCGACTGTACTAATGTTAGCTCTTCCCATCAAAGAAAACGAAAATAACTTCCATCTTAAGGTTTTTTTCGACATGCCAGCGATATGCAAGCATGCACAGGTCTGTTCAAACTCCTGTAGGTGTATGTATGGGTTTTCACTGCCTTCTTCCGAGAAGGATTGTTTCTGAATTAATTTTATAAAATACGGGCACAGCTCATAGCCAGGTGTTACGATAGGCTCTGAAGATTTTGGTGGCTCTAGGCGTGCGCTCGTAGGTTTATCATATTGATATAGGTGTGGATTCTAGATCCATAGTAAAAGAAAAGAATAAAAGATTAAAAGAATAAAGATACAAGGTTAAACTAGGTTTGGATTAACTCAGCAACCGTTTCCTCGACAACGGCGTCAGAAGGCTTGTTGATATTTATTAACGCACACAGATAAATCCGTAAGCGCACGGATATCGCTGTAACTTTCATCCGGAAGTATTCCAAATATCGTATCCATAGGAAAACATGTGAGACTAACTACGGTCTAACTTAACTAAGGATAGCAACAAGGTTAGGATAAATAGGAGCATAGAGAGGATAACTAAGGTTCTCTAGTTCTGATTTTGGTAAGCTATGTCTTCTACTGTTCAACTAGGGACATTACTAAGAGAAAAACACCAGCAGAGGATGCTTTTCTTCATAACCGGGTCCTACTTGGCCTACAAACGGGAGGTGGACTACAGAGGATTCAACGAGGCTATAAGAGTCACCCTCGCGAGCTACCACCGATCCAAAATGTAGGGTGCATCCACGATTAACCTAAGTCTAAGCACCACGCTTACACTTACGATTAATACTTTACTCCCCTAGGAAGAGAATAAAGCACTCAAAAGAGTCGCAATCCTGATGAACAATATAAACAAGATGCTTACTTGAATTAGAAGTTGATTGTCAGAGACATCTCAGAAGCAAGCTCGAGTAGAACTTAGATCTATCAAGGTACAATCCGCATGAGAGCACCCACACAGTGCTATCACCTCTTCTAAACTCTTCCCTTACTCTCTATCTCACTATTATTTATAAGACTAGATCCTATGGAGGACTAATCTTCTCTTGATTGCTGACTCTGATCCTAATGATATGAATTAGAGTTTCAAGGATGGCTCCAGGGAGGAGGGTAGGGGCTGCTATATATGAGGAGCGCCTGGCACCCTCCCCCTCTTAGTAGCCGATGTGGTATTAAACTTTACATCATATCTTATTAAAATGCACATGGGCCATTATGGGCCAAATTCTGAATTGAGCCCATAAATGCATGGCATGGTTCCATCTCGTCCCTCTATTTGAATCGATGTTGAGCAACGGCGGAGATGGACTCTCAAAGGCGGTGGAAGAACCGACATCGAATCGGAGCATGACAGGTGGGACCAGGAGGCCGGCCGGCCTATAGGTGGCCCCACCTGGCAGCCACTCATGCCCTTTTGCAATGGTTTGCCTTTTGGTGTCTTCTAGAGTCTTCCGAGTTATCTTCGTTGCGGATAAACGTGATTAAATATGACGATTGGATCCTCCTTGATGGTTTTCTGGATAAACCCTCGTGCATTCATAGATTCACCAAAACTCTTGGAATTTATTAGTTTAAACTCCTAGACCTATGTTTGGTGATAGAATTAAGTATATATGCAGGATATGTTGACGGTTTATAATTGATGTTAACGATCGTCAACAGTTATCCATCATGTTTAGAACATTGAATCAATGATAAGAATGCTGAACAAATAACACAAAATTCAAATTTTTGTTATGTGTACTTCACAATACCTGGATGACAACAACACCGCCAGCAAGCTTCGCTATCCTCTCATTGAGCTTTTCCTTTTCGTTGTCTTATTTTGCCGCCTAAAAATTATGTTGATAAAAATAGAGTTTCAAACTTTCACTTGAGCAATAAAGTCTAGTGAGCAGATAGAACATGAAAAGGTCAGACCTCAATGAGATTTTTAATCTTGCAACACTCTTAGCAACTTCTTCCTAGGTGCTGTCGTACGTCACCAACCTTTGTTGTAGACTCTTTGGTAAGGACAACCTCTGCAGTTGTTCCAAGGACTGATTTGTCAGCCTTGTCAATTCGCATCTCAATTTCCACTAGTAGAAATGTGAACATCTATGACAAATTTTAGTGACGAAGCAAAATCATGTCACAGAAGAGCGCATAACTATGATGAATTTTTATGTTTCATCATGGATCATTGGTGATGGACCTTGGGCACTGACTATTAACGATGAAACCTGATATTGTCATAGATCACACGCATCACTGTCCCTACTCATCTGTGACGCTTTGTTTTAGAACAGTAACGAACACCACTTCTTCTCTATGCTGACAAAGGCACGAACAGACTTCCAACTTCATTTCTTCATGGAAGCCTTCACTATTACGGTTTGACATATTTGGAAACAAAGAAATCACACCCAACGTTTGCCGATTGCATGGAGAAAGAATCAAAAGGTAAAAAAATGACTCGCTACAAATGAATTGACAAGAGGATTATGGAGGATGGAATCTGTACAACAGATGGTTGAATTTGTTGAGCTTTAGGACCTTATGTAAGTGTTGTCCAATTGGTTCAATTGGTCGATCGCGAGGACACCGTTCTTTGGAAATGGATAGTTGATGGACCTTATAGTGTAAAATGGACATACTTAGTGCGGTTTAATGCATCTGTCTCTCCTTTCAACTCCAAGTCCATTTGGAGGACACATGCCGAGGGAAAACACCAATTCTTCGCAAGGCTTCTAATACAAAGCAAAGATCATGACGACAGACAATCTCTTGCATGTAACCCGACCTGTTTGTTGTGTGACCAACATCCAGAGACGAACTTCACCTCTATGTCCACTACACTACTACATGAACGTTTTTAGGGGCGGCTCGTAACCTTTTGTAGGGGCGGTTTTGCCAGCCGCCCTTACGAAGGGGTGGCTACAAATCGCTGATTTGTAGGGGCGGCTGACCAACCGCCCCTACAAATCGATTTTTTAAGGGCGGCTGATGATTTCTAGGGACGGCTGGATATAGAGCCACCCCTACAAATCAATTTCCCAAAATTCACGAAATCGGGCCAAAAAATAGCAAAATTTTTTTAACCCAGGGAGGCCTCCACTGGTCAGCAAAAAAAAATAGCAAGTCGCTTAGCACGTGTTTCATTAAGAAAAAGTTTAGAAAGCTTACACGTCCGTCATCACATCACAGCACAGCGAGGTGCCATAAGTGATGGGCTTGGACATGGACAAAAGGCACCGCTAGGCGGTGGAGCACACGATGTTGTGACTAACGAAGAAACTAATCGTGCGACCTAAGATCTTGCTCTGCGCTGCCCGCTGGGAGACAACAACGAAGCGACATTGACCAGAAGTTATTAACCTTCGGCTTCACAGGGTCAACCTGAGATCTTCAGTTTATTTATGGTTAAGCTGGATTAAGCTCGTGTGCTCTTTTTCTCTCACCCCTTGGCTGCCTGTTGCATGCCGCAGTTTCTACTTTCCACCTATATTCCACCTATATATACAGGTTTTGTGTTCCTTTCTGTAACTCCTTTTCTCTTCATTTCTCTATTACTGTAACAAAATGCACTGCAGGGGCCTCCGATCCCCTACTGTGGCATTTCCACTAAAATTTTAGAAAATTCTAGAGTACGGTAGAAATTACTCCACTTGGCAAGGGTGAAAGAAATATGGGATCTCCTAACGTTCATGCGCTTGATTTTTCTCCTCATTTCAGGTGACGATTCACAGTCGTTGGATCTTCATTGTGTGGCTGGGTAGCGGCTGGGTAGCTCACGCACTATTCTTCTTCTTCCTTGCGCCCACGGGGTTTCTTCCTCCTCGTCGTCCGCGCCAGCTGCCCCCCCCACCCGCCCCCACCCCGCGGTGTGGTATAGGGTCTCGCTAGAGCTCCGTGGCCGCGCCTGCGGCCGTGGAGCTTCGACGAGACCCTAGCGCACCTACGGTGGCCGTCTTCTTCCCTTCCCCCGTCTCGCCACCGCTATCTTCTCCAACTCGGCGACCACGGCCACGAAGCCCCTGCCCCGACATGGCCCGACCGCCCACCGCCGACAGACCCAAAGTCACGCCCCCATCCCCACCGCCAAGCCGCCCCTGGCCCCCCTGTAACCCCTTCTATGCCTGCCCGACTTGGAGAGGAAAGAGGGAGGCCGGAGAGAGGAGGCCGCCGCCACTATCGCCTGCGTCTCCGGTGGGTGCGGGCATACGCAGTTTGGGAACGGGTGGTGGGGGTAGCGCGGCGCGGCGATTGGGAGCGGGCGCGGGTGTTGCGGGCGTGGGAGCGGGTCGTCAGCACCGGAGGCTGGAGTGTAGGAAACGCAGAGAAATATATACCGCCTAGCTAAGGGCACACACTACCTTGTCAACAACTCAAGACAAATAATGAAACACAGTGGGATATCACTACGGGATACTGATTAATTACCGAGTGTGATAAACACTCGGCAAATATGGAGAAACACTCGGTAAATTGTTTACCGAAAGTGCCACACTCGATAAACATGACTCGGTAAACAACGACTCGGTAAAGTTAGTTTACCGAGTGTCAACTAACGGGCACTCGAGAATAAATCTTACCGAGTGCTACGCCGCACTCGGTAAACAACTACGACGTGACGGTCGTCGGCCCCAAGCTCGCCGTTATCGGCGTCGCTTATCGAAAGTGTTAGACATAGCACTCGCAAATGATAACCATTTTCATGATTAAAACAATTCCGCAAATATTTTTCCCTAATATAGTTTACCGAGTGTACCAAAGAACACTTTCGGTAAACATGTAACTCGTTAACCGAGTGTTCCACTCGGTAAAAAATGGCACATATATCCGAGTGGGGTCGTGGCACTTTCGGTAAAAAATGGCACCACTCGGCAAAATTAATGTAATCGTAACCAATTTGGTTCTGTTTTCGCTTTTACCGAGTGTAACACTTTCGTAAACATGACCATTACCGAGTGTAACACTGCAAAAACTTGTCCACGATTTTTTTTTTTTTGTTTCAAAGGCATATCCAGCCACAATTAACAACAATTATAACAGAATATCACAGCTACCAAATGATAGACATTATATATCACATATATGTCCACAAATGTCACATCCACTCATTATAACCAACATATAGCTACAACAAATGTCACAAGCACAATGCAAAGTCCACAAACACCATCAACATGTCCAAAGTCCACAAAGTTCAACCCACTTCTAAGTTCAACATACAAACAAGTGAAACATGGTCCTGCACATGGTCGGAGCCCTACCGAGAAACGGAGACAAGTCCAAATCTTGATCGTTGTTCGATCCAAATTGTAGAAGGTCCCCGGAATGAGGGAGCAAAAGAAAATAAACATATTTGTCAATTAATCATAAGGTAGTATGCCAAATTCAAATATTCCTTCGAAAGACCAGCTAATAAAGGACATCAATATATAGGCATATAATAGATAACACATATCAAGTTAGTTGTTGTTTAGGTCTCCTCTATGTGCAAGATATCGTCACACATGGTCGAGTAGATCAACATGAATTGGGCAAACACCTATGTACTCATGTAGAACCTAACATGATGCCTTTCAAGGTCTGAACAATATTACTAATAATCTAACTTATACATGTATGTATCCTACTCTCTTCTAGGTTCTAACATGATAGTGTTGATCAGAGCACAATCTGAATCTGAAAAAGCCTTTCAAGATGAAGAGTGACTCACAGGAGTGCCGTCATGCAGGAGGTGGAGGCACCAACGGTATCATCGGCGGCGACGGAGGCGGTGGAGGCTGGCCCATGCTCCGAGAAAAGCTGGCCATGTACTCGTGCAGGCCTTCCTGCAAGATCACTGGAAGGCCTCAAGCCTCAAGCCTACACTCGCCCTCTCCTGTGCCAACTCGGCCTGGTGCGATAGCCGGAGGGCTCAAATCGCTCTGTGAGGCCTCGCTGTGACTCTGCAGGGCTTCAATCTGGGCCTACAATTATTTATCACATAGTTAGAATGCAAATAAAGAACGGGTAGAAAATGAATGGACAACGAATGCAATGAACTAACTCGGAGTGCTACCACCGGGCTGTGGCGTGGGCGTGTATGGCCGGGCTCGAACTCGTGCTCCGGCTCTAATCTGGGCGAGTGTCCGAGTGTTGGCCGTGTCTATGGTGCTGTTGCCCATATAGTACCTCCCGTGTGGCTTACCCGGTCCCAACCTCATGACGATGTCACCCTCGAGGTCGGCGCTGCTCGGATCAAATTCGGCCCATGGATCTCTCTCGCCATCGCTGTACTACTCACGAGGCGATCGTGCACGCCAGTTATCAGATGCCTCGGTGGTCCTCCGGTTGTAGACAAGGTCGGGTCCTTTGCCTTGCCCTTGTGTGCCAAGGCATATGCCTTGAACGAGGCGCACTCTCGCCGGGTGGAACCGCGTCTGCAGGAAGAAGCACAACAATAAGATATTATGCATTCGAAGTTAGCGTAGCAACAACGAAATGAAATCCGCGTATATATCCGGGCTGCATATTCCTTGAGGGTAGTGGGCCCTTGTTTGTGCGAGGAACCTCGCATCATCATCGCGCGGCAACGTGAGCGTCGGGCGTGATATTGCTCGTACTCCTCACTCAACCACGTGTCCACAATGGCCTCCCAAAGCAGCTTGTCCATCCCCGCACACCAAGCAGGAGGCACCGCACGCATACACGAGCACATGACAAATCATAAATCAATTTCAAAGGCAATTAATCACAGCATTTATGTAATCTCATGTTTACCGTCAAGTATTGCTCCTTAGTTAGGGGCGTGTGCACCGCCTCAAGGCCTAGTGACTCTGCTTCTCTCAAGGCATGGTAAATTCTTCTGCACGAGAGCTTTGTCTCGTAGAAGAGGTCCTGCACTTTCGGTGAACACAGCACTGCTCACCACGCCATCCGCGTCCTCCCTACGTACTCCCTCCGCCAAGGTGTAGTAATCCTACAAGCAAATACAATCAAGAATATACAATTAATGTGATGTTATTATCAAAGATAGTGCGATGAACACGCACCACGCTCTTTCATCACCCGGTCGGCCTTGTTGTTATTATAACACCGCCACTCGATCGGTCGATCACCGGGCGGCGGCGTGCTGATGGGACCACTTCATGGCGGGCTGCACAACACCATCGATCCTCACCATCCCGGGGTAGTTTGCCTGCATGTAGACCCAGATCCCGCTTACTCGGCGAGAATGACTCCTGGGATCACCATTTCCCAATCCCTCGCACAAAGTTATTGAGATTGAATATTAGTTTATGTTATAACTTAAAAACTCGTGAATTAGTGTTAACATGCAAAATTACTTACTTAGTTCCGGATGGTCGAATCACCGGCCGCCTCTCAGATGGGTAAGTCTGCAGGGGCGCGACGACCCTCGCATCCAAACCGTAGGCACCCCATTTTCCTCTCGCCACCAAGTCGGCATCCTCCTCAAGGCTCAACCCGCTCGGAAGCATCCTCCTCCGTGCCTCCTCCACCGCCTCCGCTATCTCCTCCCTGGTCTCCTCCTCCTCCTCATCCTCCTCCATGGCCGCTACGAACTCGTGGTCGTCGTCCTGTGGAGGAGGTGTCGGCTCTCGACGCCTCGCCGCCGCCCTCCTCCTCCTCCACCTAGCTCCTCCTCCATCCTGGCTCCACCTCCTCAGCACGCCCTCGCCGCCGCCCTCCTCCTCCTCCTCGGGCACGCCCACCTCGGCCTCAGGCACGCCCTCCTCCTCCCCGGCCGGACCCCTCGCCACCAGCCAGAAGGTCATAACCGACCTAAGCTTCCCGATTCCACCGCCCACCATCAATCACCGCAACAAAAAAGGAATAAACTATCAAGACGCATATACAAAAGTAAATGTATCATACATGTATAAAAGAGATGCAAAATAAGTAAATGTATCATACATGTATAAAAGAGATGCAAAATAAGTAAATATATCATACATGTATAAAAGAGATGCAAAATAAGTAAATGTATCATACATGTATAAAATTGCCATAAGTACTACAGATCTTACATGTACTAGAAATAATCATCAAGATCATCGATAGGTGGGCCAAAAATCTCATCATCGCTATTGTCGACGTAATTATGATCGCCTCTCAAAGTCTCATCACTAGCGACCTTTGCCTCGAATGGTGTTGCTCAAGTAATAACAAGTCCTTCGCGTTGTGAACCTCCTCTCCATCATCCCCGTCAACAATGATCGTATCATTGTCTACTTCCACCGCGAGATCTACATCTAAGACAATCTCAAAACTCCCTTCTAATCCTTCTTCTTGAAAGAACTCTCCGTCATATGTGTTTTTGCATCGATGTTATAATCATCATCGCTTGGGACGGGTACTTTACCATGCGGCGATACCTTGTACACAACATCATACGCCTTAAGACGGTCTTTGGTTTGGCACGGGTATGAGAGATAATAAACTTGCGTGGCCTGTTGGGCCACAATGTACACGCTGCCTCCTAACAAGACGGATGACTTTAGAACTTCTAACTAACCCAAGCTCGTGGGGTCTTTATCACTTCTTTGGGATCAAACCAATGGCATTTGAATATGACAGGATGAAGAGGTACACAACCAGAAACTTGAGTTTGTATATTTCTTCAATTATTCCATAGTAGTCCAACCCATCTCATGCTCGGCGTGAAAACACCGGTATTTGTGGTTCTTCGATTCGCCGACGCCACTGCTCATGCCGAGTTGTGTGAAAGCGATATCCATTGACATCGTTACGAGAGAATGACTTGACCCTAAATTCAAATCCATTGGCAACTTGCCTCAACTCGGCACTCATAGACACGCCGGTTTTGGCCTCGCTAGTTCAAGTAGGATGATTCGTTATATATTTGTCAAGTTGAGAGTTAAGTACAAACAACAAATGAAATTGAACACTACCTCCTCCTTGAACCAACAAATAAAAGTGGGATTTCGCTCTCCCCGCCATGTCTTAGAAGGGTTTCAACTTCCGCTTGGTGGGTTCCCTCCGTGATGGACGATGGTAGAGGAGAACAAATTTGTTTAGAACGGCCGTTAACAAGAGGGTTGGATGGGTGCATGCGAAATATTGACAAGAAAAGAAACAAGTTTGTGTAAAACTTACGCAATGTACGGGCCAACCTCTTCAAGGTTCCGCAACACATACAGCTGGATAGAGCGCCACTCTTCTAGGCTCAACATCTTCAAGGTAGGTTCACTTGCACTTCCGAGTTGCCCTCGGAAAAGGCTGAGGGTCGACTGATTGTCGGCAGCATTGTAACGAGGGGGTGGATTATGCACGTTAGGAAGGTTGTCGGCATAGTATCTTGTTGTGAAGTATGACACCTCCTCCACAATGGATGCCTCTGCACAGGAAGCTTCAATTTTGCATTTATTTTTGCATTTTGTTCTAAGAACCTTTAGGCATCGCTCAATTGGATAGCACCAACGGGCATGCACAGGGCCCCCCATTTTTGCCTCATATGGTAGGTGCAAGAGCAAATGTTGCATCGGATTGAAGAAGCCGGGGGGAAAGATCTTCTCCAACTTGCAGAGCAACACCGGGGCCATTCTTTCCATTTCTTCAATCTCGGTCCGAGATATCTCCTTAGCACATAGCTTATGGAAGAACATGCTCAACTCTCGCCATCACTGCGCCAGATGTGATCGGGAAATAGCCACGAACCATCACCGGAAGAAGGCGCTCAATCCATATGTGGTAATCATGACTCTTTAGCCCTGTGATTCGCATGGTACTTAAGTTCACACCCCTCCTCCAATTCGCTGCATACCCGTCAGGGAACATCAACGATTGAAACCATTGAAGAACTTCTTTCTTTTGGGCCCTCGTTAGGACGAAGTCGGCCTTAGGCTTCTTCCATGACTTCCCGCGTAAGGGAGGCAACATGTTTAGCTTTGGTCTATCGCACAGCGTTGCTTGATCCAATCTAGCCTTGACATTGTCCTTTGACTTTTCCCACTCCATGATTGTGTGAAGGACCGCCTCGGCGAAATTCTTTTTCAAGCAGTGCATTACATCAATGTTATGTGGAAGAAGGAGGTCCTTAAAGTAAGGAAGCTTCCACAAGCACGACTTGTGTGTCCAGGCATGCTCTTTTCCATATCCCACGAAGCCCCCCTTTTCATTGTCGACCACAAGACCATCTAACATCTCAAGAACCTGGGCACCTGTCATCATTTCCGGTGCAGAGTCTTCCACTGTGACACCTTTTCGAAAGTTCTTCTTGTCTCTCCTGAATGGGTGGTCAAGAGGGAGGAATTGTCGATGTTTGTCAAACGAAGAAAACTTGCCCCCCTTCTCCAACCGAAAGAACTCCACAACTGACTTGCATATCGGGCATGGCATCTTCGTGTGAACACACCAGCCACAAAATAACCCATAAGCCGTGAAGTCATGCATGGAATAATGGTACCAAATATGCATTCTGAAGTTTGTCTTTGTGAATCGGTCGTATGTCACTACCCCTTCGTCCCATGCACGGACCAAATCGCTCTATCAAAGGCTCCATGTACACACTCATATTAGCCCCGGTGTCCCGGAATTATAAGTGACAAGAAAATATTTTGCCGTTGAAAGGCGACGCCAGTGGGAGGTTGAGAGGGATGACGAATACGGGCCAACATGTGTATGGTGAAGAACCCATTCCATAAGGATTGAACCCATCGGTTGCCAAAGCAATGCGTACATTACGAGCCTCATCGGCTTTTGTCGGTATGCTTCGATCGAAGCTTTTCCATGATTCACCATCGGACGGATGTATCATCTTGTCGATGTATCGGCGCCCGCTTTTGTGTGCCACGTCATCTGCTTTGCGGATTCTCGCTCATGAAAAGCCGTTGGATCCTCGGTATGAAAGGAAGGTACCTCGTGATCTTTGCGCCGACTTTTTGTTTGCGCTCTTCCGACCATCACCAGATTCTAACTCAATGTACCTAGATGCCTTACACTTCGGACAAGATTTATCGCCGGCATGTTCTCCCTCGAATAAGATGCATCCGTTCGGACAAGCATGTATCTCGCTCGTCACGACATCTTGAGTGCACGAAGATTTTATTTGACTCATATGTGTTCTTTTTGGCGAACGTGATCATCCGGAAGTAGGGTGCCAACTATCGCCAACAGCTTGATCGAAGGATTCTCTACTCCAGCCTAAATCGGGACTTCACAAACATTAGACGTGCAATGGCATCCAGTTTAGAAACATTGGTGCGCCCGTGAAGGGGTTGTTGTGCCGCATCCAACATGGCGTAAAACGCCTTTGCGCTTTGCTTTCGCTCCTCGCTCGCACTTCCTTCATCGAAAGCCATGTCATGGTCATTTAACATTTCGCCCACCCGGCTTCAGAATCAAACTCCTCGATCCGTTGTCTCACGACCTCTTCTCTCGCATCGATGATGCGTTCACCATGCATGGTCCACCGGGTATAGTTCTCTACAAATCCATTGTTGACAAGATCTTTACTCATCTCCTCATATGTTTTCATTGCCTTGTTCTTACACTTCCTACAGGGGACACCAGGGCATGTCGCCGTCCGCTTTGCAAATGCCTTCGTCATGAAATCATTGGCCTTCTCAATCCATTCATTTGTGTATTGACCCCTCTTCTGATAGCCCGCAGACATCCACCGACGGTCATCCATCCTAACATATAGACGATATTGCGCTTTAGAGCAATAGAGTAGTAGTGCTAGAGAAAACCATATGAGATGATAAAGAGACATTCATGTTCTTGGTCGATTCACATAGAAGATGTTTGCTAGATTGGATGATGAGATTTTACCTAAGGTTGAAAGGCCGCTATGTCACTTGTAGATGGAGGAATACATGGAACCAATTTTTTGTAGCCACAACCATCACTAGCAAGATTTATCAAGATTGAGGTAGAGCATCAGCAGGTTTTGTAGCGTGTCTCAACCATATACCCGAAGCACCAAATAGCGCCTAGCAAACAACCATGTGGCTAGCACACAAAGGGGCGCTAGGTTCTATCGCAGCACTATAGGTCACATGGCATGACACTACCACAAACAAATCACCGATGACAAGCTGGCCGTGCCCTCCTTGCCTTCACTCATGAAATTCAGATCAGCAAAGCTGGCCGTGCCTGCCCATGGGCACAGCAGAGCTAACTATTCTTTCGCCTTTTACTAAAGAATAGCGTGTGCCCACTGCACCAAGCAGCATACGCCTATTTTTGGAGGGTTCTTCCTCTCTGAGGAGGAGCCCCCAACAATTCAATGCAAAGTTGGGTTGTTCTTGAGGAGCCCAACAATTCAATACTAGTTTTGTGGGGTACATCTAATCTATTTTTAGATTGTAGCTAATTCATTAATACAACATTTATGATCTGAAGCTCAAACAGAATTTACATATTTCTGAAAGAAAAAATAAGAGTATATCTCCTATTGTGCAATTCATGGAAGTTTCTGTGAGTTATTTTTTCTTGATTTTAATATATGATTATACCCTACGCTGAACAATGTGCATTTGGCAAGAAGGAAGTGATCATGTGAACCAAACCATATTTCAGTTGTTTTTCTGGTTTATAAAACTAGTTTTGTGGTCTCCTCCCTTTCCTAAAGCTCAACGCCTCAAAAGTCCTCTCAACAGACTCCCCCACTTCATGCAGTTATTTCAGAATTGACCACATCATTTCACACTCTATGCACTTACGCTGCCCCTAGATCAAACCTGCCAAACCCCAACTACACAACAATGGTAACATAAATTGAATTCTAACACAATATAAATTTTTGGGTTACAGTCCTACAGATGAAACTGTTTACAGCCATCCTAAGTTCTTCATAATCATACCTCTCACAGTTCACACAGAACGAACCGAACAGACAGTGAGAAGTCCAAAACATTATGGCATTGCGAAATTTTTGTTGATATGCAAAATTGTCACTCATACTATTAAAGCCCTAATGTATGTATGGTATTGAAAGTGCAGATTTCTGCTGAAACTGAAATCATATTTGATCACAAACTGAGTGCAAGGTCAGCTGAAACAGGCCCAATCTCTCAGAAGTTACACGATCCATATATGAAATCATATCTGTTAGCCATACCCTGACATATTTGGCACTCTCAGCTCTATTTCATTAAAAAGATACAAACCATGGAAGTGTATATAGGACATAAATTAAAACGCCCCACGAGGAGGAGCAATGCTCACCAGACACGAGTATGCCGGACTTGAGCTGCTTGATGAGGAACACCACTCTCTTCCCAGTGAAGCTCACCAGACAGGAGGAGCAATGTCTGCCGCCTAAAGCATCTGCGGCACCCACCGCTCCCAGCTGGCCCGCTCGTTCGCGGCGGCACCGTCGTCACCGAGCACCTACTGCTGCCCCGTCAACGGCGTGTAAGCTTCTTGCAGCACCCCGCTGATCTGCCCTTCTTTTCCCTGCTAACAAAATGCAAGCATGAAATGAATTTCTGCCCCTCTTTTTTTTCCATTTGTATATGTAACACTTGGTTAAAGTTAATTCAAATATAGACATTAACACGGAGACAACCGAGAATGGAATCATCATAGAAAATAAAGGGCAGATCATGAACTGTAAATCGTTTGAAGATCAATTAGCGAGTGGAACTATCCGTAACGGGCTCTCTACTCGCTCTCATCTCCTCTCGCCCATCGCAGGCTTGCGTGCCCCAGCCCCACCCTGCCGCTTAGCGTGGATGCTGCCCGCGCGCCGCGCCTCGTGGGCTGCTGGCAATGACAGAGGTAGAAGATGGAGTCTTGGAACTGAATCGACCTGATGATCGCTGGGGCGACGGCCTTCTTCCCGCTCATGGATGACGCTGGGCGGCCAAAGGTCCCCGACGGCGGCGGGCGGGTGGGCGGGCGACGTCCGTGGATGAAGCCGAGGCGAGGCGTGAGGCGAGTCACGGACGGCGCGTGAGGCGAGTTGCGGGTGGACGGCGGGCGGCGCGGCGAGGCGAAGTCGCGGGTGGAGGGCCAGTGGGAGATGGCAAGGCGAGTCGCGGTGGACGGCGGGCGGCGCGTGAGGCGAGTCGAGTCTCGGGTGGAGGGCGAGTCATGCGGGAGTCTCGGGTGGAGGGCGAGTCGAGTCTCTCGGTGGAGGGCGAGGCGAAGTCGAGTCTGGCTGCGGCAGGTACATGTTTACCGAGTGCCCAGATCTACGGCACTCGATAAAATGTAAAGCACGGCACGCAGCCCAAAGGACATGTGGGCCTGGTACATGTTTACCGAGTGCCCAGATCTACGGCACTCGGTAAACAGAAGCATGGCAGCCGGTAGAAGTGGGCCGTGGAACCTTTTACCGAGTGTTTGTGTCACACTTTCGTAATCAGATCCATTATTTCATGCAAAACAAAAAGAAAAAAATGCCAATTTAATCCTAAAATTCACCAAACTTTCACACGAACTATTTCATGTCATCTATTTACTATCTAAAAATTCCAAGTTCAAATCATAATGTTGAATTTCACTCTTAATAGAAATCCTATTCGCCATTGTGAATGTTTAGTGTCTCTTTGGGAGATGTACCGTTCGGCAAATGACGAATGTAAAAATACTTCCGAAACGTTATGAAAATTTTTCTATAATATAGATGTATGCTTCAATGTTAATTCTTCCAATCTCGTGATTTATCGAGTTCGATTTTCATTATTACAATTAAATTTACACGATATGTATCTAATTATCATAAAGAATGAAAATTTTGTGAAATATAGTAAATAAATCGAAATAAACACCATATTTTGGAATGGAGTACTAAATATCATATGTGGATAGAGGAAAAAGAATGAAGGGAAAAACAAGAAATTTGGTTGAATTTTACCGAGTGTTGCGCCAGTACACTCGGTAAAAGATAGTGTTTACCGAGTGTTGTGAACTTACACTCGGTAAAACTTTATTATTACCGAGTGCAAATACTTCTACACTCGGCAAACATGTCATGCCGTGACGCCGTTTGGCGCACGGTTGGTATACTAGAAGACGTGGCAGCTCAATACCGAGTGTCTCTTTTTACCGAGTGCGCCCCTTCGGTAAAATTGTAGTTCTACCGAGTGTTTGAGGTTACCGAGTGTTCGGACTCGGTAAAGAGGTCTACTACCGGGTGTTTATGTTTTCCGAGTGTTGGCACTCGGTAATAAATGTTTTCCGAGTGTCCCGACTTTTGACACTCGGTAATTTTCTGGGCACTCGGTAACTACACAGTCTCCGGTAGTGTATACCGTATTATTCAATAAACGAAGCGCCCTGCCATAGAGCGAAGTGTGATGAAATTGGATACACGCACGCAGATGCAGTACTACACAGTATACGAGAAATTAATGGTAATATATATGCATGCGAAAACCATGGATCGAGATGGATGCAGAGTCAAAAGCGGCTGATCGATCGATCGATCAGTAGTTGGGAGGCGCGTTGTAAGTCCAGCATTGGTTCCTTATCTCGACGCCCTTGTCGCCTTTGGTCTTGGTATTGATTTTGCCCATCTTCACCATGGCTTCCCCAAAGTCCTTCTCCCACTTGTTCATCAAGTTAGTCCTGTAGGTATCCACCAGTGCGTTGGTGTCTGTGGAGTTGGTAAGCGCAGCGTCCGAGTCGAAGAGCGCGTCGTTGTCGACCACGTTCTGGTAGTACTGGCTGTCCAGGTCGTCAGGGGTCTTGTAGTCTTGGTTCACACTGGGGTTACTCTGGCACTCCCCGTTGAGGTCCTTCACGAGGGTCTGGTTCATGCCCGGGCGGCTGGAGATGAAGATGCAGCGGGCGCGGCCGATGGAGTGAGCGGCGGAGAGAAGGACCAGGTCGGTCCGGTTGAGCCTCTGGGCGGCGAATTTGGCCACGAGAGTGTCGAGGTTGGAGAAGGGCCCGGGCAGCGTGCCGGTCTGGTTGGCGAAGGACTCGCGCCCGTCCCAGCGACCGGCCGGTATCGTGTAGTTGATCTTGCCGCTGCTGAGGTTGCGCGCGGCGGCGTCGCGCGCGGCGAACGCGAGGATGTCGGCGCAGGAGACCGCGCTGGGGCAGGCGCTCTCCAGCGCGGCCTTGGCCTGGTCGATGACGTCGAACCCGCGCAGGCTGTTCTTGTTGGGCGCGCCTTCCCTCTCCGTGTCGTTGTTCCCTGATGCCGTCGTGTTCAGGAGAACGGAACCATCGCATCCCTGATCGATCGAAGATGATGAGAATTGAGAATGAAATAAAAATCACGTCGTCGTCGTCGCTGGACGTACGACGGAGTCGACGAATTGAATGTAATTGTAATTGTAATGTACCTCAACAAAGCAGTCATGGAAGTGGAGACGAATGAGACCGGCGCCGATGCCACGGCCCTGGTACGCGATCGCCTTCTCCACGACCTCCCTGACGATGCTCTCCGCGTTAGGGCACGCGTAATTGGAGTAGCTGCTGTTGTAGTAGTCCAAGTAAAGCCCTGCTCCCGAGGGAGGAGCAGGCTCGTTCGGACTTGCAGGCATAGGGGTCTCGCTGGAGCCATTAGGACAGCCGATCGTGATGGTCACTAACGGCGGGAGTCTGACTACTGTTATTGGGCGAACCCACCCTCCCGAGCAGAGGATAGTGAAATTGATGAGGCCGCCGCCATGGCACGCCATGGGTGCGAGGAACGCGAGCAAGGTGATGATTATGGCAGCATGCTTATTATTCCAAGCAGCCATCATCGATCGATCTCGAATTCTCGATCTATCTATCTATCTATCTGTCTGTCTGTGCAGGCTGTGTCGTTGGTTTGTTTTGCGCTAGCTAGCTAGTTGCGCCCTTGATCGATCGCTTAGCTAGGCCGTGAATACGGTGTGCTAGCTCAGGGTTATGTGATAATGGGGTTGCAAGTGCAATGCAATTTATAGAGGCCCAGCAGCAGAGAAGAGATCGATCGACAAGTCGCTCTCGCTCGTCGTCCATCCCTGCCCGGCCCGGCCCGGCCGCCGCGTTTTGTGGCGGTGCACGTTGCGGTTGCGGTCGACAAGAATTGCAATGCATGGCATAGCACCGCATCTTGGGAAGAAATCGCACGTACCTACAGTGGAAGCAGCTGACTGACTGACTGACTGCGGTGTAGTGTAGAGTATGTCTAGTTGCGCGAGCTTCCATTTGTTTATCTGTTGATTGATGAGAATGATCCAACTCACTCATACGTCCCGGCCCCCCGAGCGCGGCGGTGCTCTTAATTAATTTGTCTAATTGGCTTTGGATTATTATTCGAGCTAGGATTTTGTTTAATTTGGACAGCAGAGAGATGGAAATTCTGCAAGCAGCAGATATATACACAGATGGGTTTTAATTTATTATATATTAATTCAGCTAGTTGGGTAAATTTGTATGCGCGTGTGGCATTATATTAGCTGCTAGCTGCTAAAGGATTGTCAAATAAAAGCGATCCTATAGATGTAGCAAGTTCGATGAGAAAAAACTATGATCACAGGCGAGAGCTAGCTGCAAAAGAAGCAAAAGATCGATCGATCCGTCACCTGCAGAAAGTTGCATTCAGCGCAGCAGTTCACATGCAATGTTAATTTGCTGGTTATTATATATATATATATATATATATATATATATATATATATATATATATATATATATATAATATACTATACTCCGTATAATATAAGAAATCCGCTCCTAGTGAATGTGAATGTGAATGTTTCGATCGAGGTGCTGAGTTCTGTACTGTAATGAAGGCATGCTAGGCTGCTAGGTTAAAATTAAAACCAACTAACGTTTATTACTCAGACCCACAACGGATAAGCACATGTTGCTTAGTATAATTTGGAAAGATGCATGTAACAGCTCAAGCAGCTGACCCACGATCGATGTTTAATCAAATTCAGCGCGCGCCACACGCGCTGATAAATTCTGCGTTGTCGGATCGGCTCCAGTGGGTTTCATTTCATATATTTGCTTAGTATAATTTGGAAGATGCATGTAACAGCTCAAGCAGCTGACCCACGATCGATGTTTAATCAAATTCAGCTCGCGCCACACGCGCTGATAAATTCTGCGTTTGTCGGATCGGCTCCAGTGGTTTCATTTCATATATATATTGCAGCCAGATTCACGAGTTTACATAGATTGATCTGATCGACCACATGCAGGCAGGCAGCCACATGATGGTATATGCATGCCTTGGGTTTTCAATGGAACTATCTAGGACGACCTTGTTTTGGATCCATTTATTGCTAATAGTTAGCTAGCTAATACTAGATCATAGCTATATAATAATAGTTAGCTAACTAGTATTAGCTGCATGTAATTACTACCTGGTTTGACCCAATTAACTAGCTAGTGAGGTACTTCCTCCATACTGGTAATTCAAGTCGTTTTGGATAAGACTTGGGTCAAACATTGGGAATATAAATCATGAATAACTTTTAAGTTGTTGAGTTTGAAAATATGAAAACCATATGAACAGATTTTTCTTGAAAAGCACTTTTATAAAAATATACATATATCACTTTCCAATAAATATTTTTATAAAAATAAGAAGTTAAAGTTATGCTTTGGAGACCGTATCACTGTCCAAGACAACTTGAATTAGTAAGGTCAGTCTCAATGTAGGTTTTATAGGGGTTTCATGCACATTAAATAGGGTGCCACATCAGCAGAATTGAAGCTTTTGCATCTATCGAGGAGAGAGATGGGAAACGTTTCGCGGGGATGGATCGAGTGAGCGTAGTTTCCAAAACGTTGGAAACCGCACGAAACCCCCACTGAGGGCGTTCCGTCGTTTCATCCACCGTCGCGGGCGCCATCTCTTCCGGCCGTTGCGAGCGTTGGCGCTGCCCCTGCTCCATCTCCAGCGCTGCCCCCGGTCCCTCGGCCCCTCCCGGCGCGGCGCGGGCAGCTCCGCCCCTCTCCCCAGTGCGGGCGCGAGCTCCGCCGGGCGTGGCGTGGGCGGCTCTGTCGTGGTGAGGCTGCCGGGCGTGCCGCCGGGCGTGGGCGAGCGCTACTCCGTCGCGGGCGAGGCCGCCGGGCGCGGACGAGCGCTGCTCCGCTGCGGGAGCCATCTCCTCCGGCCGTTGCGAGCGCCGGCGCTGCCCCCGGTCCCTCGGCCCCTCCCCGGAGCGGCGCGGGCATGAGCTCCGCCGGGCACGGCGCAAGCGGCTCCGCCCCTCCCCAACTGCGATGCGCGCTACAGTGCCGGCCACCGTCGCACAGGCGGCGAGAGAGGGAAAAGAGAGAGAGACACCGGTGGGACCCACAAAAGTCTAAAATAACCCATGAAACTGTGTGCAACGAAACTACGCACCGAGAGAGAGATCCGTTTCATGTTATGTTTCGCGTCTTGAAAACTGGGTGGTGAAACCTTCCACTAAGACTGGCCTAATATGGAGGGAGTAATTGATAGTTGGATATTCTAACAATTAGCTAGTAGACTATTAACTGAACATGTTTGATCCAAAGGAGTTAAGCGCTATTAGCAACCTACTATTAATTCTATGGATGGATCCAAACACAGAAACACTACTGTACGGCCGGGTTGCATAGACACATGACGTGCATGTGTGATGACACGTTCTAGCTCTAGCATCCAGACATATATACGTGTCGACCGCGCTTTGTTCCACAGGGTAATGCATGGGTGCAACCGGCCGCCGGTTGCCCCGAAGAGCGCGTGTAATAACATACTACTATGCCTCCGCGCTTTGTGGCGCACGCAGTGCAAGCGCGGAGGTTCGGCAACTGCGGTAGATCGATGGACGGGAACGAACTCCACCAAAAGGCGAGTCGTCGAGTACAGCTGGAGTAGAGCTGAAGCAGCTGATCGCCCGGCAAGTCGACGAAGCGCAATCTGATAAAGAACTCGCCGCGCGGCACACGCGCTAGCTCGGAATGTGCTCTGCCGCCGTCCTGGTGGTTTTTATTTGATAGGGCTGACTGCTAAGGTGCAAATTCGAGACCCCCATCCCAGTGCATGCATCATGCATGTGCCCTACTTGGGTGTGTATATATACTTGTGCTGTCAGGGGCATTTATTACTTGTAGAATATACAGTTCCGTTATGGAACAATCTGGTCATGATCAGTTGTTCACCTTCAAACCAAATAGGTAGAAAAGATAAACTTTTATCTTCTTTTTCCCCGGGAAAAAAACTACTGCAGACTTTGGACAGTCTCAATACTAAAAATTACCTGTACTTTATATGTGTATTAATTTATGTAGACACTATAAACATATAAACTATATTTTCAATAAAGAGTTATTTATGTAGACACTGTACACATATAAACTATATTTTCAATAGAGAGTTTCTAGAGAATAATTTTCTGTCCAATGACATGTCTTCTGTCTACATCATCTTTATGTAGGTAGAACATATGTTTTCAATAGATAGTTTCTAATGATTTTTTGTAGATAGTTTCTAGAGCATATTTTCTTGTCCAATCACATGCCTTCTATCTACATATCATCTTATCACATCTCTCCATTCTCATTCTCATCTCCTTTAAATATAGTGCCACATCTTTTTTCTTAGTTGGCATCCTAATTAATAAGTAGACATATCATATTTAAGCATGGCAACCTCCACTTCAACTAGCAAGGTGGGACTAAACGTTCTTCCAGTACCCTATATGCAAACATGAATGAGCTTTTGAGATTTCTTTGAAATTATTATTAGGAATTTCTATTGGGCTAAGCCCATATATTCCAACAATATCCCACCATATCTCAATACCTTCCTTGCGGATATGTTTCACAAACAGGCTCATATAGGTGTGTTCTTTCAAGAATGCACACATTAAGACATGTTGCTAGCCTACCTTGCAACTTTAAGAGTACATCTTCGCATAGAGAAGATTATACATTACTCTCCTCATTTTACCAATAGCTTGGGTTTCCTTTCATTCTCCCCACACTAGACTTACAAAAGTGAAGAGGGCTTCCATATTTAAGTATGACAACCTTCACCTCAACTAGCAAGGTGAGACTAAAGGTCCTCGCACTCCTCCATATGCACACCTAAGTGGGCCTTTGAGATTTTTTTTTAAAATTATCAAGAATTTCTGTTCGGCCAAGCCCATATATTCTGACACTCGATTGGTTATCCACATCAGAAACCATCATGAGGCGGTGAGCAGTCGTCCAACCCTGCGTACACAAAGGAACGAAAAACGTAAAGCAAACAAATCTCGAGGAGTTATGGATAAGATCAAAGAATTTTGGATCGAGTGTCGCCTTCCTCATTACCGATGACGGCGGTGTGGCTTCTTGGTGTCACGCGGCCTCGCATTAGTCAAAGTCCTCACCGAGGACCTCGTTCGGCCTTCAACCTTCGTGGGGATCTCAAGTCTCAATGACGACAATGGAGTCAGCGGCATTCGGTGGCGGCGACATCCACTCCTCTGTCTAGTGGAGCACATCCTCATCTGCCATGATTTGGCAGTGGCATACATCCTCTCCTGAGTGGAAGTGGCTAGGGATCCCGTTGGTAGCATGAGTTCCAATAGCTGGGGATGCTGGTGGTAGCAGTGGCGGGTCAGCCCCCTCGAGAAGGTTGTGATTCAGAAGGTTTGGTGGCGGATCAACATTGGAGGCAGTGTATCCATGTTGAAGCTCATGAATTGCCTTCTAATCAAGGTCTGTTTGTGGTGGATTGGGGGAATTCGTTTCTTCATCTTGCGTGCACATAGGCGACTATTTGTGCTATTACTATTTGATTATGTTGTTATTTGAACAATTGTATTACTACTGGTTGCAGAACAAAGTTTATATGGTCAAAAAACCTTGGTTCTAGTTTTTAACAAAGGAATGATTTGTACATCCCAAAGCCAAATAATCACTACTTGATTCTATGATTTTTTAAATACCATAAGCGAGATTTATGGTTTGGGTCACCAATTTCTATCCAAGGGGGAGTAATCCAAATAAAAACAAATTATCAAAGGAATAAATGAAGTAGCTGTATTTGTTTTCCATGAAGGATATCACAGGACGTGATTTGACACTGCATGCAGTAGACTGATTTAATTTGTCCTCTATATTGTATGTCAGTGTTTTGTAGCACGTTAGCAATCAACAATCATCGACCATCCCCTTCTATGGTTGCAGCCAATCAGTTGCGCAAAAAGTTCAGATTCAAACCCACGTCTAACCAATTTTATTACGGTCATAAAGTGGAAATCATAGAGTTTTTTTACTGTTGCGGGACAGTCCGGCCCTACGGAACCTCAGGCTCCTAGCAGCGCGCTAAATAGTAAATAGTGGGTCATATACTCATATATATATTGCAGATGAACACAATCTTTTGTAGATCTGTTACTTTTTTATGACACCACAAAGGGTCTGATTCAAACAGCAATAATTGTCAGGCGCGCGGCGTTGAACTATGATTTTTTTAAAATTAATTCTGTTTTGTGTGACGACAGGGATGGTGTCCCCCGATGGAGCGGACCTTGTGGCGGGCCGCGTGTGTGCAGACACATTGCGACGGACGTACGCGAATCCCATCAAAACAGGGAAGGGAACATGCATATGCATGCATGCATTATCGCGAGACAGACCAGGAGAAGCAGATCACTGCTCACGTACAGCTCATGCAGTTGACCAGCGGCGATGTTAATCTCAGCTAGTGTTTGCTATTATAGGGTTTCTTTAAAAAAATTCGCCGCGCGGCACACGCGCTTTGACTCTTCGAAGTCGTCTGATTGGATAGTTTTTTTTTATTTCATGCATATACATTTTCTGAAACAAGTTGTTTACATTGCAGTAGCGCGAGGGATAACCGAGCAGGTTGCATGTTTGGTTTCTAGCGAAAAATGGTCACTATTTACCACACTCACATTGGCCTGAAGACTGATACTCTGCTTTAGTACTCTTATTATTTAGGACGAATTACTAATAGAGAACAAACCTTCAGTTCAACACATTAGTCCAGGCTAGAGTTAGACCCAGGACTAATGTGAGCGTTAGTCCCGGATCCAAGTTTTATGTGCGTCAGAGGACTTTTAGTCCGAGGGGCTAAAGGCCTTTAGTCTGCTAACCCAGACTAAAGAGCCTTGAGTTATTAGTACCAACTGGAACTAAAGGTCGTCCACAGGTTAGCTCAAAAGGAAAGCATGACATCTGAAGTTTCATGTGCTGTATAGGTGCAGGGAAAAGGTATGCGCGAGTCAATGAATAAGGTATTGTGTTCGAGTCTCATGAATCACAATTATTTTTTTAGCCTTGCAGATCCAAAGGGCATGACCTTTAGTCCCGGATTCATAGTCCCGGCTGGAAAGCTGAGACTAAATCCCTTTCCCAACCGAGACTATAGCCCATTTCTGTACCAGTGTCCAGATGTGTGAAGCATGCATATGCCACTCTCACAACTATGTCACCCTCGTTGGTAGGGATGAACTTCATCGATGAGCAGCTGCAGCTTGCGAGCAGTGGCAGAGCTAGGATTTTTGTGGAGCCTAGGCGAGACATAACGTAATACTAAGGTCCTATTTGGTAGGGCTCCGTCTCCTCATGTGAAGTAGCTTTTTTTTGGTGAGCTGAAGTTGTTCTGAAAAAACATTTGGCAAAAACAGCCTCAGTGATAATTTTTTAATATTTTATGTTAGAATTGCGAAGAGGAACCGAGAGAAACCACATTTCTGCGGCTCCAGCTCCTCAAGGAGCCATTTATTTAGATGCCTGTTTAGCCGAACTTCTTGCAAGGAGCCGCGAGATGCCAGAGCCAAAGCCCTCCCAATGAGGATCTAACATAATGTAGAGCATTGTATATGAAAGCAAAATTAGAGAACCACAATAATTTTAATTAACCGGTGGTGCTGTCATCGTTGGCGTCGATGAGCTCACTCCAGATGCACCGCCACTCACACCAACTCTTTCGCCGTGAAATGTCCAGACTGTGTAGCCCTCGACGAAACCATACATGATCAAATGAGTTTGCACCTCGCTGTCTCGGTGGGCTTTCAGGTTCTTGCAACAAGAACATGGACATATGGTTGTCATCTGCTTCAGTCTCTCACGGTGAGCTTTACCAGCAACAATAAACTTCCTTAATTCAAAGAGGTACCGCTGATCGTTCACTCTATCGATCCGGTACATCCATTCCGACCTATCCATCATACCTGCAAACATTATCCGTCACAATCAACATTAAATAAAGAAGAATTAGGAGAAATTGATGATTTTTACGTTCAAAGTCATGAAAAAGAGAGGAAATGACGATGTGAAAGATGAAGCATGCATCTATGATGAATCTAAAGTTAAAGAAATATATGACATCATTTTTTCCATTAAAATTGATCTAGATCTAGATCTAGAGAGAACTCTAGGTGATGGAAATAGAGAGAGAGGATTGAAGGAGAGAGGGAGAGCCTTTATGAACCTCTTATGATGTCCTCCTCCCTCAAATCTAAGCCCTTCAACTCAAATCAAAAGTTTCCTCAAATTTTAGGGCAAAGCCTCCCCCCATGAGTTTGAGAGAGGAAGACCCGTGGAGAAGATGAAGGGGTGGTGCTGTGTATTTGTACAGGCTTTACCGCGGCGGGCAAGATAAAGCGCCCGCTTCGGTAAATCAACTCTTTACCGTGGTAGGCAGTTTAAATAGCCCGCCACGGTACCGCGGCGGACAAGATAAAGCGTCCGCCTCGGTAAATCAACTCTTTACCGCGGCGAGCAGTTTAAAGAGCCCTCCACGGTAAATCGTATTAACCGCGGCGGGCGATTCATACCGCCCGCCGCGGTAAATAACGATTTCCTACAGCGGGCAAGTAAGGTGGCCCGCCGCGGTAAACCCTTTTCCCGCAGCGGACGCCTCGGTGGCCGGCCTCGGTGGCCGAGGCCGGCCTCGCTGGCCGGCCACCGGTTAACCTGGCGGGCAAAAGATGTGCCCGCCATGGAGCCCATTTTGGCCACGCTACGCAAATTGATTCCTGTAGCAGTGTAAGCTAATCCATCTCCCTAGTACAGGTTCCTAGCTAGTAGCTAGTGTAGTGGGTCCATCTCCCTAGCACATTTTAAAAAGAAACATGAATAATAAAAAAAGGAGATGGCCTTTGCTCCGCCACTGTATACTCCTACATGAGAATAAATAATTAATAAATAAATAAAGCTAAAAAAGGTTTACGTAATACTCAATCCATCCCAAATTGTAAGACATTTGACTTTTTTTGACACCAAGTTTGACCACTCGTCTTATTCAAAAATTTGTGTAAAATATCACTTCTTTCGTCGTGGTTTGGTTTATTAATAAAAATTCTTCAAGAATGACTTAAATTCGACTATATTTGTATAAATTTTTTGAATAAGACGAGTGGTCAAACTTGGGACAAAAAAGTCAAACGTCTTACAATTTGGAATGGAGTAGTATTTTCTAATACAGTAACACCAGGTGAGCCCGGGGACCGGTCCAGGTGGCCGGGCCTTGGCTCCGCTAGTGCTTGCGAGCGTCTAGCCTCGCCTTCCCCTCCAAGCGCTCCAGGCTGATTGCCACGACGTTACCTAAAACTCAGGAAGAAGAAAAAAATCATATACCAAAAACATAATCACCAAATTTGGCAGTAGGAGAAAGCTAAGTGGTCATTTCTCTATGGAAAACTGAGGAGCCAGAACCGTTTTTAGCGGCCAGCAACATCTCGCTTGACCACGCCTTTTTTGTCTGTCTCGCTGTGCTGGCCGGCCGGCCGGCATCCACGCTTGCTCAGCGAGGAACCGCAAGTTGTTTTATTTGTCGATATATTATCCTGTCACTAAAACCTGACTGCTTGCTTGTGCTTTACGAATTCCCTTGTTGGGTGTTGGGCACTGGTCCATGAGAGCCCACCTATTTGTGTACAAAAAGGCCTAGCGCCCTAGCCCAACAAAGGCCCTTGAACTTCAATGTAATTTTTATTGCCACTAAAGGATGGAAGGGAAATTTTCACCGCTATCAAGCCATGGCTCATGCTGGTAACTTTGGGCAAAATCATGGCTTCCAAACTTTGTCCTCGAACAAGCAATAGTTCATAGAGCCGTTCACTCCCAATAGCCATTGTCAGATCAGTTAGCTCTTTGGAGCTTGCATATTGGTAGTTAGCTCTTTGGAGCTTGCATTGGTAGTTGTTGGTGTGTTTGTTAGGGTAACAATTAGTTGGCTTTTCATGCGTAGGAAGACGACCAAATTAGTTTTCAATGTGCTCTTATTTTTTAAAGGTCATTTTATGTTAAGTTATTCATCTTTATTTTTAAGTCTCTTTATTAAAAAAAAGTTTGGCTTCCATATCATACTGAAGCAAGAGGTCCAGTGCTAGAACCAAACAAGCACAAATGCGCCTCTTTCATGCTTGTGTTCGAGGCAGGGGCGACGCCACGTTCAGCTTTATAGGTGCCAATGCACAGGGTCATTTCTGGTTTAACCAAAAATCTTTAAGAGGCCGATCCCTTTATTTTGGAGGAATTGAAATCTACATAATGGATTAGACTATTTGGCTTAGAATTTGACATTCCATAACATTATCAAGCTCACAAATAAGCTTATCTCAAATTCATAGGGTGGGAGATGAAAATGGATTCTATAGATTACTATGCTATAATTCTATTCTTCAACTTAGAGCACACTCTTCAACTTACTTTTCTACAATAGAAATACAACATATAAGTATATCTCTTGTATGCCTAACATTAAATATATAAATATATTCCATATACAACTTGTCGGGCCCCTAATTTAGGGTCCTCTGTGCATAATGTATCAGTCCCTGAATCAGTAGCTGATACGCACAATTCGAACAAGATTGATATCAAAAACCATACTTTTATTACTAATGGGAAAAACATATTACATGGTTCGGGTTACATAGCTTGGGCCATTGGCCTTATATCGTATATCAGAGTTCTAAGACAGCGGTCCTATGTCAACGTGGCTGCATTTCTACAGGCAACTTGGCGTGCGGACATAACCCTAGATTTATTCCTTAAGCGTACTCCTATATCCCAATCGTCGTGGTCCTAGCGTAGCTCCTTCGTATAGTCGTACGGCTCCGTCTTTGAGAATACTCTGATTGTCCTATCCTTGCGCAGTCCTCGATAGCTCCATACTCGTACGTTCTCCTATTGATCTATCCTCGCGTAGCTCCAATAGTTCCATCCTGATAGGTGCTCCTGTAGCTTTACTCCTAAAAACATAGAATGAAAGGGGTTGAGTACATAAAGTACTCAGCAAGCCCTAAACTTTGGGTGGAGGGAAGATGAAAGGGGAAGGCAATATGGTGGTGGTTAAGGTGGTTGAGGTAAAAGTGGTAGGGTGAAGTAGTTATAATTATAGGTTGAACCCTGATAGAGTATTACCATTCTCACCAGTTTTCGGGGTTAATTATAGTTTACTAAATTAGTAAAATACATCTTACTAGATTATCACAGTTGTAGAAGTCTAATCACAGTTGCTCTCATCCCAGCATCTGCCCATTCCAAGGACGTGGCTATTCGAATAGATTTAATAAACTCTATAGAGGTGTACAAATTTTCCCACATAATAGACACAGTCCGACACCATCGTCATGGCTTAGACAGGTCTAACGAGATCCCGTACCCGCTTGGGTGCTACCCTAGATTTCCATATAACTCTACCGTGGCTTCTCAAGGGTTGGAATACACACTAATCTCGGGAGAATACCAAATCATCCCATCTCATAATCTCGGATGATACTAAATCATCATAATAAACGATAATATGGCTCGAACACGGCCAAAAACAAATATCATGGGCTTGAAAGTGGCCAAAAACTCAAGGGCTTAACGTGGAAGATCACATAGCAACCACGCCAACCAGACCACGGAAGATCACATAGCATCCGTGTCTTCTCCTAATATTCCGCTGCCAACACCGGCCTCCTAGTAGAAATTATACTTCGATCTGACGGGGTGTGAGATCAAGTCTGCCCATATCAGACATGTGGTTGTACGAAATATCTCACTAGGTGAGAGGGACTACGAACCGGTCCTTATGTGACCGAGGCAAGTATCTCCCACAGGAACCCTCACCAGACGTTCCTGCCAAGGTAATCTATCCCCACATAAATTATCCCCACTCGCCCCATGTCCGGGTTTAGTTCAGGTTTACCTTTTTTAAGTTCACAGTTATTATCCTCAAGTTCATAGAGCTCATTTCATATCAAGGTAACCATTACCTTATCATCATTAATCATATTATCATATCCGAGCTCATGACCCATTATAATTCCATTAATTCATAAAAGAGAATTTAAGTAATATAAGTTAAGTTTATAAATTAATGGAGACGGAGGGTGTGGGTTTTATGGTGGAGGCTAGCAAAATGTGGTGGTGGAAGGGGAGGTGGTTAAGGAGTGGCATGTAATGTAAGGGAAGGGAATAGGTGGATGTTAGGACTTGCCTCCATTCGCTGACGATTATATCCTCACCTGTCTCCTATGTCTCCTGCTCATGTCTTCTGGACTCCATCGGGTTCTCTCTACGTCTTCTATCCTACGTGGTCTAGCGTCGACACGCAAAACACAAACAAGGAAAATAACAAGCAAGGCATGTAAAACAAGCATTGGTAATCAAGGTGAAAGAATCGATCTTACATGGGTTGGTTCTATTGGGTGATAGGTTGTTGTCTAAGGTTATCATTATTGTGTCAATTTGAAGGAAGGTTTGGATAGAGGTATTCCATCCAACAAGGTGGCTCCTACGGGCTAGGTTAGTGTGGTGCGGTTACCTGATGGAAAACCAGGCCACATTATTATATTCTACTATTATGTGGACCTGAAGAGTGAAAGCCTGACCACGTCATCATAGATGACCTGGTCGAGCTTTCTATAGGTCCACTAGGTTAGCGACACATACGCACATGCATATGTATGTGCCTAGGGTTAGTCCGAATGGACAAAAGGCGGCGGGTAATGTTAGGCATACATAAGCGTATGCCCGGGTTTTGGGCATATCCATGTATGCATATATATTCTATTATTTTAGGTGATTGGGTATGGGTATATTTGAGTATGTGTTATGGTGCATACACATACACGAATATATAGGGTTGACTACTACTATGGTGATGGGCTACTACTATAATTCTTATTTAATTTAAATATAGGAAAAGGAAAGCAATCAAACTAGAATTTAAATGGGCACCAAATAATAGAGCAAAGGGTATGAACAAATAGAGCTTGAATTTACAAGATTTGTGGTGGAAGAAGCAAGGGATTTGGAGTTAGGATGGAGAAGATATGATTTATCAAAGTTTTAATATGGAAAAGAATATGTGGAATATAACTTGGGAATTAATTCTAGAAATTAGGATAATGGAAATGAGATGTAAATGCTTGGGTAGGATCTAGGGTGTACCTAGTTTATCTAGAAATTTTCTGATGTAAGGAAAATGGGTTTTCACTCCTCCGTGTACACTACTCGGGTGGCCATAACGTTTTCCTCCTTGACTGGGTGGCTGACGCGTGAGCCAGGGTTGATGGGGTCAGCCTGTGGCACTATGTTGTGCACCAGGCATGGCACTGTGCCATGAACTGCTCGCTCTCTCTGGGCCTATGTGGACCAAGTCCACCGAAGGAAGGGAAAGAGAGAGGAGAGAGTCACAGTGGCTGCCACATGGGGTCCACGTGGCGGCGTCACCGTCTCCTCCCATCCAATGGCATGGACGCTGTTCCAACCTAGGGCGAGTAATGAGGGGTGACGGAGGACGGAGGTGAAACGACGACAGAGCGTCGACGACGGCTTGGTGGCAAAAACAAAGCAACGGCGCGCGGGCTCACCGGAGTTGATTTCACCGGCGGCGTCCTTGCCCGGAGTTCGTCTCGAGATGGCGGAGAGGAGGCGGGCCGTGGCCATGGGCCAGAGGAGACAGGGGAGAGGATTGAGCCCGAGAAGCTTTTCCATTTATGAAATGCATTTTCTATTTCCCAGAAAATAAACTAGGCACATATGAATGAATTTGAATTGGATTTCAATGAGAACTTGGTATGTGGTGGTTGGTTAATTCAAGGGGAAGATCAAGGAGCTATTTGGTGAGGGATGTAAAAGGGGAAAAGCCAAGGAGATTATTTAGTGCCAAATAAATTCTAGGGCAAACAATCATGCAATCTAACAATTCAAACATTCGAACAATCATTTCATCACTCCACACATTCTAACCTAAATGTATATGGTGGATTTTGATGCAGGGTTTTCTGAAAACATTTCCTTTAAAAAGGGTTTTGCGGAAAATAAATAGTCAAGGTTTTAATTTGCTGCAAAGTTTTAAAAGTTCAAATTTTTAGTGGTTTTTAACATGATGCAAAACCCAGGTGTTACAGATCTACCGCAGTTAGAATAATCTCATCCCCGAGATTCAAGTAAACTAGAGGGAGAAATCTAGAGAGAAAACCTAGGGAGAGAGAGAAAGATCTAGAGAGAGAGAGAGGAATTATGCCTTACTATGCTGTCCTCCGAAGAGTTCCTCAATCCGCTAGTGTACCACCTTGTTGACCAAGGAGGTAGTATTCTATCGAAAAGGGTATATTGCTATCTCCTTACCAGGGCGATTACTGCTCGATTTGAACAAGAAAATACCACCCCCTGTGACCATCCTGTTGGGGATCACATCCTGTCGGAAGGAGGTATACCTCTTGTCCAATGGTAGCTGCTCGATCTGTTTTCGCCTTCTGTACCCCTTTCTTGAATTATCTTCTGACTATCCATTCTTCGAGAAATTCCAATTCTTCTAGCTTTAGGGCTACCCCACTTAGAAGATTCAAGCTCTAGTGTTCTTCTGAAATGAGTATACCATCATCTTCATGTGTTCTTCTGATTTTAGAATCGCTTGAGATGTCTTGATCTTCTGGTGTCTTCTAATATGCATATCACCCCTTGTTTTGAGTCATAGAGCTATCCATCTTGATAATCTAGTCTTCTTATGATTCACCCATTTTTGTTGACTTCTTGAGTGTAAATCTTCCAGGTTTGTGATGCCAATATCCTTGTTTTGCTTCTTTTGAGCAACAATCACAGTGTTCTTAGGGTTCCATTTTTCATCCAAAAACTCGCATCTTCAGTTGTTCTTGTTCTCGTCCTGTTTGATCAGTGATTTCTTTCTTCCCTGATTACGGTGTCCGAATCTACCCCACTTAGAAGATTTAACCTTAAATCTTCTGTCATCTCAGTTCTTAGATCTGGTTTTTTCTGTGTAGATTATTCTTTATCTTGTGATCACCCTTACTTGGCTTCTTAGCATATTATGTTTTGATTATGCACACCCTATTTAGCTGATTTTGCGAGAAAGCCAATATTACGGGATCGCGAGCCAAACATACTGCTTCTGATTACGATGGGAGGATTACAACAATGGAGGGGAGGGATGTGCTAGACTATGAGTACATCTCCCTTGGGAGCAACTAGTCTAGTTCATCGGACAGTGCGGCTTCATTCCAGGGCGGTTCTGCTTCTTCTCTTGGCGGTGGCTGAGTGAGAGGGATGAAAGGCTCGATCTCTAAGATCTCCATAGGTGGTGGTGCTGATGGTGTTGCAAGGTCCATCCTTCTTCTTTCTAGAGGGTAGACATGGATTCCTTCTAGAATCATAGGCTCTTGCCCGTGCATGGCAAACATCCTTCGCTTGGGTCTGGTGACAAGGTAGGCGTTCTTCAACTATTGGGCGTGGCAGTCTTCGGTTTCCTTTAGGGCTTCGGCAATGATAGTCTCATGGCTTTCTACGGTGGCTGCTCGGGCATGTGCTTCGGTGAACTGCACATGGAACTTCCTGGCGTAGATCTCAGCTTCTTTGGCTCGGTGGATGCACTTCCTCAACTCCGAGGCTTGCTTGTCATGTTGCTTGTCAAGGGCCAGTAGGTAGGTGGTCATGTACTTCATGGAGGGGTCATCTTCTTGTCCTTGCAGGGCTTCCATGCGGGTGATCCAGGCTGGACGGTTCTTCTCCCGGGGCAGGAAGAATCTCATGGGTGTATGGGCGATGGGCTCTTCATAGATCCGGCATAGGTGTCGTAGGGCTTTGTGGGTGACATCTTGGTAGGTGTCGGTGATGCAAAATCCAGTGGTGGTCGTACTCCAGGCTTCGGCGATGTCAGGGAAATCTTCAGTCTTAGCGATGTAGACGGTGACTTCACAGCGTTCGGTGCCTTGTTCTTCATACTCTCGGCCTTCGTACTCGAGGCGCTCTTGGATTCCAAGTCTCTACATGGTGGAGTAGAGAAGCTTGGGAAAACATTTGGTGTGGAGGCAGTAGCTGCTAATCCAAACTCCTTCTGTCAATATGTGGCGTGGGAAGAGTCGGCAGTGGCTTGCAGGTGGAAAGTTGAGGGTTGCGGCTGCTTTTTGCTCTTGCTCAAGGGAGGAGAAAGCTAGCAGTGGGATTGTTCAGTGGGCGTGGGATGGTGCTAGAAAGCGGAGGAGTTCCTTCTCTTATAAGGTGTCGGGGTGAGGCTTCTGTTGGACGCTTTGACCAGGCTTGAGGTGTGCGGAGGAAGGAAGTGGAGCGGGGGTGGGTTCCACTACATAGTGGGACACTGTGGTGGGGTGTAGCCTTGACGACCGTGTGGGTGGCGGTGTAGTCTTGACGACCGTGCGGGCGATGGTCGTTGTCGGTTGTGGTGTAAATCCCAGGAGACTTCTTGGCTTCTTATCTCTAGATTATGATATTGACTGCGCCATTTTTCCTTTCTTCTTTTCTTCTTGACGATTTGAGCCCAAAAATTTCAAAAATATATTTGGTACCAACAAGGTTTCTAGGATTTTTATTCCATTCTTCTTATTTCAACCATTATCTCAGGACTTCTGATGGTGTACTTCTTGATATTTTCTTCAGAAATCTTCAGCTAGTAGCGCTTTCTTCTGGCTTTTTATTGAATTGTTGAGATGGTTGGCACATGAATAGGGGATTTGTGTGGGTGATTAGCATTGATGGCAGGGTGTCTTGAAGTGAAAGGGGCAGCTCGGGGGTCAAAAGGGAACATCGGCATTGGGCGGTGGAGGTGACAGCACGAGTGGCTGTGACGGTGCGCGATGTCGCCTGCTTTTGCAGGTGGTTAGTCATGTACTTCTTCGGTTTGCATTGGTGTAGAATGGGTGTAGTTGATTTCCTTCATGTCCTCATTCTCTGGTGGTCTTCCAAATATCCTAGGTGATCCTTGTTTTTTTTTCTCAAAGTCTACTCTCAGTAGAAAGGAGATGAGAGGGAAGAGCACAAGATGCGGAAAAGGATCTAAAGCATGGGGTGAGAGGAAAAGCACAAGGGGAGAAGAGAGAGACCTATAGGGTTAGTTGTAACTAAGGCACACTACAAAGGTTAGCAAAGAATCAATCAAGGACTAACAAGCATCAACGGCTTACTTTCTACTTTCGCGTATAATCTACCATAGAGACGTACCCCGTTTTCAAGGTAAGACCTAATCTTCATACTACCCTATTTTCTAAATAGACCTAATCTACCCTGTATGTTACTGGTCGTGATTTTGAAGGGGATGAGATGAGAGAGAAAAACTATTTTTTGAAATAGAAGGTCAAGGAGAGGTGAGAGTCAAGGGCTATAAGCAAAGATTTTAAAAATAGTTTTTAGAAAATGCATTCCTATCTAACGGTCATGCTAAGATTTCATCCTACAGTCCAAGTATAGCTCTAAGACCACCCTATTAGGCCCCTAATTTAGGGTTCTCTGTGCATCATGTATCAGTCCCTAGATCAGTAGTTGATACGCACAATTCGAACAAGATTGATATTAAAAACCATACTTTTATTACTAATGGGAAAAACATATTACATGGTTCGAGTTACATAGCTTGGGCCATTGGCCTTATATCGTATATTAGAGTTCTAAGACGGCGGTCCTATGTCAACGTGGCTCCATTCCTACAGGCAACTTGGAGTGCAAATATAACCCTAGACTTATTCCTTAAGCGTACTCCTATATCCCAATCGTCGTGGTCCTAGCGTAGCTCCTTCATGTAGTCGTATGGCTCCATCTTCGAGAATACTCTGGTCATCCTATCCTTGCACAGTCCTCGATAGCTCCATACCCATACGTTCTCCTATTGTCCTATCCTCGCATAGCTCTAGTAGTTCCATCCTGATAGGTGCTCCTGTAGCTTTACTCCTAAACACATAGAATGGAGGGGGTTGAGTACATAAAGTACTCAGCAAGCCCTAAACTTTGGGTGGAGGGAAGATCAAAGGGGAAGGCTATATGGTGGTGGTTAAGGTGGTTGAGGTAAAAGTGATAGGGTGAAGTAGTTATAATTATAGGTTGGACCCTGGTAGAGTATTACCATTCTCACCAGTTTCCAGGGTTAATTATAGTTTACCAAATTAGCAAAATACATCTTACCAGATTATCACAGTTGTAGAAGTCTAATCATAGTTGCTCTCATCCCGGCATCTGCCCATTCCAAGGACGTGGCTATTCGAATAGATTTAATAAACTCTGCAGAGGTGTATAAATTTCCCCACATGATAGACACAGTCCGACACCATTGTCATGGCTTAGACAGGTCTAATGAGATCCCGTACCCTCTTGCGTGCTACCCTAGATTTCCATATAACTCTACCACAGCTTCTCAGGGGTTAGACTACACACTAATCTCGGAAGGATACCAAATCGTCCCATCTCATAATCTCGGTGATACCAAATCATCCCATCATATAATCTCAGATGATACAACATCATCCCAACATAATAGTGCAGATGATACTAAATCATCATAATAAATGATAACATGGCTCGAACACGGCCAAAAACAATAATTATGGGCTCGAACGTGGCCAAAAACTCAAGGGCTTAACGTGGAAGATCACATAGCAACCACGCCAACCGGACCACGGAAGATCACATAGCATCCTTGTCTTCTCCTGATATTCTGCTGCCAACACCGGCCCCCTAGTAGAAATTATACTTCGATCTAACGGGGTGTGAGATTAAGTCTTTCCATATCAGAGATGTGGCTGTACGAAATATGTCACTAGGTGAGAGGGACTATGAACCGGTCCTTATGTGATCGAGGCGAGTATATCCCACATGAGTCCTCACCAGGCGTTCCTGCCAAGGTAATCTATCCCCACATAAATTATCCCCACTCACCCCCTGTTTGGGTTTAGTTCAGGTTTACCATTTTTAAGTTCACAGTTATTATCCTTAGGTTCATAGAGCTCATTTCATATCAAGGTAACCATTACCTTATCATCATTAATCACATTATCATATCCGAGCTCATGACCCATTATAATTCCATTAATTCATAAAAGAGAATTTAAGCAATATAAGTTAAGTTTATTAATTAATGAAGATGAAGGGTGGGGTGTTTATGGTGGAGGCTAGCAAAATTTGGTGGTGGAAGGGGAGGTGGTTAAGGAGTGGCATGTAATGTAAGCGATGGGAATAGGTGGGTGTTAGGACTTGCCTCCATTCGCTGACGATTATATCCTCATCCGTCTCATGTGTCTCCTGCTCATGTCTTCTGGACTCCATCGGGTTCTCTCCATGTCTTCTATCCTACTCGGTCTAGCGTCGACAATCAAAACACAAACAAGGAAAATAACAAGCAAGGCATGTAAAATAAGCATTGGTAATCAAGGTGAAAGAATCGATCCTACATGGGTTGGTCCTATTGGGTGATAGGTTGTTGTCTAAGGTTATCATTATTGTGTCAATGTGATGTAAGGTTTGGATAGAGGTATTCCATCCAACAAGGTGGCTCCTACGGGCTAGGTTAGTGTGGTGCGGTTACCTCATGGAAAACCAGACCACATTATTATATTCCACTATTATGTGAACCTGAAGAGTGAAAGCCTGACCACGTCATCATAGATAACCTAGTCAAGCTTTCTATAGGTCCACTGGGTTAGCGACACATACGCACATACATATGTATGTGCCTAGGGTTAGTCCGGTTGGAGAAAAGGCGGCGGGTAATGTTAGCCATACATAAGCATATACCTAGGTATTGGCCATATCCATGTATGCATATATATTCTTTTATTTTAGGTGATTGGGTATGGGTATATTCGAGTATGTGTTATGGTGCATACACATACGTGAATATATAGGGTTGACTACTACTACGGTGACGGGCTACTACTATAATTTGTATTTAATTTAAATATAGGAAAAGGAAAGCAATCAAACTAGAATTTAAATGGGCACCAAATAATAGAGCAAAGGGTATGAACAAATAGAGCTTGAATTAAAAAGATTTGTGGTGGAAGAAGCAAGGCATTTAGAGTTAGGATGGAGAATATATGATTTATCAAAGTTTTAATATGGAAAAGAATATGTGGAATATAACTTGGTAATTAATTCTAGAAATTAGGATAATGGAAATGAGATGTAAATGCTTGGGTAGGATCTAGGGTGTACCTAGTTTATCTAGAAATTTTCTGATGTAAGGAAAATGGGTTTTCACTCCTCCGTGTACACTACTCGGGTGGCCGTAACGTTTTCCTCCTTGACTGGGCGACTGACGCGCGGGCTAGGGTTGACGGGGTCAGCCTGTGGCGCTATGCTATGCACCGGGCATGGCACTGTGCCGTGAACCGCTCGCTCTCTGGGCCTATGTGGACCAAGTCCACCGAAGGAAGGGAAAGAGAGAGGAGAGAGAGTCACGGTGGCGGCCACGTGGGGTCCACGTGGCGGCGTCACCATCTCCTCCCATCCAACGGCATGGACGCCGTTCTGACCTAGGCCCACATAACAGATGGCGAGGGGAGGATGGAGGGGAAATGGCGATGGAGCGTCGATGACGGCTCGGCGGTGAAAACAGAGCAGGGGCGCGGGGCTCCCCGGAGTTGATTTCGCCGGCGGCATCCTTGCCCGGAGTTCATCTCTGGATGGCGGACGGTGTTTGCAAGGTCGAGCCGCGGTACTAGGAAGTCTTATTGATGGCGGTGAGGCTTTGTGGTGACGGCGGTGGTCCGCTGGAGTGGTTGCGGTGGTGCGAAGGTGGGTCGCGGTGTTCTGCGAGGTGGTTGAGTGGGGGAGTGGGTGCGGCGTGGCTACAGATCAAACTTGCGCGCGTAGAGAGTGCCATCCCGCGTCGTCGCGCCTTGCCGGCGATGGCCATCGGCAATGGCACCTTGGCGGTGAGTGCTTCACGGGGCTAGGGCAACGCAGAGGGCTGGAGCAGGCTATGGGGTAGTGAGAAGGTGGAAGAGGGGATCAGGAAGCTCACTATCCACCCTAATCGTCCTACGGTGCACCAGTGGAGGAAGAAGCGGAGCTTGCTCCAATGGCGACAGTAGTGTCCCGATTTGGGGGAAATCGGGCTACCACCTAGGAGAAGAGGGGAGGGGAGGAACCAAGGGGGGATATGGGATGTTCTAGACTTACGCGGAGCTTGCTATGGTGGTGGTTGAAGTCGGGGAGCACTCGTCGAGCGTATTTATAGGTGGCGGAGGTCGGTTCGCCGGCGGGATATTTCTCACCACGCGCCTAGGTTTCGTGGGCACGATCCTTCGTTCGATCTCGAGTCCAAACTACAAAGGCAGTGGCGTATAGTGCGCGCTTATCTGTTGCTCGGTTTGGGGTGAGCTGGAGCCAGAGCGCAGCCATGGCGGCATGGCTAGCTTGCTCGGGTGCTGCCGCGTGGTGGAGTGGATAAGGGCAGCGAGGTCTGGTGGGTCCGCAGCATCCTTATGCTTATCCACTTCGCTGGGCTGAGGCGGTAACAACAAGCCCGAGGAGATGGAGGTCGATGGCGTGGGCGATGCAGTATTCTCGTCGTTCACCCAGAGGTAGACGACGATGTTGACGAGCGCGCCGCAGTGTCAGTGGCGTGGAGAAGAGGGAAGGGAGGCGGGTTGCGTTCTGCTGGGCTGTGCCAAGTGAGCGGGCCGGCCCATTGCGGGAAGCAAAGGGGAAGGAGGCGAGAGCGTGCACGCGGGCTTGGGCTAGCGACGGCCTAGTGTGGGGGAGGCGAATAGGAGGCGGGCTGTGGCCATGGGCCAGAGGAGACAGGGGAGAGGTTTGAGCCCGAGAAGCTTTTCCATTTATGAAATGCATTTTCTATTTCCCATAAAATAAACTAGGCACATTTGAATGAATTTGAATTGGATTTCAACGAGAGCTTGGTATGTGGTGGTTGGTTAATTCAAGGGGAAGATCAAGGAGCTATTTGGTGAGGGATGTAAAAGGGGAAAAGCCAAGGAGATTATTTAGTGCCAAATAAATTCTAGGGCAAATAATCATGCAATCAAACAATTCAAGCATTCGAACAATCATTTCATCACTCCACACATTCTAACCTAAATGTATATGGTGGATTTTGATGCAGGGTTTCTGAAAACATTTCCTTTAAAAAGGGTTTTGAGGAAAATAAATAGTCAAGGTTTTAATTTGTTGCAAAGTTTTAAAAGTTCAAATTTTGTGTTTTTTAACATGATGCAAAAACACGGGTGTTACACAACTATATTAGCTTAATTAATCTATGCCTAAATTGTAATTATTAGAATGAATTCAATTCAAGGATCAAACGGGCAATAAAAATATATGTGTGCTCTTTTAGTGTAGTGGTGCGCTAGTTTAATTTGTTTCTAGCTTCGCCGCCCTTGGTTCGAGGTAGGGCACCATGAAAAATTTTCATAAAAAATTATATATAAAAAGTTTCAGATATTTAATAAGAGATATAGATTAAATAATTCCATTTATATATAATTTTATATATGTACTGTAAGAATGAGCATATACAGTTGGACTCTAAAAAAAATTGTATACACCATGTTACTTAATCATATGCGTGCAAGAAACACCATGATTTAACGTGGCATGCATGCTTGAACAGCTCATGCTCTGCATGAAGTATGTGACGATCAGCATCCATCTGATTAGATAGTTAGTTGACCTTGACCATCCAGCACTTGTCTCTGATCTCGCCGTCGGCGCTGCTCTTGATTCCGACGCGGCCCATCTTCACCATCGCCGCCTTGAACTTGGTCTCCCACAGCCCCGGCGTGAACGCGTTGGCGGACACCATGTCCGCCGTCTGGTTCGACGCCAGCAGCGCGGCGTCCGACGCGAAGAGCACCTCGTGGTTGAGCACGTTCCTGTAGTACTGGCTGTCCAGGCCGTCGGGGGTCACCGAGTCCTGCGGCACCGTGGTGTCGCCGCCGTTGCACTGCGAGGCCAGCGTGCCGGAGAGCGTGGCGTTCATGTCCGACACGTGGGGCGGGAGGCGGTCGGAGAAGGACGAGCAGCGGGAGCGGCCGACGGTGTGAGCGCCGGAGAGCGTCACCATGTCCTCGGTGTCGAGCCCCTTGGCGGCGAACATCTCCTTGAGCTTCTCGAGGCTGGTGAACGGCGGGGGCAGGTTGGCGAGGGCCTCGCTGTCGAGCGACACGCGCCCGTCATAGCGACCGGCCGGCATGTCGAAGTCGACCGCGTTGTTGCCGCTGAGGAAGAAAGTCGCGTCGCGGCCGGCGAAGGCAACGATGTCCGCGCACGAGACGACGCCGGGGCAGGCGGCCTCGAGCGCCGCCTTGCCAGCGTCGATCACCTCGAAGCCGCGCAGGCTCAGGTTGGGCGCGCTGGCCCTCTCCGTCGGCTCGCTGGAGCCGGTCGTGTTCAGGAGAACAGAAGCATCGCACCCCTGGACGAAGCAGTCGTGGAAGAACAAACGAATGAGTCCTGCGCCCGTGCCACGGTTACTGTCTATGGCACTCTTCACGGCCTCCCTGACAATAGTCTCTGCTTTGGGGCATCGATACTTGTAGTAGCCGACACTAAGTCCTGAAGGAGCTTTGCTTGGGCTTGGGCTTGGGCTTAGGGAAGGAGGATAAGTGGGTGGGATTGAGATTGAACTAGATGGACTTGGGGTGGGGCTAGCCAGTGGACTCGTGATCGATGGGCTTGGGCTTAGGCTAGGAGGACGAGAGGATGGGATAGAGATTGAACTAGATGGACTTGCACTTGGAGGATAAGTCGGTGGACTTGAGATCGAGGGGCTTGGACTTGCACTTGGAGGATAAGTTGGTGGACTCGAGATTGAGGGGCTTGGACTTGCACTTGGAGGGTAAGTTGGTGGACTCAAGATCGATGGGTTTGGACTTCCACTTGGAGGATAAGTTGGTGGACTTGAGATCGATAGGCTTGGGCTTGCACTTGGAGGATAAGTTGGTGGACTCAAGGTCGATGGGTTTGGGCTTCTACTTGGAGGATAAGTTGGCGGACTTGAGATCGATAGGCTTGGGCTTTCACTTGGAAGATAAGTTGGTGGAATTGGACTCGGGCTAAGGGTAGGGCTTGTGCTTGGAGCGTGGGTGGTTGGGCTTGGGCTCGGTGAAGGATATGTAGCTGGGTTTGCATTTGGAGGATAAGACCGTGGAGTTGAGCTACTACTTGGAGGATATGCGGCTGGGCTTGGGCTTGGATGATAAGTAGGTGGAAGAACTGAGCTCGGTGGGCTCTGGCTTGGAGGATAAGAGTTTGGGTTTGGGCGTGCGGGGCTCAAGCTAGGAGGACTTGTGCTGGGAGCATAACTGATCTGGCCCGCCACGGCCCCAAGGAGCGCTAGCAAGGTTACAGGGACGACGACGGCGGCGAGCTTCTGCGGCGCCATGGTTAATTGCTGTCGCTCGATCGCTCGGCTGATGGTCGTTTTTCTTTGCACTTGCACAACACAAATCGGGTGTTTTGCTTGGGATTACGCTTTGCCCTGCCGATTTATACTCGCCCCGGCCTGCAGGAAGAAACGCGTCAGGAATGTCGCCGCATCGTCTCGTCTCCTGGGCGGCGGGGATCTCTCCGCACGTTGCGGTGGACGTGAAATTCAAACGGCGGAGAACATGGAGGACAGGACAGGACTGGACTGGACGGGTGCACAGCAACAGCTAAGCTAGCTCAAGCGGTTGACCCTGGGTACGGACGTACGGTGCTTACGTGTTTGGTGTCTACCAGTACCAGCTACCAGCCCTCCTGTTATGTTAAGCTGGGATTGGGCGGCGCCCAATGATTGTGCGTCCGGTGATGGTTGCATTGGTCTGAAATTGCGGCAGGGATTAGCTAGCTAGCTTTGCGTGTTGGGAACTGGGACCGAGTGAATGGATCGGAGTTGTTCTCTCAAACACATGCATGCAGGAGCAGGGATTAATGATGAACAACACAGCTAATCGTTTGCATTATTTCTGCAGGTTTACTTTGACATTCGTGACTGATCAGACGTGATCGAGAAATACTCCTACCTGTACTCTGTCACCCAACTCCTGTCGGTGATATTGTGATAATATATAAACATGCATGCCATGTGATGTCGTCGGTCTTTACACCGAGGTGATTGACGCGTAGAGCGTAGCGTAGTGTATGTATATGTTTTCGTGAAGGACTGGACAAAGTTACGCCCGATAGTCGATAGCCAATTAGGCTTTCAGAGGGCCGGGGGAAATAATTGCGGAACCTACAAATACTTTTAAGACTTCACCTAAATACAAAATCTTTTTTTAAGAATCACATAGTACAACGCAGACGCCCACAACACGCACGCACACTCACCCCTATGAACACACGTCAAGCAAACCCTATCCTTATGAGCACCTCCAAAGAACTGAGCCGACAGATCTTGAGATTCACGAAGTTCTAATATGAACACTGCGTCTCAGTTAAAACTGATCTCGATAAAAATCCATAACTCTGATTGTTATCAAATATTGTCAGAATAAATTAGATAAAATTTGTGAATGGGTAAAGTGTATGACCAGCCCTTAAACTTGTGTGGTTGTGTCATGCTTGTCCTCGTACTCATGAAATTTGTCATTTTGGTCTTTAAACTTGTCGAGATGTGTCATGACGGTCCTCGTACTCTCAAAGTGCATCATTTTAGCAACAAATAGCATCATTATTTGGTCCTTAAGCTTGTCAAGGTGTCATATACAGGCTCTCTTACTCTCAAAATGCATCATTGTGGTCTCAAAGTGTATCATTTTGGTCCTTGAACTCGTCAACGCATGTCATATGCCATATCTTTGATTGACCCGTGCCCAGGCGCTAATGGTGGCATGCTAAATATGTGCTCAGATGGAGCTAACATGAACTTAAATTTTATACGGCAATTTGTATGCTCCGATGACATCTAGAATTTTCTAATTGATTTTGCATTTGAGATTATTTAGATATAAAAGGGTCAAAAGTAATGTACCCAAAGTTTTAGAAAGTACTCCCTCCATCTCAAAATAAGTCTCATTCTTACTTCCTAAGAAGTCAAATATATACGAAAAATCATTAATATTTATGGTGCATAATATTAAATCAATGGTTGAACATATTTTCATAATAAGCTTATTTGGATATATAAATGTTGCTAATATTTTTTTTATAAATCTAGTCAAATATAATTTTTTTGACCTACTCAGAATCCAAAACTGACACTTAATTTAGGATGGAGGGAGTAAGCCTCAAAATAATTTTTTTAATATTGTACTGCTATCAATAATAATTGTTCGATGGGATCGTAATAATGAGGCAAACGGGATGCATAGTGTAGTGGGTTTGACTCTAGCATGAGCAAAATAGGCCTTGTCCGAGCCGCTGGGCTTGGCCCAATCTGCATATGTTACTCCATAGGGTTTGAACAGTGAGGAAGCAAGCCCACAAAAGAAAAACAGCTTCAACCTAGCCCAAAGTATTAATTCTAATTATTTTTTTCAACTAAAAAGAAGCTGGTGGCTCACCCAGGCATAGGTCCGGCCCAAACTTGGCCTAAACATATATGCCCGACTTTCCCTATTAGACATTATTGAAAATGAAAGTTTGACCCGAAAAATCGTTAGTTTTTTTTCAGCCCGATCCACAAAACTCAGATAAATATATTTGACTCCCACGAACTACAAGTGCGTGAAAAACTATATGTAACCATCTGGGCAGTGGCGGAGCCTGAAGTAAAATATGGGGGGCGCTAATTTCAATTGGATCCATATGTACATAGATGGTGGAGAAATTAATCTTAGTAGTTATAATTAAGTCATAGTATATAAAATACAATTGACAACAAAATAGCTGAGTATAAAAAATTCTCTAAAAAGCAACGTAAAATCTGGATTGACAATAAAATATATTATTCAAACAGTCACTTTTAGTATGCATAATATGTAGATCTTATAGACTGAAAAATCAAGAAGGAAAAAAAATAGAAGAATCAACAATACTTAGACTTCGTAGAGCAATCAAAGTAAGGAAAGCAGGCTAACATGCAGACACAGATGCAGAGCACAAGGACAGGGAGTCACGATCTAGCCGAGTGCTGAGACTGACGAGCAGAGGAGTCGAGTGCGAGGAGACCTGTGGGCTTCAGAAAAACACAGAGGCATGTGGGGCGTGGCCCACTATGGCCCCCACGTAGCTCCGCCAGTGATGTGGCGGGAAAAGTATAATCCAAGGAAGGGGGTCTCAATTTTTATTTTGAAAATATTTTTTTTTTGCATGCATATCCATGCTAACTTGTACCCTCTTAGTTGCCTAGGAGGCATGGATTCTTAGGAAGGGTTTGGTTTTGGAACCAAACATAAACGATGGTGGAATATCCCATCTAATTCTAGTGTTTGGTTTTGGATACATGGTGGAACTGTCTCTTGAGAGAATATTTCACTAAGATCCAATATATCACCATCGATCTCATGAAAATTGGCGAATCAACTCATTCCCTCCCAACATTGTTTGAGTTCATTTGCACATACCTGTTGTCCCTCTTCTTTCTCTTTTTCAAGTCCGGTCCCCACCAATCCATCGGATGGGGCGCACAACTACGCCGCTCCCCTGCACACCTCTCCATATGGCTCTGGCAACACAGCCCGGGCAGATGAGGGTGACCGTGGCAGGGGCATGTGAGGGCGATCACGACGGGCAAGCAACCTAGTGGGACCAGGGCAAGATGGCAAGTGGGGGCAACTGCGATGAGCCAAGTCGGGGGTGGAGGTGCCGCAGCTCCATCAATGGGTGTGCTGCTCTCGTTGGGGAAGAACGAAGAAGAATGTGAAAGAGACTCACATCCAGGCCCCACTTGATGGTTGTCTTACATGAAAAAAACGTTCAATATCCTCTCCGGTCCTCTCTCTCGTACCAAATAAACACAAAATAGAAATGACCTCGAAGAAACTGTCGCAAAAAAATAAGACGATACAGTCCCATTTCACATCGTTCTCAAACCAAACATTATATATGCAAAAGTATCCACGTACTTTAAATACTTCAAAACAGAAGCAAATGGGATTCAGGATCCGGCACGAATTAGTAAAGTATACTCCTACGCACGTACTGTTCCTCGGCACTGACCGGCATTGGAACCTCTCTGTCCAGCGCATATAGGGATACACTCTTTGGAAGGCATATTTTTTCCTTGTGTAAACAAGCAACTCTGGAAAGCTTCGCCGCACTCATGTTCCATGATTTTTTAGATAATGGAACTAGCTAGGTTCCAGCCTTTATCACCTAGGAATGGTACACAACTGAGAGTTGAACACAATCCAAAGCCATGAGGCTTAACTCTTACAACCAAGAGAAAGAAAATAAAAGCAACAAGGTTCAGCCCATCCAGGACAAACGCATACAAGCTTGGAAAAGAATTAGGACTAAGCTTCAATTCGATTAAAAAAACTCCACCTAAACTTTTTTAAGACCGCCATGATCATTGTTTCTAAGTCTCTGCATACTCGTTCGAACATCGGTCGCTCCTCCTCCTTATGCAGCAGGGACAACTATCGGATCCAATATGTCATCCTAAAAATTACCTCTAAATAGACAAATAGGCAGTGCATATTCCATGACGCAGTTGGGTGCATGCATAATGTAGTGCATCCTCCAAATTTCCACAGTCGCAACCAAGGCACCAATATCCATTGTTTCCTCTCTTAACATCATGAGCACATATTTCAGCGTACTGAGCATAGCTGATGGAGGCTTGCATGATGCCACCATGTCCGTTGCCGTTGGTGTTCTATCGGAGGCTGCTATTTTTTTTCCCCGAACGATCTTACCTTTTTTATATTATTATTTGAAGAAGAAAAGGAGAAAACAACTCTATAATAACCAATTTACAACTGGCCAGGCAAGGGAAAAATTCCGGCCATTGAAGCTATTCACAGCTATTTTATTTGTGAATGGAAAGGTAATAATAAACTTGGGGACGCCTTGTTGGATTGTCGGTGGTTATACACGCCGACACCGGCTAGTCTTATCTTCTTTTGTTATCGAGTTAACTTTATGTCTCCTGGGACTGGGAGTTGATCCCACGAATTTACATCGGATTCAGTTTGACGTTGTGATTATTACTTAATTGTGGAACATGTGTTAGCATTATAGAAGAGCATCTCTACTATAATGGACCAATCAAAATTATACTAGGTCTCCCCAGAAAAACGTCCCTCGCTGAGAGCCTCCAACCATTGCGCACCCAAAAAAATACACACAGAAATTCGTCTACATTAAAATCAAGGGCTAATAAAACATCCAAACTTATCCGACGGCTGACGTCGGATGTGTGATGCTAGGCTTCTCACCCCCGTGCCCTTCGTCCCACACACGCGGGCTTCAAACGCAGACACTGCGCAACGCATCCAGGGTTCGATTCCCTGCCTGTCCCGCGCCCCCGCGTCTATTTTTTATTTTCTTCCAAAAAGATAACGCTCGGGCCTCCTCCCTAGCAGCCGCCGGCTCGATCTCGCGCCCCTCCTTCCCCAGCTCCGCAACTCCTCCCTCCTCCACCTTCCCACAACCATGACTCCTCGAATTCCCAGATTCCAAACCCACACGAGACCTATCCTCACCCACAGCTCCGGTCGCACCTGCCCTGGCACGCCGCGGATGACGAGGCCTCTGTGACGGCGGTTGCCGGCGTGAGGCAGGTGGCGCCTAGCAAGGGCGCGCTCATCAGGGTGCGGAGGCGGCCGTGGGGGAGGAGAGCGGCGGAACTTCGACAACGTCGAGGCCGCCGCGATGGCCTATGACCAGGCGGCCGTGTTCGCCTAGGGCTCCGCCGCCGCGCTTAACTTCCTCGTGGAGTGCGCACAGGAGTCACTCCGAGCGCTCGCGCTGGATGGTGGCGACGCGGCTGGTGCCTCCGCGGGAGGCTCGCCCGTGCTGACGCTCAAGTCGTGACACTCCAAGAGGAAGCGGCGCAAGAAATCTGAGCTTCTGGTGGCGGCGGCGTCAGCGAACGATGCGATGTCGGGCACGAGCAAGGTCAAGAACGCCGCCACCACCGCGGCAGCCGAGCAGCAGCGCTTCGTCGTGGAGCTGGAGGACCTCGGTGCTGAGTACCTGGAGGAGCTCCTCAGAATCTCCGAGAGCTAGCTATGTGATCACCGCGCGTCAACAGAATTCAAAGGTAGCTTGGGCCATGGGGAATGAATCTTGAATGCAATGTCCAAATCTCCTTTAGTTGTTGTTATCAATGAGGGGCATCATATTTCATTCAGAAGTGTTGTGATTTAGTAGTGCTAGCTAGTATAACCAAATACCAAAACTTCCCTACAAAATACCCTTGTTTGCTTTCCACCGGCTGGGAAAAGAGAAAATGTACACATGTTCAGTTTGATCGCCTATCTGAAATCCAATGTGCACTCAGAGTAAGCAGATCGAAGTTCCACACCTGCCATTTGCTATCGTATGCACAGATTGCTGAACAGTATCCGCTTACGTACAAGTGACAAGTGATGAGCAATTTAATGTCTATTCTAATCCAATTTGATGTCAGGTCGCCCAATCAAGGATGGGATCTCTCGTCGATCCGTATGTGATACGCTATGTCTCCGACCTGCCCCTGCCATTCTGCTCCGTGTTCATGTTCAGGTGCGACCCGTGGGCTAATTTATTGATTATTATCAAGCTACCCGTTCAATTTTTGCTATTTATACACTGTGTTTTTGCACTATTGTCTTTGTTCAGTTGTGCGATTGGAGATGGTTCCAATTGTGTAGTAGTCTCGCGTATTGCATCGTTGCATGAGATTGTAATGGTTGGTTAATGGAATTTGGAATTGTTGGGGAATATAAAGTAATATTGAGAGACTGGTGTAGAGGTGGGATTTAGTGATCGAAGTAATGTTTTGGTTTCTCTGCAGATACTTCACTTCCTTGCAAAGTGAGTGCTTCCATGTATGTGTGCTTCTTCTCAGATGTGAACATGGTTATCTCGGTACCTATGTGGAGTGGGAAGACAGTACTGTTTCAAACTCTACGTTCTGAGGCTCCTCTCAAGGTTCCTTTCTCTAGATCGGTGGTTCAATTTAAATAAAGGAACTTTGAAAACAGTACGCTGATTCTAAATGCTATTTTACAATAGTAAATTAAAAGGTGAATAACACAATTTACTTTGAAGATTTTGTGGAGTACTCCCAATAAATTAACTGTTAGCAGGCTGAATGCTGAGGTGGTGGAGAGAGGAGAGAGGGCTCTAAGCTTACTATGTCTTATTAAGATGGTTTCTATCACAAAGATTGGGTATTTTCGTCTTTTACCTTTGGTTTCAATGCAGTGTCCTATTAATTCCTCCCGCCTTTAATTGATGCGCAGGTTGCAGCTTTGACTCTTCGAATTCTGATGCATCACGTTTGTACCGGAAAATATACTAATAGCTAGAACATTTGTTTGTGAATTTGCGTTTCTTTCATCAGTTGATTTATTTTAGTTTTGTGATTTATTTTCTAGACACCACCGTAGTGTTAGCACGAGCACTGTACTATGTCTTGCTATGCATGAGTGTTTTCTAGATTATATATATAGTCATATACAATTCCATAAAAATATTGTCATTTCGTTGTTTTCATATGCATCCCTGAAATAAAATCGTAGCGTTAGCACGGGCACTATACTAGTATATATACTAGCATCAGGCAGTAAAAAAAAGATATTGATGCACTGTAGCAGGTAGCAGCGCCCCGCCACCAACTGACCACTAGGGTTAGCGACTTAGCGCTGACGGAGAAGCTACGTTGTATATTTAGAAACGATAGACAATATAAATGACGAAGAACAGTAGATCAAACACAGGGGACACGAGATTTTAACGTGGAAAATCCTTCCAAGGAAGAAGGGAAAAAACCAAGGGCACCAGCTAGCAAATTTTCACTATATCAGGTGAGATTATAAACGTCGGAGATTTACAATTTTTCTTATCTCAAGACGACAGCTTACCACAGGTAAATATAAAGATGAAAAACCCCCTACCAGTAAGAGGCATATGGAGCCTGCAAGATGGTCTGGCACGTACTGGCAGCTAGCCACAAAGTCAGCAGCTGAGCTGTGTCTGTGTTTGGTTTCAATATCAGTTCAGAAAACTGTGAACGCCGAGTTGTGTCTGGTTTAAACTTGTATCGCTATGTCATCCCAGTCCATAAACTTGCAAATCGATCATTTAGGTTCTCAAACTTGTTCATCTGTGTCATCTCGGTCCCTAAACTTGTTCGGCTGTGTCATCCCGGTCCCTAAACTTGCAAATCGATCGTTTAGATCCTCAAACTTGTTCAGTTGTGTCATTCCGGTCCCTAAACTTGGTTTTGAGTCTCGTATGGGTCAAAACAGGGTGATCTAAATACTTTATATCAAAAAATAATTCATAACGTTTACATATGAACTCGAATGAAGACAAACTTTATATCAAAATTGAAGCCCTCGACGCGATCTACGACTTTGTAGTTGAAAAGTTTTTGAATTAAAACTGTTTAGGGTCCCAAAATATTATTGTATGTTTATAGATTTTGAAATTCGAAATTTAAAATTAAATTTTGGGACAATAAATTACTTCAAACAAAAAACTTTTCAACTACAAAGTTGTAGATCGTATTGATAACTATAACTTTTATATAGACCATATCAATATCCAATATTGTTTGTTAATTTTAAATTTCAAATTTCAAATTCCAAGATTTTGAAATTTGAAATTTAAAATTATCAAACAATCTTGGATGTTGATATGGTATATATGAAAGTTATAGTTCTCGATACGATCTACAACTTTGTAGTTGAAAAGTTTTTTGTTTGAAGTGATTTAGTGTCCCAAAATTTAATTTTAAATTTCGAATTTCAAAATCTATAAACATATAATAATATGTTGGGACCCTAAACAGTTTTAATTCAAAAACTTTTCAACTACAAAGTCGTAGATCGTGTCGAGGGCTTCAATTTTGATATAAAGTTTGTCTTCATTCGAGTTTATATGTAAACGCTATGAATTATTTTTTGATATAAAGTATTTAGATCACCATGTTTTGACCCAGATGAGACTCAAAACCAAGTTTAGGGACAGGGATGACACAACTGAACAAGTTTGAGGACCTAAATGGTCGATTTGCAAGTTTAGGGACCGGGATGACACAGCCGAACAAGTTTAGGGACCGAGATGACACAGATGAACAAGTTTGAGGACCTAAACGGTCGATTTACGAGTTTAGGGACCAGGATGACACCGCGGTACAAGTTTAAGGACCGCCGGTGCACTTTACTCTTTAGAAATTGCCGAGTTGTGTCTGGTTTTAGAAATTGCCGAGTTGTGTCCATGCAGCATGTTGGTACATGTTCCCGGCGCGTACATCCCGGGCTGATCTGAAGCGGCACCTAACAGCCCTCTCAATCTGACTTCCGGTTCCGGGTGTCTATAAATTGACGTGTTGTAGGTTACGTACTCATCACTCACTGCTCACTGCACTAACAGCAGCAGAAAAGATGGCTAGGCTGGGCATCCTCGCCTTGGTTGCGATGCTCGCCGCCGCCACTGCTCAAGCGCAAGAGGGTCCTATGCTGCTGCTCCTGCAACGAGCCCGGCGAGAGCCCCCGTGCCGGTGCCGCTCAGCCGCTGCCGCCCAGCCCAAGCCCACCAGCCCAAGCTCCACCACCGGCTTCTGCTCCAAAGCTGAGTTTTGGCTTCTACAAGCGCTCGTGCCCTTACGCCGAGGAAATCGTCAGGGAGGCCGTGAGGAACGCCACCAACGTCAACCCCGGCCTCGGCGCCGGCCTCATCCGCATGGCCTTTCACGACTGCTTCGTCCAGGTCCAGGTATATGAACCAATGCTTCCAAAATTTGGCCGTGCATGCATGCAATGCATTGCTTTGACAAGCTACCACCACGTATTTGTTGTTGCATTTTGCAGGGCTGTGACGGCTCTGTGCTGCTGGACCCGACGCCGGCGAACCCGCGGCCGGAGAAGCTGGGCCCGCCAAACTCCAGCCTGCGCGGCTTCGACGTGGTGGACGCGGCCAAGGCGGCGCTCGAGAAGGCCTGCCCGGGCGTCGTCTCCTGTGCCGACGTCGTCCAGTTTGCCGCCCGTGACGCAGTCTTCTTCCTCAGCGGCTCCAAGGTCTTCTACAGACTCAAGGGCGGACGCTTCGACGGCAGCGTGTCCTTCGAGAACGAGACGCTCAGGTTCCTGCTGCCGCCGTTCTTCAACCTCTCCCAGCTCATCCAGAGCTTCAAGGTCAAGGGCCTCAGCGTCGACGACCTCGTCGTGCTCTCCGGTGCCCACACCATCGGCCACTCCCACTGCTCCTCCTTCTCCGACCACATCTCCACGCCGCCCTCCGACATGAACCCTCGCCTCGCCACCGCACTCAAGAAGCAGTGCCCGGCCCTCCCCAACTTTACCAATGACCCCACGGTGGTGCAGGACGTCGTTTTTTTCCGATCGGGTTAGACCCATTTTTCATTAAGAGGAAAGAAGTTTTAATCCGTTACAGACAATACCGGCGAGAAGCCAACATCACAGCCTGCGACTGACCTAACTACCCAATTCCTTTTCGATATTACATTGGGATGTAATTTTATGACCAAATATTATGACCTAATAAGGGTAACGCCTAGGCGGCGCGAATGGCCCTAGAGGCCCGCTGCTTCCTGCCTAGAAATAGAACCTACATGGCCTCCCGTGTTGACGACGATAGCGGCAGCTTGAAGGCTGTCTGGAACTCCTAAAACGAAGTGTCATCAGGGAGTTGTGTCTCCACCTCAACACCTAGGCGCTTCATCATCACCTTCCTCGCTTGCGCCTCAGGCTTTTGCTCCCTGTACTTGCTCTTCGCAGCTAGGCGAGCGCTCCGTTTGGGGACGAGCTCATCATCCTCAATTGCCCGTGCCCTTGCTGACCTGGTGACCTGCAAGCGTGGCGACGACGAGAGGACAGGCTGCGACAGTGGCTTCCTGAAGGTGTTTTGGGCTAATTAGAGTATGACGAATTTAAAATTATACACTGTGACGATGTGGATAAAATCATCACGAGTTAGCGGGCCGGAAATATCCATTGGTGCATATCCATGACGAAAAAAATTATCGTCACGAATTGCGTCTATCAGTGATGGTTTGTAAATCCGTCACGGTTAGCAAGTTTCTTGTAGTGCTCCTTCTATGGGTTCATTAGACATGTCATTCTTGAATTCTTTCCAATGTCCTACATGGGAATAAGGACGTTTTCTAAGAGATCCTTTCTTAAGAGGAATTGAATTATATTCGCTCGAAGGTCTCTTGTGGAACTGGAAGTTTAAGCTTTTCCCAAAATCAGCATAAAAAGATCGTCCTCAGAAGAAATTTCAAAAGGTTGAATTTCTTCTTCCATTGAGGATTTTAGGGTATTGATGTTTCGTGATTGATAACTAAATCTTGGGATTGGAGTGGTTGTGATTTGGCTATCAAAACTTCCTCTTCTTGTTCAGAAGATGATTCCTTTTCTATCTTGGGGGAGTTCATTATGAATGCTAGCGCAGTGTTTTTCCACTAATTCTATCAAGTATAGACCTTGCTTCGCTAGCAGACAAATGAAGAAAATCTCCTCTAGAGGCTTGATCAAGGGATTGCGCAGAATCCTCGCTAAGACCCATATAAAAATGTTGAAGGAGCATCGGGTCTGAAATAGCAAGGTCTGGGCCAGTGGTGATAAGACTATTAATACGTTCCCATTAAGGCTGGATAACGAGCTGGCTCGGCTCGTTCTGGCTCGTTAAGATAACGAGTTAGCTCGGCTCGGCTCGTTATCCTAACGAGCCAAAAAGCCAGCTCGGCTCGGCTCGTTAAAAGCTCGAGCTGGCTCGTTAAGCTCGCGAGCCAGGTATAAAAAATACACAAAATATAATATTTGCATTTATCTAAAGTTTGAGAATAATAATAATATAAAAGAAATGCATCTAGACCAGTTACCAGTCAATTTATAGGGTCTAGACCAGTTACCAGCCAATTGTAAAGTGCAAGACATGAACTAATATAAAAACTAATATAAGTTTTGATACTTTTTTTCCTGAAAGCTTGGCTCGTTTAGCTCGCGAGCGGCTCGCGAGCTGGCTCGAGTTGGCTCGTTATAGCTAACAAGCTAAAATCTTGGCTCGGCTCGGCTCGTTATCATAACAAGCCGAGCCGAGCTGAGTCGAGCCAGCCACGAGCCGAGCGAGCTTACGAGCTTCGAGTTTTTCGTCCAGCCTTAGTTCCCATGTGTGCCAAGAGATTCTTCTTCAACTTGTCTAAAATTTAGAACCTCTTTCCGAAGGCTAACCACTTTAGAGATGGAAAAGAAACGTAAACAAAATTTAAAGCATAACATTTCTCAATCTCCTTGCGTACTTCCTACGGTTCGACTGTACTAATGTTAGCTCTTCCCATCAAAGAAAACGAAAATAACTTCCATCTTAAGGTTTTTTTCGACATGCCAGCGATATGCAAGCATGCAGTGTCTGCTCAAACTCCCCAGTAGTGTATGTATGGGTTTTCACTGCCTTCTTCCGAGAAGGATTGTTTCTGAATTAATTTTATAAAACACGGGCACAGCTCATAGCCAGGTGTTACGATAGGCTCTGAAGATTTTGGTGGCTCTAGGCGTGCGCTCGTAGGTTTAGCATATTGATATAGGTGTGGATTCTAGATCCATAGTAAAAGAAAAGAATAAAAGATTAAAAGAATAAAGATACAAGGTTAAACTAGGTTTGGATTAACTCAGCAACCGTTTCCTCGACAACGGCGTCAGAAGGCTTGTTGATATTTATTAACGCACACAGATAAATCCGTAAGCGCACGGATATCGCTGTAACTTTCATCCGGAAGTATTCCAAATATCGTATCCATAGGAAAACATGTGAGACTAACTACGGTCTAACTTAACTAAGGATAGCAACAAGGTTAGGATAAATAGGAGCATAGAGAGGATAACTAAGGTTCTCTAGTTCTGATTTTGGTAAGCTATGTCTTCTACTGTTCAACTAGGGACATTACTAAGAGAAAAACACCAGCAGAGGATGCTTTTCTTCATAACCGGGTCCTACTTGGCCTACAAACGGGAGGTGGACTACAGAGGATTCAACGAGGCTATAAGAGTCACCCTCGCGAGCTACCACCGATCCAAAATGTAGGGTGCATCCACGATTAACCTAAGTCTAAGCACCACGCTTACACTTACGATTAATACTTTACTCCCCTAGGAAGAGAATAAAGCACTCAAAAGAGTCGCAATCCTGATGAACAATATAAACAAGATGCTTACTTGAATTAGAAGTTGATTGTCAGAGACATCTCAGAAGCAAGCTCGAGTAGAACTTAGATCTATCAAGGTACAATCCGTATAGAGAGCACCGACAGGCTATCACCTCTTCTAAACTCTTCCCTTACTCTCTATCTCACTATTATTTATAAGACTAGATCCTATGGAGGACTAATCTTCTCTTGATTGCTGACTCTGATCCTAATGATATGAATTAGAGTTTCAAGGATGGCTCCAGGGAGGAGGGTAGGGGCTGCTATATATGAGGAGCGCCTGGCACCCTCCCCCTCTTAGTAGCCGATGTGGTACTAAACTTTACATCATATCTTATTAAAATGCACATGGGCCATTATGGGCCAAATTCTGAATTGAGCCCATAAATGCATGGCATGGTTCCATCTCGTCCCTCTATTTGAATCGATGTTGAGCAACGGCGGAGATGGACTCTCAAAGGCGGTGGAAGAACCGACATCGAAGCGGAGCATGACAGGTGGGACCAGGAGGCCGGCCGGCCTATAGGTGGCCCCACCTGGCAGCCACTCATGCCCTGCTGCAATGGTTTGCCTTTTGGTGTCTTCTAGAGTCTTCTGGAGTTATCTTCGTTGCGGATAAACGTGATTAAATATGACGATTGGATCCTCCTTGATGGTTTTCTGGATAAACCCTCGTGCATTCATAGATTCACCAAAACTCTTGGAATTTATTAGTTTAAACTCCTAGACCTATGTTTGGTGATAGAATTAAGTATATATGCAGGATATGTTGACGGTTTATAATTGATGTTAACGATCGTCAACAGTTATCCATCATGTTTAGAACATTGAATCAATGATAAGAATGCTGAACAAATAACACAAAATTCAAATTTTTGTTATGTGTACTTCACAATACCTGGATGACAACAACACCGCCAGCAAGCTTCGCTATCCTCTCATTGAGCTTTTCCTTTTCGTTGTCTTATTTTGCCGCCTAAAAATTATGTTGATAAAAATAGAGTTTCAAACTTTCACTTGAGCAATAAAGTCTAGTGAGCAGATAGAACATGAAAAGGTCAGACCTCAATGAGATTTTTAATCTTGCAACACTCTTAGCAACTTCTTCCTAGGTGCTGTCGTACGTCACCAACCTTTGTTGTAGACTCTTTGGTAAGGACAACCTCTGCAGTTGTTCCAAGGACTGATTTGTCAGCCTTGTCAATTCGCATCTCAATTTCCACTAGTAGAAATGTGAACATCTATGACAAATTTTAGTGACGAAGCAAAATCATGTCACAGAAGAGCGCATAACTATGATGAATTTTTATGTTTCATCATGGATCATTGGTGATGGACCTTGGGCACTGACTATTAACGATGAAACCTGATATTGTCATAGATCACACGCATCACTGTCCCTACTCATCTGTGACGCTTTGTTTTAGAACAGTAACGAACACCACTTCTTCTCTATGCTGACAAAGGCACGAACAGACTTCCAACTTCATTTCTTCATGGAAGCCTTCACTATTACGGTTTGACATATTTGGAAACAAAGAAATCACACCCAACGTTTGCCGATTGCATGGAGAAAGAATCAAAAGGTAAAAAATGACTCGCTACAAATGAATTGACAAGAGGATTATGGAGGATGGAATCTGTACAACAGATGGTTGAATTTGTTGAGCTTTAGGACCTTATGTAAGTGTTGTCCAATTGGTTCAATTGGTCGATCGCGAGGACACCGTTCTTTGGAAATGGATAGTTGATGGACCTTATAGTGTAAAATGGACATACTTAGTGCGGTTTAATGCATCTGTCTCTCCTTTCAACTCCAAGTCCATTTGGAGGACACATGCCGAGGGAAAACACCAATTCTTCGCAAGGCTTCTAATACAAAGCAAAGATCATGACGACAGACAATCTCTTGCATGTAACCCGACCTGTTTGTTGTGTGACCAACATCCAGAGACGAACTTCACCTCTATGTCCACTACACTACTACATGAACGTTTTTAGGGGCGGCTCGTAACCTTTTGTAGGGGCGGTTTTGCCAGCCGCCCTTACGAAGGGGTGGCTACAAATCGCTGATTTGTAGGGGCGGCTGACCAACCGCCCCTACAAATCGATTTTTTAAGGGCGGCTGATGATTTCTAGGGACGGCTGGATATAGAGCCACCCCTACAAATCAATTTCCCAAAATTCACGAAATCGGGCCAAAAAATAGCAAAATTTTTTTAACCCAGGGAGGCCTCCACTGGTCAGCAAAAAAAATATAGCAAGTCGCTTAGCACGTGTTTCATTAAGAAAAAGTTTAGAAAGCTTACACGTCCGTCATCACATCACAGCACAGCGAGGTGCCATAAGTGATGGGCTTGGACATGGACAAAAGGCACCGCTAGGGCGGTGGAGCACACGATGTTGTGACTAACGAAGAAACTAATCGTGCGACCTAAGATCTTGCTCTCGCGCTGCCGCTGGGAGACAACAACGAAGCGACATTGACCAGAAGTTATTAACCTTCGGCTTCACAGGGTCAACCTGAGATCTTCAGTTTATTTATGGTTAAGCTGGATTAAGCTCGTGTGCTCTTTTTCTCTCACCCCTTGGCTGCCTGTTGCATGCCGCAGTTTCTACTTTCCACCTATATTCCACCTATATATACAGGTTTTGTGTTCCTTTCTGTAACTCCTTTTCTCTTCATTTCTCTATTACTGTAACAAAATGCACTGCAGGGGCCTCCGATCCCCTACTGTGGCATTTCCACTAAAATTTTAGAAAATTCTAGAGTACGGTAGAAATTACTCCACTTGGCAAGGGTGAAAGAAATATGGGATCTCCTAACGTTCATGCGCTTGATTTTTCTCCTCATTTCAGGTGACGATTCACAGTCGTTGGATCTTCATTGTGTGGCTGGGTAGCGGCTGGGTAGCTCACGCACTATTCTTCTTCTTCCTTGCGTCCACGGGGTTTCTTCCTCCTCGCGTCCGTGCCAGCTGCCCCCCCACACCGCCCCGACCCCGCGGTGTGGTATAGGGTCTCGCTAGAGCTCCGTGGCCGCGCCTGCGGCCGTGGAGCTTCGACGAGACCCTAGCGCACCTACGGTGGCCGTCTTCTTCCCCTCCCCCGTCTCGCCACCGCTATCTTCTCCAACTCTGGCGACCACGGCCACGAAGCCCCTGCCCCGACATGGCCCGACCGCCTCCACCGCCGACAGGACCCAAAGCTGCGCGCCCCATCCCCACCGCCTGGCCGCCCCGCCTCCCCAGAACCCCTTCTATGCCTGCCGGACTTGGAGAGGAAAGAGGGGAGAGGCCGGAGAGGGAGGCCGCCGCCACTGTCGCCCTCGTCTCCGGTGGGGTGCGGGCATGCGCAGGCTTGGGAACGGGGTGGTGGGGGTAGCGCGGGCGCGGTTGGGAGCGGGGCGCGGGTGTTGCGGGCGTGGGAGCGGGTCGTCAGGCACCTGGAGGCTGGAGTGTAGGAAACGCAGAGAAATATATACCGGCCTAGCTAAGGGCACACACTACCTTGTCAACAACTCAAGACAAATAATGAAACACAGTGGGATATACCGTATTATTCAATAAACGAAGCGCCCTGCCATAGAGCGAAGTGTGATGAAATTGGATACACGCACGCAGATGCAGTACTACACAGTATACGAGAAATTAATGGTAATATATATGCATGCGAAAACCATGGATCGAGATGGATGCAGAGTCAAAAGCGGCTGATCGATCGATCGATCAGTAGTTGGGAGGCGCGTTGTAAGTCCAGCATTGGTTCCTTATCTCGACGCCCTTGTCGCCTTTGGTCTTGGTATTGATTTTGCCCATCTTCACCATGGCTTCCCCAAAGTCCTTCTCCCACTTGTTCATCAAGTTAGTCCTGTAGGTATCCACCAGTGCGTTGGTGTCTGTGGAGTTGGTAAGCGCAGCGTCCGAGTCGAAGAGCGCGTCGTTGTCGACCACGTTCTGGTAGTACTGGCTGTCCAGGTCGTCAGGGGTCTTGTAGTCTTGGTTCACACTGGGGTTACTCTGGCACTCCCCGTTGAGGTCCTTCACGAGGGTCTGGTTCATGCCCGGGCGGCTGGAGATGAAGATGCAGCGGGCGCGGCCGATGGAGTGAGCGGCGGAGAGAAGGACCAGGTCGGTCCGGTTGAGCCTCTGGGCGGCGAATTTGGCCACGAGAGTGTCGAGGTTGGAGAAGGGCCCGGGCAGCGTGCCGGTCTGGTTGGCGAAGGACTCGCGCCCGTCCCAGCGACCGGCCGGTATCGTGTAGTTGATCTTGCCGCTGCTGAGGTTGCGCGCGGCGTCGCGCGCGGCGAACGCGAGGATGTCGGCGCAGGAGACCGCGCTGGGGCAGGCGCTCTCCAGCGCGGCCTTGGCCTGGTCGATGACGTCGAACCCGCGCAGGCTGTTCTTGTTGGGCGCGCCTTCCCTCTCCGTGTCGTTGTTCCCTGATGCCGTCGTGTTCAGGAGAACGGAACCATCGCATCCCTGATCGATCGAAGATGATGAGAATTGAGAATGAAATAAAAATCACGTCGTCGTCGTCGCTGGACGTACGACGGAGTCGACGAATTGAATGTAATTGTAATTGTAATGTACCTCAACAAAGCAGTCATGGAAGTGGAGACGAATGAGACCGGCGCCGATGCCACGGCCCTGGTACGCGATCGCCTTCTCCACGACCTCCCTGACGATGCTCTCCGCGTTAGGGCACGCGTAATTGGAGTAGCTGCTGTTGTAGTAGTCCAAGTAAAGCCCTGCTCCCGAGGGAGGAGCAGGCTCGTTCGGACTTGCAGGCATAGGGGTCTCGCTGGAGCCATTAGGACAGCCGATCGTGATGGTCACTAACGGCGGGAGTCTGACTACTGTTATTGGGCGAACCCACCCTCCCGAGCAGAGGATAGTGAAATTGATGAGGCCGCCGCCATGGCACGCCATGGGTGCGAGGAACGCGAGCAAGGTGATGATTATGGCAGCATGCTTATTATTCCAAGCAGCCATCATCGATCGATCTCGAATTCTCGATCTATCTATCTATCTATCTGTCTGTCTGTGCAGGCTGTGTCGTTGGTTTGTTTTGCGCTAGCTAGCTAGTTGCGCCCTTGATCGATCGCTTAGCTAGGCCGTGAATACGGTGTGCTAGCTCAGGGTTATGTGATAATGGGGTTGCAAGTGCAATGCAATTTATAGAGGCCCAGCAGCAGAGAAGAGATCGATCGACAAGTCGCTCTCGCTCGTCGTCCATCCCTGCCCGGCCCGGCCCGGCCGCCGCGTTTTGTGGCGGTGCACGTTGCGGTTGCGGTCGACAAGAATTGCAATGCATGGCATAGCACCGCATCTTGGGAAGAAATCGCACGTACCTACAGTGGAAGCAGCTGACTGACTGACTGACTGCGGTGTAGTGTAGAGTATGTCTAGTTGCGCGAGCTTCCATTTGTTTATCTGTTGATTGATGAGAATGATCCAACTCACTCATACGTCCCGGCCCCCCGAGCGCGGCGGTGCTCTTAATTAATTTGTCTAATTGGCTTTGGATTATTATTCGAGCTAGGATTTTGTTTAATTTGGACAGCAGAGAGATGGAAATTCTGCAAGCAGCAGATATATACACAGATGGGTTTTAATTTATTATATATTAATTCAGCTAGTTGGGTAAATTTGTATGCGCGTGTGGCATTATATTAGCTGCTAGCTGCTAAAGGATTGTCAAATAAAAGCGATCCTATAGATGTAGCAAGTTCGATGAGAAAAAACTATGATCACAGGCGAGAGCTAGCTGCAAAAGAAGCAAAAGATCGATCGATCCGTCACCTGCAGAAAGTTGCATTCAGCGCAGCAGTTCACATGCAATGTTAATTTGCTGGTTATTATATATATATATATATATATATATATATATATATAATATACTATACTCCGTATAATATAAGAAATCCGCTCCTAGTGAATGTGAATGTGAATGTTTCGATCGAGGTGCTGAGTTCTGTACTGTAATGAAGGCATGCTAGGCTGCTAGGTTAAAATTAAAACCAACTAACGTTTATTACTCAGACCCACAACGGATAAGCACATGTTGCTTAGTATAATTTGGAAAGATGCATGTAACAGCTCAAGCAGCTGACCCACGATCGATGTTTAATCAAATTCAGCGCGCGCCACACGCGCTGATAAATTCTGCGTTGTCGGATCGGCTCCAGTGGGTTTCATTTCATATATTTGCTTAGTATAATTTGGAAGATGCATGTAACAGCTCAAGCAGCTGACCCACGATCGATGTTTAATCAAATTCAGCTCGCGCCACACGCGCTGATAAATTCTGCGTTTGTCGGATCGGCTCCAGTGGTTTCATTTCATATATATATTGCAGCCAGATTCACGAGTTTACATAGATTGATCTGATCGACCACATGCAGGCAGGCAGCCACATGATGGTATATGCATGCCTTGGGTTTTCAATGGAACTATCTAGGACGACCTTGTTTTGGATCCATTTATTGCTAATAGTTAGCTAGCTAATACTAGATCATAGCTATATAATAATAGTTAGCTAACTAGTATTAGCTGCATGTAATTACTACCTGGTTTGACCCAATTAACTAGCTAGTGAGGTACTTCCTCCATACTGGTAATTCAAGTCGTTTTGGATAAGACTTGGGTCAAACATTGGGAATATAAATCATGAATAACTTTTAAGTTGTTGAGTTTGAAAATATGAAAACCATATGAACAGATTTTTCTTGAAAAGCACTTTTATAAAAATATACATATATCACTTTCCAATAAATATTTTTATAAAAATAAGAAGTTAAAGTTATGCTTTGGAGACCGTATCACTGTCCAAGACAACTTGAATTAGTAAGGCCAGTCTCAATGTAGGTTTTATAGGGGTTTCATGCACATTAAATAGGGTGCCACATCAGCAGAATTGAAGCTTTTGCATCTATCGAGGAGAGAGATGGGAAACGTTTCGCGGGGATGGATCGAGTGAGCGTAGTTTCCAAAACGTTGGAAACCGCACGAAACCCCCACTGAGGGCGTTCCGTCGTTTCATCCACCGTCGCGGGCGCCATCTCTTCCGGCCGTTGCGAGCGTTGGCGCTGCCCCTGCTCCATCTCCAGCGCTGCCCCCGGTCCCTCGGCCCCTCCCGGCGCGGCGCGGGCAGCTCCGCCCTCTCCCGATCTTGGCGCGAGCTCACGGGCGTGGCGTGGCGGCTCTCTGTCGTGGGCGAGGCTGCCGGGCGTGCCGCCGGGCGGGCGTGGCGCTTCTCTGTCATGGGCGAGGCCGCTGGCGCGATTTGAGCGCTGCTCCGCTGCGGGAGCCATCTCCTCCGGCCGTTGCGAGCGCCGGCGCTGCCCCCGGTCCTCGGCCTCCCCCGAGCGGGCGCGCGGCGTGAGCTCCGCCGGCACGGGCGCAGCGGCTCCGCCCCTCCCCAACTGCGATGCGCGCTACTACAGTGCCGGCCACCGTCGCACAGGCGGCGAGAGAGGGAAAAGAGAGAGAGACACCGGTGGGACCCACAAAAGTCTAAAATAACCCATGAAACTGTGTGCAACGAAACTACGCACCGAGAGAGAGATCCGTTTCATGTTATGTTTCGCGTCTTGAAAACTGGGTGGTGAAACCTTCCACTAAGACTGGCCTAATATGGAGGGAGTAATTGATAGTTGGATATTCTAACAATTAGCTAGTAGACTATTAACTGAACATGTTTGATCCAAAGGAGTTAAGCGCTATTAGCAACCTACTATTAATTCTATGGATGGATCCAAACACAGAAACACTACTGTACGGCCGGGTTGCATAGACACATGACGTGCATGTGTGATGACACGTTCTAGCTCTAGCATCCAGACATATATACGTGTCGACCGCGCTTTGTTCCACAGGGTAATGCATGGGTGCAACCGGCCGCCGGTTGCCCCGAAGAGCGCGTGTAATAACATACTACTATGCCTCCGCGCTTTGTGGCGCACGCAGTGCAAGCGCGGAGGTTCGGCAACTGCGGTAGATCGATGGACGGGAACGAACTCCACCAAAAGGCGAGTCGTCGAGTACAGCTGGAGTAGAGCTGAAGCAGCTGATCGCCCGGCAAGTCGACGAAGCGCAATCTGATAAAGAACTCGCCGCGCGGCACACGCGCTAGCTCGGAATGTGCTCTGCCGCCGTCCTGGTGGTTTTTATTTGATAGGGCTGACTGCTAAGGTGCAAATTCGAGACCCCCATCCCAGTGCATGCATCATGCATGTGCCCTACTTGGGTGTGTATATATACTTGTGCTGTCAGGGGCATTTATTACTTGTAGAATATACAGTTCCGTTATGGAACAATCTGGTCATGATCAGTTGTTCACCTTCAAACCAAATAGGTAGAAAAGATAAACTTTTATCTTCTTTTTCCCCGGGAAAAAAACTACTGCAGACTTTGGACAGTCTCAATACTAAAAATTACCTGTACTTTATATGTGTATTAATTTATGTAGACACTATAAACATATAAACTATATTTTCAATAAAGAGTTATTTATGTAGACACTGTACACATATAAACTATATTTTCAATAGAGAGTTTCTAGAGAATAATTTTCTGTCCAATGACATGTCTTCTGTCTACATCATCTTTATGTAGGTAGAACATATGTTTTCAATAGATAGTTTCTAATGATTTTTTGTAGATAGTTTCTAGAGCATATTTTCTTGTCCAATCACATGCCTTCTATCTACATATCATCTTATCACATCTCTCCATTCTCATTCTCATCTCCTTTAAATATAGTGCCACATCTTTTTTCTTAGTTGGCATCCTAATTAATAAGTAGACATATCATATTTAAGCATGGCAACCTCCACTTCAACTAGCAAGGTGGGACTAAACGTTCTTCCAGTACCCTATATGCAAACATGAATGAGCTTTTGAGATTTCTTTGAAATTATTATTAGGAATTTCTATTGGGCTAAGCCCATATATTCCAACAATATCCCACCATATCTCAATACCTTCCTTGCGGATATGTTTCACAAACAGGCTCATATAGGTGTGTTCTTTCAAGAATGCACACATTAAGACATGTTGCTAGCCTACCTTGCAACTTTAAGAGTACATCTTCGCATAGAGAAGATTATACATTACTCTCCTCATTTTACCAATAGCTTGGGTTTCCTTTCATTCTCCCCACACTAGACTTACAAAAGTGAAGAGGGCTTCCATATTTAAGTATGACAACCTTCACCTCAACTAGCAAGGTGAGACTAAAGGTCCTCGCACTCCTCCATATGCACACCTAAGTGGGCCTTTGAGATTTTTTTTTTAAAATTATCAAGAATTTCTGTTCGGCCAAGCCCATATATTCTGACACTCGATTGGTTATCCACATCAGAAACCATCATGAGGCGGTGAGCAGTCGTCCAACCCTGCGTACACAAAGGAACGAAAAACGTAAAGCAAACAAATCTCGAGGAGTTATGGATAAGATCAAAGAATTTTGGATCGAGTGTCGCCTTCCTCATTACCGATGACGGCGGTGTGGCTTCTTGGTGTCACGCGGCCTCGCATTAGTCAAAGTCCTCACCGAGGACCTCGTTCGGCCTTCAACCTTCGTGGGGATCTCAAGTCTCAATGACGACAATGGAGTCAGCGGCATTCGGTGGCGGCGACATCCACTCCTCTGTCTAGTGGAGCACATCCTCATCTGCCATGATTTGGCAGTGGCATACATCCTCTCCTGAGTGGAAGTGGCTAGGGATCCCGTTGGTAGCATGAGTTCCAATAGCTGGGGATGCTGGTGGTAGCAGTGGCGGGTCAGCCCCCTCGAGAAGGTTGTGATTCAGAAGGTTTGGTGGCGGATCAACATTGGAGGCAGTGTATCCATGTTGAAGCTCATGAATTGCCTTCTAATCAAGGTCTGTTTGTGGTGGATTGGGGGAATTCGTTTCTTCATCTTGCGTGCACATAGGCGACTATTTGTGCTATTACTATTTGATTATGTTGTTATTTGAACAATTGTATTACTACTGGTTGCAGAACAAAGTTTATATGGTCAAAAAACCTTGGTTCTAGTTTTTAACAAAGGAATGATTTGTACATCCCAAAGCCAAATAATCACTACTTGATTCTATGATTTTTTAAATACCATAAGCGAGATTTATGGTTTGGGTCACCAATTTCTATCCAAGGGGAGTAATCCAAATAAAACAAATTATCAAAGGAATAAATGAAGTAGCTGTATTTGTTTTCCATGAAGGATATCACAGGACGTGATTTGACACTGCATGCAGTAGACTGATTTAATTTGTCCTCTATATTGTATGTCAGTGTTTTGTAGCACGTTAGCAATCAACAATCATCGACCATCCCCTTCTATGGTTGCAGCCAATCAGTTGCGCAAAAAGTTCAGATTCAAACCCACGTCTAACCAATTTTATTACGGTCATAAAGTGGAAATCATAGAGTTTTTTTACTGTTGCGGGACAGTCCGGCCCTACGGAACCTCAGGCTCCTAGCAGCGCGCTAAATAGTAAATAGTGGGTCATATACTCATATATATATTGCAGATGAACACAATCTTTTGTAGATCTGTTACTTTTTTATGACACCACAAAGGGTCTGATTCAAACAGCAATAATTGTCAGGCGCGCGGCGTTGAACTATGATTTTTTTAAATTAATTCTGTTTTGTGTGACGACAGGGATGGTGTCCCCCGATGGAGCGGACCTTGTGGCGGGCCGCGTGTGTGCAGACACATTGCGACGGACGTACGCGAATCCCATCAAAACAGGGAAGGGAACATGCATATGCATGCATGCATTATCGCGAGACAGACCAGGAGAAGCAGATCACTGCTCACGTACAGCTCATGCAGTTGACCAGCGGCGATGTTAATCTCAGCTAGTGTTTGCTATTATAGGGTTTCTTTAAAAAAATTCGCCGCGCGGCACACGCGCTTTGACTCTTCGAAGTCGTCTGATTGGATAGTTTTTTTTTATTTCATGCATATACATTTTCTGAAACAAGTTGTTTACATTGCAGTAGCGCGAGGGATAACCGAGCAGGTTGCATGTTTGGTTTCTAGCGAAAAATGGTCACTATTTACCACACTCACATTGGCCTGAAGACTGATACTCTGCTTTAGTACTCTTATTATTTAGGACGAATTACTAATAGAGAACAAACCTTCAGTTCAACACATTAGTCCAGGCTAGAGTTAGACCCAGGACTAATGTGAGCGTTAGTCCCGGATCCAAGTTTTATGTGCGTCAGAGGACTTTTAGTCCGAGGGGCTAAAGGCCTTTAGTCTGCTAACCCAGACTAAAGAGCCTTGAGTTATTAGTACCAACTGGAACTAAAGGTCGTCCACAGGTTAGCTCAAAAGGAAAGCATGACATCTGAAGTTTCATGTGCTGTATAGGTGCAGGGAAAAGGTATGCGCGAGTCAATGAATAAGGTATTGTGTTCGAGTCTCATGAATCACAATTATTTTTTTAGCCTTGCAGATCCAAAGGGCATGACCTTTAGTCCCGGATTCATAGTCCCGGCTGGAAAGCTGAGACTAAATCCCTTTCCCAACCGAGACTATAGCCCATTTCTGTACCAGTGTCCAGATGTGTGAAGCATGCATATGCCACTCTCACAACTATGTCACCCTCGTTGGTAGGGATGAACTTCATCGATGAGCAGCTGCAGCTTGCGAGCAGTGGCGGAGCTAGGATTTTTGTGGAGCCTAGGCGAGACATAACGTAATACTAAGGTCCTATTTGGTAGGGCTCCGTCTCCTCATGTGAAGTAGCTTTTTTTGGTGAGCTGAAGTTGTTTTGAAAAAACATTTGGCAAAAACAGCCTCAGTGATAATTTTTTAATATTTTATGTTAGAATTGCGAAGAGGAACCGAGAGAAACCACATTTCTGCGGCTCCAGCTCCTCAAGGAGCCATTTATTTAGATGCCTGTTTAGCCGAACTTCTTGCAAGGAGCCGCGAGATGCCAGAGCCAAAGCCCTCCCAATGAGGATCTAACATAATGTAGAGCATTGTATATGAAAGCAAAATTAGAGAACCACAATAATTTTAATTAACCGGTGGTGCTGTCATCGTTGGCGTCGATGAGCTCACTCTAGATGCACCGCCACTCACACCAACTCTTTCGCCGTGAAATGTCCAGACTGTGTAGCCCTCGACGAAACCATACATGATAAAATGAGTTTGCACCTCGCTGTCTCGGTGGGCTTTCAGGTTCTTGCAACGAGAACATGGACATATGGTTGTCATCTGCTTCAGTCTCTCACGGTGAGCTTTACCAGCAACAATAAACTTCCTTAATTCAAAGAGGTACCGCTGATCGTTCACTCTATCGATCCGGTACATCCATTCCGACCTATCCATCATACCTGCAAACATTATCCGTCACAATCAACATTAAATAAAGAAGAATTAGGAGAAATTGATGATTTTTACGTTCAAAGTCATGAAAAAGAGAGGAAATGACGATGTGAAAGATGAAGCATGCATCTATGATGAATCTAAAGTTAAAGAAATATATGACATCATTTTTTCCATTAAAATTGATCTAGATCTAGATCTAGAGAGAACTCTAGGTGATGGAAATAGAGAGAGAGGATTGAAGGAGAGAGGGAGAGCCTTTATGAACCTCTTATGATGTCCTCCTCCCTCAAATCTAAGCCCTTCAACTCAAATCAAAAGTTTCCTCAAATTTTAGGGCAAAACCTCCCCCCATGAGTTTGAGAGAGGAAGACCCGTGGAGAAGATGAAGGGGTGGTGCTGTGTATTTGTACAGGCTTTACCGCGGCGGGCAAGATAAAGCGCCCGCCTCGGTAAATCAACTCTTTACCGTGGTAGGCAGTTTAAATAGCCCACCACGGTACCGCGGCGGACAAGATAAAGCGTCCGCCTCGGTAAATCAACTCTTTACCGTGGCGAGCAGTTTAAAGAGCCCTCCACGGTAAATCGTATTAACCGCGGCGGGCGATTCATACCGCCCGCCGCGGTAAATAACGATTTCCTACAGCGGGCAAGTAAGGTGGCCCGCCGCAGTAAACCCTTTTCCCGCAGCGGGCGCCTCGGTGGCCGGCCTCGGTGGCCGAGGCCGGCCTCGCTGGCCGGCCACCGGTTAACCTGGCGGGCAAAAGATGTGCCCGCCATGGAGCCCATTTTGGCCACGCTACGCAAATTGATTCCTGTAGCAGTGTAAGCTAATCCATCTCCCTAGTACAGGTTCCTAGCTAGTAGCTAGTGTAGTGGGTCCATCTCCCTAGCACATTTTAAAAAGAAACATGAATAATAAAAAAAGGAGATGGCCTTTGCTCCGCCACTGTATACTCCTACATGAGAATAAATAATTAATAAATAAATAAAGCTAAAAAAGGTTTACGTAATACTCAATCCATCCCAAATTGTAAGACATTTGACTTTTTTTGACACCAAGTTTGACCACTCGTCTTATTCAAAAATTTGTGTAAAATATCACTTCTTTCGTCGTGGTTTGGTTTATTAATAAAAATTCTTCAAGAATGACTTAAATTCGACTATATTTGTACAAATTTTTTGAATAAGACGAGTGGTCAAACTTGGGGCCAAAAAAGTCAAACGTCTTACAATTTGGAATGGAGTAGTATTTTCTAATACAGTAACACCAGGTGAGCCCGGGGACCGGTCCAGGTGGCCGGGCCTTGGCTCCGCTAGTGCTTGCGAGCGTCTAGCCTCGCCTTCCCCTCCAAGCGCTCCAGGCTGATTGCCACGACGTTACCTAAAACTCAGGAAGAAGAAAAAAATCATATACCAAAAACATAATCACCAAATTTGGCAGTAGGAGAAAGCTAAGTGGTCATTTCTCTATGGAAAACTGAGGAGCCAGAACCGTTTTTAGCGGCCAGCAACATCTCGCTTGACCACGCCTTTTTTGTCTGTCTCGCTGTGCTGGCCGGCCGGCCGGCATCCACGCTTGCTCAGCGAGGAACCGCAAGTTGTTTTATTTGTCGATATATTATCCTGTCACTAAAACCTGACTGCTTGCTTGTGCTTTACGAATTCCCTTGTTGGGTGTTGGGCACTGGTCCATGAGAGCCCACCTATTTGTGTACAAAAAGGCCTAGCGCCCTAGCCCAACAAAGGCCCTTGAACTTCAATGTAATTTTTATTGCCACTAAAGGATGGAAGGGAAATTTTCACCGCTATCAAGCCATGGCTCATGCTGGTAACTTTGGGCAAAATCATGGCTTCCAAACTTTGTCCTCGAACAAGCAATAGTTCATAGAGCCGTTCACTCCCAATAGCCATTGTCAGATCAGTTAGCTCTTTGGAGCTTGCATATTGGTAGTTAGCTCTTTGGAGCTTGCATTGGTAGTTGTTGGTGTGTTTGTTAGGGTAACAATTAGTTGGCTTTTCATGCGTAGGAAGACGACCAAATTAGTTTTCAATGTGCTCTTATTTTTTAAAGGTCATTTTATGTTAAGTTATTCATCTTTATTTTTTAAGTCTCTTTATTAAAAAAAAAGTTTGGCTTCCATATCATACTGAAGCAAGAGGTCCAGTGCTAGAACCAAACAAGCACAAATGCGCCTCTTTCATGCTTGTGTTCGAGGCAGGGGCGACGCCACGTTCAGCTTTATAGGTGCCAATGCACAGGGTCATTTCTGGTTTAACCAAAAATCTTTAAGAGGCCGATCCCTTTATTTTGGAGGAATTGAAATCTACATAATGGATTAGACTATTTGGCTTAGAATTTGACATTCCATAACATTATCAAGCTCACAAATAAGCTTATCTCAAATTCATAGGGTGGGAGATGAAAATGGATTCTATAGATTACTATGCTATAATTCTATTCTTCAACTTAGAGCACACTCTTCAACTTACTTTTCTACAATAGAAATACAACATATAAGTATATCTCTTGTATGCCTAACATTAAATATATAAATATATTCCATATACAACTTGTCGGGCCCCTAATTTAGGGTCCTCTGTGCATAATGTATCAGTCCCTGAATCAGTAGCTGATACGCACAATTCGAACAAGATTGATATCAAAAACCATACTTTTATTACTAATGGGAAAAACATATTACATGGTTCGGGTTACATAGCTTGGGCCATTGGCCTTATATCGTATATCAGAGTTCTAAGACAGCGGTCCTATGTCAACGTGGCTGCATTTCTACAGGCAACTTGGCGTGCGGACATAACCCTAGATTTATTCCTTAAGCGTACTCCTATATCCCAATCGTCGTGGTCCTAGCGTAGCTCCTTCGTATAGTCGTACGGCTCCGTCTTTGAGAATACTCTGATTGTCCTATCCTTGCGCAGTCCTCGATAGCTCCATACTCGTACGTTCTCCTATTGATCTATCCTCGCGTAGCTCCAATAGTTCCATCCTGATAGGTGCTCCTGTAGCTTTACTCCTAAAAACATAGAATGAAAGGGGTTGAGTACATAAAGTACTCAGCAAGCCCTAAACTTTGGGTGGAGGGAAGATGAAAGGGGAAGGCAATATGGTGGTGGTTAAGGTGGTTGAGGTAAAAGTGGTAGGGTGAAGTAGTTATAATTATAGGTTGAACCCTGATAGAGTATTACCATTCTCACCAGTTTTCGGGGTTAATTATAGTTTACTAAATTAGTAAAATACATCTTACTAGATTATCACAGTTGTAGAAGTCTAATCACAGTTGCTCTCATCCCAGCATCTGCCCATTCCAAGGACGTGGCTATTCGAATAGATTTAATAAACTCTATAGAGGTGTACAAATTTTCCCACATAATAGACACAGTCCGACACCATCGTCATGGCTTAGACAGGTCTAACGAGATCCCGTACCCGCTTGGGTGCTACCCTAGATTTCCATATAACTCTACCGTGGCTTCTCAAGGGTTGGAATACACACTAATCTCGGGAGAATACCAAATCATCCCATCTCATAATCTCGGATGATACTAAATCATCATAATAAACGATAATATGGCTCGAACACGGCCAAAAACAAATATCATGGGCTTGAAAGTGGCCAAAAACTCAAGGGCTTAACGTGGAAGATCACATAGCAACCACGCCAACCAGACCACGGAAGATCACATAGCATCCGTGTCTTCTCCTAATATTCCGCTGCCAACACCGGCCTCCTAGTAGAAATTATACTTCGATCTGACGGGGTGTGAGATCAAGTCTGCCCATATCAGACATGTGGTTGTACGAAATATCTCACTAGGTGAGAGGGACTACGAACCGGTCCTTATGTGACCGAGGCAAGTATCTCCCACAGGAACCCTCACCAGACGTTCCTGCCAAGGTAATCTATCCCCACATAAATTATCCCCACTCGCCCCATGTCCGGGTTTAGTTCAGGTTTACCTTTTTTAAGTTCACAGTTATTATCCTCAAGTTCATAGAGCTCATTTCATATCAAGGTAACCATTACCTTATCATCATTAATCATATTATCATATCCGAGCTCATGACCCATTATAATTCCATTAATTCATAAAAGAGAATTTAAGTAATATAAGTTAAGTTTATAAATTAATGGAGACGGAGGGTGTGGGTTTTATGGTGGAGGCTAGCAAAATGTGGTGGTGGAAGGGGAGGTGGTTAAGGAGTGGCATGTAATGTAAGGGAAGGGAATAGGTGGATGTTAGGACTTGCCTCCATTCGCTGACGATTATATCCTCACCTGTCTCCTATGTCTCCTGCTCATGTCTTCTGGACTCCATCGGGTTCTCTCTACGTCTTCTATCCTATGTGGTCTAGCGTCGACAAGCAAAACACAAACAAGGAAAATAACAAGCAAGGCATGTAAAACAAGCATTGGTAATCAAGGTGAAAGAATCGATCTTACATGGGTTGGTTCTATTGGGTGATAGGTTGTTGTCTAAGGTTATCATTATTGTGTCAATTTGAAGGAAGGTTTGGATAGAGGTATTCCATCCAACAAGGTGGCTCCTACGGGCTAGGTTAGTGTGGTGCGGTTACCTGATGGAAAACCAGGCCACATTATTATATTCTACTATTATGTGGACCTGAAGAGTGAAAGCCTGACCACGTCATCATAGATGACCTGGTAGAGCTTTCTATAGGTCCACTAGGTTAGCGACACATACGCACATGCATATGTATGTGCCTAGGGTTAGTCCGAATGGACAAAAGGCGGCGGGTAATGTTAGGCATACATAAGCGTATGCCCGGGTTTCGGGCATATCCATGTATGCATATATATTCTATTATTTTAGGTGATTGGGTATGGGTATATTTGAGTATGTGTTATGGTGCATACACATACACGAATATATAGGGTTGACTACTACTATGGTGATGGGCTACTACTATAATTCTTATTTAATTTAAATATAGGAAAAGGAAAGCAATCAAACTAGAATTTAAATGGGCACCAAATAATAGAGCAAAGGGTATGAACAAATAGAGCTTGAATTTACAAGATTTGTGGTGGAAGAAGCAAGGGATTTGGAGTTAGGATGGAGAAGATATGATTTATCAAAGTTTTAATATGGAAAAGAATATGTGGAATATAACTTGGGAATTAATTCTAGAAATTAGGATAATGGAAATGAGATGTAAATGCTTGGGTAGGATCTAGGGTGTACCTAGTTTATCTAGAAATTTTCTGATGTAAGGAAAATGGGTTTTCACTCCTCCGTGTACACTACTCGGGTGGCCATAACGTTTTCCTCCTTGACTGGGTGGCTGACGCGTGAGCCAGGGTTGATGGGGTCAGCCTGTGGCACTATGTTGTGCACCAGGCATGGCACTGTGCCATGAACTGCTCGCTCTCTCTGGGCCTATGTGGACCAAGTCCACCGAAGGAAGGGAAAGAGAGAGGAGAGAGTCACAGTGGCTGCCACATGGGGTCCACGTGGCGGCGTCACCGTCTCCTCCCATCCAATGGCATGGACGCTGTTCCAACCTAGGGCCAGGTAACAGAGGGTGACGGGAGGACGGAGGTGAAACGACGACAGAGCGTCGACGACGGCTTGGTGGCAAAAACAAAGCAACGGCACGCGGGCTCACCGGAGTTGATTTCACCGGCGGCGTCCTTGCCCGGAGTTCGTCTCGAGATGGCGGAGAGGAGGTGGGCCGTGGCCATGGGCCAGAGGAGACAGGGGAGAGGATTGAGCCCGAGAAGCTTTTCCATTTATGAAATGCATTTTCTATTTCCCAGAAAATAAACTAGGCACATATGAATGAATTTGAATTGGATTTCAATGAGAACTTGGTATGTGGTGGTTGGTTAATTCAAGGGGAAGATCAAGGAGCTATTTGGTGAGGGATGTAAAAGGGGAAAAGCCAAGGAGATTATTTAGTGCCAAATAAATTCTAGGGCAAACAATCATGCAATCTAACAATTCAAACATTCGAACAATCATTTCATCACTCCACACATTCTAACCTAAATGTATATGGTGGATTTTGATGAAGGGTTTTCTGAAAACATTTCCTTTAAAAAGGGTTTTGCGGAAAATAAATAGTCAAGGTTTTAATTTGCTGCAAAGTTTTAAAAGTTCAAATTTTTAGTGGTTTTTAACATGATGCAAAACCCAGGTGTTACAGATCTACCGCAGTTAGAATAATCTCATCCCCGAGATTCAAGTAAACTAGAGGGAGAAATCTAGAGAGAAAACCTAGGGAGAGAGAGAAAGATCTAGAGAGAGAGAGGAATTATGCCTTACTATGCTGTCCTCCGAAGAGTTCCTCAATCCGCTAGTGTACCACCTTGTTGACCAAGGAGGTAGTATTCTATCGAAAAGGGTATATTGCTATCTCCTTACCAGGGCGATTACTGCTCGATTTGAACAAGAAAATACCACCCCCTGTGACCATCCTGTTGGGGATCACATCCTGTCGGAAGGAGGTATACCTCTTGTCCAATGGTAGCTGCTCGATCTGTTTTTGCCTTCTGTACCCCTTTCTTGAATTATCTTCTGACTATCCATTCTTCGAGAAATTCCAATTCTTCTAGCTTTAGGGCTACCCCACTTAGAAGATTCAAGCTCTAGTGTTCTTCTGAAATGAGTATACCATCATCTTCATGTGTTCTTCTGATTTTAGAATCGCTTGAGATGTCTTGATCTTCTGGTGTCTTCTAATATGCATATCACCCCTTGTTTTGAGTCATAGAGCTATCCATCTTGATAATCTAGTCTTCTTATGATTCACCCATTTTTGTTGACTTCTTGAGTGTAAATCTTCCAGGTTTGTGATGCCAATATCCTTGTTTTGCTTCTTTTGAGCAACAATCACAGTGTTCTTAGGGTTCCATTTTTCATCCAAAAACTCGCATCTTCAGTTGTTCTTGTTCTCGTCCTGTTTGATCAGTGATTTCTTTCTTCCCTGATTACGGTGTCCGAATCTACCCCACTTAGAAGATTTAACCTTAAATCTTCTGTCATCTCAGTTCTTAGATCTGGTTTTTTCTGTGTAGATTATTCTTTATCTTGTGATCACCCTTACTTGGCTTCTTAGCATATTATGTTTTGATTATGCACACCCTATTTAGCTGATTTTGCGAGAAAGCCAATATTACGGGATCGCGAGCCAAACATACTGCTTCTGATTATGATGGGAGGATTACAACAATGGAGGGGAGGGATGTGCTAGACTATGAGTACATCTCCCTTGGGAGCAACTAGTCTAGTTCATCGGACAGTGCGGCTTCATTCCAGGGCGGTTCTGCTTCTTCTCTTGGCGGTGGCTGAGTGAGAGGGATGAAAGGCTCGATCTCTAAGATCTCCATAGGTGGTGGTGCTGATGGTGTTGCAAGGTCCATCCTTCTTCTTTCTAGAGGGTAGACATGGATTCCTTCTAGAATCATAGGCTCTTGCCCGTGCATGGCAAACATCCTTCGCTTGGGTCTGGTGACGAGGTAGGCGTTCTTCAACTATTGGGCGTGGCAGTCTTCGGTTTCCTTTAGGGCTTCGGCAATGACAGTCTCATGGCTTTCTACGGTGGCTGCTCGGGCATGTGCTTCGGTGAACTGCACATGGAACTTCCTGGCGTAGATCTCAGCTTCTTTGGCTCGGTGGATGCACTTCCTCAACTCCGAGGCTTGCTTGTCATGTTGCTTGTCAAGGGCCAGTAGGTAGGTGGTCATGTACTTCATGGAGGGGTCATCTTCTTGTCCTTGCAGGGCTTCCATGCGGGTGATCCAGGTTGGATGGTTCTTCTCCCGGGGCAGGAAGAATCTCATGGGTGTATGGGCGATGGGCTCTTCATAGATCCGGCATAGGTGTCGTAGGGCTTTGTGGGTGACATCTTGGTAGGTGTCGGTGATGCAAAATCCAGTGGTGGTCGTACTCCAGGCTTCGGCGATGTCAGGGAAATCTTCAGTCTTAGCGATGTAGACGGTGACTTCACAGCGTTCGGTGCCTTGTTCTTCATACTCTCGGCCTTCGTACTCGAGGCGCTCTTGGATTCCAAGTCTCTACATGGTGGAGTAGAGAAGCTTGGGAAAACATTTGGTGTGGAGGCAGTAGCTGCTAATCCAAACTCCTTCTGTCAATATGTGGCGTGGGAAGAGTCGGCAGTGGCTTGCAGGTGGAAAGTTGAGGGTTGCGGCTGCTTTTTGCTCTTGCTCAAGGGAGGAGAAAGCTGGCAGTGGGATTGTTCAGTGGGCGTGGGATGGTGCTAGAAAGCGGAGGAGTTCCTTCTCTTATAAGGTGTCGGGGTGAGGCTTCTGTTGGACGCTTTGACCAGGCTTGAGGTGTGCGGAGGAAGGAAGTGGAGCGGGGGTGGGTTCCACTACATAGTGGGACACTGTGGTGGGGTGTAGCCTTGACGACCGTGTGGGTGGCGGTGTAGTCTTGACGACCGTGCGGGCGATGGTCGTTGTCGGTTGTGGTGTAAATCCCAGGAGACTTCTTGGCTTCTTATCTCTAGATTATGATATTGACTGCGCCATTTTTCCTTTCTTCTTTTCTTCTTGACGATTTGAGCCCAAAAATTTCAAAAATATATTTGGTACCAACAAGGTTTCTAGGATTTTTATTCCATTCTTCTTATTTCAACCATTATCTCAGGACTTCTGATGGTGTACTTCTTGATATTTTCTTCAGAAATCTTCAGCTAGTAGCGCTTTCTTCTGGCTTTTTATTGAATTGTTGAGATGGTTGGCACATGAATAGGGGATTTGTGTGGGTGATTAGCATTGATGGCAGGGTGTCTTGAAGTGAAAGGGGCAGCTCGGGGGTCAAAAGGGAACATCGGCATTGGGCGGTGGAGGTGACAGCACGAGTGGCTGTGACGGTGCGCGATGTCGCCTGCTTTTGCAGGTGGTTAGTCATGTACTTCTTCGGTTTGCATTGGTGTAGAATGGGTGTAGTTGATTTCCTTCATGTCCTCATTCTCTGGTGGTCTTCCAAATATCCTAGGTGATCCTTGTTTTTTTTTCTCAAAGTCTACTCTCAGTAGAAAGGAGATGAGAGGGAAGAGCACAAGATGCGGAAAAGGATCTAAAGCATGGGGTGAGAGGAAAAGCACAAGGGGAGAAGAGAGAGACCTATAGGGTTAGTTGTAACTAAGGCACACTACAAAGGTTAGCAAAGAATCAATCAAGGACTAACAAGCATCAACGGCTTACTTTCTACTTTCGCGTATAATCTACCATAGAGACGTACCCCGTTTTCAAGGTAAGACCTAATCTTCATACTACCCTATTTTCTAAATAGACCTAATCTACCCTGTATGTTACTGGTCGTGATTTTGAAGGGGATGAGATGAGAGAGAAAAACTATTTTTTGAAATAGAAGGTCAAGGAGAGGTGAGAGTCAAGGGCTATAAGCAAAGATTTTAAAAATAGTTTTTAGAAAATGCATTCCTATCTAACGGTCATGCTAAGATTTCATCCTACACCCAAGTATAGCTCTAAGACCACCCTATTAGGCCCCTAATTTAGGGTTCTCTGTGCATCATGTATCACCCCCTAGATCAAGAGTTGATACGCACAATTCGAACAAGATTGATATTAAAAACCATACTTTTATTACTAATGGGAAAAACATATTACATGGTTCGAGTTACATAGCTTGGGCCATTGGCCTTATATCGTATATTAGAGTTCTAAGACGGCGGTCCTATGTCAACGTGGCTCCATTCCTACAGGCAACTTGGAGTGCAAATATAACCCTAGACTTATTCCTTAAGCGTACTCCTATATCCCAATCGTCGTGGTCCTAGCGTAGCTCCTTCATGTAGTCGTATGGCTCCATCTTCGAGAATACTCTGGTCATCCTATCCTTGCACAGTCCTCGATAGCTCCATACCCATACGTTCTCCTATTGTCCTATCCTCGCATAGCTCTAGTAGTTCCATCCTGATAGGTGCTCCTGTAGCTTTACTCCTAAACACATAGAATGGAGGGGGTTGAGTACATAAAGTACTCAGCAAGCCCTAAACTTTGGGTGGAGGGAAGATCAAAGGGGAAGGCTATATGGTGGTGGTTAAGGTGGTTGAGGTAAAAGTGATAGGGTGAAGTAGTTATAATTATAGGTTGGACCCTGGTAGAGTATTACCATTCTCACCAGTTTCCAGGGTTAATTATAGTTTACCAAATTAGCAAAATACATCTTACCAGATTATCACAGTTGTAGAAGTCTAATCATAGTTGCTCTCATCCCGGCATCTGCCCATTCCAAGGACGTGGCTATTCGAATAGATTTAATAAACTCTGCAGAGGTGTATAAATTTCCCCACATGATAGACACAGTCCGACACCATTGTCATGGCTTAGACAGGTCTAATGAGATCCCGTACCCGCTTGCGTGCTACCCTAGATTTCCATATAACTCTACCACAGCTTCTCAGGGGTTAGACTACACACTAATCTCGGAAGGATACCAAATCGTCCCATCTCATAATCTCGGTGATACCAAATCATCCCATCATATAATCTCAGATGATACAACATCATCCCAACATAATAGTGCAGATGATACTAAATCATCATAATAAACGATAACATGGCTCGAACGTGGCCAAAAACTCAAGGGCTTAACGTGGAAGATCACATAGCAACCACGCCAACCGGACCACGGAAGATCACATAGCATCCTTGTCTTCTCCTGATATTCTGCTGCCAACACCGGCCCCCTAGTAGAAATTATACTTCGATCTAACGGGGTGTGAGATTAAGTCTTTCCATATCAGAGATGTGGCTGTACGAAATATGTCACTAGGTGAGAGGGACTATGAACCGGTCCTTATGTGATCGAGGCGAGTATATCCCACATGAGTCCTCACCAGGCGTTCCTGCCAAGGTAATCTATCCCCACATAAATTATCCCCACTCACCCCCTGTTTGGGTTTAGTTCAGGTTTACCATTTTTAAGTTCACAGTTATTATCCTTAGGTTCATAGAGCTCATTTCATATCAAGGTAACCATTACCTTATCATCATTAATCACATTATCATATCCGAGCTCATGACCCATTATAATTCCATTAATTCATAAAAGAGAATTTAAGCAATATAAGTTAAGTTTATTAATTAATGAAGATGAAGGGTGGGGTGTTTATGGTGGAGGCTAGCAAAATTTGGTGGTGGAAGGGGAGGTGGTTAAGGAGTGGCATGTAATGTAAGCGATGGGAATAGGTGGGTGTTAGGACTTGCCTCCATTCGCTGACGATTATATCCTCATCCGTCTCATGTGTCTCCTGCTCATGTCTTCTGGACTCCATCGGGTTCTCTCCATGTCTTCTATCCTACTCGGTCTAGCGTCGACAATCAAAACACAAACAAGGAAAATAACAAGCAAGGCATGTAAAATAAGCATTGGTAATCAAGGTGAAAGAATCGATCCTACATGGGTTGGTCCTATTGGGTGATAGGTTGTTGTCTAAGGTTATCATTATTGTGTCAATGTGATGTAAGGTTTGGATAGAGGTATTCCATCCAACAAGGTGGCTCCTACGGGCTAGGTTAGTGTGGTGCGGTTACCTCATGGAAAACCAGACCACATTATTATATTCCACTATTATGTGAACCTGAAGAGTGAAAGCCTGACCACGTCATCATAGATAACCTAGTCAAGCTTTCTATAGGTCCACTGGGTTAGCGACACATACGCACATACATATGTATGTGCCTAGGGTTAGTCCGGTTGGAGAAAAGGCGGCGGGTAATGTTAGCCATACATAAGCATATACCTAGGTATTGGCCATATCCATGTATGCATATATATTCTTTTATTTTAGGTGATTGGGTATGGGTATATTCGAGTATGTGTTATGGTGCATACACATACGTGAATATATAGGGTTGACTACTACTACGGTGACGGGCTACTACTATAATTTGTATTTAATTTAAATATAGGAAAAGGAAAGCAATCAAACTAGAATTTAAATGGGCACCAAATAATAGAGCAAAGGGTATGAACAAATAGAGCTTGAATTAAAAAGATTTGTGGTGGAAGAAGCAAGGCATTTAGAGTTAGGATGGAGAATATATGATTTATCAAAGTTTTAATATGGAAAAGAATATGTGGAATATAACTTGGTAATTAATTCTAGAAATTAGGATAATGGAAATGAGATGTAAATGCTTGGGTAGGATCTAGGGTGTACCTAGTTTATCTAGAAATTTTCTGATGTAAGGAAAATGGGTTTTCACTCCTCCGTGTACACTACTCGGGTGGCCGTAACGTTTTCCTCCTTGACTGGGCGACTGACGCGCGGGCTAGGGTTGACGGGGTCAGCCTGTGGCGCTATGCTATGCACCGGGCATGGCACTGTGCCGTGAACCGCTCGCTCTCTGGGCCTATGTGGACCAAGTCCACCGAAGGAAGGGAAAGAGAGAGGAGAGAGAGTCACGGTGGCGGCCACGTGGGGTCCACGTGGCGGCGTCACCATCTCCTCCCATCCAACGGCGTGGACGCCGTTCTGACCTAGGCCCACATAACAGATGGCGAGGGGAGGATGGAGGGGAAATGGCGATGGAGCGTCGATGACGGCTCGGCGGTGAAAACAGAGCAGGGGCGCGGGGCTCCCCGGAGTTGATTTCGCCGGTGGCATCCTTGCCCGGAGTTCATCTCTGGATGGCGGACGGTGTTTGCAAGGTCGAGCCGCGGTACTAGGAAGTCTTGTTGATGGCGGTGAGGCTTTGTGGTGACGGCGGTGGTCCGCTGGAGTGGTTGCGGTGGCGCGAAGGTGGGTCGCGGTGTTCTGCGAGGTGGTTGAGTGGGGGAGTGGGTGCGGCGTGGCTACAGATCAAACTTGCGCGCGTAGAGAGTGCCATCCCGCGTCGTCGCGCCTTGCCGGCGATGGCCATCGGCAATGGCACCTTGGCTGTGAGTGCTTCACGGGGCTAGGGCAACGCAGAGGGCTGGAGCAGGCTATGGGGTAGTGAGAAGGTGGAAGAGGGGATCAGGAAGCTCACTTTCCACCCTAATCGTCCTACGGTGCACCAGTGGAGGAAGAAGCGGAGCTTGCTCCAATGGCGACAGTAGTGTCCCGATTTGGGGGAAATCGGGCTACCACCTAGGAGAAGAGGGGAGGGGAGGAACCAAGGGGGGATATGGGATGTTCTAGACTTACGCGGAGCTTGCTATGGTGGTGGTTGAAGTCGGGGAGCACTCGTCGAGCGTATTTATAGGTGGCGGAGGTCGGTTCGCCGGCGGGATATTTCTCACCACGCGCCTAGGTTTCGTGGGCACGATCCTTCGTTCGATCTCGAGTCCAAACTACAAAGGCAGTGGCGTATAGTGCGCGCTTATCTGTTGCTCGGTTTGGGGTGAGCTGGAGCCAGAGCGCAGCCATGGCGGCATGGCTAGCTTGCTCGGGTGCTGCCGCGTGGTGGAGTGGATAAGGGCAGCGAGGTCTGGTGGGTCCGCAGCATCCTTATGCTTATCCACTTCGCTGGGCTGAGGCGGTAACAACAAGCCCGAGGAGACGGAGGTCGATGGCGTGGGCGATGCAGTATTCTCGTCGTTCACCCAGAGGTAGACGACGATGTTGACGAGCGCGCCGCAGTGTCAGTGGCGTGGAGAAGAGGGAAGGGAGGCGGGTTGCGTTCTGCTGGGCTGTGCCAAGTGAGCGGGCCGGCCCATTGCGGGAAGCAAAGGGGAAGGAGGCGAGAGCGTGCACGTGGGCTTGGGCTAGCGACGGCCTAGTGTGGGGGAGGCGAATAGGAGGCGGGCTGTGGCCATGGGCCAGAGGAGACAGGGGAGAGGTTTGAGCCCGAGAAGCTTTTCCATTTATGAAATGCATTTTCTATTTCCCATAAAATAAACTAGGCACATTTGAATGAATTTGAATTGGATTTCAACGAGAGCTTGGTATGTGGTGGTTGGTTAATTCAAGGGGAAGATCAAGGAGCTATTTGGTGAGGGATGTAAAAGGGGAAAAGCCAAGGAGATTATTTAGTGCCAAATAAATTCTAGGGCAAATAATCATGCAATCAAACAATTCAAGCATTCGAACAATCATTTCATCACTCCACACATTCTAACCTAAATGTATATGGTGGATTTTGATGCAGGGTTTCTGAAAACATTTCCTTTAAAAAGGGTTTTGAGGAAAATAAATAGTCAAGGTTTTAATTTGTTGCAAAGTTTTAAAAGTTCAAATTTTGTGTTTTTTAACATGATGCAAAAACACGGGTGTTACACAACTATATTAGCTTAATTAATCTATGCCTAAATTGTAATTATTAGAATGAATTCAATTCAAGGATCAAACGGGCAATAAAAATATATGTGTGCTCTTTTAGTGTAGTGGTGCGCTAGGTTTAATTTGTTTCTAGCTTCGCCGCCCTTGGTTCGAGGTAGGGCACCATGAAAAATTTTCATAAAAAATTATATATAAAAAGTTTCAGATATTTAATAAGAGATATAGATTAAATAATTCCATTTATATATAATTTTATATATGTACTGTAAGAATGAGCATATACAGTTGGACTCTAAAAAAAATTGTATACACCATGTTACTTAATCATATGCGTGCAAGAAACACCATGATTTAACGTGGCATGCATGCTTGAACAGCTCATGCTCTGCATGAAGTATGTGACGATCAGCATCCATCTGATTAGATAGTTAGTTGACCTTGACCATCCAGCACTTGTCTCTGATCTCGCCGTCGGCGCTGCTCTTGATTCCGACGCGGCCCATCTTCACCATCGCCGCCTTGAACTTGGTCTCCCACAGCCCCGGCGTGAACGCGTTGGCGGACACCATGTCCGCCGTCTGGTTCGACGCCAGCAGCGCGGCGTCCGACGCGAAGAGCACCTCGTGGTTGAGCACGTTCCTGTAGTACTGGCTGTCCAGGCCGTCGGGGTCACCGAGTCCTGCGGCACCGTGGTGTCGCCGCCGTTGCACTGCGAGGCCAGCGTGCCGGAGAGCGTGGCGTTCATGTCCGACACGTGGGGCGGGAGGCGGTCGGAGAAGGACGAGCAGCGGGAGCGGCCGACGGTGTGAGCGCCGGAGAGCGTCACCATGTCCTCGGTGTCGAGCCCCTTGGCGGCGAACATCTCCTTGAGCTTCTCGAGGCTGGTGAACGGCGGGGGCAGGTTGGCGAGGGCCTCGCTGTCGAGCGACACGCGCCCGTCATAGCGACCGGCCGGCATGTCGAAGTCGACCGCGTTGTTGCCGCTGAGGAAGAAAGTCGCGTCGCGGCCGGCGAAGGCAACGATGTCCGCGCACGAGACGACGCCGGGGCAGGCGGCCTCGAGCGCCGCCTTGCCAGCGTCGATCACCTCGAAGCCGCGCAGGCTCAGGTTGGGCGCGCTGGCCCTCTCCGTCGGCTCGCTGGAGCCGGTCGTGTTCAGGAGAACAGAAGCATCGCACCCCTGGACGAAGCAGTCGTGGAAGAACAAACGAATGAGTCCTGCGCCCGTGCCACGGTTACTGTCTATGGCACTCTTCACGGCCTCCCTGACAATAGTCTCTGCTTTGGGGCATCGATACTTGTAGTAGCCGACACTAAGTCCTGAAGGAGCTTTGCTTGGGCTTGGGCTTGGGCTTAGGGAAGGAGGATAAGTGGGTGGGATTGAGATTGAACTAGATGGACTTGGGGTGGGGCTAGCCAGTGGACTCGTGATCGATGGGCTTGGGCTTAGGCTAGGAGGACGAGAGGATGGGATAGAGATTGAACTAGATGGACTTGCACTTGGAGGATAAGTCGGTGGACTTGAGATCGAGGGGCTTGGACTTGCACTTGGAGGATAAGTTGGTGGACTCGAGATTGAGGGGCTTGGACTTGCACTTGGAGGGTAAGTTGGTGGACTCAAGATCGATGGGTTTGGACTTCCACTTGGAGGATAAGTTGGTGGACTTGAGATCGATAGGCTTGGGCTTGCACTTGGAGGATAAGTTGGTGGACTCAAGGTCGATGGGTTTGGGCTTCTACTTGGAGGATAAGTTGGCGGACTTGAGATCGATAGGCTTGGGCTTTCACTTGGAAGATAAGTTGGTGGAATTGGACTCGGGCTAAGGGTAGGGCTTGTGCTTGGAGCGTAGGTGGTTGGGCTTGGGCTCGGTGAAGGATATGTAGCTGGGTTTGCATTTGGAGGATAAGACCGTGGAGTTGAGCTACTACTTGGAGGATATGCGGCTGGGCTTGGGCTTGGATGATAAGTAGGTGGAAGAACTGAGCTCGGTGGGCTCTGGCTTGGAGGATAAGAGTTTGGGTTTGGGCGTGCGGGGCTCAAGCTAGGAGGACTTGTGCTGGGAGCATAACTGATCTGGCCCGCCACGGCCCCAAGGAGCGCTAGCAAGGTTACAGGGACGACGACGGCGGCGAGCTTCTGCGGCGCCATGGTTAATTGCTGTCGCTCGATCGCTCGGCTGATGGTCGTTTTTCTTTGCACTTGCACAACACAAATCGGGTGTTTTGCTTGGGATTACGCTTTGCCCTGCCGATTTATACTCGCCCCGGCCTGCAGGAAGAAACGCGTCAGGAATGTCGCCGCGTCGTCTCGTCTCCTGGGCGGCGGGGATCTCTCCGCACGTTGCGGTGGACGTGAAATTCAAACGGCGGAGAACATGGAGGACAGGACAGGACTGGACTGGACGGGTGCACAGCAACAGCTAAGCTAGCTCAAGCGGTTGACCCTGGGTACGGACGTACGGTGCTTACGTGTTTGGTGTCTACCAGTACCAGCTACCAGCCCTCCTGTTATGTTAAGCTGGGATTGGGCGGCGCCCAATGATTGTGCGTCCGGTGATGGTTGCATTGGTCTGAAATTGCGGCAGGGATTAGCTAGCTAGCTTTGCGTGTTGGGAACTGGGACCGAGTGAATGGATCGGAGTTGTTCTCTCAAACACATGCATGCAGGAGCAGGGATTAATGATGAACAACACAGCTAATCGTTTGCATTATTTCTGCAGGTTTACTTTGACATTCGTGACTGATCAGACGTGATCGAGAAATACTCCTACCTGTACTCTGTCACCCAACTCCTGTCGGTGATATTGTGATAATATATAAACATGCATGCCATGTGATGTCGTCGGTCTTTACACCGAGGTGATTGACGCGTAGAGCGTAGCGTAGTGTATGTATATGTTTTCGTGAAGGACTGGACAAAGTTACGCCCGATAGTCGATAGCCAATTAGGCTTTCAGAGGGCCGGGGGAAATAATTGCGGAACCTACAAATACTTTTAAGACTTCACCTAAATACAAAATCTTTTTTTTAAGAATCACATAGTACAACGCAGACGCCCACAACACGCACGCACACTCACCCCTATGAACACACGTGCGCAAACCCTATCCTTATGAGCACCTCCAAAGAACTGAGCCGACAGATCTTGAGATTCACGAAGTTCTAATATGAACACTGCGTCTCAGTTAAAACTGATCTCGATAAAAATCCATAACTCTGATTGTTATCAAATATTGTCAGAATAAATTAGATAAAATTTGTGAATGGGTAAAGTGTATGACCAGCCCTTAAACTTGTGTGGTTGTGTCATGCTTGTCCTCGTACTCATGAAATTTGTCATTTTGGTCTTTAAACTTGTCGAGATGTGTCATGACGGTCCTCGTACTCTCAAAGTGCATCATTTTAGCAACAAATAGCATCATTATTTGGTCCTTAAACTTGTCAAGGTGTCATATACAGGCTCTCTTACTCTCAAAATGCATCATTGTGGTCTCAAAGTGTATCATTTTGGTCCTTGAACTCGTCAACGCATGTCATATGCCATATCTTTGATTGACCCGTGCCCAGGCGCTAATGGTGGCATGCTAAATATGTGCTCAGATGGAGCTAACATGAACTTAAATTTTATACGGCAATTTGTATGCTCCGATGACATCTAGAATTTTCTAATTGATTTTGCATTTGAGATTATTTAGATATAAAGGGGTCAAAAGTAATGTACCCAAAGTTTTAGAAAGTACTCCCTCCATCTCAAAATAAGTCTCATTCTTACTTCCTGAGAAGTCAAATATATACGAAAAATCATTAATATTTATGGTGCATAATATTAAATCAATGGTTGAACATATTTTCATAATAAGCTTATTTGGATATATAAATGTTGCTAATATTTTTTTTATAAATCTAGTCAAATATAATTTTTTGACCTACTCAGAATCCAAAACTGACACTTAATTTAGGATGGAGGAGTAAGCCTCAAAATAATTTTTTTATATATTGTACTGCTATCAATAATAATTGTTCGATGGGATCGTAATAATGAGGCAAACGGGATGCATAGTGTAGTGGGTTTGACTCTAGCATGAGCAAAATAGGCCTTGTCCGAGCCGCTGGGCTTGGCCCAATCTGCATATGTTACTCCATAGGGTTTGAACAGTGAGGAAGCAAGCCCACAAAAGAAAAACAGCTTCAACCTAGCCCAAAGTATTAATTCTAATTATTTTTTTCAACTAAAAAGAAGCTGGTGGCTCACCCAGGCATAGGTCCGGCCCAAACTTGGCCTAAACATATATGCCCGACTTTCCTATTAGACATTATTGAAAATGAAAGTTTGACCCGAAAAATCGTTAGTTTTTTTCAGCCCGATCCACAAAACTCAGATAAATATATTTGACTCCCACGAACTACAAGTGCGTGAAAAACTATATGTAACCATCTGGGCAGTGGCGGAGCCTGAAGTAAAATATGGGGGGCGCTAATTTCAATTGGATCCATATGTACATAGATGGTGGAGAAATTAATCTTAGTAGTTATAATTAAGTCATAGTATATAAAATACAATTGACAACAAAATAGCTGAGTATAAAAAATTCTCTAAAAAGCAACGTAAAATCTGGATTGACAATAAAATATATTATTCAAACAGTCACTTTTAGTATGCATAATATGTAGATCTTATAGACTGAAAAATCAAGAAGGAAAAAAATAGAAGAATCAACAATACTTAGACTTCGTAGAGCAATCAAAGTAAGGAAAGCAGGCTAACATGCAGACACAGATGCAGAGCACAAGGACAGGGAGTCACGATCTAGCCGAGTCTTTGAGACCGACGAGCAGAGGAGTCGAGTGCGAGGAGACCTGTGGGCTTCAGAAAAACACAGAGGCATGTGGGCGTGGCCCACTATGGCCCCCACGTAGCTCCGCCAGTGATGTGGCGGGAAAAGTATAATCCAAGGAAGGGGGTCTCAATTTTTATTTTGAAAATATATTTTTTTTGCATGCATATCCATGCTAACTTGTACCCTCTTAGTTGCCTAGGAGGCATGGATTCTTAGGAAGGGTTTGGTTTTGGAACCAAACATAAACGATGGTGGAATATCCCATCTAATTCTAGTGTTTGGTTTTGGATACATGGTGGAACTGTCTCTTGAGAGAATATTTCACTAAGATCCAATATATCACCATCGATCTCATGAAAATTGGCGAATCAACTCATTCCCTCCCAACATTGTTTGAGTTCATTTGCACATACCTGTTGTCCCTCTTCTTTCTCTTTTTCAAGTCCGGTCCCCACCAATCCATCGGATGGGGCGCACAACTACGCCGCTCCCCTGCACACCTCTCCATATGGCTCTGGCAACACAGCCCGGGCAGATGAGGGTGACCGTGGCAGGGGCATGTGAGGGCGATCACGACGGGCAAGCAACCTAGTGGGACCAGGGCAAGATGGCAAGTGGGGGCAACTGCGATGAGCCAAGTCGGGGGTGGAGGTGCCGCAGCTCCATCAATGGGTGTGCTGCTCTCGTTGGGGAAGAACGAAGAAGAATGTGAAAGAGACTCACATCCAGGCCCCACTTGATGGTTGTCTTACATGAAAAAAACGTTCAATATCCTCTCCGGTCCTCTCTCTCGTACCAAATAAACACAAAATAGAAATGACCTCGAAGAAACTGTCGCAAAAAAATAAGACGATACAGTCCCATTTCACATCGTTCTCAAACCAAACATTATATATGCAAAAGTATCCACGTACTTTAAATACTTCAAAACAGAAGCAAATGGGATTCAGGATCCGGCACGAATTAGTAAAGTATACTCCTACGCACGTACTGTTCCTCGGCACTGACCGGCATTGGAACCTCTCTGTCCAGCGCATATAGGGATACACTCTTTGGAAGGCATATTTTTTCCTTGTGTAAACAAGCAACTCTGGAAAGCTTCGCCGCACTCATGTTCCATGATTTTTTAGATAATGGAACTAGCTAGGTTCCAGCCTTTATCACCTAGGAATGGTACACAACTGAGAGTTGAACACAATCCAAAGCCATGAGGCTTAACTCTTACAACCAAGAGAAAGAAAATAAAAGCAACAAGGTTCAGCCCATCCAGGACAAATGCATACTAGCTTGGAAAAGAATTAGGACTAAGCTTCAATTTGATTAAAAAAACTCCACCTAAACTTTTTTAAGACCGCCATGATCATTGTTTCTAAGTCTCTGCATACTCGTTCGAACATCGGTCGCTCCTCCTCCTTATGCAGCAGGGACAACTATCGGATCCAATATGTCATCCTAAAAATTACCTCTAAATAGACAAATAGGCAGTGCATATTCCATGACGCAGTTGGGTGCATGCATAATGTAGTGCATCCTCCAAATTTCCACAGTCGCAACCAAGGCACCAATATCCATTGTTTCCTCTCTTAACATCATGAGCACATATTTCAGCGTACTGAGCATAGCTGATGGAGGCTTGCATGATGCCACCATGTCCGTTGCCGTTGGTGTTCTATCGGAGGCTGCTATTTTTTTTTTCCCCGAACGATCTTACCTTTTTATATTATTATTTGAAGAAGAAAAGGAGAAAACAACTCTATAATAACCAATTTACAACTGGCCAGGCAAGGGAAAAATTCCGGCCATTGAAGCTATTCACAGCTATTTTATTTGTGAATGGAAAGGTAATAATAAACTTGGGGACGCCTTGTTGGATTGTCGGTGGTTATACCGCCGACACCGCTAGTCTTATCTTCTTTTGTTATCGAGTTAACTTTATGTCTCCTGGGACTGGGAGTTGATCCCACGAATTTACATCGGATTCAGTTTGACGTTGTGATTATTACTTAATTGTGGAACATGTGTTAGCATTATAGAAGAGCATCTCTACTATAATGGACCAATCAAAATTATACTAGGTCTCCCCAGAAAAACGTCCCTCGCTGAGAGCCTCCAACCATTGCGCACCCAAAAAAATACACACATAAATTCGTCTACATTAAAATCAAGGGCTAATAAAACATCCAAACTTATCCGACGGCTGACGTCGGATGTGTGATGCTAGGCTTCTCACCCCCGTGCCCTTCGTCCCACACACGCGGGCTTCAAACGCAGACAACTGCAAGAACGCATCCGTGGTTTGATTCCTGCTCGCCCGCGCCCCGCATCCATTTTTTATTTTCTTCCAAAAAGATAACGCTCGGGCCTCCTCCCTAGCAGCCGCCGGCTCGATCTCGCGCCCCTCCTTCCCCAGCTCCGCAACTCCTCCCTCCTCCACCTTCCCACAACCATGACTCCTCGAATTCCCAGATTCCAAACCCACACGAGACCTATCCTCACCCACAGCTCCGGTCGCACCTGCCCACGCACGCCCATGGATGACGAGGCCTCTGTGACGGCGGTTGCCGGCGTGAGGCAGGCGGCGCCTAGCAAGGGCGCGCTCATCAGGGTGCGGAGGCGGCCGTGGGGGAGGAGAGCGGCGGAACTTCGACAACGTCGAGGCCGCCGCGATGGCCTATGACCAGGCGGCCGTGTCCGCCTAGGGCTCCGCCGCCGCGCTTAACTTCCTCGTGGAGTGCGCACAGGAGTCACTCCGAGCGCTCGCGCTGGATGGCGGCGACGCGGCTGGTGCCTCCGCGGGAGGCTCGCCCGTGCTGACGCTCAAGTCGTGACACTCCAAGAGGAAGCGGCGCAAGAAATCTAAGCTTCTGGTGGCGGCGGCGTCAGCGAACGACGCGATGTCGGGCACGAGCAAGGTCAAGAACGCCGCCACCACCGCGGCAGCTGAGCAGCAGCGCTTCGTCGTGGAGCTGGAGGACCTCGGTGCTGAGTACCTAGAGGAGCTCCTCAGAATCTCCGAGAGCTAGCTATGTGATCACCACGCGTCAACAGAATTCAAAGGTAGCTTGGGCCATGGGGAATGAATCTTGAATGCAATGTCCAAATCTCCTTTAGTTGTTGTTATCAATGAGGGGCATCATATTTCATTCAGAAGTGTTGTGATTTAGTAGTGCTAGCTAGTATAACCAAATACCAAAACTTCCCTACAAAATACCCTTGTTTGCTTTCCACCGGCTGGGAAAAGAGAAAAGGTACACATGTTCAGTTTGATCGCCTATCTGAAATCCAATGTGCACTCAGAGTAAGCAGATCGAAGTTCCACACCTGCCATTTGCTATCGTATGCACAGATTGCTGAACAGTATCCGCTTACGTACAAGTGACAAGTGATGAGCAATTTAATGTCTATCCTAATCCAATTTGATGTCAGGTCGCCCAATCAAGGATGGGATCTCTCGTCGATCCGTATGTGATACGCTATGTCTCCGACCTGCCCCTGCCATTCTGCTCCGTGTTCATGTTCAGGTGCGACCCGTGGGCTAATTTATTGATTATTATCAAGCTACCCGTTCAATTTTTGCTATTTATACACTGTGTTTTTGCACTATTGTCTTTGTTCAGTTGTGCGATTGGAGATGGTTCCAATTGTGTAGTAGTCTCGCGTATTGCATCATTGCATGAGATTGTAATGGTTGGTTAATGGAATTTGGAATTGTTGGGGAATATAAAGTAATATTGAGAGACTGGTGTAGAGGTGGGATTTAGTGATCGAAGTAATGTTGTGGTTTCTCTGCAGATACTTCACTTCCTTGCAAAGTGAGTGCTTCCATGTATGTGTGCTTCTTCTCAGATGTGAACATGGTTATCTCGGTACCTATGTGGAGTGGGAAGACAGTACTGTTTCAAACTCTATGTTCTGAGGCTCCTCTCAAGGTTCCTTTCTCTAGATCGGTGGTTCAATTTAAATAAAGGAACTTTGAAAACAGTACGCTGATTCTAAATGCTATTTTACAATAGTAAATTAAAATGTGAATAACACAATTTACTTTGAAGATTTTGTGGAGTACTCACAATAAATTAACTGTTAGCAGGCTGAACGCTGAGGTGGTGGAGAGAGGAGAGAGGGCTCTAAGCTTACTATGTCTTATTAAGATGGTTTCTATCACAAAGATTGGGTATTTTCGTCTTTTACCTTTGGTTTCAATGCAGTGTCCTATTAATTCCTCCCGCCTTTAATTGATGCGCAGGTTGCAGCTTTGACTCTTCGAATTCTGATGCATCACGTTTGTACCGGAAAATATACTAATAGCTAGAACATTTGTTTGTGAATTTGCGTTTCTTTCATCAGTTGATTTATTTTAGTTTTGTGATTTATTTTCTAGACACCACCGTAGTGTTAGCACGAGCACTGTACTATGTCTTGCTATGCATGAGTGTTTTCTAGATTATATATATAGTCATATACAATTTCATAAAAATATTGTCATTTCGTTGTTTTCATATGCATCCCTGAAATAAAATCGTAGCGTTAGCACGGGCACTATACTAGTATATATACTAGCATCAGGCAGTAAAAAAAAGATATTGATGCACTGTAGCAGGTAGCAGCGCCCCGCCACCAACTGACCACTAGGGTTAGCGACTTAGCGCTGACGGAGAAGCTACGTTGTATATTTAGAAACGATAGACAATATAAATGACGAAGAACAGTAGATCAAACACAGGGGACACGAGATTTTAACGTGGAAAATCCTTCCAAGGAAAAAGGGAAAAAACCAAGGGCACCAGCTAACAAATCTTCACTATATCGGGTGAGATTATAAATGTCAGAGATTTACAATTTTTCTTATCTCAAGACGACAGCTTACCACAGGTAAATATAGAGATGAAAAACCCCCTACCAGTAAGAGGCATATGGAGCCTGCAAGATGGTCTGGCACGTACTGGCAGCTAGCCACAAAGTCAGCAGCTGAGCTGTGTCTGTGTTTGGTTTCAATATCAGTTCAGAAAACTGTGAACGCCGAGTTGTGTCTGGTTTAAACTTGTACCTATGTCATCCCAGTCCATAAACTTGCAAATCGATCATTTAGGTCCTCAAACTTGTTCATCTGTGTCATCTCGGTCCCTAAACTTGTTCGGCTGTGTCATCCCGGTCCCTAAACTTGCAAATCGATCGTTTAGATCCTCAAACTTGTTCAGTTGTGTCATTCCGGTCCCTAAACTTGGTTTTGAGTCTCGTATGGGTCAAAACAGGGTGATCTAAATACTTTATATCAAAAAATAATTCATAACGTTTACATATGAACTCGAATGAAGACAAACTTTATATCAAAATTGAAGCCCTCGACGCGATCTGCGACTTTGTAGTTGAAAAGTTTTTGAATTAAAACTGTTTAGGGTCCCAACATATTATTATATGTTTATAGATTTTGAAATTCGAAATTTAAAATTAAATTTTGGGACACTAAATCACTTCAAACAAAAAACTTTTCAACTACAAAGTTGTAGATCGTATCGAGAACTATAACTTTCATATATACCATATCAACATCCAAGATTGTTTGATAATTTTAAATTTCAAATTTCAAAATCTTGGAATTTGAAATTTGAAATTTAAAATTAACAAACAATATTGGATATTGATATGGTCTATATAAAAGTTATAGTTATCAATACGATCTACAACTTTGTAGTTGAAAAGTTTTTTGTTTGAAGTAATTTATTGTCCTAAAATTTAATTTTAAATTTCGAATTTCAAAATCTATAAACATACAATAATATTTTGGGACCCTAAACAGTTTTAATTCAAAAACTTTTCAACTACAAAGTCGTAGATCGTGTCGAGGGCTTCAATTTTGATATAAAGTTTGTCTTCATTCGAGTTTATATGTAAACGCTATGAATTATTTTTTGATATAAAGTATTTAGATCACCATGTTTACCCAGATGAGACTCAAAACCAAGTTTAGGGACAGGTGATGACACAACTGAACAAGTTTGAGGACCTAAATGGTCGATTTGCAAGTTTAGGGACCGATGACACAGCCGAATAAGTTTAGGGACCGAAATGACACAGATGAACAAGTTTGAGGACCTAAACGGTCGATTTACGAAGTTTAGGACCAGGATGACACCGCGGTGACAAGTTTAAGGACCGCCGGTGCACTTTACTCTTTAGAAATTGCCGAGTTGTGTCTGGTTTTAGAAATTGCCGAGTTGTGTCCATGCAGCATGTTGGTACATGTTCCCGGCGCGTGCATCCCGGGCTGATCTGAAGCGGCACCTAACAGCCCTCTCGATCTGACTTCCGGTTCCGGGTGTCTATAAATTGACGTGTTGTAGGTTACGTACTCATCACTCACTGCTCACTGCACTAACAGCAGCAGAAAAGATGGCTAGGCTGGGCATCCTCGCCTTGGTTGCGATGCTCGCCGCCGCCACTGCTCAAGCGCAAGAGGGTCCTATGCTGCTGCTCCTGCAACGAGCCCGGCGAGCGCCCCCGTGCCGGTGCCGCTCAGCCGCTGCCGCCCAGCCCAAGCCCACCAGCCCAAGCTCCACCACCGGCTTCTGCTCCAAAGCTGAGTTTTGGCTTCTACAAGCGCTCGTGCCCTTACGCCGAGGAAATCGTCAGGGAGGCCGTGAGGAACGCCACCAACGTCAACCCCGGCCTCGGCGCCGGCCTCATCCGCATGGCCTTTCACGACTGCTTCGTCCAGGTCCAGGTATATGAACCAATGCTTCCAAAATTTGGCCGTGCATGCATGCAATGCATTGCTTTGACAAGCTACCACCACGTATTTGTTGTTGCATTTTGCAGGGCTGTGACGGCTCTGTGCTGCTGGACCCGACGCCGGCGAACCCGCGGCCGGAGAAGCTGGGCCCGCCAAACTCCAGCCTGCGCGGCTTCGACGTGGTGGACGCGGCCAAGGCGGCGCTCGAGAAGGCCTGCCCGGGCGTCGTCTCCTGTGCCGACGTCGTCCAGTTTGCCGCCCGTGACGCAGTCTTCTTCCTCAGCGGCTCCAAGGTCTTCTACAGACTCAAGGGCGGACGCTTCGACGGCAGCGTGTCCTTCGAGAACGAGACGCTCAGGTTCCTGCTGCCGCCGTTCTTCAACCTCTCCCAGCTCATCCAGAGCTTCAAGGTCAAGGGCCTCAGCGTCGACGACCTCGTCGTGCTCTCCGGCGCCCACACCATCGGCCACTCCCACTGCTCCTCCTTCTCCGACCACATCTCCACGCCGCCCTCCGACATGAACCCTCGCCTCGCCACCGCACTCAAGAAGCAGTGCCCGGTCCTCCCCAACTTTACCAATGACCCCACGGTGGTGCAGGACGTCGTTTTTTTCCGATCGGGTTAGACCCATTTTTCATTAAGAGGAAAGAAGTTTTAATCCGTTACAGACAATACCGGCGAGAAGCCAACATCACAGCCTACGACTGACCTAACTATCTAATTCCTTTTCGATATTACATTGGGATGTAATTTTACGACCAAATATTATGACCTAATAAGGGTAACGCCTAGGCGGCGCGAATGGCCCTAGAGGCCCGCTGCTTCCTGCCTAGAAATAGAACCTACATGGCCTCCCGTGTTGACGACGATAGCGGCAGCTTGAAGGCTGTCTGGAACTCCTAAAACGAAGTGTCATCAGGGAGTTGTGTCTCCACCTCAACACCTAGGCGCTTCATCATCACCTTCCTCGCTTGCGCCTCAGGCTTTTGCTCCCTGTACTTGCTCTTCGCAGCTAGGCGAGCGCTCCGTTTGGGGACGAGCTCATCATCCTCAATTGCCCGTGCCCTTGCTGACCTGGTGACCTGCAAGCGTGGCGACGACGAGAGGACAGGCTGCGACAGTGGCTTCCTGAAGGTGTAGATAAAGTCATCTAATGGCATCGGTTGCAGCGGAGGCACCGGAGTGCGGATAGCTGCATCATCGACGAACTCAGGGCAGTTGACGGGTTGAGGCGAAGTATCCAAGACTGCATCACCCCCGAGCTCGGAGGCCTCGACAGTTTGAGGCGTGGACAAGGGTGCCCCAGCCTGCTCAGGTCCGGTGATCTCAACGGATAAAACCGGAGACCCCTCCCCCAACTCCAACGCCATGAGGTGCGGCCGGATCCGCAGTCATCAGGGCCCGAGAGGCACAGGTCCACCGCCAGGGCCGTCTCTGAAATCTGTGGGCCAGCCTGGTCCCTATTAAACGAGAATTCAAAAAGGAAGTCAGGGCCATCACAAGGCCCAATTGGGACACAGGTCATCTGGCCCATCATCAGCTCGAACTCCGCCTCTAGGGCAGACCCCACCATGCCAAGGTGACGAATGCGGGACACTCGCCTGGTGCACGGATCAATGTCGATAGAGAGAGACTGTGCGCCACTATTGCTGACAACTTTCTGTGGCATGCACAACGATGCCTCACTAAGCATCTAATCGATCGTTGCCCATTTGATAGGAGAGGGCGAGCTAGGACGCCAGAGCGCGAAGTCAAACTGGTTGTCCACGAACGGTTCGACACACGTCGCTCGCGTGGCGGAAACCGCGCTGACGCATCCACAGCAGGGCATGGCGCCGCGCGGTGATACGATTGGGCACATCGTCCCTGTTTGTTTCCGCTTATAAGCGGCTTGTCGGTGGAAATAAGCGAGAATCCCGCCAAACGCTTTGCTTATTTCCAACGATTCTCGTTTATGTGGTAAGCCGCTTCAGAGATTTGAACTACGAGAAACGAAAAGCGAGAAGCGAGAAAATCTTCGCTTAGATTATAATCTAAGCGTGGCTAGGAGAAGCGGAAACAAACAGGGCCATCAAGTCCCCAACCACGATGGCCTACCACGACTCCTGTGTATGGAAGGTTGGCTCATCTGCTTCGGTGAACCGGGTAGTCCACAGCCATGACGATGCCGGCAGCGCCTCAACCCGCTTGAGCAGGGAGCGCGAGATGCGACGTAGGTGCCTAGGCAGAACAAGATCACCAGCAACATTAGCATCACCGCCCATGTCACCACTGGTGGCATCCAGGTTCGCACCGGCCTGCGACATTGGACCTGACGTCTCCGCAGCCAGCACGTCGACCTGAGGCTTCGGAGTAGGAGGCTCGCACACCGGTGGCATAGACGGCTCCCTACCGGTGGAGACAGAGCACACGGAGGCAGTGTCCACTAGCGACCAGCGACTGGGCGAAAGCTAACACTAACGAGCACCCTGAAGCCACCGAGGGGCACGCCCAGGGGAGCAACCACGCTTACCTGCCCAGCGACTGACAATCGGTGCCTGGGGGTAGTCGCGCGCTTGGTGGCCGACATCCTTGCAGGTGAAGCACTTGGATTGGAACGTGCAGTCGGCTCGCACATGGTCGCTGTCAAGGCAGTTAAAGCACTTGCCGATCAAGTACGATGGCACCGGTCGACGCAGTGCCACGGCAAGCCGCCAACGCCTCCTGCTATGCACTTGCCTGAAGCCATCCTCGTCCGGTTAGACCGACATGCGCGCTGGGTGGACGACGATAGATGCCAGCCGGCGAGGGCGGTACGTCGGTGGCAGCCGCACGCTCGGCTGACGCCCCTGACGTGGACGTGGACGACGGCGCCGGTGCTGTAGCCGTGGCAGCAGAACGGCCTTACATCGTCCAGACAATGGAGGCACGTCGGAGTCGTCAAGCGAGGCCTCCGAGTCGGTGAAGCACAACCTCTCTTCCGACCCCCCCGGAGAAGTGGCGAAGGGCTCCGCGTCGGGGTCGAGTGAGCTCGAACGAAGGACAAAGCTGGCATGAGATGCCGCCACAAGCGAAGGTAGCTGCAGCAGATTAGGACTCCCAGCAATCCGAGCAACCTCCTCCTCCTCAACTTCGTCTGCCCAGGAACGACGCGAGCAGGAGCCATCAACCCCATGCTTGCTGCCCGCAAGAAGGACATGGTGCGGTATTTCAGGTCCTGGGGAGCGCGGATCTGGGTTTGACAGGATGGGATCCGGGCTGGGTTAGCAGATCGGCGAGGAAGGAGGCGTGGCTGCGCCAGCGTCGCCGGGTGGAGGGGGCAGGTCCGGTGGGTGGGAGGGAGTCATCCCTCCCCCCAGCTTGCGGCAATGGAGCAGTAGGATGTGAGGCCATGGCAAACGGCTTGGTCAACGGAGCAACAGCAGACGATGACGGCTAGACCGGCAGAGTGGGACCAAGCGACGACGGCCCGGCCGGCCGGCTGCCCACCAAAGGGGCGGCTCCATCCCAACCACAGCCTCGCCCGGGGGAAGAAAACCCATCAAATGGTAGATCAACAAGAGGTAGGAGCGGATCTGTAGTTGGAAGAAGGATTTTGGTTGAATCTAGGGAGGATTGTGGTAGATTTCATTGATTTTCTGGAGGCGACGGTCGAGCGCCCGAGGGGAACTGGTGGAGCACCAACGGCTCCATCCCGCCAGGCTAGTGCCGGGTGGACGTCGTCACTCCCAACATGCTGGACAACCAGTACTACAAGAACGCGTTAAATCACAAGGTGCTATTCATCTCCGACGCAGCCCTTCTCGACTCGACGGAGACGGCGAAGAAGGTGATCGAGAATGCTTTCATCCGTGGAAGGTGGGAGAGGAAATTCGCCAAGGCGATGGTGAAGATGTCGCTCCTCGACATCAAGACTGCCACCAACAGGGAGATCCGGAAGAACTGCCACGTCGTCAACTAGCGTTAGATTAGTTTCCTCGTCATAAGTACAAGTGCTTTGTTTGATTTGATTCTTCGTTGCATCCAGATATCTGGTTGGTTTTTTGGTATTGAGTTGGCATAAGATATGATATGCTCGATTAGAGATCAGATGATTCAATAAATTAATTAAGTTCCTAGTTCTTTTTTTGGCTGAACCTCAATGCTCCATTTTTTAGACTGAATTGTGATCAATGGGCTGATTTTACAAATAATGTATACTAATGACACCTGATACATGTGGTAAACCTCAGAGGAAGTGTCAATTGCGTATACATGCCTGTGGCAGTAATAATATAGTAGCCCACTCTTTTCTTTTGAACGGTAATGGCAAGTGCTCTGCCTTTTCATTGGATCGGAGTAAGGAAAAGAGTGCAACTACAAAACCTCGGAAAAGTTGCTATGATCTGTGAGCTATGGAAAAGTTGTTTTTTTTTACAACGACACTTAAAAGAGTATCCCATATCTGATATATATCGAGGAAAACAAAGACTGATACAGAACCTGGATAATAAGACATAAAATAACCTCTAAAAAATAAGAGTACATAATAAAAACAAATTGGTCTTCTTCCTACGAAATTGGTCTTCTTCTTCCTACAATCATCGGCCGCTTGCCGGAGCTCGAAAATCACACTAAATAGATAGTAAAGAAATGGAACCCTTGCAAACATCCTCGACAAATATGGCTTTGAAGACCACAAAAGCCACTCGCTACTGACAACGAGATCTACTACCCACTGAATGAATATCGGCTGGAGGAACCTCCAAGGAACACAGGCTTGCAATTCTTCACCATCAGAACAGATTGTTGAAAATACCAGACCTTGTTGTCTAACAGATCGAAAGAAGATGTCGAGATCATCCCATCGAAAGTCAGCCAACTTCTTCCTAAGATAAACATACCAATTGCCAAGATCTGAAGAGCAACAGATTTGACAAAAACTATGCTCTCACTAGCCCTTCGCCGATGCTAGATCGAACGTCGTTGAGGTAGAGAGAGGCATGAGAGATCTTATTCCAAAGTGTCATTGTCGCCACCACCTCGTCAATGACACCAGAAACCAAATACTACAAGAAACATTGGAACAAACCTAGATCTACAAAGAGGTCGGGTCCCCACTCTAACCACCGGTGAGATCGCCGGATGGGAGAGTGAAAGGATCTTACAGTGCCTAGAGAGGGGTGAATAGGCGTATCTAAAATTTTACAACACAATCTAAAGTTCAATGTCATCAACTGTCGGAAGTCCCGACAGTTTGTGCCAGAACTTTCGACCGTCGGAAGTTCCGATACAAATTGCCCGGGAGTTCCGACTCCTACATGAACTATTAAACTAGTGCTAAAATAAACTTTGAGAATGAATTAGCTTACAACCCCACTTCCTAGTGGTTAGGTAATATAAAGATGTAGGATCACTCCCTTGACATCGAAATGCCACCACTCCGTAGATCGGGTCTAAACCCTAAGATATAGCTAGAGGGAGAAAGAGACAACCAAGGACAAGTGAAAGCAAACAATACAACATCAACAAGCACACGAGAGAATGATTTATCCCAAGGTTCGACAACCCCACAAAAGATCTCCTACGTCCTCGTTGTTGAGGTGACCACAAAGGTCAGAGTCTCTTCCACCTCCTTGGCTCTCTCAAGGAAACCACAAAGGTCACTTGAGTTTTTCACTAGAAATTAAGGGTAATACAAACTTCCCAAGGCTCTTCCACAAGATGGACGCTCTTGGGCGATGCCTAGCCGGCTAGGGGCAAAGCCCCAAGAGTAACAAATGCAAATCCAACTAGCTTGACGAAGAAATCAAGTGCTCGAGCTTGCTTAGATGATTTTCTCACTCAATCCACCCTCTCTTCACTCAAATTCTTGGAGGAATCAAAGTTAGGAGCAAAGGGGAGAGGAGAGGGGAGTCTTGAATGCTTGGGAGCTGTTTTAGCCGAAGTTAGGTCGTGAGTAATGAGTGGGTAATAGTTAGAAGAGAGGAGACAACTATTTATACTTCAAGGCAAATTCTAACCGTTTAGATCTGCATCGAAAGTTCCAACCTAGATCACCAGAACTTCCGGCACCTATATTTTTGTACGGTCAACAGCATGGTTAGGGGAGTTTGGGCAAACACGGACTTCCGGCAGTCGGGACTTTTGACTAGCGTTGGGACTTTATAGGTGTCGGCCCCTCAATTTGAGAGTCCTCAGTGCATCCATATTTGCATCAGGATCATGCACAAATACGCACTAATCACAGGGATGGTACACAGATATATAATAAAGGTTCCGAGCTTTATTGTTATTCTAAATTAAGGTCTTCAACAGTGGCCCAAGGGGCATAGTCATAGGCTACATAGTAGCGGAAGACTACGGTCGTGAAACGACATTATTGATGGTCTCTAAAGAGGGATTATAACTCAACAAAACGGCATCCTATTCCATAGGCAACTTGAGCGCGGACAAAACCTTAGCCTCAATATCACATTCCTACGATAATATCTCCTTACGGGAAACCTAATCCTCGTGGTACTTTTCATCTTCGAAGTCATAGTCTTCTTCTGTGCCAAGGTTTGTGAGTCAACAATGGGTGAGTACATACATACTCAGCAAGTCCCAACCACAGGGTAGAAATAGATTTGTGGTGGTGATTATGATTAAAGGTTGGGTCCTAGCGGAGTATTACCATTCCCACTAGTGTCCGGGTTAGCATCATTCCATTACCAGTTTCATTATACATAAAAGTAAAACTAATCATAGTATCACATCCTAGCATTTGTCCATTCAAGGACGTGGCTATTCGAATAGATTTAATAAACTCTGTAGAGGTGTATAAATTTCCCCACATGATAGGTGCAACCTCATCCATGATCAGTGGACGAAATAGACCTAACGAAACCTCATACCCAAATGTACGTGACCTTAGATGTACATATAACTCTACTATGGCTTCTCAGGGGTTGGAGACACAAAACCGAGAAGATACCAAATCCCCCCAAATGTGATGATACCAAATCATCACAAAAGAAAACATGGCTCGAACACGGCCAAGAAAGCAGTGGCTCGAACGTGGCCTAAAAATCTAAAGCTTAACGTGGAAGATCACATAGCATCCACGCCAACCGGATACGAAAGAAATCCATCCCCCGTATTGGCTCCTGATATCCCGTTGCCTACACCAGCCTCCTAGTAGAAACTATACTTCTATCTAACGGGGTGTGAGGTCAATCCTACCCATATAGACACGTGGCTGTACAAAATAACTTACTAGGCGAGAGGGACTACGAACCGGTCCTTATGTGACCGAGGCAAGTATCTTCCACAAGAACCCTCTCCAGGCATCCCTGCCATGGTAAACTACCTCTATAGTTTACCACTACTCGCCCCATGTCGGGGTTTAGTTTAGGTTTAACAAGTTTTAAGTTCTATTATTATCCCTAAATCTAGTCATGATGTGGAGCTCATAAAATAACAAGATAACCATTTGTTTTAATTATTTCATACAAACCGAGCACATTTTCTAAGGTAATAATCTCATAGTCATATTTTCGCATTTCAGTGGTTTTAAGCAAGATGGTAGGGAGGGGAGCTAGGACTTGCCTTCGTCGTTGACACTTTTCGGCACGTCTACGAAATTCGGGCCTTCGTCCTCCTGACGATCACCGTCGTCTGTCGGACGTATTAGTCAAATAAGGCTACCGCTACTCGCAAAAGAAAAAGGCAAAAGCAAACACAGAACTATATGGTTGCACTAGGTGCATATGGTAGGGTTTGATTTTAGATGAATTTTAGATGTGGTTTCATGCAAAACGGAGTTATGGTTTAAAAGTTATGAATTTTAGGAGTTTATTCTATAGCTAATTAACTAGGTAGAATTTTATATGCATTTTCTAGTCCATGAAAATGGGTGCAAACTACATGGTTAATTTCTTTCATGCATCATGTTTATTTACAAATTCTCTGGGAATTTTTCTAAATCGGGAAAATAGGTTTTTAACATTCTATGTGCACTAACCGGGTGTACCCAGCGTTTTCCTTAGTGTACCCAGCCCTGTGTGTGGTGTGCGTGTGCATGTGTGTGTGACAAGTGGGTCCCATGGCCACGTCAGCTCAGGACGGCGTCAGGACCATGGCCCATGTGACAGAGATAAGAGGAGGAGGGGAAGGTAACGGACGGGGACGGCGGTAACGGGGACACCGTTATGCCCCTGATCCCACCCGTCAGTGAGAGAAGGAAGGGCAGAGGGGAATGACGACGGGACAGTGGCTATTGGCGTCGGGCGAAATAGGGAAGGTGGCCACGGGCTCGTCGGGAAAAGCTTTGCCGGTGGCATCATGCCTCAGGAAGGCTGTGTGGTAGGTGGACGACGCTCGGGGTGGCTCGCCGTGGCCGGTGGTGGGTTCCACGGTGGCTGTGGGCGTCTGAGACGGCGGTGGTGGCTCGCTGGAGCCAGTGCGACGGTGGCGAGAAGTGAAGGTGCTCCTAACTAGCCTAAACTACCTAACCAACTACATGTGTGGGTGCACGGGAGTGTGAGAAACGCTATGGGGGTGACGTGAGGACCAACCAAGCCCTGCCGACAGTGAGCCAGCGGCCATGGCAGCTCGGTGGTGCACGGTGCATGCGAACAGGGCAACACAGAGGGGAACATAAGGAAATAGCTATGCCATTAGATAGAGGAGGCTATGGGGAACTCACATGCTGCTCCAATTGGTCGGGGACGCAGTGAGAGGGGAAGAAGAGGGAGGAAGCTCCAATGGCGTCGGCGGAGACCGGATTGGGGAAAACTGAGCTAGCGCTCTTACCGGAAGGGGGAAAGAGGAAATGGAGGGGGAGATGGTGTGTTCCGGCTCACTGCAGAGCTCAGAGCGGTGGTGGGTGAGGCGGAGGCTCACCAACCAGCCCCTTTTATAGGCGGGCAAGGTCGACAGCAGAGGCAGGATATTTCCCTACCCGTCGGTGGATATTTTCCACCTCAAGCACGTGCTCGAGCTCGGTGGCGGTGAGCTGGACACCTCCGCTTCCGTTCGTACTCCGGCAAGGTCATCGCCGTGCTTGGTCACGTTGGTGAGGTCTTCCCTTACCGGCTGCCATGCTGGCATTGACGCACTATGGGCGTTGAGAGAGAAGAGAGGGAGGGAGAGGGGAGATGGGACAACTCGTGGTGTCGTCAACTCAGCGACTGTGCGCTCGTCGTCCCCGGCGCCGAGCTAGTCCACGGCAGGGTCGATACAGCGGCGCAGGCGTGGTCGGCGTGGGGGAGACGAAGGAGCTGACAGCTGGGTCCCACCTATCGCTGAGAGAGAGGGAGGGAGAAGGGCCACGGGCTGCTGGTGCTGCGGTACTAGGCCGTGGTCGGCCCATGCGGGAAGGGGAAGAAGGGGAGGGGGAAGTGGGCTGCGCTACGGGCCGAATGGAGAGGGGAAGGGAGAGGAGGCCCGTTGCCCCTTTTCTATTTCCTTTCCTTTTCTTTTTTCCTTCTTTTCCTATTTAGCTATTTTGAAATGGTTTGAATGCAAATTCAAATGCAGTTTGAATTTAGTGACGCCACCATAAGTTCAACAAGCAAACAAACACTCAACCAACCAAGGTTTTCTAATATTCTATTCCTATGTTGATTTATTTATATTATTTTCTAGGTTAACTAGTTGTATGTGTGAGTTTCTATGCAAAGTTTTAAAAAATTCAAATTTTTAGTGATTTTTAAACTAAGTCAAATTTTTAGGGTGTTACACGCAGCCAGTGGTCAAGCAACCTGAAGGCTATGTCTGCAAGCACCGGGACTTCCAACTCTCGGAACTCCCGGGAACCGTCGGAAGTTCCGATGACCAAAGTCATAGAAAACTAAATCTAAGTGTTCGTGAAGTGCTAGAATATCTCTCTTTTGATTTTAATTCGATACTTGAGCATTCTATCTTCCTCAAACCACCTAAATTTACATCTCTCTTAATAGTACGACAAACCTAAACCCAAAAACATAAGATAGATACGTGAAGAGCGTTTGAGTTCGTCCGCCATTTAAACTTCAAGAATTGAGGGACACCATTTCATCTAGAACATCAATTTAATTCCTTCACGGGGCTAAAGCTGCAATATTTCTCATTAAAAACTCATTAGTCCCTAATTTGAATGTCATCAATACACAAAAACCCACACCGGGGGCAAATGCACTTTGAGAGAGAGGAGGGAGATCAATGTGGTTGCGGTAGAAGCTGGCAAGATGAGCAGTTCCACGTGGGAGAAGTTTTGCGGAGACGCAACTCCCGGTTGGGATTTGCGATGTTATATGGAAAAGTTGTTATGCGCTACGTGTTGTAGAAAAATTATAAGCTGTTTGGTTAAAACAACTATGAAACCTACTCCTATCCTTTCTCTATCTCCCTTGGAACAACTAGCAGAAAGAAAGCCAAAAACATTGAAAAAGTAAAGCGAAAGTCAAAAACAGGGTTTAAGGTGTTGTGAAAATTGTACTACGTGAAAGCAACGACTTCTGGTTCCACTGGTTTGGTTGGTGTTCTGCTTTTTGGTAGCATAATCAATCTATAAAAGCTGAACCAGACACAACCTTAATTTGGTGGAAGATCGAACTTTGGCAAGACGCATGCTATGCACGGTCCAAACACTACACAACACGTGTATATGTCCATATGTTTTCAGGGATCCATCATCACTGTGAACAATGTTAAGTGAATTATATTTCTAAAAATTTAAAGCAAGACACCTTAACCTATTAAAACGACTCCACCCATAGGCAAGAACTAGCCTTAAAACTTCTACAAGAGCACACTAAAATGAGTCTGTAGGGCCATCACACTATACCAAGTCCTTAGTCATAGGCGCACTGACAATATTATCCTAAGGAGCAAAAAGAAGAGCCTGTGATCTAAGAACACACTACCACAGAAAAGATCCTAGATGTCACTCAAATGTTACTTTCACACAAAACATAAACTAAGCACTAAGCAATATCAAGACATGATTAAAAATCAAGAACAAAGAAGAGGACAAAAGCTAACTAGATCTTTTTTCCATGGTGTCAAGCAATTAGACTTACCCCTTAATATTCATGTTGGAGCACCTACTAAGCGTTGAGCACCACACCCCCCCAACTGTTGAAGCTGCTGCCTCGCCTACGTACTGGCTACGGGGTTCCAAAGGTTCAGTGGGAGGAAGACTCTCATCGTACATGTACTGTGGTGCAGTTACATGTACGGACAGTCATCCTTCTTCTCCGGCAACACGTTGCTTCGGTCCAGCATAAGCAAGCAAGCAGAACTAAGTGAACTTTTACTAACCAGCTAACATCTGATCCTCTTAAGCTGGAGTGGATAGATCCTCTAAGGTAGCATCGGTGGCGGAGGGAGGGGGCCTGCGCCCCCCCTCCTCGCAGTGGAATGGATAATTTTGTTTGCATTATTAGTACTCTTTTTGATGAGATAGGCCAACGATGCAATGCAAAGTGAGGAGTGAGCGAGGACTTAGTACATATATAATCCAATCTAAAGATGGCAACGGGCAGTAAAAACCCGCGTACCCGCAGGCACAAGACCCGATGGGCACGGATATGGGCACCAACTTGTGCCCATGGGCACGGGCGCGTGTATAGATTTGTACCCAACGGGCAAAGGAAGACGGGTAAGAAAATATCACACCCGCACCGCAAACCCACCAAACCTGCACTGATATGTGGGACCATTGCAAAAGAGGTATATAATCTACTTCCTTCAGATCCTAGGGTTCCTTTCATTCACCCAGCCACCCCTATCTCACACCGCCTGGCGCCTGCGGGCCCCCACTCCTCTCTCGTCTCCTCTCCAGTTGTGCCTCCTCCACCCCAGATCCAGCGCCGTCCGCCCATGCCCATCCTTCCTCCGACGCCAGCCGCCCTCCGCCCGTCCTTCCTCTGCCGCCGACCGTCGTCCGCCTGTCCTCTGACGCCAGCCGCCGTCTGCCTGACCTCTGGTGTCGGCCGCCGTCCACTCGTTCTCTAACGCCGGTCGCCGTCCTCCCCGCTCCTGCACTAGCTGGAAGTGGGCCGCCGACCCATCGTCCTCCCCACGCAGGCTAGTAGTGTGTATTCCTTGAAGAGTAAACTAGACCACCTCATCCTTTAGCTGTGGTCCTTTATAAATTCCAACTTGATGCAATCGAACATAGCTCGAACCCTTCTTCATCTTCTATTGCCAACTTGATCATGAGAAATTGGTTGATAATGCACAAGAACCTCCTCAAGAGCCGGTGAATATATGCATCCATCCAAATGGGCCGAGTGAAATATGCACTCGGCTAACCAAGCCGAGAGAACATACATACACGGGTATCCAAAAGTAGATCGAGTGACTACTCGTTCGGACAAATTCGAGTGTCAACATATATAGAGCAACATTTTATAACAAAATTAATTATTATATGACCACGCAACAAATTGGTGACAATAAAACCTTTATTGATGCAATGTTTTACAATTTCTTTGCAATATATATCAACGTTTGCAACACAAGTTCAAGATTATGACAACGCAATAAATTCGTTGTAATTTTGTCAACTAATCTGCAAAATGGTGGCAATAACACCAACCTCTTGCAACGAAAGTCAAGATTGTCACAATGCAACACATATCGCAACATTTTTGCAAACTGTGTCAATAACACTTACACCAATCACAACAAATTTAGTACCGTTGCAATAATGTCCTCTGTGGCCTTAGGCCAGTCTCATTGGGGGCTTCATGGCCCAGTTTCTAACACACCCATATTTTGGAAATAGTACAGAAGAGTTTTATCCTCATGAAACTCTCTCTACTCCTATGAAACTTTTATTGTCTCTCTCTTCATCAATGCAGTGCCATGTCAGCGTATTTAATGCTCATAAAACTCTATGAAACTCTCATTGAGATTAGCCTTAGGGGTATTTTCTAGTAGTAGTGTGCATTAGATGGAAAATCCAGTCATTAATCACAATAATCCACCATTGAGGTTCAGCCAAAAAACCAAGTAGCTTTATTCAATCATTTGTCCCTAGTCGATGAGTACTGGAAAATTCTTCTTCTTTTTTGGTGAAATACATCTGGAAAATTGAATTAAAAGAAAAACCAACTTTGACCATCTGGATGCAAGGAAAGAATGAAACAACATACTCGCTTCCGAAGAAAGAAAATACAAGAGATCAATAAGGTGCTGCTATATATCTGCAAAAAGAACAGAGTCGCGCCGCGCTAGTTGACGACGTGGCAGTTCTTCCTGATCTCGCCGTTGGCAGCGGTCTTGACCTCGATGAGCGACATCTTGAGCATCGCCCTGGCGAACTTCCTCTCAAACCTTCCTCGGATGCCAGCGTTCTCGAGCACCTTCCTCGCCGTCTCCGTCGACGTCAGCAGGGCCGCGTCGGAGTTGAACAGCACCTTGTGACGTAGCACGTTCCAGTAGTACTGGTTGTCAAGCTTGTTGGGGGTGACGATGTCCTGCACCACCGTGGGGTCGTTGGTGAAGTTTGGGTTGGCCGGGCACTGCCTCTTGAGTACGGTGGCGAGGCCAGGGTTCATGTCGGATGGCGGCGTGGAGATGCGGTTGGAGAAGGAGGAGCAGTGGGAGCGGCCAATGGTGTGGCTGCCGGAGAGCACGACGAGGTCGTCGACGTCGAGGCCCTTGACCTTGAAGCTCTGGATGAGCTGGGAGAGGTTGAAGGACGGCGGCGGCAGGAACCTGAGCGTCTCGTTCTCGAAGGACACGCGGCCGTCGAAGCGTCCCCCGGGGAGTCTGTAGTAGACCTTGGAGCCGCTGAGGAAGAAGGCGGCGTCGCGGGCGGCGAACTGGACGACGTCGGCGCAGGAGACGACGCCCGGGCAGGCCTTCTCGAGCGCCGCCTTGGCCGCGTCCACCACGTCGAAGCCGCGCAGGCTGGGGAAGTTTGGCGGGCCGAGCTTCTCCGGCCGCGGGTTCGCCGGCGTCGGGTCGAGCAGCACTGAGCCGTCGCAGCCCTGATGCAACAACAAATACGTGGTAGCGCGTGAAGGCAATGCAGTGCATGCTTGCACGGCCAAATTCTGGAAGCATATTGGGATTAGTTCACGTACCTGGACGAAGCAGTCGTGGAAGGCCATGCGGATGAGGCCGGCGCCGAGGCCGGGGTTGACGTTGGTGGCGTTCGTCACGGCCTCCCTGACGATGTCCTCGGCGTAAGGGCACGAGCGCTTGTAGAAGCCGTACCTCAGCTTTGGCTCCAAGGACCCTTGCGCTTGTGCAGTGGCAGCGGCGAGCAGCGCAACCAAGACGAGGACGCCGAGCCTGGCCATCTTCTGCAAGCTGTTGCACACCGTGCTCGAAGAATGGGAGGCTGCTGCTTCTGCTGCTGCTGCTGAGTGAGTTGGGGATTGTTCATCTGTGCGTGCATGCTTACTTATATACACCATGGAACTGCCATGTGCCATGTCCTCTAGCTCGTTCCGGAATGCACGCACGCGCTGGGAACATGCTTACACAACTCAGCATTGTTTTTCTAATGACCAAAACACAACTAACTCAGCTTGATCGATCCCTCTGACTTTTTGGGCTAGTATCAAACTAGGCAGCCAATGCAGACACCACATGTGGGATAGCGGACATCTAGCTCACTACTATAGACGGATAAGCTTTGTCTTGTGCCACAGTGCTTACTCTACTCCCCTGACAGGACGTCGCGCACATTCACAACAACAATTCCTGTGTAAATTATGCCAAGTCAAACGTTTTCGGCCAGCTACACTCACATTGACAACAATTTATGAAGGATCGCTGGCAAATCCATCATTATTGGGTTGGTTGGATCTAAGCAAAGTTCGTGATTAAGATTGCTCGGGCATTGATCTGGAGCCACATGCCATCTTGGAGGAGCTTTGGAAGTGTTGAAAAATTATGAGATATGCATTTAATCCTAACATCAAATATGGATATTTCATAATACATTGTGAACTTAACACATAACTGTACATAAAACATCCCACTCCACCGTTACCATTAACACCACATATACATGTAAGAAGCCATGAAGTGGTGATCAATTTCTAAGTCAAACAAATAGTTCAAGTTAAGTTTTCAGCTAAACACAAGTGAAGGGACCGTGACGACTAAGGGCGTGCTTGGAGATACTATCAAACCCAATGCAAGATACCATCTAGATGTGCAACTACGTTTTCCTAAGCGTGTTGCTATCTCTAATGAATTTTGCACCCTAGGTTTCAAACCTATCAACTAATAACCTAGCAAGTTATATTAGGAAAGGTAAGCACACAACCTAAAAATGCAAGTAAGTGCAGAAACGTAAATGAATTAGAGAATGCAAACTCCCATATGATGACGATTTCCCTAATGTATCGAGAAGATCGACCTTCCCCTAGCCCTTGTTCGAGCCCCTCACAAGGGTACCCTCTCACGAGCGCCAAAACGTCCAACTTGCCTCAGACTGGCCATCGGTATCTAAGGTGCCCACTAGAAAGCTCTGGTGACTTCTCTGCCTTTCTGAGTTCTTTCTTTGAACCATTTTATCTAGTCTTCACTTATATGATGTCTTGAGCTTCTTCCTTGTCTTTTGGAGTATTCAATGTTTCTCTTGATCTTCATTTGAGCCATTGATTCCTCGATCTTCACCTTAGGCTAGTTCAAGTTTGTCTTTGCATCCTAAGGACTAATGTTCCTTGTATACTCGCAAACAATGTTAATCAAAATGGTTATATTGCCAATCAACCACTAAAATCACTAAACCCTTGTTGGTCCATGTTTCTTACAATATCTCCCTTTTGATGATTAATGACAACACAACCAAAGTAAACAATAAAATATATCAAATTAAAACTACCTACTTACTTGATGCAATGCAAGAGCAAGATCATATGGTGCTATTTTAAATATGCATGATAATACGAGAAAAAACTTAACTTGTTCTTATCATTTTCACTTGTCCCCTTAATTTATGTGGTCATTATGGACATAAGCCTCTCCCTTACTCCATAATCCACTTCTCCCTTTCTAGAACCGCTATTAGGTATAAAAAAGATTTTTTTTTGAATTTTTGGGGATTTTGGTAAATTTTTTTAAGTTGGTCTTGCCGTGGTTCAAAATTATCCTCCTTTGGAATTAAACACCGAACATGAAGATTAGTAGCACAAGGTAGAGTCGAATATTATCATCCTTCAGAAGCGAAGTAAAATTGATCACAACACTTGACACTCACATTACATAGATTGAGCTCCCCTAAAAGTATATGTACATATGGCGTAAGACAAAGCATATGCCTAGTTAGACATCTAAGTCAAGATAGGGAGATTAATCTATATAATATATTGAGATAGCATATAAATAAATACATTTATTAGTTGTAGGTATTAAAGATAAACTTCTAAACTCATGTCTTATAAGATTCTAACCGAGCATGATGCATGGACCGGGCCGTTTCGAATTGTAAGTAAACCATCAGGAAATTAAACCCGGTTCTTTTAGTATGGAAACATCAAAAAGGAGGATAAATCATACTACATCATAACATAAATGTATCATTTTTGAGTAAATATGTCAACGTGACGATGCCACTGTGCTTGCACCTTCTTGTGGCCCGTTGCCCTGCCCCCACCATGGCCGAATCACCGCCCCTCTCTCCCTAGCCGCGCGAGAGGCAGCCATAGAAGTTCACTCCTCCACCCAGCGGCCAAGTATTATTGTCGAAAAAAGTATTTCTAGATTCTGCTAGTTTAGTGGGCCCAGTGGAGTCTTCATAGAGCCAGCTAGGAATACAGCCCAAAAAAAACCATGTTTGTACAAATCGTTTCTGTAGCAGTGGATGCCATGCAAGACTATTCACTGGTATGGCATAGAATTAATGAAGAGAGAAAGATAAAATAGTTGTATCATTCTAAAAATGTCGTTTGGATACAATATCCAAGGTTAGAAAACCATGCACAATCCTTGGGTCCTTTGTTATTGATAGAATATATACTCCATCTATCCCAAATTAAAAGTTGTCCTATGTCAAAATATTTTAATATTAACCAAATTTGTAGATAGAAAATACTAATATTTATGACACCATTTTAGTATTACTAGGTGCACCATGAAATATATTTTTACATACTTATTGATGTCATAGATATAACATTTCCTATTGTAGGGGACCGTGACGCCTAAGAGGGGGGTGAATTAGGCAACTTAAAAATATAACTCTAAACTATGGCATCTTTTTCTAACCTTAGCAAAACCTATGCAAAAAGATAAATTATCTAAATATGCAACTATGTTTTGCTAGTTTGTTGCTATCTCTACTGCAAAAGGAGTTATGCAAACAATATAAATGCGCAAGATAAAGAGTAAGGTTGTCGACACAAAATTTTCGTCCTGCGCCGAGGACACACGCATGAGGCAAAATAATGCAGGTCGTAATACAATAATAAGATCATGGGGCTAACATATCTTTCAACCTATCTTTACTTCAACGGTCTCGTGATGTGAACTGTTCGTGAAAGCACTCGATATCGGCTAAAACAGTCGACTCAGGCATAGCACACAGTTAAAGTCATGCCTTATCAGGAATAGATCTATCAAATAACGATCCCCACTCTACGGTGCTAATAGTGGGGTGTGAGGCAGAATCACACAGACTGTGATAACGGGCCATGGAACAGTTCTCGCTAGCCAATAAATCTACTCAAGATGCAACACGTCTTAACTGCACGCTATGCACGATCAAGATTGACATAGAACAGCCAATCAAACATAACTCATCGTTTAAGGTGTAGATTAGATCAATTTAGATTAGCAAACGATGGGCTAAACAAGATATAAGGCCGATCTAGATCAATCCCAATCGGGCAGAGTGATATTGTTGTAATTAGAAAGACAATGAAAGCAATAAGCAATATCGGTAACTTAATGAATCTACCAAAGGCTGTCATCCTAAGGTAGAGCCGATAACTTGACCTTGATCTAGTTCATGCAGTGGGGGTCGACCGGATCGATGTAGCCATACTTGAACTAGGCAAGAGTCGATAACTAACTTATACCAGAGTCGAAGTGGAGGTCGACTGGATCGATGCAGCCGTACGAACAAAGGTATAAGCCATGATGGTACTACAACAAGCAGTGGAGGTCGACCGGATCGATGCAGCCATACTTGCTGAAGAACTCACCGAGATCTACTCTACTCCTACTCCTAAGGGTGGCCGGAGCCGAAAAAGTAAATAACTGGTATATTAGATTGATTGTTGTTCTTTTGCAATAGTCGGTGTCTGATATTTATATCCGGGACCTGCACATGACTCCTGTCTAAGCATGACTCATCACAACTTTTGACCCTAAAGAAAACATTCCTAATTTAAGATAACTTGGACTCTAATCTTTCTCATTTTGTGGAGTCCAACATGTTTTGTCCTGGCGTCGAGCGTACCCTTTGTCGTTATCCGCTGGCGCTATCTGAAGAAAACCGATTCTAGTTTTTGGCATCCGAATCAGCTAGTTTCGATCTGCATGCAATTGATTCCTTGATGACATGATCTTGGGAGCTTTCGAGTCCCTCCGACTCTTCTTCCAAATTCTGGTGTAAACACATGCCCCATAATTTTGGGATAAAAGTAATTTTATTCCAAAATTATCATGTCTGTATCCCTAATTGGTCTACAGTCACGGGTAGAGAACCTTGAGCTGGGGTCCACTGTTTATCGCCGCTTGCGTCCACTCAAGAGCCCATGCCTCAAAACCTTTTAACAAGAACGTCACTGCTTCACGGGCACTTGGATTCATCTTTCCGGGCCGGCTATAAAATGCCTATCCGACCCTGGTGAGAGCCACTCAATCAATTTAGCCATGTTTTTCTTCCATCTGCCCCCTCGAGCGCTCTTGACTCCGCTAGACCCTCCATGGTCTATCCTTTTGCTATGAAGATGTTGAACGGCTAGAAGAATTCTTGTGCATAGGGCAATTGTGTCTCCTATCTTAGCACCTTGTCGAGTAAGAGAATCAGCTACTGTGGCTAGAAGAATCCTTATGATATCGCCTGGGTCTTCTCTCCATGCTCGCAGAGCTGTTCTAGTGTTTGCAAAGGCTAAAATGTGTGGACACTTTCCCCTTGTTTGCTTAATTAAATGCCCACCGGGAAAACCACAAACTTCTTTCCAGCGGCTTCGAGAAATCAGTTGGGCATTTGTTAGACAAGCGGCCTTTTCCTTCCCTGTCGCAATTTTATTAACGGGCCGATATGACTTGGTTTATGATGACTTCCGGCCCTATGGGGATTCAAACTTCCTTCAATCCAAAGAGGCCTTGGTGGGTTGATTGCTGGACAATGTAAATCTCTTGCATCTATCATGTGGCATTCTATAATTTGGTAGAGCAATAAGTCCGAATCTATTATTTCATCATTATCTGTTCCCTGAATTCTCGGAACGTCGATCCTTTTTCGTATCTGATTTCAATTTCACACCGCTGGTGAGATCTATCTCTCTACCTTCCCGAGCTATATATATAGGCCACGGCTGGGGATCAAAAACAACTTGCTTCACCTCAAACCTTCCGCGTCCTTAGTATAATTCCTACTTCTTTGTAGGCTTGAGATCATGGAGAATAACAAGCAGTTCGCCGAGGAGACCCTCAACGGACCTGCATCATCGCGTCTGCGCCTTCATCATCAGGAGGGTACAACTCATGGTGCCCCCACTGTCTTGAGGAATAGGACCAACTCCGTTCGGCTTTTAGGGTCCTCTTCTTCAACAACTTGTTGCCAGCTCCCCTGTTATCAAAGGAGGCTGGTTGACAACGACGATCTGCTTGCCTCCATTGATCGGCATGGCCAGAGTCTCGTTGAATGCCTCTCCCTTGCAGAATTGGCTCTGGCCATGGTTTGATGTCGATCACCTCCTAAGGCCGATTCAGTGCAGGATAGATTGGCTAAGGCCTAGGTCAAAATCATGGGTGAGACATCTGTCATGACCTTTGCTCCCTTTTCATTTTCATTCTCAAGATTCAGATCACCTTCCCTTTGAATCTTCTTAGACTTGTCTGCCCAACTGGAGAGCCTTCGATCGGCCACAGAGCACGTGGCGGGATTCATCAATGCCAGAGGCATCGCCCCGTTGGTTTGCCTGCACGATATCCCAAATCATGTCAGGGAAGTCGCTTTGCATGGCGTTCGCCATGGCGTTGGCTTCCACGCAAGCTCATTCTGGCCATGAACTTCAGTTTCTCCCCCGTGGTTTTCCAGCAGCGGCGCGCCCTAGGGACCACGAACGCCTAATTGAGGATTTCTTCAGTGCTGCCAACTCTGTAGCCTTTATCTCCTAGGCCGATGATATAATAGCCAAAGTGTTTTCCGGCCCGTAGTCTGTAATAGGTGGTATTAGCAAACAATTCCTCCGTCTTGAGTGATTTTTCCCTCTTGTTTCATACTTAATACTATATGCATCACTCTATCCATGTTTGCTTTGCTCCTGCGGGTGATACACATTGTACTGGCTTTTACCCTTCTGGGTTTATTTTTGCACCAGAAGTGATATCCTTCTGATATCGGCTAAACGAACAAATTGGTTGTCAAGTATTAATCCAAACGTTAGGGTAATATTCCTTCAAATATTCCCTATTCGATTGTTCTACCGAATCCTTCTTCCCCTTTCAGCGTTTCCAAAATATAAATATTACCCAGCACACAATGCTTGATCCGATGAGGTTCTTCCCAGTTTGGTGACCATTTGTCGGATTTACTGCCTTTTGACCTGATCGGCAATCTTACTTTCCAGACCAAGTCTCCTTCAGAGAATTGCTTAATCACAACCTTTTATATTTTACAAACCTTGGTTCAATGTTTTTCAAGGGCATGCAGCCGAAGTCAACTCAAGTTTTTTAAGTTATTCATCATAATATTTTGGTAGCCTTCGGCTGATAAATCACTATGCAGCATAACACGCCCTGACCCAGTTTGAACTTCCCAAGGAAAGACTGCATCGTGTCTATGCACAAGTTCATAAGGTGATCAGCTCCTTTACTCTTGGTCATCAAAGGCAATCCATTCCCAGCCGTCTCCATAGTTTTGTCTCCCTTTTCCATTTTTGAAGATCAGGTCCTTTGTTCCGGCTGAAGAACCAATTTTGAAAAATAGCCGATTCCAGACTTTCGGTTTTAATTCTATCTAGGTCTGAAAACATGGCCTTTATTAAGAGAGCCCTTCGATCTTCCATCCTTAGTCATCTGGCGTCGCATTCTCTTCGACATTGGTGAAGTGGTGTTTCACCTTCTATTAACTACGGTTGCCTTTTGCGCGTCCCGAGGCATCCGCCTCTTCGCTTCATGTCTTCAAATACCATCCGAGGGCTTTGGCCTCATACACATCTCTATCCGTAACTGTTCCTTTGCTCTCTTTCGCCTGCCAAACACCCTGCAGCGGTTTTCTTCCTTTCTTCCATAGATCCAATCATTCCCCATGGCTGGCGAAGATAATCGAGGTAAGTGCGCGGCAGAGGAGTTCCCGGCAGAAGACATGCCGATGAACCAGTGTCTCTGACGCATGAGGTGAGATTAGCAACCTCTGTTCATGATGATGACTTATTTTGACTCGCCAATAGGTTCATTGCGAATGATAGCCTTCATTCTTTCCCCAGGACCGGCGAACCCACTGATGTTGCTTCTTCCGCGCTGGCTTCGTCGTCAGGCTCTTCCAACTCATATGACGGTAATGATGCTCGACGCTTCTTCCGAGAATGGAGGGTGGTCGAGGACCACTATTCCGAGGCGATTCGGAACAATGGCCAGTTGGAGATTCGTCTAGGAGTCTTCCAAGTGGCCCTTAATGCGGCTGAGGAGGAGGCCAGCATCGTTTGAGCGTGGCTAGCTGAGTCTAACACCGTAGTAGCAGGTAAGATGAGCTCCATGAACATTTCTATTCTGGTTTCCATTACCTTTGTCCTGATATTCTTCTGCAATCACCAACTCAAACGGTGCAATTGGAGTCTCTCCAATTGGCGGCAAACACGGCCGCAGACGCTGTCAATGCTAGGGGTTCCCTTATTGATGCTCGCCTTCAAGACATCCTGGTTCGAGTCCAGGAGATGCCCTCCATGGCATTCATCACGGTGCGTCGGTGGCGTTAACTGTGGCGTAGGTTCAAACCGGGCATGATCTCCATGCCATGGAGGTTGGCTTCCCGATTGGCGATGGACCTAGGGGACATGAAGACTTGATAGAAGATTTCACCGCAGCGGCGAAGGCCATCGTGGACATCACATCCGCTCAAGATGTGGTGAACAAAATCTTCGACTAGATTGTACTTAGGGGATCCAATGAACAAAGACTTCTCTTTCATGAACGCGCCTCGGCGCAATGCCTTTGTGCATACTTGTTTTTGCTTTTTGTTTTTGCTCTACAGGCGATACATATCGTATCGGCTTTTATTGTCTTTGAAGATTTTCACTTTTTTTTAAACTAGAGGCGATACCCTTTCTTGTACCGGCTATTAGAGCCAAGGACGAATCGGCTAAGCGTTGATCAAATATTAGGATAACACTCCATAGAACTTTTTCATATCAAAGGTCAAATGATCAATCAACCCAGGTCAAGCATCCTATTAAGCGAAACATAACTTCTTTAAGAAATCCATTAACTCTTAATCGCACTTACACTATGACTCAGCATTCACATACGTCGGTCCAAACCCATCTCCAAGACTCAATGTTTATTTCTCCTTTAATCCAACGGCCGACGTGAAGTCATGACTTTTCTACTAAAATAAACTTTCAGAGCCGATCGCTTGCATCGGTTGTTGGCTTTCATTGCTGATCTTAATGAAGCCTCCTTCCCATGACTTGCTAGAAAAACATTCGAAATCTCCTAGTTCCCAAAAGACTGGATCGGCTGTTGCGATGCTCACGGACTCATCAGCGCGAATCAGTTCGACATCATCTCCATGCCATTGAATCAAACACTGATGCATGGTTGATGGTATACAACAGTTCGCATGAATCCAATCACGACCGAGGAGTAAACTGTACGACCCTTTTCCATCGATGACAAAGAATGTGGTGAGTAGAGTCTTGCTTCTGATTGTTAACTCGACGTTTATTGCCCCCCGGGTCTTAGACGTATTACCCCCAAAGTCCTTAAGCATCATGTCAGTCTCCATCAGATCTTCTGGTCCTTTGCTAAGTTTACAAAAAGTGGTGTAAGGCATAAGATTGACAGAAGCACCTCCGTCCACCAACATCTTGTTCATCGGCTTCCCATCGACAAGACCTTCCATATATAAAGCTTTTAAGTGCCGATGTTTGACTGGTTTGTCAAATATTGCTTGTTGTACAACCGTTAACTTGGCAACTATCTCCTCGTACTCTGATTCATTGAAATCCGAATAAACTTCTTGATCTGTCGGAGCTCTGAATTCTGATGGCAACAGAAAAGCCATTTGGATATTAGCCGATGGATGCTTCCTATCGGCTATTGCTTGGTACGCCACACTTGAGTTTTACCGGGTGCTTGAGCCTGTTCCATTTCTTTATTCATTAGGCGTTGCACCCTTCTCTTCTGGCTTCTTGTTAAACCTCTTGGGCACCACTGGCCTTCCTGCCACATATATCTTTTTTTAGTGCCTTCCTCTTCATGATCAACCCAGTCCTGATCAACAACTCTTTTTCCAAGCCGATCATGAACATTTTTATTTTTTAAGCGCCGATCCATGTTATTATGATGATATGCATCTTGAGCATGGATAGACCGGTGGTTGGTTTGAGACCGCCTATACTCCCGATATTGATTGTTGTATTCTGGACAGTCATGTCTGGTAGGCAACTTTAAACCTTCATTCCAGCAATGTCCGAAGAAAGGACAATTCCAATACAATTCGTCTTGTTCCCTTTCATGCCTCTCTTCTTTCAGTTGATGCTGGTACGCTTGATCTTTCAACCAACGCTGATAATCCTTTTTCTTCTACCACTGCCATTTATTCAACAGAATCTGAGATGTGACCTACGGCTTCGTTGTCTCTGCTTTTGACGTCTTCCCCTACTCGTATCGACTCTTTTGCTCGGCACGTCGTCTTCTAATCTCTTTGTACTCGTCAGACGATATTTGCATCTTGAGGTCGACTATTCTAGCTTCTTTTGATTTGGTTGATGATAGGACCTTAGTTTTTCCTTTGAATAGCCCAGCATCAACCATGTTTTGATCTCCGGGGAAATGATTATCATCAACTTTCATTTTCTGAGGTGTATCAAATTTGAGCCTCCCCTACTGAATAGCTCTCTGTATATGCTGCCTGAAGATTCTGCATTCATTAGTGGAATGAGAAGTAGCATTATGGAACTTGCAGAACTTCTTATTTTTCAACTGATCAGGGGGCAACATGACATGACCATCGGGCAACTTGATCTGCCCTTTCTCAAGCAAGAAATCGAAGAGCTTGTCTGATTTGGTGACATCAAAGTCATAGCTCTCTTTGTGTCCTCTTCCCTAAGGATTTGGCACCATCACTGTTTTCTTGCCCCAATTCCATTCAGCCGCAGTAACCTCTTCTTCTTCATCTTCATAGCCGTCATCGACTGAGTATGGATCATAAGCTTCGGCTACTGTGGTACTCTTCTGGAACTGGGTATCTCTATGCATACTCTAGAATTGGCTATTGAGCGCTGCTACTTGTTGAGCCAATTGACCCAAGTTGTCAAATTCTTGTCTCAGCAGCTTTTCTTTCCACATTGGCAGCATTCCTTCAATAGCTAAAGCAGCTAATTAATCATCGGCCAAGTTTAATGAGAAGCACAAGTTCCTGGTTTCTCAGAACCTATGAAGAAATTCAGTGCCCGATTCATTAGTCTTTTGTCTTATAATTGTTAGATCGGTAATCTTCTTTTTTCAGGTCCTAGTATAAAAATATGTGTGAAACTTCTTCTCTAGGTCAGCCCAATTGACAATAAAATTGACTGGCAATGATGAAAACCAAGTGAAGGCTGGCCCTGATAAGGACAGAGAGAAGAAACAAACTCGATGGGCATCCTCCATTGACGCTTCGCCCAATTGTGTAAGATACCGACTAATATGTTCTATCATGCTTGTACTGTCTTGGCCAGTGAACTTAGCGAATCTCTAGGAGCCTGTAATTTATGGGAAGGGAGACCAAATCATACCATTCTGGATATGGGTGTTTGTATGAAAAGGTCAGCCCTTTTGGCTTCAGACCGAACTGATTCTTCATCATCTCGGTCACCCTCAGCAATAATTCATCAGGTTATGGATTTGGATTTCTCTGTACCTGCTGACCCATCTGTGGATTGAAATCTCATGTGCCTTGATATCCTGGATTTGACATCATATGGAGGGTGTTATAATTTGTGCCATAGTGATACCCTCATGGAATCTCAATCTGTTGGGTCCTTTGCTGGCTCGCTGCTTGAAGTCTCTGACTATAGATATAAGGATCTATATCCCTATGGATCCTTTGAATTGATGGTGCTATTTTTTGAGCCGATGATGGTATGTGGCCTGATGTGCCAAAATTGATCACCTAGTTCTGGCTTTGCCCCGCCGGCTGTTGCATATGTTGTACTGATGGTCTAGGATTGTACTGTGTTTGATTTGCAGTAGTTCCTTGAGTTTGTTCAGATAAACCTTGAACTGTCTGGACATCACCACTACCAACCGATGCTGCTTCTTGATGGCTGGTACCGACTTGATTGGTCCCTTGGGTCGATGGATCTAGAATATTGTAATAAGCCGGTCCATCTTGACCAACTAGAAATCCATGAATCGCCTCTTTCATGGCGTTGTGGAATACGTCCACGAAAGCTTCGTTATGGCTTGACATGGCATCATGAATAAATTTATCTACAACCTCATTAAAGAAATGCTTGTCTTCAGCTTTAGTTGTGTCTGTTTGCCCGTGTAACAGAACTCTTGGTAGTGGAAATTTCTGAACAATTATGTTGTCACTTGTTTTGGTGTAGGACAACAGACATTTGTTCTAAAACTCTTATATAGCTTTGCTGATGATACCCTTATCCCCATCAGGTTGATCTTTATAATGCAGCATAAGGATGTCATCGTTGTTGTGAACCGCCATGACGATTACGGGGTCCCACCGAGCGTGCCAGGAAACGTGTGTCGACACAGAATTTTTGTCCCGCGCCAAGGACACACGCAACAAGCCAGAAGGGTCTGTTCGATGGAGCTGTAGATCCGCCAAGCTTCAGCACAGGGGTGGTCGATCCTGTGCACTCCTCCCGAAACGTGCCAGTTAATTTGACCCTGTAATTGACAAGGAGAGAAAGTTCATCAGTAATTAAGGGCCGAACTTGCTGGTGTTGCCAGACAGTCCCGAATGTGCGGCTATGAGCACACAACCAAAGTAAACAATAAAATATATCAAATTAAAACTACCTACTTACTTGATGCAATGCAAGAGCAAGATCATATGGTGCTATTTTAAATATGCATGATAATACGAGAAAAAACTTAACTTGTTCTTATCATTTTCACTTGTCCCCTTAATTTATGTGGTCATTATGGACATAAGCCTCTCCCTTACTCCATAATCCACTTCTCCCTTTCTAGAACCGCTATTAGGTATAAAAAAGATTTTTTTTTGAATTTTTGGGGATTTTGGTAAATTTTTTTAAGTTGGTCTTGCCATGGTTCAAAATTATCCTCCTTTGGAATTAAACACCGAACATGAAGATTAGTAGCACAAGGTAGAGTCGAATATTATCATCCTTCAGAAGCGAAGTAAAATTGATCACAACACTTGACACTCACATTACATAGATTGAGCTCCCCTAAAAGTATATGTACATATGGCGTAAGACAAAGCATATGCCTAGTTAGACATCTAAGTCAAGATAGGGAGATTAATCTATATAATATATTGAGATAGCATATAAATAAATACATTTATTAGTTGTAGGTATTAAAGATAAACTTCTAAACTCATGTCTTATAAGATTCTAACCGAGCATGATGCATGGACCGGGCCGTTTGAATTGTAAGTAAACCATCGTGAAATTAAACCCGGTTCTTTTAGTATGGAAACATCAAAAAGGAGGATAAATCATACTACATCATAACATAAATGTATCATTTTTGAGTAAATATGTCAACGTGATGATGCCACTGTGCTTGCACCTTCTTGTGGCCCGTTGCCCTGCCCCCACCATGGCCGAATCACCGCCTCTCTCCCTAGCCATGAGAGGCAGCCATAGAAGTTCACTCCTCCACCCAAATGCCAAGTATTATTGTCGAAAAAAAGTATTTCTAGATTCTGCTAGTTTAGTGGGCCCAGTGGAGTCTTCATAGAGCCAGCTAGGAATACAGCCCAAAAAAAACCATGTTTGTACAAATCGTTTCTGTAGCAGTGGATGCCATGCAAGACTATTCACTGGTATGGCATAGAATTAAATGAAGAGAGAAAGATAAAATAGTTGTATCATTCTAAAAATGTCGTTTGGATACAATATCCAAGGTTAGAAAACCATGCACAATCCTTGGGTCCTTTGTTATTGATAGAATATATACTCCATCTATCCCAAATTAAAAGTTGTCCTATGTCAAAATATTTTAATATTAACCAAATTTGTAGATAGAAAATACTAATATTTATGACACCATTTTAGTATTACTAGGTGCACCATAAAATATATTTTTACATACTTATTGATGTCATAGATATAACATTTCCTATTGTAGGGGACCGTGACGCCTAAGAGGGGGGTGAATTAGGCAACTTAAAAATATAACTCTAAACTATGGCATCTTTTTCTAACCTTAGCAAAACCTATGCAAAAAGATAAACTATCTAAATGTGCAACTATGTTTTGCTAGTTTGTTGCTATCTCTACCGCAAAAGGAGTTATGCAAACAATATAAATGCGGAAGATAAAGAGTAAGGTTGTCGACACAAAATTTTCGTCCTGTGCCGAGGACACACGCAGCAAGCCGGAAGGGTCTACTCGATGGAGCTGTAGATCCACCTAGCTACAGCATAGAGGTGGTCGATCCTGTGCACTTCTCCTGAGATGTGCCAGTCAATTTTACCCCGTAATTGACAAGGAGAGAAAGTTCATCAGTAATTAAGGGCGGAACTTGCCGATGTTGCCAGACAGTCCCGAATGTGTGGCTATGAGAGCCGATATGAAAGGAGATCGACTAAATAGTCGATTCCAGCATATTCATGAGAATCGATCGGTAAAGCTCATTGGATTGCATAAGAAGAATCGGTTATCATTCAAGATAAATGTCATTATTTACACAAATATTAATCAATGGCAATAAGATGTCAACTATGACTGGTTTGTGCTGAGCCAATGATTACAAGTAACCGAACCCCTTTTTATATAAAGAAACAATTCAACACCATTTAACCGTTTAATAAAGATAAATCTAATGAACATGTTAGATCTCATCTATCGCTATGACCAGTGGGGCATGAGGCAGAATCATGCAGGCCATAGAAATAACGATAGACTCGACGACCCTAACTTATTACTAATATCAGTGGGGCATGAGGCAGAATCATGCAGGCCGTAATACAATAATAAGATCATGGGGCTAACATATCTTTCAACCTATCTTTACTTTAACGGTCTCGTGATGCGAACTGTTCGTGAAAGCACTCGATATCGGCTAAAACAGCCGAGTCAGGTATAGCGCACAGTTAAAATCATGCCTTATCAGAAATAGATCTATCAAATAACGATCCCCACTCCATGGTGCTAACAGTGGGGTGTGAGGCAGAATCACACAGGCAGTGATAACGGGCCATGGAACGGTTCTCGCTAGCCAATAAATCTACTCAAGATGCAACACGCCTTAACCGCACGCTATGCACGATTAGGATTGACATAGAACAACCAGTCAAACATAACTCATCGTTTAAGGTGTAGATTAGATCAATTTAGATTAGCAAACGATGGGCTAAACAAGATATAAGGCCGATCTAGATCAATCCCAATCGGACAGAGTGATATTGCTATAATTAGATAGATAATAAAAGTAATAAGCAATATCGGTAACTTAATGAATCTACTAAAGGTTGTCATCCTAAGGTAGAGCCGATAACTTGACCTTGATTAGTTCATGCAGTGGGGGTCGATCAGATCAATGCATCCATACTTGAACTAGGCAAGAGTCGATAACTAACTTATACTAGAGTCACAGTGGAGGTTGACCGGATCGATGCCGCCGTACTTGCTAAAGAACTCGCCGAGATCTACTCTACTCCTACTCCTAAGGGTGGCCGGAGCCGAAAAGGTAAATAACTGGTATATTGGATTGATTGTTGTTCTTTTATAATAGCCGAGGTCTGATATTTATACCCAGGACCTGCACATGACTCCTGTCTAAGCACGACTCATCACAACTTTTGACCCTAAAGAAAACATTCCTAATTTAAGATAACTTGGACTCTAATCTTTCCCTTTTTGTGGAGTCCAACATGTTTTGTCCTGGCGCCGAGCGTACCCTTTGTCGTTATCCGCTGGCGCTATCTGAAGAAAACTAATTCTAGTTTTTGGCATCCGAATCAGCTAGTTCCGATCTGCACGCAATTGATTCCTTGATGACATGATCTTGGGAGCTTTCGAATCCCTGCGACTCTTCTTCCAAATTCTGGTGTAAACAAAGGTAGAGATATGCAAACTCCCGTCGACGACTCGGGTATTTTTATCGAGGTATCGAGAAGCGCAAGCTTCCCCCTAGTCCTTGTTGGAGCCCCTCGCAAGGAATCCCTCGCAAGGGCCAAACTCCTGGTTGGGTAACTCCGTGGATATCCCCGGGCCTTCCCCACGCGCAAGTGGGTCTCCGGTGTGCCTTCCGGTAAACCTCTCCCGGACTGCTCTCCGCCATCTTCACTATCAAGCTTCCGGACGAACCGCCGCGGGCCTTGTTCCCTTCAGTACACGGTGGCGGCCACACCACAAACGCGGTTGGTGTAATCTCGCAAAACTACAAGCTCCTCTGATATACAACAATGATACACGCAAGCACCGAGTAGTAAGAGGTATGCAAACCTCACTAAACACTAAGCCTAAACCTAGAGCAAGCGCATAAGCGGTGGTCTAATCAACCTAAGCACTTCGCAAAGCACATACGTTAATCACCTAATGAATCACTAAGCACTGAATCACTAAGCACTATGCAAGTGGAGATCACTAAAATAGTGTATCAACACCCTTGATATGTTTCCTCAGCTCCACCATACTCAAATGACCGGTTGGGGTTCTATTTATAAGTCCCATTGAGAAAGTAGCCATTAGGGACGAAATCCCGCTTTTCTACTACTGATCGGATGCTGCTTTCGTCCTGACCGGACGCGTCCGGTCGTCCCGACCGTTAGAGCGCGCGATCAACTAATCGGACACTGATGGCGTTCGGTCACATGCCACCGGACGCGTCCGGTCGCAACTTCGCCGCTCTAGAACCTCTCTGTACTCGATCGGACGCTGCAGTTCCTGTGTCCGGTCGATTAGCCGCCAGCGTCCGATCAGTGTTGAGTGTGTTGCTGAGATGATGAACAGTACCATCGGTGCATCCGGTCACTTTTAGTCCCCAGCGTCCGGTCACTGCTGCTGACGCCTGTTGTTGCCGAGCAACTGATCGGACACGTCCGGTCTCTATAAGAGTTGCGTCCGGTCACTTTTATGAGCTCGTTTCTTCGCGATCTTACGTCTGGTTTGGTTCATATCTTCGTGCTTGGACTTTGCTTGATATCTTGGGTCTTCTATTGTGCTTCTAGGGTCTTACTTATGGTGTTGATCGTGGGATCACCATGTCGCCTTCGTCCAAGTCACATCTTGTACCCTATTAAACTATAAAACAATTACTTACAAATTCATTAGTCCAATTTGGTTGTGTTGATCATCAAACATCAAAATCCAAAGTAAATTGACCTAGGGTCTATTTTCCTTACACCTATAATGTTGCCTTAAGGACTTATGGTGATTATTATAGGAATTTATTTATTTTATTTAAGACAGAGTGAGTATATCCAATAATTAATTTGTTTGGAGACTCCTAAAATACAACACCATATGATACTATACTTTGGGTAAGTAAGTTATATCGTATAATCGTTATGACTTTATCAGCCTGGCTTATCAGCCATCACTTGAACTTATCAGTCTGGCTTATTAGCCATGATACAGTGTTTCTCTCTCACAATAAATCAGCGAACAATACTTTTTCAGTCCGCCTTTTCAGCGAAGCGAACAGGTCGAGCTCAGTTATTACATTGCACTAGGAATATCCCTTTTATCACCAACATGGTCGACGCAGCGATGCCATTGACGTACTCCACTCCACCTTGTCACCCCCGCAATGATCGCCATCGACTCCCCCACCCGTCCAAGCAAGCATTGTTGTCAACGTGAGCCTGCATGTGGCAGATCGAAAGCGCTTGAATCCCGGCAGGAACGCAACGGAGCATAATTTCCACGGGAATTATTGTTGGGAATAATGTGTAAGCACGTCCTGTCAGGGGAGTATTAGAGTATGTAAGCACGGCGTCGGCAGAAGAAGAGAATGAAAAAGCTTATCCATGACGTACGCACAATACACTGAGAGAGATTCCCACTTGCCCAGTACTCCACATGCATGCATGGTGCCTGCGTGAAATTTTTGCATTTTGATCTCTTTTTAAAACATTTTTTTATAAAAAGACCCATGTCAAAACTTTTGCTATAAATAGATCATTTTTAAGCGTCTTAGAAAATCACGCCGAGGTATGAAGGTCGGCGTTGACTGACACGACGCCGAGTCCTTACCACGTCACCGACGACTTCGGGGCTGGCGCATGAGGCCCAGTACGTCGGCGTCGTGTCAGCCAACGCCACAGGCCTAAATTCGGCGCTATGGGGAGTCACGCGGAGCTCTTGGCACCATCCGGCGCGCCCAGGCAGCCCAACAACGCTTCGTGGGCCCAGAGGTCCGCGTGCGATCAGATGACGCCGAGACGCTAACCTTGGCGCGGCCCGACTCAACGCCGAGGTTCGGTCAGTTGAGGCCGGGGCCATTTCCCACTCCCTCTCTCTTCCCACGAACCCTAAATCCTAAATCCAGCTCTTGGGAGGCCAAATCGAGGGTTTTGACGTTTTACCAAGGTACTCCTCTTTCCCCTCTTTCATTTCATCCATTTAGATTATGTTGTTTGTGTTTTTTTTGAACTTGGCATTATAGGTTTGGTTCATGTTCATGTCATTCGTGCAATGTATGGTGGTTCAAACGATTAAATGACCCAAATGTATGGTTGTTGTTGTTGTATATGTTCTTCCTCGAAACGAACCAAACATTCAACTTGTAGAAGGTGAATGGGGCAATAGCAGTCATAGGCACACCACGACAACCTTTTAGAAGGCTATTGAACATCTCTACCATGTTACTAGTCATGAAGCCCCATCTCCAACCTCCGGTGTCATATGCAAGTGACCACTTATCCTTCGACGCCATCAACTCGCTCAAGAATTGCCTGCCATCAACATTTGTGGCTAACTTCAGGGCATCTAGCTTGTCTTTGAATAATTGAACATCTTGCTGCATGTAAGAAAGGTCCCGTCAATTGAGACGACGGGCCTGCAATGCTTGAATGCTTCGATGCTCTGTCCGAATGCCCAAAAGACCCTTCCAAATACCTGGCTACCATTCCTTATTTCATCCTCCTTAGGTAAATACTCGAAGTGCATCCCAGGATTTACAGCCCTCATTGCGTTCAACATTACAGGGAGGCGCTCATAAGCTTCTTCCCAATTTCCAAATATTATTTTCAGTGCACGCTGTTTTGCCCTCCATGCTTTTCCATACTTGACATAGTAATTGTACCGTTGCAAGATGATCTCAACCAACGCGGACACCGTAATGGTTGGCATATGCTTCACCACGGGGCATAACTGCCTTGTAATGAACCTAGAATTGAGCTGCAGATGGTTCTCTTCTGCCTCAGCAGTGGCACAAACATGTAGTTGCTTTATTGAGGTAATCTTCTATTTGCCTATCTTCGTCTTCCTAGCACATACTCTCCAACCACACTGTTGTTCTTCACAAGCAACAGTGTACCTCTTCTCCTTGAATGAATTGATGACCCTAAAAGGTCGGTTGTGTACAATGGAGTACTCTTGCAACCATGTTTTCAACTCATCCATGGTAGCAAACAATATGCCCTTCCGTATGATGAGGCAACCGCTAACATCAGGCACTGTTGTATCACTTGGCCCACCATCAGCTACTGCCCTATGACCATGGCTAAGGTCCTCGAAATCACCAACTAGTGGATCTCTCTAAGGCAAGACCCTAAACAATCTCTATTTCCCTAAAATTGAGACGACCAACAGAGCGATCGTCATTAGAGTCTTCGGCTATCTCCTCTACGAAGGATTCATCATCTCCAGCTATCTCCATGTCAAAATGGTTCGTAGCCCTAGCATCACCAAAGTCTTCTTCACCACTAAGATCATCTTCATCGCTAAGCTCATCCTCAATAGAAAAGTCTCCGCTAGCGTCGTCTAAACCTTCTTCTGCATCACCAATTACATAATCATCATCCTCTTCATCACTATCATGATTGCCCTCACCATCGGCAACTGCATTCTCCTCCTCATCTCCACCGCCCTCAAACCAACCTCCATCACGCTCGAGCGATCCAAACACTTCACCACCATCGTAGCCTAGATGTGTGACAGGTATTTCTTCTTCAGACAAAGGACCATAACCTATGTGAGCGGGGGAAGATGGGCATGCTTCGAAGTTATCATTTCCTAAGCCGGACTCCTTATTTACTACTAAATCCAAAGATCGCACTTCTGAGGCCAATACAACTGCCTTGTAATCATTCCATTCAGACTCGCTTGTAATTTTGAGCAACCGCTTGATCCGAGGACCCTTCGACGACCCAACATCTATGACACCTTCAAACTAAACATGCACGTCTCCTTCATTCCAGCCTAACTTAACCTTCACTCGCTCCACTAACTGGGTCAAAGATGGTGTTTCAGAAAAAATCAACAACTCCTCACACATGTCCAGAAATTCCAAACTATCATCTCTTGTCCTAACAATACGGCCTCCATGATGCAACCTCACTAATTTATTCATCTACAGCCATCACACAACAAGTAGTGTCACATATCAATATATCATGCGAGTTTCAATCCAATAAGTAGAAACTAAAATATATCATTTCATCTTTTTCAACCCCAACAACATAATCATTTCTAGTCATAAAAAATTGAAATTTAATGACCAACAAATAACTAAAATACATACTAACCCTAATGACCAACAAATAACTAACCCTAATGACACCTACAATAAACAAAGAACCCTAATAACCAAAATAACTGGAAACCAAACTAACCTAACATGTTCAGCACATAAAACAGTTAAACAACAATGCACTCAATCAACCTAAGCCATACATTTTGCAAATGCAAATACACATATACCAAAACAACATACACCCATGATTCCACATGATTAGAGACAATGCAAGCACATCTACGCGGATAGACTGGAGGATGGGAGGGACCATTACCTCGAGGAAGCTTCGGGAGACGAGATCCGGGCACCTAGGGTCGTATTTGGGGGTTAGGGTTTCGTGGAGGCCGTGGGGGAGACGAACAGAGAGCCGGCACTTTCAGAATGGAGGGAGGAAGAAGAAGGGGGCCGCGGCGCATCTTCAAGAGTCCAGACCTCGGCGTTGAGTCGGGCCGCGCCGAGTCTGGTGGCTCGGCGTTAAGTGACCCCGCGCCGAGCTATTGGGCCATGAAGTGTTGTTGGGCCGCCTGGGCCGCGCGCCGGATGGTGCCAATAGCTCGGCATGTAGTCCCACCGCGCCGAGGTTGGGCCTGTGGCGTTGGCTGACACAACGCCGACGTGTCGAACCCCATGCGCCACCGTGTCGCCGTCGACCGGGGTCATCCGTGACGTGGCAAGACCTCGGCGTCGTGTCAGTCGACGCCGACCCTCATACCTTGGCGTCATGTTCTAAGACGCCTAAAAAATTATCTATTTTCAGCAAACGTTTTGGCATAGGTCTTTTTGTAAAAAATGCTTTCAAAAGGGACCAAAATGCAAAAATTTCACGGTGCCTGCCAGGTTTGCATGCATGGTATCAGGACCACGAAGTCAGAGCAGCGCATGCATTTCTGCTGCCCCAGCCCATGAGATGCTGAGTTGTGCTTGGTATTATTCTTCCCAAAGCGTGCATCCCGGCACGAGCTAGAGAACATGCAGCTCCAGATCACCGAGAACGTCGATCGCCAACAACCTTCATCGTTCTCCGGTCTCCAGGTGTGTACAAATAGATAGACGAACCGCCGGTGGTACTCGGCAGATTAACGTGCATTCGACGACGACGGCACACAAGATGTCCAGGCTAGGCGTCTTCGTCATCTTGGTTGCGCTGCTCGGCGGCGCGGTGCCTGCAACTCAAGCCGCAGGCCCGCCGTCCCAAACTCCTCCACCGCTCGGGCTCAGGTTCGGCTTCTACAAGCACTCGGGCCCTCGCGCGGAGGTGATCGTCAGGGAGGCCGTGTCATTACTGGAAACTGAAAAATCCCTGTAGGCATGGCTTGTACCGATAGGAAAATGATAATTATTCTGTCGGATGAGTAAAACCCGACAGGAAAATTATAAAACCGACAGGAAAATGATAATTTCACTCTGTGTGGTACATACAGACAGAGAAATTCGTTTATTTCTGTCTGTGACGTAATTTTTTTGTCGGGTTTTAGCTACACAAAGGAAAATTATTACAGAAAAAATCAAGCCACAAAAATCTCCCGCCGACCGAAACAGAAGTCCAAAACTATCCCGCACAGACTCCTTCCTGGCGCAGAGTAAGAAGCCCGGGTCCGGCTGAAAAAAATAAAAAAAAATCCCTCGACCTTATTATCCCCAATCCCCGTATGCACAAGCCCTCGCGCCGCACTTCTCCCTCGCTCCACGTCGGCGCCGCCCTCCCGCACGCGTGCTCTCCTCCCTCGCGCCGCACCCTCCCCCGACCTCCGCTCTCACTCGAGGTTCGTAGCGTCCTCCCCCAATGAGCGCAGCGTGGCGCCATCTCCTCCGGCCTCCGCTCCCATAGTCACCGGAGCCCCCAACCCTCCCCTGCCATCCCCAAGATCCGCCGCCGTAGGAGTCATTGACCCCCGCCCTATGGGGATCCGGTGAGGGAGGCCTAGATCTAGGCACTTGTGCCTTGAGGCGCGGCGGATGTCGGGCCAGGGAGGCGGCGACGGCGGATGTCGGGCTGGGGAGGCGGTGACGACGTGGAACGCCACCACCCTCAACCCCGGCACCGGCGCCAGCCTCATCCGCATGGCCTTCCACGACTGCTTCGTCCAGGTACGTTTACGTGTTACGCATTACGCAATGCATGCATGCATGCTTCCAAAATTTGGCCGGCGTGCATGGCATTGGCATGCGAGCGATGCGTTGCCTTGACGCGCTACCATCATGTATTTGTTGCTGCAGGGCTGCGACGGCTCCGTCCTGCTGGACCCGACGCCGGCGAACCCGCGGCCGGAGAAGCTGGGCCCGCCCAACTTCCCTAGCCTGCGCGGCTTCGAGGTGGTGGACGCGGCCAAGGCGGCGCTGGAGCGGGCCTGCCCGGGCGTCGTCTCGTGCGCCGACATCGTGCAGTTCGCCGCCTTCTTCCTCAGCGGCTTCAGGGTGAACTACAGGCTGCCGGGGGCCCGCCTGGACGGCCGCGTGTCGCTCGAGAACGAGGCGCTCGCCTTCCTGCCGCAGCCGTCCTTCAACCTCTCCCAGCTCGTCGGCAGCTTCGGGGCCAAGGGCCTCAGCGTAGACGACCTCGTCGTGCTCTCTGGTTCCCACACCATCGGCCGCTCCCACTGCTCCTCCTTCTCCGACCGCATCTCCACGCCGCCCTCCGACATGAACCCGGGCCTCGCCACTGTGCTGAAGAGGCAGTGCCCGGCCAGCCCCAACTTCACCAACGACCCCACGGTGGTGCAGGACGTCGTCACCCCTGACAGGCTGGACAACCAGTACTACGAGAACGTGCTCAGGCACAAGGTGCTGTTCAACTCCGACGCGGCCCTGCTGACGTTGAGGCAGACGGCGACCAAGGTGATCCAGAATGCGTTCATCAGCGGCAAGTGGGAGAAGAAGTTCGCCAAGGCCATGGTCAAGATGGCCGCCATCGAGGTCAAGACCGCCGCCAACGGCGAGATCAGGAAGAACTGCCGCATCGTCAACTAGCTACTCCTACGTACTTAGTACTAATACAAAGGATTATCGGCGGCTCTAAACCTGCCACTATTTGGCGTTTGTTTCATCAGAGAAGCACATTATTTGATTATTTCTCGTTGCATTCTCATTTCAGATGAATCTGTTGGTTTTGATGTGAACTCGACTAGAGATCAATGTCTTAAATAAGTGTTCGCAAAAGAAGAAGAAGAAAAAAGATTTTTTTTTTTTAAACCTGACGGCGGACGCTTCCCTTTTGAGGTTGTGTTGTGACTTGTGAGACGATGAATGGGTCGATACCTATCTGATTTGCATAAGCGTATGTATATAGGCATCAAGTTCAGAACATGTATAAGCATCTGTTTCAAACACATGAGCATCTTACTAATACTAACCGGAGGCCTTCAATGGAGGATCAATACTCATGAGAAACGTTAAAAAAAAAATACCAGAAATTCTCACAAAAATCTAAAAGATATGGCTATCATTGATAATAATAGCTGTTAGATCTGTTCCAAATTATAAATCGTTTTGGCTATATCTAGATGCATAATAAAAAAATGTATATAGAAAAAGTCAAAACGATTTACAATTTATAATGGACAGAGTATTTTCTAAATAATTACTCACATCACATATGTCATTATGTAAAACCCTATATTTGCACCTAAATAACCAACTGTCATTATGAAACATAGTGTAACTAACTCCTAAAATTTGCAGCTAACTTACCCAACTGTCATTAGGATAGATAATCTAATAATCCCTTATACTTGCATCTAAAATACCACTTTTTTGTAATTATTAAATAGATTAAAATACCCTCTCAAATCTAAATACAAATTACCAATATATGATATTAAAAAAATTAAATAATCATAAATTATGTACATAGATTGTCTAAATTACCCATTTCTATTAACATTAAATATTAATATAAAATTACTAAATCAAATGTACCTATTGTGCCATCATACAAATCAAGTATAGTGATAATACATATGTTATGTGCACTAATCATGAAAAATATTATCTTAATGACTCAAATACCAACACTAAAATTTATTTTAGATTATATTAATAGCCATGCTAATAATTTATGTACATTGTTAGTTTTGATACCTTTATACTCTATTCCAAACCATATTCACTTTGGCTTTATCCTAAGTCAAAGTTCTCAACGTTGACCGAATTTCTTGAAAAATACATTAGCATATACGAGTTTAGATAAACTCCATTGTCAAAAAAAAAAAACTTACGCATAAAATTCGATTTTGTAGATGTTAATTATATGCTACACACTTGGTCAAAGTTTGTGGACTTTGAATTAGACCAAAGCTAAAGTGGACTGTAAGTTACAACAGAGGGAATATATTTTAAAAGAACCGGAAAAGAGACCTATCAATGACATTGATAAAGAAAAAAAAATACATTGCAACTGATTCTTTTCTCACTTGGTCTAACATAATAGGTGAAATCATGTGAATTTATTTGAGAAAGTGCTTGATTGATAATTTGGTTTGCGAACTACAAACTCAGTGGTGCAAGCTCAAGAAAGAAACTTCACTTCAGAGTTCACTCTCTTCACAGTTCATTCACAAGTCGTGTTCAGAAAAAATGAGTTCAGTTCAGAAGGGGCCGTGCGTAGTTATGCATGGGGCTCAAAACTTGCAGGCCAATCCGTAGAAAGATCAACCATTGGGCCTCTTTTTCCAGTGCACCCGAAGCGGCCCATCTCATTGTAGAAACCAAAGTTGGCCCAATCCCTTGCCGTTGAGACGGTAACTTTGTGCTCGCCGTCGTCCATGGGCTCGTCGCCAGCTTCCAGCCTTCCAGGCCAAGGGGCTCAACATTTTTTTGAAAGTAACAAGGGGCTCAACATGACTGAACTTGATCTGTGTGCTTTTGAACCGCACACTATCGACCAGTCCAGCTATTTGTGTTTCGCGGAGTGAGTGTAGCTTAGTTGGGTGGTTTTTTTTAAACATGTCTATCCGGATTTAAGTCATCGACTTGACACAAATTTAATGGCGCTATTCTTTCAGTGGTACACAACGTACCCGTTGACAGCGAGGCGTCTGTGGTGACTTCGTCAATCTCGAGATTTGCCGGTCCAACTCAGTTCTCCGGAGATGCTCAAGGGTAGGATGTACGTGCGTGCGTTCATAGGGATGAGTGTACGCTCGTATATGTGAACGTCTGTGTCTGTAGCTGAGTCTCATAAAAAAAACTTTTGGTGTTTCAATTTCCTAATTCCTATAGAAACTTCTCTAAATATTTCTAGATAAACATCCATAAAGATAAAGGCAGGGAGAAAAAAATTGAAAATACATCAAAATTCAAGTTTGTCTTCACTTGCGGTCTTCAAACTTATATGGTTGTGTCATCACAATCCTTAAACTCACAAATCATCTGTTTAAGTCCAAACAGGTCAATACTGGTGCCCGTATGCTAATGTAGCATGCTAACATGTGGACCACATGTTAGCTCCATCTCCCTTCGACCTTCTATCCCATGAGATCCCTCTTTCCTATCTCCTATTTGTCAGGGACCAATACTAGGGTACCCGAAGAGGAGAAGCTAATAACCATCAACGTTGATTCATCTGAGTGGTCAAGAGCGCGACTACACCTCTAACTGGGCTCCGCCTCGTCCGACTCCTGAGGGTTGGCTCCACCTCGGTGGACACTGAGGCCGCGGGCTCTGCCTCGCCTGACCCCTGAGGGTTGGCTCCGCCTCGGCTGACCCCCAAAGGTTGGCTCCGCCTCGGTCGACCCCCGAGGGTTGGCTTCGCCTCGACCGACGTCTGAAGGCTAGCTCCGCTTCGGCTGACCCCCGAGGGTTGGCTCCGCCTCGCCCGACGTCTGAGGGCTGGCTCCGCCTTGTCCGACGTCTGAGGGCTAGCTCCGCCTCGCCTGACGTCTGAGGGGGTGGCTCCGCCTCGCTCGATCCCTCGAGCATGGCTCCTAGCAGAAGCTCACGCCGCTGCCAACCACTACGGGCCAGAAGGTACAACCCAGGGTCAAATTTCTAGCATCGTGCAAGGAGCGGTCACATCTCAACATGACCTGTCCCCGCGACATGTCACTCCAGGGAACTCACATCGCCCATAGTGACGGACGTGTGGTCACTATGCTGCCTACTCCCTGTACGACCACTGATCAGCATGCTGGTTCACCGCACCGACCACCAGGGCGGAGCGAGACGTGATGACCCACTGACAATGCCAGGGCATGGCATTGTCAGTGGACAGGCACCCGGCGTGGTGCTGTCCCTGTCACCACCTACCGTGTCAGCGAGGCCCGCACAGAGGAAAAGAAAAGGCCCGACGACCCTGAAGGACTTCCTCTGCCTCTTGTTCTTCTTTTTTCTCCCGTTGTAACCTGTGCTTTTTCTTGGCCTATAAAAGGGAAAGCAGGGTGTCCCATTAAGGGGCATCGCACCACATCAGATCAAGACGACTAGCATCAAACCTCGAACACATAGCCGAGCAGCGACTGAGCTCTCGGTACCCATTTGTTCTTTCCACCAGAGACTTGGGACATGTCCCTCTCTCGCCTATTTGTAACCCCTACTATGAACTTTCAGTGCTAGTAACACGAGCAGCAGCAACGAACTAGACGTAGGGACATTCTGCTCGAACCAATATAAACCTTGTGTCCTCTTAGCACACCATCCGGGCCAGATGCGTAATAATCCGGGCTAGGTAGGGGCCTTTGCGCATCTCGACATCAACACCAGGCCTCGGATGGCTAATCACAACCTCAGCTAGGTCCCAGGCGCGCACATGCGCTTCGAGGACCTGGACCTCATCGTCACGGCGGAGGGAGAGTTAGCAATGGCTCCCGCCGCCATCTGACCTCTCCATTCCGTCGGCCTCGACGCAATCACCGAGGCACTTGAGGAGCTGTGGCTGCACGCACCGGGGGCCATGCCCTCGAAAGCAACCAGCTCCTCGACTTCGACTACGGGAGGTTCGAGCGCTAGCTTGGTGCCTTCCTGGGACCCCGGCCGTCTCGGGAGGACTTGCGGCACCTCACCTTCTCATTCACCAACATCATCACGCAACTCGTCAGAGGGGAGCCACTCTCTCTAGAATACCTCATCCGGAGAGCCCCAACAGCGCTCCCGTTCGGTCTCCACAACATCGTAGAGACCGATGGCCACCCTATGGCGCAACGAGCGCCTTCATCCCCCGCGAACGATGGGTTCATAGGGATGATCGAATATGTCACGGAATCTTTCCACGACCTCCTCACGAGAGCATCGGAGTCACCCTCTAGCTCTAACTCTAGCAGGGGGAGTCATCACCTCTCTCGTGAATGTTTTATGGCAGGTACCCCCGAGGGACACGTCGAAAGCATCCATGAAGAGGGGGCTACCCTGACGACCGACCTCGACGACGAGGTCGAGGGGGAGACGATGACCCTGCCTCGCATGCGGGTGGAGCAGCTGAAGGCCCGACACCAAGAGCTCAAGGAAGCGTGACTCCAGCTCGAGCAGGAACACGTGGAGCTCGATCGGGAGATCGAACGCCACGAAGACGGTGGGCGTGTGCGTGCTCCCTGGCCCGCGACGTGAACAGGAGGATCATCCCGGATGATGAAGCCCTTCCACACTACGCCCGGGTGAGCTAGAACATCGCCGCTGCGGTGGCCTTGCTCCATGGACTTTCGAGGCCCACGACGCCCGAGGATCATCGGGCCCACCGTGAGATCCGCACACTACCCAAGCGTGCGGCGGTGCAGCAGGCCAAGAGTTCGTTGTCTCGGCGATGCAAGCTCGACGCCAGCCAGCGCATGCCCTCCAAGCGCCCCGGCAAGGACGCATCAGTCCACCAGGGGCCACAAGGCGATAGACAGCGCACCACGGTCCCGATGCATCAGCGTCTCGGCCGCAACCATGATGCATGCGACACCCTCGATGACCGCAGGCATACCTATGATGACCTGAGAGAGGGAGCTAGCCACGGCTATCACCCTCGTCGTGGCAGACGCTATCACAGTGGTGAGGACCGAAGCCCGAGCCCGGAGCCCCAGCCTGCCAGGGCCTCAGGCCTTCAGACGACGCATCCTCAACACCACCTTCCCGCCAAGGTACCGACCAACATCCCGAAGTGCTCTGGGGAAACAAACCCTAGACTATGGCTCGAGGATTATTGGCTTGCCTGCCAAGCTGGTGGAGCGGATAATGATGATTTTATTATCCACAACCTTCCATTGTTCTTGGCCGATTCGACGCGAACATGGTTGGAACACGTAACGCCCAACATAATCTAAAGTTGGGGAAATCTGAAGGAGATCTTTGTGGGGAACTTCTAGGGCACATACAAGCACCCTGGGAACCCATGGGATCTCAAGAACTACCGGTAGAAGGCTGGAGAAACCCTTCGCGGGTACATCCGACGCTTCTCCCGGTAGTGCAATGAGCTGCCTAACGTCGTCGACGTCGATGTTATAGGAGCTTTCCTGTCCGGGACCACCTACAAGTCCCTGGTTCACAAGCTGGGGTGTAAAGGCCCATGAACCACCAAGGAGCTCCTCGACATCGCCACCAGCCATGCCTCGGGCGAAGAGGCGGTCGGAGCGATCTTTGATCATCTCAAGGGCAAGGCGAAACAAGACGAGGATGTCGGTGAAGGCGCCTCCAACCGTCCCATCAAGAAGAAGAACAAGCAGCAGTGTGAGAGCTCGCTCATGGTCGCCGCTGGCCGTAGGGGGGTCAGAAGCCTGTGGAGGGCACTCCGAACCACTTCGGGAAGCTACTCGAGGGGCCCCACTTTTCTTTTCCATTGCATGATCATTCATTCATCCATTCTCATGCACGCATTCATACATTCATTCATTCATCCATCCATCCATTCATCCATACATTCATCCCATACATCCAAGCATTGCATATGCAGTTGCTGCATCACAACGCTTCGTGTCACGTCACGAAGCGGTAGTCGTCTCATTCGATATGAGTGACGACCGACCGAGGTTCAAAGGCTAGCCCGCGAAGGGCTTGAGGCCACCTCACGTCAAACAGAGCTAGGGGAGAAAAACCAAGATGAGCCCTAGCGGCCTTGCCCAACCCCGCTTAGAAGCGGACAGGGACATCTCGACCTTTCTCGTTTGATTCTAACCTCGAGCCAAGCCCATAGAATCTCCATTGAGGAGAGGCCAATAGGCCACCTGAGTTGCTCTCCGGAGTGACACGGGCATCTGTCGAGAGGCAGGTTAAGGAGCAGTGAAATGCCACATGAGGGCTATGCCGCCCCCGTCAGCGGATGACGGACCCGGATTCTACTCGAACATGCCCGTTAGCGAGCTCACCGAGCGCAACACTCGAGCCATCGAGGTAAGTGTCGTTAGCTCAGCCCCTCCGGTGCGGAAACAGAGGATGGGGTGACGCATGAAATATGGCTGACCCCTACTGAGCCCCACGGGGCTCGGGGGCTCGAGCTGCCCGACCCTAAATCGGGAGATCGAGGTTCGAAGGCTAGCCCGCAGAGGGCCTGAGGCCACCTCGCGTCGAACAAGAGCCAGGGGAGAAAACATAGAAGAGCCCCAGTGGCCTTCGCCCGACCCGCCTAGAAGCGGACAGGGTCATCTCAACCTTCTGGTTCGATCCTAACCTCCAACCGAGCCCACAGAATCCCCAATGAGGGGGCATCTGCTGGAAAGCGGGTTAAGGAGCAATGGAATACCACATGAGGGCTTTGCCGATCTCGTCATGAATGATGGACCTGGATTCCACTCGAACATGCCCGTTAGCGAGCTCACCGAGCACGTCCCTTGAGCCATCGAGGCAAGTGACGTTAGCTCAACCCCTTCGATTGTGGAAACCGCAAACGGGGCGACGATCACAAAGACGAGCCAACCCTCGACCGGACCCCTTCTACGCGCGGGGGCTCGAGGCAAGTTAGACTCGCAAGGAAACCGAACGTGCGGTTGTAGAACGATAGCTCGGAACCTAGGGAGGGGGTACGTGCAAAAACAAGAGATATTTTCTCCTACTAGTTTCACTATCCTCTCCTCGATTTTCAGTGACACCCGGCCCCAGCAGTGGCAAAGGGTCGGGTCTCACTCGGGGGCTCATAAGGGTATAAATACACCCTTTTTGAAACTATCACCGCGCCCGACCTTTTCCTCACGTTAAACCTAGTGGCAAGGTCCGTGGAAACGAACGATTGAGCATGGCTGGTCGGACTACGAGAAACCTACGCCTTGCGGCTATGGCACTCTTCCTCACCAGCGTGATCAGAGTTTCCCTCCTACACCTCGGGCCCTATGGTCTTAACAAACGGAAGGGTCAGAGCACATGAACCCCTTTTCACACATAAAAAGGGAGGAAAAACAAACTCGATCAAACAAAACAAAATGATAAGTTTGTTCGATAGTTCAGAAGGGTCGGCACTTGTCCTTTGATTATAATAATGATCATCTAACCTATCTGACTAACTAACCCCTCCGGGGGAGAACTATGTCTTCTATCTTATTCGCCAGGTCCTGTGAAAGGGGAGCCACCACTGTCTCTATCTCCTCCAGCTCGTGGGCTTCATAACCAGGCGCAGGGAGCCGAGGCTCATCGTCTCTAGGTCGATGTTGTCTCCGTAATGATAACGAGCAATCGCGAAGGATTGGTTGACCCCAGCGCGAAGGGCATTCCTCTCGAGCTGGCGCACCCACACCGTGATCTCGACGGCATGAGCCACGAGCGAACTGGTCTCCTCCGACCGCACCACCTCTAGGTCGTCGCAGACCACTCTGTGGGTGGTGCTTAGGATACCGAGCTCGTCGCTCTTCGCCTGAAGGTTCCTCCTAGCCTCGGCGAGGTCCGCGGCCAGGCCGGTAGAAACGCCCTCGGCCTCCAGCCTCTGGGTCGTCGTGGTTCCAAGCTCGGCCTAGAGGGAGCCGACCTTCTACTGCGCGTCGTCGCGCTCCTCGTGAACTACGCCACGCTCCGAGCGGAGCCTCTCCGCGGTTTGGAGTAGCTCATCCTACTCCTTGCACAGTCAGGCGACCGCCATGACATCTAGATTCACCCTCTTCTCCAGGGCCGCGAGCCTCTCCTCAGCTCCCAGCTTTAGCTCCCGCTCCTTCTCAACCTTGGCCAGAAGGTCGAGGATCCACCGACGGGTCTCGGCATCCTTCTAGAGCAGCTCGTCCCACTCCCTCCTAACCTTGGCAGCCTCCTCCTCATCCTTCCGTGATCTTGCCGAGAGGGCCTCAAACGCCCTCTCGGCCTTGTCCGCATGCCGACGGGCCTCGGTTGCCCGCAATCGGAGACTGTCTGCCTCCTCAGCAAGGGGAGTCAGCTCGACGACCCTCTGCTGGGCGATAACAAGCTGGGCGCTCATCTCCCCGTGCAGCCGCACCTCCTCACCGAGGTGGTCCTAGTTTTCCTTCTGCTCATGAAGGAACCGAGCTTTCCCCCAGCTACGAGCGATTAGGGACTAAAAGGAGATGATGGTCAGAACACAAAAAATATAAAAAGAAAGAAAAGGGTGAGAGGCAGGATCAAGCGAATACCCGGCCAGAAGGAATGACGACGTCGCGCAAGGTACCCTTGGTGTGGTCCAAGGCTTCCAGCACAGACGCGATCCCCATGTCGAGGCTCTCCCGTTCCATGCTCTCGGTGGCATCGTCGAGGGTGAAAAGCATCGACGTCGGCTCCTGTGGATCCACCGGAGCAGGGGCTCGCCCCACGTGGGCGAGTCGCTCCCTACCGACGTCAGGGGCAGGGACAATTCTCTGCTGGTCCTCTCCGCCACCACCATAATGTCCAGGGACCCCTCGGTCGCGTCCCCCTCCATCTGGCTCACGTCAGGCGCCGTCGCTTGGGCCGTCGGTGGCATGGGTCGCGCCGCTGCCTTGGGTGTCGTCTCGGTTGCGTCCGGTTGTGGCCCGCCTGTCACAGCCGCTGCCACCTCCGCCTGCCTCGGTGGGGTCTCGACCGGCTATGTCGCGCCCTCCGTGGTCGGTGCCATGAGCGCGGTCGGCAGCCCCGTCCGTCCTGTCGTCGGCAGCGTTATTGCCTCCATCGCCGTCCGCTCTGTGACCTCTGAAGGCATCCCTTGAGCCCCCGTGCCCGCTTGTCCCACTGAGGGCACGGGCTCCTCAGTGGGCGGCGCCTGACCAGAAGGCGACACAGTCACACCGGCACCGCTCCCGCCCAAAACGGGTGCGACATCGCTTGATGGGCGACGCTCTTCTTTGGCAGCAGCACCAAAGGATTACGCCGCCTCACGACGCTGCAAGAAACAAAAAGCATAAGTCACGAAGAAATCTAACCAAAACAGGGAAAAACAGAGGAGCCTGTGACTCACATCGGCGCTGTTGGGCGGCAGATATGATTTGTTAATTATCTTTGTGTCAATATACATATATATATATATATATATTAATTTTTTGTCTAGCTATAGAAAAAAATTGTTACTTGTTAATTGTCTTTGTATCAACATATATTAGATTTCGTTAGGTTTGTATAGTTTTGTGTATCGGGTTTTTTATAACCTGATTCGAAAATTGCGGCTGCAATTTTATCATAAAATATATGCAATAAGCATGGTGGCCGTTGGATTGGATCTAATGGTGATAGAATTCGTGTGCTACTGTTATCTAAACCAACTAAATTTGTTTCTCATAGAAATCGTGTGTTTTACATGGAACTAACAACCGTGTGCTAGTTGGTCACCAAACACATGAATATAATATAGACATCCTCTTTCATTAGGCGTTGAAGCATGAGCTAATCGTCCACGCGCTGCCGGGATTAGGCCTGCTGCTATCCGCGATCAGCGCTGTCAGTAGATGTAGATGGAGTCGTTATCACCGACCGTTATTAGTTCATTGATCTCTATCGTCCGTCCTTGGCTATCTCGAATTCTCAACAGTGGGCATTGCTTCTCCATTCCATATTCGTGATTGTCATGCTGGCTGTTTGGCACACAAGCTGGTGTCCAATGTTTTGTGTGCTTGCTGTCCGGCCGGTTAGAGAGAGTTCCGAAAGTCTGTGGACGCTACACAGAGTCATCGACCAACTAACGTGCCACACAGGCCAGTACAAACAATCCTATATATCTATGCAATTAATTCTTCTAGATAATATGTATATCTATGCAAATTAAATTTGCAAACTGACACCTGTACGTAACCAACATCATAGCACGTATTATTCCCGTCTCATTCATTTGATGAGGTTGAGGCCAATGATGAGATATGAGAGCATTGCTCGTTTAAACTGGTCGGTCATCAATTTTCAACTGGGGCATAAGTCAACTGGTGATGAGCTTTGTTTATTTGTCTCCTATATCATTGCTGGTCGCTGACAACTGACATTAAGCGGATGAACTCAACCGATCCCTAACGCACACATTCTTCCAAGCACCAACCGTCGTCGTTGTCGTCCATTATATTCATCCGACGACGACTATAAATACACGTGCCAGCCGGCAGCTCTCCAGCATCACGTACTTCCTGCACTGCACTACATCACTAGTGCCCTAGCTCCGAGCAACACCTCGTTCACTGTTCGCACACGTCAGGAACACACGTACGTACTCGTAGAAAAGAGAGAATACACAACACAAACACAGGAGCAACGAATCAACCATGGCCAGGCTTGCTGCTCTGACATTACTTGCGTTGCTGTGTTCGGTGATGATTTCCTGCCATGCTGACGGCTACGGTTACTACCCCAGCCCGACCCCGACGCCGACGCCGACCCCGAGCGGCGCCGGTCTGGCCGTTGGCTTCTACAGCTACGCGTGCCCCAACGCCGAAGCGATCGTGAGGGGCGTCGTGACCAAGGCGGTGCAGCAGAACCCTGGCGTCGGGGCAGGCCTCATCCGAATGCTCTTCCACGACTGCTTCGTCCAGGTATGCATGCATTGTGTTCTTCACTGCTCTACATGCACCAGCAGGTCCAGCACCGTGCACGGTGCACGCACGTACGTGCCTTGCCTGATCGTGTCAGCAACGTTCTCTTCATTTAGGGGTGCGACGGCTCCGTGCTCCTCGACCCGACCCCGGCGAACCCGCAGCCGGAGAAGCTATCGCCGCCCAACTTCCCCAGCCTGCGCGGCTTCGAGGTCATCGACGCGGCCAAGGCGGAGCTCGAGGCCGCCTGCCCGGGCACGGTCTCCTGCGCCGACGTCGTCGCGTTCGCGGGCCGCGACGCCAGCGCCGTCCTCAGCGGGGGCAGGGCCGACTTCGCGATGCCCGCGGGGCGCCGCGACGGCCGCGTGTCCCTGTCCAGCGAGGCGCTCCAGAACCTGCCCGCCGCCCTCCTTCAACCTCTCCCAGCTCGCCGCCAGCTTCGCCGCCAAGGGGCTCGGCGTCGACGACCTCGTAGTGCTCTCCGGCGCGCACACCGTCGGCCGCTCCCACTGCTCGTCCTTCGTCAGAGACGGCCGCCTCAACGCGTCCACGTCCGACATGAACCCCGCGCTCGCCACGTCGCTGCGGCAGCAGTGCCCGGCCAACGCCACCACCGACAACACCGTGGTTCAGGACGTCGTGACTCCTGATGCGCTGGACAACCAGTACTACAAGAACGTGCTGGCCCGCAACGTGCTCTTCACGTCGGACGCGGCGCTTCTCAAGTCCGGGCAGACCGCGGCGTCGGTGGTGCTCAACGCCTTCGTCCCGGGGCTGTGGGAGCAGAAGTTCAAGGCGGCCATGGTCAAGATGGCCAGCATCGAGGTCAAGACAGGCACCAACGGCGAGATCAGGACGAACTGCCGGGTCGTCAACTAGTTGGCTTCTGATGCATCAGATTAGCTTTTGTTCTCGAATCGTTTACAAGCTTGAGCAGAAATCATGTGAACTGCTTTATTTTGCATATTTCTGTATTCTTTTATTTTCAATGCATATTCTGTATCTATTCCTTATTACTGCCCCATCCGTGTAATAGCAAGTAAAATATTTCTTGATGAATTGCAATTTCCTAAACATTTTGAGTGAAGCGCATTGGCGGTTACTTTGCTCTGGCTTCAGCAAAAATCACACAGCCATGGGATTTGAGCTAAGGAATTGACTGGTGATAGCTCATATTTGTATGGAATTCGTGCGAGTTGATTTAGCGGGGAACATGGAGAAAAACTTTTTTGAAAAAAAAAATATTTTCAAGCTAAATGATTACAACGGGAAAAAACTAAGTACCTACGCTATTTGCGCGAGTTATCTTGCTAGTTATATATTGTACATGCTCACTTCGCTATTTGGTAAACAAACCACGCACAATGGCACGATCCATACACAATGTGTGTAAATAAACGACGTCTATCTGGCCCAACCGACCTGATCAGACATTCAAGCTAGTAGCTGCAAACAAAGCACCGCCATGGTCCATATGGAATAACCTATGATTGTCGAGGTCTATTTTCTGTGTCAAAGTCTTGAGCATCAGGTGCAAACAAACATATCCTAGCAACAGCCGTAGAAAATAAAGCACCTTGCGACTCCCAGCTACCTTGAGGGTTGAGGCCGGCCAATTGGACGCCAACAACGTTGAAACGAAGAGGATTAAACAAGTCAGCCACTGAGCTGTTCCTCCCATGTTCTTGCTGAATTTCCCTAAACAACTCGACCACACCCATTTTATATGTCATTCTTCCAACCACGGGATGTTTCAGCAGCAGAGCTCATCCTCGAATGTACTATAAATAGGGAATTAAATTGGGTGGACCCTAGGTCCAAACATCTTCTGTGGCGCCCCCATGGTGGATGAACGACACGAAGTTGTGTTTTCCATTAATTGATCTCGGGTTTAAAAACGCAGTGAAACTTCGCCTTGGCAAGGAGGACATTCGTTCGATGAAGCCTATTCCCGAACAGACGCGTCTCTTCTCTCTTGCCGGCAATGTCATTGGATTGAAAGGGCACCGGGTTTTCTCAATCTCCTTGATTCCAACTCCCCTAAATTACCTTAATCTTGTTTTTTTTGAAACCCCTTTGTTAGTTAGCTAGATAAGGGAATTAAGTTTTCTTAATCGGGTGGAATTATTGCTCTAAACATCCCTCGTTTCTCAAGATGTTAGAATTTATTGTCAATGAATCATATGTGCAGCAATGGTTACACTATCAATATAGATATGGTAAACGTTTTAGTTAAGATATATAGATATATCTAACACTACAAACATGCAGAAACATATATGCTTAATTGTTATTTAAACAATTTTAATAGAATGATTTAATAATTTAGATGTAGATTTGAGGAGAATAAATTTATTTTTTAATGATGACTGAAGTGGCAGTTTAGATGCAAATTTAAGGAGTTGTGTAGATTATCTTTCATATTAGCATGTGGGTAATTGTTGCAAATTTAGGTGGCACAGGTGCATGATTTGAATATAGTGCTATGGGTTTACGTTGTTTGAAACTAAAATAGAAAGATACAATGATCATTATTATCAACGTTGATTATAGTCTATTGAACTGATGACTAGATATTTTTATTTTTGTTAGAATTTTTAGGATTTATCTTTTTCTTGTCTAGACGGCCTCACGAGGATTAACGTGGAGGCACCACAAAAGACATATAGTTATGTATTTAATTGAAACATAAGACTAAGTTATTATATAAACTATTGTCGTATCCTTTCTTGTGAATTTGGTTTTATATGCAATCAGTCCATAAACTACTCGATGTGTATGCATGACAAGCTCGCTAGAAGAGCAACCACAATTAATCAGGCTTTACTTATGAGAAGTTGGTCACAAGTAGAAATAGCATGATCGACGGTGATGGGTAGAGTGATAGTAGCTCTCTGGCGTTGGTGACGATTCTAGAACTAGAAGGATTTAGGTGCCAATGGATGTTGGCGACTACTTGAGGCAACAATGGATTCGTTGAATTAGCAATGTTATGTTATGTTAAAAATCACTAATGCTCCACCACGAGCGTCGGTTCCACGTCGGCCAGTCCGGACGTGGGTAGCTAGGCTGCGGACCGGCCTACATGCATGTTCCCCAAATCGGCATACAGGGTTTCTCCAAAAATAATAAAAAAGAAAAGAGAGCGACATCTTATCTTTCCCATACGCATCGGCTCCACCACACCGTCTGTCTTTTGGTCGCGTACGCACGAGCTCTGCTAGCGCTCGCGTCCGCATATGCGCGAGCGTCGACCGCCACCGCTATCCGGATATGCACGAGCTCCACCGGCTGTGATGCGCCGCCCGCCCGTAGTGAGGGAGAACGCTGTCGCCTTCCCCATGGGAGCCGGACGCCTGGTCGGCGGCCAAGAAGACCTCCGCCTCCGCGCCTAGCTCACTGCGCCCGGTGTGGAGCTTCGCCACTTTAGTAGCTCACGGCAGCTCGGGCGGAGCCCGTCCCACGCACATCTCGCGCCCACCTACCCGATTCGCCGTGGCGGGGTGGAAGTCGCCAGCGCATGCAGCCATGACGGCTGGGATAAAACTCCACACGCCGACACGGATCCATTCTCCCAAGCAGCAAGGAGATGTTGCGCTGAAACTGCATGTTGCAAGAGTCTATTTTAAGTGTTTCAAATGTTTCAGAGGTATGTTCTAAATGTTTTATATTGGGATGTTGCACATGTTGCAATGGTGTTTTCAAGTGTTTGTCCCAAATGTTTCATCTGTTTGAACTATGTTGCAAGTATTTTATCTGGATGCTTTGCAAAGTAGATCTGGATGTTGTATATACATGCATGTTGTAAGCGTATGTTTCAAGTGTTCCGTGTTTCATACGTATATTGCAAGTGTTTATTTGAATATTGCATATGTTTTACAATGGCTACAAACGTGTTTTTCCTGGTGTTTCAGATGTATGTTTCAAGTGTTTGGTATTATGTTGCAAGTGTTTCATCTAGATCTTGCAAAAGTGATCTTGGTGTTGCACATGTTGTAGTGGGACCCATCTCTGCAGTAGCCACATACTGCTGCTATAGTGGCTAGATGTGACAGCAGGGGGCTGACTTTGGCGCCTGCCCCTACCGCTGACTACATGCAGTGGCAGGGGAGCCCTTCGGCGCCTGCCCGGGAGCAGCAGATTACTTTCAAGGCGTCGGCTTCGGGCTGGGATAACTGTAGCCGCCTGAACCCGATCCAGGGGAGCCGTAGTCTGCTCGGCATGTCATCACTGTACCGAGCAGCAGGAGCAAGGCCGCCGTAACAGCAAGCAGCTTAGCCATATGAGATGAGAGACCGGATCGATCGAAGCGCAGACAGGCAGACAGTACACTAACAGAGACTCAGAGAGAGAGAGAGAGCTAGATGAGGGAAAGAAGCTGACTAAAGGAAGGTGAAGTGAGTAGTGATGGAAGAAATAAGAATTGGAAGAAAGAATTTGTTTAGTTCAATGCCAGCGAAAAAACATGCATGGGTGGCACAACTACGACGTACTCACAGGATATGGTTGACTTGTGATGTGCATGCAATTTGTTTCGCTCCGTCTGAACAACGTTGTAGGCGTCTCATTGGACTGAATTAACTTTTGTAGGCGGGAACAGGAGACAGATAATAGATATGCTAATTGTCATGCATCATGCATGATATGTGTTGCATGGTTGTCCGTTAATTAGCTAAGCTAGCTAGAACGAACAATTTAGACAGTAACCAGAGTAAGTTGGAGATTCTTCCTATAGCTCGCTTGCCAATAATTTTAGTTGTCAGGTACACGTCTTTTGGACTCATCCTCGTATGTACAAGAGAGCTCCATTTCTACACGAAAGGAGAACTAGACCATACAATACGCGCATTCAGAGCCCATCTATCTAATCATTATTACACGCCGTGATTTACGAAGAGTGTATATATGCTAGGGGTTGCTGATCGAGGTGCTGGTAGAAGAAGGTGAAGAGAATGACAACTGATGGTCGGTGCTAACGACTGTTTTGGGCTTATCTGTCAGCGGCCGGCCCAGTACACATTCACTGAAATAGCAATTAGCAAAGCAGCATGAGTTCCAGCAGAGTAATTACGAGAGACAGCCACACAGGTACTAGTAGATGGGAGGAAGAATAAGGTGGTTCAGCGTGCTAGAGAGCTTATTGTGCTACCACATACCTGCCTAAATGGCATGCTTACCTACAACAATAACTATATATCAAGCAAGCATCAATATGTCATCATATAAGGCTCTCTTTGGTCAAGATTGCCAAACCCAGCTAATAAATTAATCGGAAGTTGAATAACGAAGTTTGTCCGGGTACAACTTGGTGAAAGATTTGGAAGATAAAGTTTCACAAGTGAGCAAATGTTCAAAGGCAGCCCAAGAGCACAATAAATCCTATGGGCATGACCGGAGAAGAGAAGTGGAATACAACATTGCAGACTATTTGTGCAATGGTTCTAATACACATGAGCAGCATTTGTGATGAGTCTGATCAGTAAGGAACAATGTAATTATAAATTTCAATTTACAAAGTGGGCTGAGCAATTGAAAATTTTGTGAGATATAGACTTGGACAGTGATTTCATTGAGCTCACCAAAGAATTGAAGGTTACCTGGATCTAGCCTCAGCAAAAACTATTCACCTACACGGTCATTTTAGACTGTTTACACGCCCATGTAAATGTTACACAGTGGCTTGTCATGTCGGTTTAATTGGTTGTTTAATCGCCGTTTAGTCTGTTTAAATGGCCATTTAGCCCGAATAAGTAGCTCAATGATAGGTGTCCATTTAGTCGGTTAATTTAAACGTTTAGGCTAACAAAATTATGCCACCACGGGATAGATAAGAGTGGAATAAAAAGAAATATGAGAGACATATAAGCTAAGGAATTGATCGTTGATATTTGTATGGATTTCGTGCAAGTGGATATACTTGGGGAGTATGGAAAAAAGCTTTTCCAAAAATTACTTTCTAAGTTAAAATTCTAATGATTATGCACACAAACCACCATGGTACATTATTGGAACGATCTATAATTGCCGAGGAATAATCTCCACCAACAATTTACTCTCAATCGGTACGAGCAGAGTCTATTTTCTGTTTCAAAGTCCACAGCATCAGGTGCAAACAAACTTATCTAACAACACGGTTAGAAAAGCACCTTCCGACACCCAGCTTACCTTATGGCCAATTGGACTCCAACAGCGCTGAAACGAAACGGATTAAATTGCGTCACAAGTCAACCACCGAGCGGTTCCTTCCTCCCATGCTCTTGAGAAATTTCTCCTAAACAATTCGACCACACACATTATTATTCTTCCAACCACAGGAAGTTCCACCTCGAGCAGCTGAGCTCCTCTTCGGATATATCCATATAAGTTGTTTTAACTTTTCTAGATACATATCTTCTGTTACACACCTAGATATATATATTACTTGCGAAAGAATGTAACCTGTTTCATGAATAATCAATAGAGCTCTCACCTTTTCACAAAAAAAATAAAATTATGTATCTAAAAATATTAGAACGGTACAATTTGAATCAGAGTGAGTACTAATAGAAGTGCAAACCAGCAGCTCTCGTCACCACCCATGCATCTATATTTAAATTATCCATCTATAACCACTAAAAAGCATGTCCTAAAATAAATCTAAATTTATATCTAATTACCACCTACTATTATAATATATAACACTACGCAACCCCTTAAATTTGAACTAAATTACCCCTTCTATCAGTATGAAAAAAAACTTAAAGATATCTTAAAATCTATTTCTAAATTATCAACGTCTTTTATTAAAATATTTAAATGACCATAAAGCATATATATTTCTACATCCCTCACTTCTATTGATACTAATATATTACAATTTTATTAACGTAAACATATATATTTGTGCCATCATGTAGATCAAGTACACATGCATACCTGAGCAATAAATATATATGTTATGTTTTAGTAGTTATAAAAGAAATATTTTATTAACAATTCATATACTAATGATACTAATAAATTATTTGTTTTCTCCTTTTTAATATAATAGGCAGCTTTCATGCTAGTTCATTTCAAAAATGGATATTGTTGTTGTCTACCATTGTTAAATCCGGGTATAAATTCCCTTAACCTTATTTTACCTGTTCCTTAAGCCTCATGTCAAGCTACACTATGATATACATCACTAATGACCCCACAAATATTTCTTTGGAGCTTTTCCATAATAATACTCCAACTGCGAGTGTTAACAACTGCGGTGTATTTCACTACATATTTTGCCAAAACTTAATTTTTGTACCCTCAACTATTTGATAACACTTATTCTTTCTTACTCAGCATGAGACCTATTATACTTTACTAAATTGCAAGACATTCTCAACTCTATGCCAGTGATCTATATGTGGACTGGACTTCTACCAAAATATCCTGGATACGTAAACTACGTCAGGGTAAGTTCTTACTTGTACTTGTACACTTATCAAGCTTCCAACAGCTGAAGCATATGGAATCATATTCATTTGATCGATCTTATATCGGTTTCTAGAACACTTAAAGTTCCCAAATCTATTACCCTTGACTATAGGAGCAGGCGTAGGTTTACTCGCATGCATACTTTATTTCTTTAGAATCTTTTCTAAGTATGCCTTTGTGATGGTCCTAATACCCCATTTTCTTCTATCTCGGTAAATTTCGATTCCTAAAACCAATGACGCTTCACCAACATCATTCACATTGAAACTTGAGGACAAAACTTTTTCTTCTCCAATGATAAATTAACATCACTACTAGTGAGTAGAATGTCATCTATTCACAGGATGTGGAAAATAAATTTTCCATTCTTGAACTTCGCATAAACACCATTGTCCTTCTTATTTTCTTTAAAACATAAACTTTTTCATTGTTTCATCAACTTCAAATATTCTTGTCTAGAGACTTATTTTAACCCATAAATGGATTTCTACAGACATCCCATACATTTTTTTTTCTTCTACGACAAAACATTTGGGTTGTGTCATGTAAATTTTTCATACAAATCCCCGTTGAGAAATGTTGTCTTTATATCCATCTGATGTAACTCTAAATCATAATGTACCATTAACACCATTATGATTGTAAAAGAATCCTTGCATAAGACTGGAGAGAAAACTCTCATCGTAATCTATTCATCATCTTTGCGTAAAGCCTTTTGCTACAAATCAAGTTTTATATCTTTCTATATTTTCTTTGAAGTCATATTTTGCCTTGTAGACCCATTTATAGCCTACTATTTTGGCTCTATTAGGAATTTTATCTAAGTTCTAAACATCGTTGGTATTCATCGAATTCATTTTAATTTTATATCTTTCTACATTCTCTTTGGAGTCATATTTTGTCTTGTAGACCCATTAACAGCCTACTATTTTGGCTCTATTAGAAATTTTATCTAAGTCCCAAACATCATTGGTATTCATCGAATTCATTTCAACTTTATATCTTTTTTGCCATTTAAACGAGTAAACACTTCTCATGTCTTCTTCAAATGAGGTGGAATCACCCTCTATTTGAATTTCTTTACTAACATAGACTTCATAGTCATTGGAAAAACTGGTTTACTAATTCTTTAAGACCTTCTGGGACCTCAGCTACTGACACTTTCATATGGGGCTGTTGTTGCTCTTCATTGCCGAGAGTCAATTGATTCTACAGACTCCTGTATTACAAGATCCTTTTTTACATTATTCATCTTTTTCGAAGAGCCAACAACATGTGTTGTATTAATCATACAACATCAACAGGTATTGAGAAACTTGTTGCTCCTGAGTCACTGGAGTGGGCACACAGTCCCTCTTCTCTTCAAGTCTTAGGTCTCTACATGCCTCTACATATCATGCTCCCCCAGATCTTCCCATCTTTTTCTAAAAATGGTGTTTCTACAATATCTTATTTTGGGTTTAATCTGTTAATATCTTTGAGGTTGACTATTCTATCTTTCTGTTGCAACTTTAAAAGGTCCAAGAATTTAGCTATTTCTCTGCTTAATCTGTTAACATCTTTGAGGCTGACTACGCTATCTTCCTGTTGCAACTTTAAAAGGTCCATAAATTTAGTTATTTCTCTGCTTAGGGGTATCATTGTTATAACCGTTGTACTCCTCCAACGGTCTCTATCTCACTCTTAATGAAGAGTATCTTTCTTAATTGATCTTTATCTCACTCTTAATGAAGAGTATTTTTCTTAATTAATCTTAATAGCCCCTCGAAATATGGCATGAACTTTACTACCATAATTTCAATAACTATTTAGAAAACCTGTGAACGAGAAGACATATATAACTTACTTCATTCACATGATTATATCATTAGAACATAGTTATATCTTGATCCGTTTAGAATTACACTTTTCTTCATTCACTTTAAGAACTCAACGAGGTCTTTCATTAGCAGTACTTTTACAAGCCACGATTGTATCTTTTTCTTATCCTTCGGTTAGTATTGACCATGACAGTGCATTTCTATTGTGCCATGGTTAATATAAGGATAGCATAAGAGCTACCAAAACTTCTCTCGCTATGTGGGATACAAAAACATACGAGTCATCACAAAACTTCTCCCGCCATGCAGGATTGACTAGCATAAATACTATGCCAAACTTCTCATCGTGCGGGATACATCTATACAAAAACTTAGTCATGACGACTAAAATATTCACTTATACTTCATTTTTCAATTAAATCTTCCCGTTGGTTCTAATTTAATCAGAAAATTAGTAAACTAACAAAAAATTATCCTGAACTGGCTTGACTCAAGCCTTTTCATTCACATACACCAGCATTGTAGCCCGTTAGTACGCAGTCGAGTGATCTCGTCGATTAAAAATAAAAGATACAATATGCTTCTACATCAATTCTACATTAATGCATAAAACTCATAAATTAACTTAATCCATATAACTATTCTTAAAAATTAAATTCTCTCGTTGGTTCGAATTTAATTAGAAGATAATCAACTTCATTGCAGCGGAAACATGTTAATAAGATATATTATATTAGTTCAGGAGCATTTCTTGGTCCTTATCTACTCTCTGAAAAATTGACCATGTTGGTGTGAAATTTATCAGAGATTTAAACCTCAAACTTGAACTCAATATAATATTATCATCATGAACGTTGGTCAGAAAATGACAATACCATAATCTGACTTAAACAAACGGACTATCTCTAATTAGATTTTCCTGTTGGTTCCAATTTAATTAGAGGATAAGCATAATCATGATTTACTAAATATAACTGCTTTTCAAATTAAATTCTCCCGTTGGTTCGAATTTAATTAGAAGATAATAAACTTTAAACTTTGCAGCGGAAACTTAAATATAATTGGTAAATTTTACCCACAGGAAAATTCTCTTTGCTAATTTTCTTTGAGCCATTAATCATTTTCCACGAAAAAAACATTTACTGGAAAAAGAAAAATAGAAATGGACTCATTTCTTTACTGTTGCTCGGCCTAGCGGCAAAAACCGGCCCGCACCGCGCGCGCTCTCCCACGCTCAGGACGCAACCTGGTCCTGGGCCAGGAAAGTGGCCCGGCGTCCGCGCTCGCCTCGGCCGAAAGCTGGCCTGATCGCTCAGAGCCGTTCGATCAGATCAGACGGTCTCCCATCATTATCGCTCGCATAAAACCCCACCGCGGCCGATCGCATGGAAACCCTAGGATCATTTCCATCTTCGCTTCATCTCTCTTCTTTCCTCAGCACCGCGAAGGAGAGCGAGAGGCACAGCAGAGTAGCGCTGCCGTCGACCCCCTCGTCGGTGAGCTCGCTCGCCCGAAGCTGAGCGTGCCGCCGTCGAGCGGTCTGGGCGACGGTGCTCTTGACTCTTCGCGGATCCACCCCCTAACCCTAAGTCCATTCTGTCTCTCCCCTTTCTCTCTCTCAGCGGCAATCACCGATGAGCGAAAGCGTGAGAGACCCGGGCCGAGAGAGAGAGAGGTGGCGCGTCGTCAGCTGGCCCCCTCGTCGACGCACGCGTGATCCCCAATGGTGACCACACCGCCGTCGAGCGCCCTAGCCGCGGTGCCCTAGCATGACCGTGGTGCAGAGGGGCAGAGGTCCTTCCTAGAGTGAACGATGAGTGGAGGCCGGCGAGGTAGGCCACCTCCCTAGCCCTTCCCCTTTTCCCTTCGCCTTCTCTCTATTTGGATCTTCTTTTCTCTTTTTCCCGGAGCAAGTCCGATTTAGGGTTAGGGTTAGGGTTAGGGTTAGCCCTACTATTCATCTTCCCTGTCTGTCTTCGTGGGTTAGGGTTAGGGTTTGAGTTGTTCTCGAAACCAAGACCCCCTTCTTCGCTCTTTTCTTCACCCGATTAGGGTTAGGGTTCACATCGAACCCTTTGCTTAGATCCGAATCGGATCTCTCATCTACTTCTACACTGCTACCTCTGACACTATCTACATACTAGATCGATGGCTCCGATACCATTGTTATATTCTTAGGATGATCTAGATGTAGATTAGAGGGTGAATTCGGCACTAGTTGATTCAAAAAACAATCTTGAACATGAATCGAGAGAGGGAGACAGAGAAAGAGAGAGCCATACCTTCGCGGTTGATAGATGAGATAGAGGAGGAGGCACGGTAGAGTCCAGAGGACGGGGCGCGGTAGAGTCCAGAGGATGGGGTGCTACCGGCGGGGCTTCTCGTCACTTGCAGCGCTGCCCATGATCGTAGGGGCCTTCTAGGGTTACTTCCGGTGGGCCAGTGGCGGCGTCGAACCTCGTGTCTAGCGCCCCGGTCCCCACCTCTCTCTTATAGCGCTATGTGACAGGGGCCCACCGACCAGTGGTCGGTTGTGTGTCCCCGATCAGGACGCGGTCAAGGGGTCCGACTCAGTCATTGGACTGAGTCAGATGAGATCAATCCTAACAGCCTCTGCAAAAAGTATTCGCCTACACGGTCATTTTAGACTGTTTACACACCGTGTAAACGTTACACAGTGGCTTGCCATGTCGGTTTAATTAGTTGTTTAATCACCGTTTAGTCTGTTTAAATGGCCATTTAGCCCGAATAAATAGCTCAATGATAGGTGTCCATTTAGTCAGTTAATTTAAACATTTAGGCTAACAAAATTATGCCACCACGGGGTAGATAAGAGTGGAATAAAAAGAAATATGAGAGACATATAAGCTAAGGAATTGATCGTTGATATTTGTATGGATTTCGTGCAAGTGGATATACTTGGGGAGTATGGAAAAAAAGCTATTCCAAAAATTACTTTCTAAGTTAAAATTCTAATGATTATGCACACAAACCACCATGGTACATTATTGGAACGATCTATAATTGCCGAGGAATAATCTCCACCAACAATTTACTCTCAATCGGTACGAGCAGAGTCTATTTTCTGTTTCAAAGTCCACGGCATCAGGTGCAAACAAACTTATCTAACAACAGGGTTAGAAATCACCTTCCGACACCCAGCTTACCTTATGGCCAATTGGACGCCAACAGCGCTGAAACGAAACGGATTAAATTGCGTCACAAGTCAACCACCGAGCGGTTCCTTCCTCCCATGCTCTTGAGAAATTTCTCCTAAACAATTCGACCACACACATTATTATTCTTCCAACCACAGGAAGTTCCACCTCGAGCAGCTGAGCTCCTCTTCGGATATACCAATATAAGTTGTTCTAACTTTTCTAGATACATATCTTCTGTTACGCACCTAGATATATATTACTTGCGAAAGAATGTGACCTGTTTCATGAATAATCAATAGAGCTCTCTCCTTTTTACATAAAAAAAATTAAAATTATGTATCTAAAATGTTAGAACGGTACAATTTAAAACAGAGTGAGTACTAATAGAAGTGCAAACCAGCAGCTCTCGTCACCACCCATGCATCTATATTTAAATTATCCATCTATAACCACTAAAAAGCATGTTCTAAAATAAATCTAAATTTATATCTAATTACCACCTACTATTATAATATATAACACTACATAACCCCTTAAATTTGAACTAAATTACCGCTTCTATCAGTATGAAAAAACTAAAACATATCTTAAAATCTATTTCTAAATTATCAACGTCTTATATTAAAATATTTAAATGACCATAAAGCATACATATATTTCTACATCCCCACTTCTATTGATACTAATATATTACATTTTTATTAACGTAAACATATATATTTGTGCCATCATGTAGATCAAGTACACATGCATACATGAGCAATAAATATATATGTTATGTTTTAGCAGTTATAAATGAAATATTTTATTAACAATTCATATACTAATGACACTAACAAATTATTTGCTTTCTCCTTTTTAATATAATAGGCAGCTTTCCTTTTAAATTGTATTAATAAGTACAATTTTTGTAAGTTGTTAGTTTAGATATATCTATACATTGTTTAACTAAAACCTTTGCAAATTTTAACATCTTAAGAAGTGGGTAGGTTAGTGCAGACCACGTGTGGTTATATTGTCCTAACCTTTGAGATTTCTTTGGATTATAAACAATTCTTATATGGCTTAATTATTGATAGTTTTTTGAGGTTAGCACTGATACCTCATCCTTGGTCTTACTTCAAGCTCTACCACTGAACTCAAGTAACGTGCTGCAGATTTTAAATGATTGTATATGCATCGTACTAGTACTTATGAATAGTGCATTCTACAACCTAAAAATCCGTATATCTAAGGAAAAAAAGCGGAGTTAATAAAACATGCAATAAACACAAGAAATTTAACTTAACGAGGATAAAGAAAATATACTAAAAGTTCCACACAAGAGAAACTTAGATAGACGTATACTCCAAACTCCATCCAGTCACAAATACTTGACATATTTTGATATCCGTGCACTGCGGCAAGGCATGGCATTGGCATTTGGCAATAAAGCAAATTATATTAAATCCACCGCGGACCCGCAGAATGAAGCAGCGATTTCATTAGGCGTTGAAGCATGAGCTAATCGTCCACGCGCTGCCGGGATTAGGCCTGCTGCTATCCGCGATCAGCGCTGTCAGTAGATGTAGATGGAGTCGTTATCACCGACCGTTATTAGTTCATTGATCTCTATCGTCCGTCCTTGGCTATCTCGAATTCTCAACAGTGGGCATTGCTTCTCCATTCCATATTCGTGATTGTCATGCTGGCTGTTTGGCACACAAGCTGGTGTCCAATGTTTTGTGTGCTTGCTGTCCGGCCGGTTAGAGAGAGTTCCGAAAGTCTGTGGACGCTACACAGAGTCATCGACCAACTAACGTGCCACACAGGCCAGTACAAACAATCCTATATATCTATGCAATTAATTCTTCTAGATAATATGTATATCTATGCAAATTAAATTTGCAAACTGACACCTGTACGTAACCAACATCATAGCACGTATTATTCCCGTCTCATTCATTTGATGAGGTTGAGGCCAATGATGAGATATGAGAGCATTGCTCGTTTAAACTGGTCGGTCATCAATTTTCAACTGGGGCATAAGTCAACTGGTGATGAGCTTTGTTTATTTGTCTCCTATATCATTGCTGGTCGCTGACAACTGACATTAAGCGGATGAACTCAACCGATCCCTAACGCACACATTCTTCCAAGCACCAACCGTCGTCGTTGTCGTCCATTATATTCATCCGACGACGACTATAAATACACGTGCCAGCCGGCAGCTCTCCAGCATCACTTCCTGCACTGCACTACATCACTAGTGCCCTAGCTCCGAGCAACACCTCGTTCACTGTTCGCACACGTCAGGAACACACGTACGTACTCGTAGAAAAGAGAGAATACACAACACAAACACAGGAGCAACGAATCAACCATGGCCAGGCTTGCTGCTCTGACATTACTTGCGTTGCTGTGTTCGGTGATGATTTCCTGCCATGCTGACGGCTACGGTTACTACCCCAGCCCGACCCCGACGCCGACGCCGACCCCGAGCGGCGCCGGTCTGGCCGTTGGCTTCTACAGCTACGCGTGCCCCAACGCCGAAGCGATCGTGAGGGGCGTCGTGACCAAGGCGGTGCAGCAGAACCCTGGCGTCGGGGCAGGCCTCATCCGAATGCTCTTCCACGACTGCTTCGTCCAGGTATGCATGCATTGTGTTCTTCACTGCTCTACATGCACCAGCAGGTCCAGCACCGTGCACGGTGCACGCACGTACGTGCCTTGCCTGATCGTGTCAGCAACGTTCTCTTCATTTAGGGGTGCGACGGCTCCGTGCTCCTCGACCCGACCCCGGCGAACCCGCAGCCGGAGAAGCTATCGCCGCCCAACTTCCCCAGCCTGCGCGCCTTCGAGGTCATCGACGCGGCCAAGGCGGAGCTCGAGGCCGCCTGCCCGGGCACGGTCTCCTGCGCCGACGTCGTCGCGTTCGCGGGCCGCGACGCCAGCGCCGTCCTCAGCGGGGGCAGGGCCGACTTCGCGATGTTAGTTGATCTCCACTAATAGGCCCAACGGCCTATTGGGCCCTTATCTCGGCTCCCTGATCGGGGGAGCCCAACCCTAATCCGGTTGGTGGGCCCCTCGCTGACAAAGACACATAAAAGGAAGGTGGGGATCGAGCTCTCAAAAGAACGAGGTTCGGCTGGAGCCGCCACACCCACTTACGTAAACCGAATACCGATCTAAAGGCCGTGGCTGCCAGCGACGGATGTGCCCCACCATTGCCGTCTCCCACTGCAGGTCACCGCCGTCGCCCCATCAGTATCGCCACCACGCCTCCTCATCAAGACGCCGAAACCAATTGGCGTCCATGAGGCTGCATCTAGGGCGGCGGCATCGGCGTCCCACGCTGCCGGGCTTGCGTGAAGCTCCGAAAGGTTGAGGAGCCTAACTACGGATCTACGGGTTACACACGAAAAGGTACTCATCCATCGATCCTAACAATGGTATCGGAGCAAGGTTACCTATGTGTATCCCTAACCCTAACCGGGTAAAAGCAAAGAAAAGAGACCGGGGGTGGTGGATTTCACTGGAACCCGGTCACCACCGCTACATGGGGAAAAGTGCCGCACCGACCGCGGCAAGAAAGACCAGATCCGTGTTCGGATCAAGAAGATGAACAAAGAAGGGAAGGGAAGAAATTCGGAAAGAAAAGCAATTGGTTCAACCGAAGGGAAAAAAACGGTTTGGATTAACCCTAATCCGAAAAGAAAAGAAAAATCCAAAGAAGAGAAAAAGAAGGGTCGGAACAGGGGCTGGAATCGAACCCTAACCCTAGATCCCGATTCGATTCGGATGAACTCCAAAGGGAAAAACCGAATCAGTTGAATCAAAAGAAAGAAAAGAAATAAAAGAAAACAAATTTAACCCTAGATACATTCGGATGTCAAAGAAAAGAAAGGAAAAACAGAAAAGAAAGGGGAAAAGAACAGGTCGGCGTCGAACCCTAAACCTAACCCTAGAACGGATCCACCCGCCGCTTGCTAGGAAAAAGAAGAGCCGCGACGGCCTTTCATGGCGCCTTGGAGAAGAAAGGCCATGAACAGTGCTTTGCTCACCGGGCTCGGCAAAGGTCACCAGCGGCCAAGCCGCTCGACGGCAGGCGCGCTCACCGGCTGGGGGAGCGCCTTGCAGCGGGGGCAGCAATGGTGCCATGGATGCCCGCCTCGCTCCACCACTCGCTCTCGTCTGGCTCGGTTCCGATGCGGCTGAGAAGAGAGAGCAAGGGAGAGAGAGGAGAGAGCGGCGCTGAGAGAGAGCGAAGAGAGAGAAGGGCAAGTGCCGAATGAGACTAGGGTTTTGGCGACCGCGGCCGGAATTGGGTTTTATTAGGCCGAAACAATCGGACGGCCGTCGGATCGAGATCCAACGGCGCGGATGCATGGGCCCATGCGAGCGCCCAGAGGGGGGAGCCTTGCGACACACTTTGTCAGCCTAGGCCCGAGTTGCGGCTCTGGTGCGGCATCTTGCGCTGAGAGAGGCGGGCCGAAATAACTTCTCGCGGTTTTTGGGCTGCCGAGAGTAAAGAGTGAGCCCAGTTTCGTTTTTTCTTTTCCTAGAAAATTGAAAAATGCAAATTGGCTCAAAAGAAAAATAGAAAAAGTATTTTTTTTACATGGGTAAAATTCAAGAAATTGATGTAAAGTTTTACTGCGATAAAGAAAAAGTATATTCTCCGGTTAATTTGTACCAATGTGGTATTTAAGCGGAGAAAAGAAAAATTTTCCGGAAAATGTTTATTTCACGGAAATTGATTAATGGATTAAAGAAAATAGAAAAAGAAATTTTCCTGTGGGTAAAATTAAAGGAAAAGAGAGTTTTCCACAGTCAAAGAAATTGTTTAAATCTCCGCTAATTTGTACCAACGTGGTATTTAATTGGAGAAAAAGAAAGTTATTCATTGCTAAAGAAATTGTTGATTCTCCGTTATTTTGAACCAATGTGGTATTTAATTGGAGAAAAAGAGTTTTGATATGATTATGATGTTGTTATTTACCGACCAACGTTGTTAATAACAATATCGTAATGTTAATATTTTATGCATTAATTCTACTTACGCCCAACGATGATGTAGAATTAGTGTATAAGAAAAGTTGTTAATTTTAATGAATTAAGCATTAATTCTACTTCTTCCATAGCGGTGATGTAGAATTAGTGTGTAAGAACAGATTGTGAAAGTTAAAGACTTATGCATTAATTCTATTTACGCTTAACGGTGATGTAGAATTAGTGTATAAGAATAATTGTATGTTTTGATTTTGACCAACGTTGGAATCAAGGCATGCAAATGATGTTATTTTTATGATTAAGAAAAGTTTTGACCTGGTTTTCATCTTGTTTAAGGTGAACTAGGTAGTCACCTCACCGTGTTCCACTGAGTTTGTGGCACCGGTGAGGAAGACAAAAGATGCCACTTGGGCAACTAAAGAAAGGGATTTTAAATCCCGAAAGATCTTCATAGGAAGTGGGTCACTGCAAACAAGAAAATGTTTGACTGTGATAAAGAACATGATTGAACCTACAATTGTGGGCTCAATATAAAAATGTGACACAGTCACCAAGTATCTCGATAGAATAAAGAGTCAGTTCACTGGCACTTCAAAGACATATGCTACTCAGCTGATAAAGCAGCTGGTGACAGAGTGTTACTCTGAAAATGGTGGCATAAGAGAGCTCACGATGCGTTGTCGAAATTATGGCACTATCGTTCAGGCCATATTTCGAGGGGGAGAATAGAAAGACTCGTTAAGAATGATATTCTTCCTCTATTAGAGCTCTCAGATTTAGAACAATGCAGAGAATGCATAAAAGAAAAGTATGTAAAGAAGATTAAGAAAGATGCTAAATGAAGCGCAGGAATTTTACAGATTATTCACACTGACATATGTGGTCAGATTTCCTGTAAAGAGTGTGGATGGTTATGATCCATTCACAGATGTTTACTCCCATTATGACGATATTTATCCAATCAAAGAAAGAAAAGATGTATTGGATAAATTTAAGATATTAAAGATTAAGATAGTCAGGTCTGACCGTAGGGGAGTACTACGGTCAGCATACCCTAAAAGAATGGCAAAGTAGCCCAGTATTCTACACCGGGCGAACCTCAGCAAAATAGAATAGCTAAAAGAATCAATCGTACCCTGATGGATATGGTGGGCAGTATGATAAGTTACTCCACCTTACAGTTGAACTTTTGAATGGAGGCGTTAAAACCTCATTCATATTCTCAAAAGAGTATCAAGTAAATCGGTTGCCCAAAACACCGTATGAGTTGTGGGACGAGAAAATGTACCCTCACTAAACCACTTGCGTGTGTGGGGGAGCCTACTTGAGGCTAAAGTATTTAACCCAAACATTGAGAAGTTAGATCCCAAAATAGTAAGGTGCCATTTTATTGGCTACACAGAAAAAGTCAAAAAGTTTTCGTTTTCCACATCCGAGAGAGAGACATACAAAGGTTATGGAAACGAGACACGTTGTTTTCCTAGAAGATGAAAAGATGAGGGGGAGCATGGTAGCTCGAGAAATTGACCTTGAAGTGAAGCGGGTGTAAGTGCCCACTCCAATGATTTATGAGCCAATTTTCTCACTACTGCTGTGTAGCATTTGCACCAACAGTGTTAGATATCTTGTGGTGCCAAGACTGTTGTTATCCCACCAGTGGCAACAATGAATGACGATAAGGAACCCTGTTCTTCTTCAGATTCTATAGAACCTATTGCCACACATGAGGGGGAGCAACAACAGCCCTCAAACAGAAGATGTGCCAAATGTGGAGGCCCCTAGTAGGTCTCAAAAGAGTTAGAAAATTAGCTATTCCTGCTGATTATGAAGTGTACAACACTAAAGAATTTCAAATGGAGGATGATCCCGCCTCGTTTGAAGAAGCCATGAGTAGTGATCAATCATTAAAGTGGCTTGAGGCCATGGAAGATGAAATGAAATCATTGAATGCCAATAAAGTTTGGGACTTGAAAATAATTCCTAAAGGAGCCAAAACAAGAGGGTCAGTAAATGGGTCTACAAGACAAAAACTTGACTCTCAAGGGAATATAGAGAGATATAAAGCCCGACTTGTGGCAAAAGGCTTTGTGCAAAGAGAAGGATTGATTACAATGAGACCTTTTCTCCGGTCTCATATAATAATTCTTTCGAATAATAATAGCATTAGTGGCACATTACGATTGAGAATTACATCGGATGGATGTAAACACGGCATTCCTCAACGGAGACTTGGAGGAAAATGTTTACATGGCACAACCGAAAGGTTTTGTCATGGAAAGAAAAGAAACGAATGGGATGCAGCCTAAAGAAATCCATTTATGGATTAGAACAAGCTTCAAGACAATGGTACTTGAAGTTTGATCGGAACAATAAAGAATTTTGGGTTTTAAAGAGAATGTAGAGGACAATTGTGTCTAAGCAAAGTTTAAGAATGAGAAGTTTATCTTCCTTGTCCTGTATATAGATGATATCTTACTTGCTAGTAGTGATGTCAGGGTCTACTCTGGAGACAAAGAAATTTGATATGAAAGATCTTGGCGAAGCCTTGTTCGTTCTAGGGATCGAGATTCACCAAGATAGAAGAAAAAAATTATAAGGACTGTCACAAAAGGCATACATGGAAAAGATCTTAAAGAAATTCAGTATGCACAAATGTAGTCCCTCACACCTCCCTATAGTCAAGAGGCGGCAGATATAGGGATTTTAAATGCCCCAGAACCAATATGAGCTCAATCGATAAAGTGAAAGTGGTTCCATATGCTTCAACTGTCGGAAGCTTGCAACATGCTCAAGTATGTACCAGCATCCGACTTGGCATTTGTTACCGGGTTTTACTTGGCGATTCGGAAAGAATTCGGAATAGAACACTGAAATTGATAAAGAAAGTCTTGCGTTATTTGCAAGGAACGAAAGACCTCATGATGACATATAGAAGATCTGGATTCACGCCACATGGTGGGATATTCAGATTCTGATTATGCGAGAGTGAATGCATATCCAGACGTGGATTTTCTATCATCTCGCAAAGGGGAGCTATTTCATGGAAAAGCTCAATGCGAACCGTCAGTACATCGTCCACAATGTATGATAGTTTGTAGCGTGTTATGAGGCAGCGGCGGGTGAACTAACTAACGAAGTTCATACCCGTTTAAAGGTGGTTGGCGACATCTATAGACCACTTAAAGTAATACTGCGATGATAATCTGGCAGTACAGTATGCTCACAACATAAGTCAAGTGGTGCTGCCAAACACATTGACATAAAGTATTATGTTGTGAAAGATTAAGTCCGGGATCAAGTCATAAGTCTTGAGCATATAAGAACAGAAAAAGGATGTTCATGGATCCGCTTACAAAAGGCTTACCACCCAACATGTTCAGAGGACATGGTGTTGAGAGAACATGTAGCTAGCTTGGGTTTAAGGGAAAGCCTAAAATATTCCCCGGACAAAAGAAGGCCCAAAGATAAGTATCTATTTCGAGCAGGAGTAGTGAGTTGTAGGCTGTTAAGTCTATCGACAATGGACCGTGATTTATGAGACATGCTCTATGAGCTAATCTGTAATGGAATGAACAAAAAGTAAATGATATGAAAGTGAAAGATGGAATGAGATCAAGGGGAGAATGTTGGTTGATCTCCACTAATAGGCCCAACGGCCTATTGGGCCCTTATCTCGGCTCCACGATCGGGGAGCCCAACCCTAATCCGGTTGGTGGGCCCTGTGCGCACGCAGACACATAAAAAAGGAAGGTGGGGATCGAGCTCAAAGAACGAGGTTCGCCGGAGCCGCCACACCCACTTACGAAACCCGAATACCGATCTAAAGGCCGTCTTGCCAGCGACAGGATGTGCCCCACCATTGCCGTCTCCCACTGCAGTCACCGCCGTCGCCCCATCAGTATGTCGTCACCACGCCTCCTCATCAGCACGCCGAAACCTTTGGCGTCCGCGAGGCTGCATCTAGGGCGGCATCGGCGTCCACGCTGCCGCTGCGGTGAAGCTCCGAAAGGTTGAGGAGCCTAACTCACGGATCTACGGGTTACACGAAAAAGGTACTCATCCATCGATCCTAACACGCGATGCCCGCGGGCGCCGCGACGGCAGCGTGTCCCTGTCCAGCGAGGCGCTCCAGAACCTGCCGCCGCCCTCCTTCAACCTCTCCCAGCTCGCCGCCAGCTTCGCCGCCAAGGGGCTCGGCGTCGGCGACGACCTCGTAGTGCTCTCCGGCGCGCACACCGTCGGCCGCTCCCACTGCTCGTCCTTCGTCAGAGACGGCCGCCTCAACGCGTCCACGTCCGACATGAACCCCGCGCTCGCCACGTCGCTGCGGCAGCAGTGCCCGGCCAACGCCACCACCGACAACACCGTGGTTCAGGACGTCGTGACTCCTGATGCGCTGGACAACCAGTACTACAAGAACGTGCTGGCCCGCAACGTGCTCTTCACGTCGGACGCGGCGCTTCTCAAGTCCGGGCAGACCGCGGCGTCGGTGGTGCTCAACGCCTTCGTCCCGGGGCTGTGGGAGCAGAAGTTCAAGGCGGCCATGGTCAAGATGGCCAGCATCGAGGTCAAGACCGGCACCAACGGCGAGATCAGGACGAACTGCCGGGTCGTCAACTAGTTGGCTTCTGATGCATCAGATTAGATTTTGTTCTCGAATCGTTTACAAGCTTGAGCAGAAATCATGTGAACTGCTTTATTTTGCATATTTCTGTATTCTTTTATTTTCAATGCATATTCTGTATCTATTCCTTATTACTGCCCCATCCGTGTAATAGCAAGTAAAATATTTCTTGATGAATTGCAATTTCCTAAACATTTTGAGTGAAGCGCATTGGCGGTTACTTTGCTCTGGCTTCAGCAAAAATCACACAGCCATGGGATTTGAGCTAAGGAATTGACTGGTGACAGCTCATATTTGTATGGAATTCGTGCGAGTTGATTTAGCGGGGAACATGGAGAAAAACTTTTGAAAAAAAAATATTTTCAAGCTAAATGATTACAACGGGAAAAAACTAAGTACCTACGCTATTTGCGCGAGTTATCTTGCTAGTTATATATTGTACATGCTCACTTCGCTATTTGGTAAACAAACCACGCACAATGGCACGATCCATACACAATGTGTGTAAATAAACGACGTCTATCTGGCCCAACCGACCTGATCAGACATTCAAGCTAGTAGCTGCAAACAAAGCACCGCCATGGTCCATATGGAATAACCTATGATTGTCGAGGTCTATTTTCTGTGTCAAAGTCTTGAGCATCAGGTGCAAACAAACATATCCTAGCAACAGCCGTAGAAAATAAAGCACCTTGCGACTCCCAGCTACCTTGAGGGTTGAGGCCGGCCAATTGGACGCCAACAACGTTGAAACGAAGAGGATTAAACAAGTCAGCCACTGAGCTGTTCCTCCCATGTTCTTGCTGAATTTCCCTAAACAACTCGACCACACCCATTTTATATGTCATTCTTCCAACCACGGGATGTTTCAGCAGCAGAGCTCATCCTCGAATGTACTATAAATAGGGAATTAAATTGGGTGGACCCTAGGTCCAAACATCTTCTGTGCGCCCCCATGGTGGATGAACGACACGAAGTTGTGTTTTCCATTAATTGATCTCGGGTTTAAAAACGCAGTGAAACTTCGCCTTGGCAAGGAGGACATTCGTTCGATGAAGCCTATTCCCGAACAGACGCGTCTCTTCTCTCTTGCCGGCAATGTCATTGGATTGAAAGGGCACCGGGTTTTCTCAATCTCCTTGATTCCAACTCCCCTAAATTACCTTAATCTTGTTTTTTTGAAACCCCTTTGTTAGTTAGCTAGATAAGGGAATTAAGTTTTCTTAATCGGGTGGAATTATTGCTCTAAACATCCCTCGTTTCTCAAGATGTTAGAATTTATTGTCAATGAATCATATGTGCAGCAATGGTTACACTATCAATATAGATATGGTAAACGTTTTAGTTAAGATATATAGATATATCTAACACTACAAACATGCAGAAACATATATGCTTAATTGTTATTTAAACAATTTTAATAGAATGATTTAATAATTTAGATGTAGATTTGAGGAGAATAAATTTATTTTTTAATGATGACTGAAGTGGCAGTTTAGATGCAAATTTAAGGAGTTGTGTAGATTATCTTTCATATTAGCATGTGGGTAATTGTTGCAAATTTAGGTGGCACAGGTGCATGATTTGAATATAGTGCTATGGGTTTACGTTGTTTGAAACTAAAATAGAAAGATACAATGATCATTATTATCAACGTTGATTATAGTCTATTGAACTGATGACTAGATATTTTTATTTTTGTTAGAATTTTTAGGATTTATCTTTTTCTTGTCTAGACGGCCTCACGAGGATTAACGTGGAGGCACCACAAAAGACATATAGTTATGTATTTAATTGAAACATAAGACTAAGTTATTATATAAACTATTGTCGTATCCTTTCTTGTGAATTTGGTTTTATATGCAATCAGTCCATAAACTACTCGATGTGTATGCATGACAAGCTCGCTAGAAGAGCAACCACAATTAATCAGGCTTTACTTATGAGAAGTTGGTCACAAGTAGAAATAGCATGATCGACGGTGATGGGTAGAGTGATAGTAGCTCTCTGGCGTTGGTGACGATTCTAGAACTAGAAGGATTTAGGTGCCAATGGATGTTGGCGACTACTTGAGGCAACAATGGATTCGTTGAATTAGCAATGTTATGTTATGTTAAAAATCACTAATGCTCCACCACGAGCGTCGGTTCCACGTCGGCCAGTCCGGACGTGGGTAGCTAAACTGCGGACCGGCCTACATGCATGTTCCCCAAATCGGCATACAGGGTTTCTCCAAAAATAATAAAAAAGAAAAGAGAGCGACATCTTATCTTTCCCATACGCATCGGCTCCACCACACCGTCTGTCTTTTGGTCGCAGACGCGCTTGAAGCTCTGCTAAGCGCTTCGCGTCCGCATATCTTGCGAAGTCCGACCGCCACCGCTATCCGGATATGCACGAGCTCCACCGGCTGTGATGCGCCGCCCGCCCGTAGTGAGGGAGAACGCTGTCGCCTTCCCCATGGGAGCCGGACGCCTGGTCGGCGGCCAAGAAGACCTCCGCCTCCGCCTGCCTAGCTCACTGCGGCCAGGTGTGGAGCTCGCCCGCCTGTAGCTCACGGCAGCCTGGGCGGAGCCCGTCCACGCACATCTCGCGCCCACCTACCCGATTCGCCGTGGCGGGGTGGAAATCGCCAGGCGTGCAGCCAGCGGCAGCTGGGATAAAACTCCACACGCCGACACGGATCCATTCTCCCAAGCAGCAAGGAGATGTTGCGCTGAAACTGCATGTTGCAAGAGTCTATTTTAAGTGTTTCAAATGTTTCAGAGGTATGTTCTAAATGTTTTATATTGGGATGTTGCACATGTTGCAATGGTGTTTTCAAGTGTTTGTCCCAAATGTTTCATCTGTTTGAGACTATGTTGCAAGTATTTTATCCGGATCTTTTAAAAGTAGATCTGGATGTTGTATATACATGCATGTTGTAGCGTATGTTTCAAGTGTTCCGGTGTTTCATACGTATATTGCAAGTGTTTATTTGAATATTGCATATGTTTTACAATGGCTACAAACGTGTTTTTTAAATTGTTTCAGATGTATGTTTCAAGTGTTTGGGCGTATGTTGCAAGTGTTTCATCTAGATACTGCAAAAGTGATCTTGGTGTTGCACATGTTGTAGTGGGACCCATCTGCAGTAGCCACATACTGCTGCTATAGTGGCTAGATGTGACAGCAGGGCTGACTTTGACGCCTGGCCCTACCGCGGCTACAGTGCAGTAGCAGGGGAGCCCTTTCGGCGCCTGCCCCGGGAGCAGCAGATTACTTTACTGGCGTCGGCTTCGGGCTGGGATAACTGTAGCCGCCTGAACCCGATCCAGGGGAGCCGTAGTCTGCTCGGCATGTCATCACTGTACCGAGCAGCAGGAGCAAGGCCGCCGTAACAGCAAGCAGCTTAGCCATCTGAGATGAGAGACCGGATCGATCGAAGCGCAGACAGGCAGACAGTACACTAACAGAGACTCAGAGAGAGAGAGCTAGATGAGGGAAAGAAGCTGACTAAAGGAAGGTGAAGTGAGTAGTGATGGAAGAAATAAGAATTGGAAGAAAGAATTTGTTTAGTTCAATGCCAGCGAAAAAACATGCATGGGTGGCACAACTACGACGTACTCACTGGATATGGTTGACTTGTGATGTGTATGCAATTTGTTTCGCTCCGTCTGAACAACGTTGTAGGCGTCTCATTGGACTGAATTAACTTTTGTAGGCGGGAACAGGAGACAGATAATAGATATGCTAATTGTCATGCATCATGCATGATATGTGTTGCATGGTTGTCCGTTAATTAGCTAAGCTAGCTAGAACGAACAATTTAGACAGTAACCAGAGTAAGTTGGAGATTCTTCCTATAGCTCGCTTGCCAATAATTTTAGTTGTCAGGTACACGTCTTTTGGACTCATCCTCGTATGTACAAGAGAGCTCCATTTCTACACGAAAGGAGAACTAGACCATACAATACGCGCATTCAGAGCCCATCTATCTAATCATTATTACACGCCGTGATTTACGAAGAGTGTATATATGCTAGGGGTTGCTGATCGAGGTGCTGGTAGAAGAAGGGTGAAGAGAATGACAACTGATGGTCGGTGCTAACGACTGTTTTGGGCTTATCTGTCAGCGGCCGGCCCAGTACACATTCACTGAAATAGCAATTAGCAAAGCAGCATGAGTTCCAGCAGAGTAATTACGAGAGACAGCCACACAGGTACTAGTAGATGGGAGGAAGAATAAGGTGGTTCAGCGTGCTAGAGAGCTTATTGTGCTACCACATACCTGCCTAAATGGCATGCTTACCTACAACAATAACTATATATCAAGCAAGCATCAATATGTCATCATATAAGGCTCTCTTTGGTCAAGATTGCCAAACCCAGCTAATAAATTAATCGGAAGTTGAATAACGAAGTTTGTCCGGGTACAACTTGGTGAAAGATTTGGAAGATAAAGTTTCACAAGTGAGCAAATGTTCAAAGGCAGCCCAAGAGCACAATAAATCCTATGGGCATGACCGGAGAAGAGAAGTGGAATACAACATTGCAGACTATTTGTGCAATGGTTCTAATACACATGAGCAGCATTTGTGATGAGTCTGATCAGTAAGGAACAATGTAATTATAAATTTCAATTTACAAAGTGGGCTGAGCAATTGAAAATTTTGTGAGATATAGACTTGGACAGTGATTTCATTGAGCTCACCAAAGAATTGAAGGTTACCTGGATCTAGCCTCAGCAAAAACTATTCACCTACACGGTCATTTTAGACTGTTTACACGCCCATGTAAATGTTACACAGTGGCTTGTCATGTCGGTTTAATTGGTTGTTTAATCGCCGTTTAGTCTGTTTAAATGGCCATTTAGCCCGAATAAGTAGCTCAATGATAGGTGTCCATTTAGTCGGTTAATTTAAACGTTTAGGCTAACAAAATTATGCCACCACGGATAGATAAGAGTGGAATAAAAAGAAATATGAGAGACATATAAGCTAAGGAATTGATCGTTGATATTTGTATGGATTTCGTGCAAGTGGATATACTTGGGGAGTATGGAAAAAAGCTTTTCCAAAAATTACTTTCTAAGTTAAAATTCTAATGATTATGCACACAAACCACCATGGTACATTATTGGAACGATCTATAATTGCCGAGGAATAATCTCCACCAACAATTTACTCTCAATCGGTACGAGCAGAGTCTATTTTCTGTTTCAAAGTCCACAGCATCAGGTGCAAACAAACTTATCTAACAACACGGTTAGAAAAGCACCTTCCGACACCCAGCTTACCTTATGGCCAATTGGACTCCAACAGCGCTGAAACGAAACGGATTAAATTGCGTCACAAGTCAACCACCGAGCGGTTCCTTCCTCCCATGCTCTTGAGAAATTTCTCCTAAACAATTCGACCACACACATTATTATTCTTCCAACCACAGGAAGTTCCACCTCGAGCAGCTGAGCTCCTCTTCGGATATATCCATATAAGTTGTTTTAACTTTTCTAGATACATATCTTCTGTTACACACCTAGATATATATATTACTTGCGAAAGAATGTAACCTGTTTCATGAATAATCAATAGAGCTCTCACCTTTTTCACAAAAAAATTAAAATTATGTATCTAAAAATATTAGAACGGTACAATTTGAATCAGAGTGAGTACTAATAGAAGTGCAAACCAGCAGCTCTCGTCACCACCCATGCATCTATATTTAAATTATCCATCTATAACCACTAAAAAGCATGTCCTAAAATAAATCTAAATTTATATCTAATTACCACCTACTATTATAATATATAACACTACGCAACCCCTTAAATTTGAACTAAATTACCCCTTCTATCAGTATGAAAAAAAACTAAAAGATATCTTAAAATCTATTTCTAAATTATCAACGTCTTTTATTAAAATATTTAAATGACCATAAAGCATATATATTTCTACATCCCTCACTTCTATTGATACTAATATATTACAATTTTATTAACGTAAACATATATATTTGTGCCATCATGTAGATCAAGTACACATGCATACCTGAGCAATAAATATATATGTTATGTTTTAGTAGTTATAAAAGAAATATTTTATTAACAATTCATATACTAATGATACTAATAACTTATTTGTTTTCTCCTTTTTAATATAATAGGCAGCTTTCATGCCAGTTCATTTCAAAAATGGATATTGTTGTTGTCTACCATTGTTAAATCCGGGTATAAATTCCCTTAACCTTATTTTACCTGTTCCTTAAGCCTCATGTCAAGCTACACTATGATATACATCACTAATGACCCCACAAATATTTTTTTGGAGCTTTTCCATAATAATACTCCAACTGCGAGTGTTAACAACTGCGGTGTATTTCACTACACATTTTGCCAAAACTTAATTTTTGTACCCTCAACTATTTGATAACACTTATTCTTTCTTACTCAGCATGAGACCTATTATACTTTACTAAATTGCAAGACATTCTCAACTCCATGCCAGTGATCTATATCTGGACTGGACTTCTACCAAAATATCCTGGATACGTAAACTACGTCAGGGTAAGTTCTTACTTGTACTTGTACACTCATCAAGCTTCCAACAGCTGAAGCATATGGAATCATATTCATTTGATCGATCTTATATCGGTTTCTAGAACACTTAAAGTTCCCAAATCTATTACCCTTGACTATAGGAGCGGGCGTAGGTTTACTCGCATGCATACTTTATTTCTTTAGAATCTTTTCTAAGTATGCCTTTGTGATGGTCCTAATACCCCATTTTCTTCTATCTCGGTAAATTTCGATTCCTAAAACCAATGACGCTTCACCAACATCATTCACATTGAAACTTGAGGACAAAACTTTTTCTTCTCCAATGATAAATTAACATCACTACTAGTGAGTAGAATGTCATCTATTCACAGGATGTGGAAAATAAATTTTCCATTCTTGAACTTCGCATAAACGCCATTGTCCTTCTTATTTTCTTTAAAACATAAACTTTTTCATTGTTTCATCAACTTCAAATATTACTGTCTAGAGACTTATTTTTAACCCATAAATGGATTTCTACAGGCGACATCCCATACATTTTTTTTCTTCTACGACAAAACATTTGGGTTGTGTCATGTAAATTTTTCATACAAATCCCCGTTGAGAAATGTCGTCTTTATATCCATTTGATGTAACTCTAAATCATAATGTACCATTAACACCATTATGATTGTAAAAGAATCCTTGCATAAGACTGGAGAGAAAACTCTCATCGTAATCTATTCATCATCTTTACGTAAAGCCTTTTGCTACAAATCAAGTTTTATCTTTCTATATTTTCTTTGAAGTCACATTTTGCCTTGTAGACCCATTTATAGCCTACTATTTTGGCACTATTAGGAATTTTATCTAAGTCCAAACATCGTTGGTATTCATCGAATTCATTTTAATTTTATATCTTTCTACATTCTCTTTGGAGTCACATTTTGTCTTGTAGACCCATTAACAGCCTACTGTTTTGGCTCTATTAGAAATTTTATCTAAGTCCCAAACATCATTGGTATTCATCGAATTCATTTCAACTTTATATCTTTTTTGCCATTTAAACGAGTAAACACTTCTCATGTCTTCTTCAAATGAGGTGGAATCACCCTCTATTTGAATTTCTTTACTAACATAGACTTCGTAGTCATTGGAAAAACTGGTTTACTAATTCTTTAAGACCTTCTGGGACCTCAGCTACTGACACTTTCATATGGGGCTGTTGTTGCTCTTCATTACCGAGAGTCAATTGATTCTACAGACTCCTGTATTACAAGATCCTTTTTTACATTATTCATCTTTTTCGAAGAGCCAACAACATGTGTTGTATTAATCATACAACATCAACAGGTATTGAGAAACTTGTTGCTCCTGAGTCACTGGAGTGGGCACACAGTCCCTCTTCTCTTCAAGTCTTAGGTCTCTACATGCCTCTACATATCATGCTCCCCCAGATCTTCCCATCTTTTTCTAAAAATGGTGTTTCTACAATATCTTATTTTGGGTTTAATCTGTTAATATCTTTGAGGTTGACTATTCTATCTTTCTGTTGCAACTTTAAAAGGTCCAAGAATTTAGCTATTTCTCTGCTTAATCTGTTAACATCTTTGAGGCTGACTACGCTATCTTCCCTGTTGCAACTTTAAAAGGTCCATAAATTTAGTTATTTCTCTGCTTAGGGGTATCATTGTTATAACCGTTGTACTCCTCCAACGGTCTCTATCTCACTCTTAATGAAGAGTATCTTTCTTAATTGATCTTTATCTCACTCTTAATGAAGAGTATTTTTCTTAATTAATCTTAATAGCCCCTCGAAATATGGCATGAACTTTACTACCATAATTTCAATAACTATTTAGAAAACCTGTGAACGAGAAGACATATATAACTTACTTCATTCACATGATTATATCATTAGAACATAGTTATATCTTGATCCGTTTAGAATTACACTTTTCTTCATTCACTTTAAGAACTCAACGAGGTCTTTCATTAGCAGTACTTTTACAAGCCACGATTGTATCTTTTTCTTATCCTTCGGTTAGTATTGACCATGACAGTGCATTTCTATTGTGCCATGGTTAATATAAGGATAGCATAAGAGCTACCAAAACTTCTCTCGCTATGTGGGATACAAAAACATACGAGTCATCACAAAACTTCTCCCGCCATGCAGGATTGACTAGCATAAATACTATGCCAAACTTCTCATCGTGCGGGATACATCTATACAAAAACTTAGTCATGACGACTAAAATATTCACTTATACTTCATTTTTCAATTAAATCTTCCCGTTGGTTCTAATTTAATCAGAAAATTAGTAAACTAACAAAAAATTATCCTGAACTGGCTTGACTCAAGCCTTTTCATTCACATACACCAGCATTGTAGCCCGTTAGTACGCAGTCGAGTGATCTCGTCGATTAAAAATAAAAGATACAATATGCTTCTACATCAATTCTACATTAATGCATAAAACTCATAAATTAACTTAATCCATATAACTATTCTTAAAAATTAAATTCTCTCGTTGGTTCGAATTTAATTAGAAGATAATCAACTTCATTGCAGCGGAAACATGTTAATAAGATATATTATATTAGTTCAGGAGCATTTCTTGGTCTCTTATCTACTCTCCTAAAATTGACCATGTTGGTGTGAAATTTATCGAGATTTAAACCTCAAACTTGAACTCAATATAATATTATCATCATGAACGTTGGTCAGAAAATGACAATACCATAATCTGACTTAAACAAACGGACTATCTCTAATTAGATTTTCCTGTTGGTTCCAATTTAATTAGAGGATAAGCATAATCATGATTTACTAAATATAACTGCTTTTCAAATTAAATTCTCCCGTTGGTTCGAATTTAATTAGAAGATAATAAACTTTAAACTTTGCAGCGGAAACTTAAATATAATTGGTAAATTTTACCCACAGGAAAATTCTCTTTGCTAATTTTCTTTGAGCCATTAATCATTTTCCACGAAAAAAACATTTACTGGAAAAAGAAAAATAGAAATGGACTCATTTCTTTACTGTTGCTCGGCCTAGCGGCAAAAACCGGCCCGCACCGCGCGCGCTCTCCCACGCTCAGGACGCAACCTGGTCCTGGGCCAGGAAAGTGGCCCGGCGTCCGCGCTCGCCTCGGCCGAAAGCTGGCCTGATCGCTCAGAGCCGTTCGATCAGATCAGACGGTCTCCCATCATTATCGCTCGCATAAAACCCCACCGCGGCCGATCGCATGGAAACCCTAGGATCATTTCCATCTTCGCTTCATCTCTCTTCTTTCCTCAGCACCGCGAAGGAGAGCGAGAGGCACAGCAGAGTAGCGCTGCCGTCGACCCCCTCGTCGGTGAGCTCGCTCGCCCGAAGCTGAGCGTGCCGCCGTCGAGCGGTCTAGGCGACGGTGCTCTTGACTCTTCGCGGATCCACCCCCTAACCCTAAGTCCATTCTGTCTCTCCCCTTTCTCTCTCTCAGCGGCAATCACCGACTGAGCGAGCGTAGAGAGACCCCGGAGCCGAGAGAGAGAAGGTGGCGTCGTCGCTGGCCCCCTCGTCGGCACGCGTGATCCCCAGCGGGTGACCACACCGCCGTCGAGCGCCCTAGCCGCGGTGCCCTAGCACGACCGTGGTGCAGAGGGGCAGAGGTCCTTCCTAGAGTGAACGATGAGTGGAGGCCGGCGAGGTAGGCCACCTCCCTAGCCCTTCCCCTTTTCCCTTCGCCTTCTCTCTATTTGGATCTTCTTTTCTCTTTTTCCCGGAGCAAGTCCGATTTAGGGTTAGGGTTAGGGTTAGGGTTAGCCCTACTATTCATCTTCCCTGTCTGTCTTCGTGGGTTAGGGTTAGGGTTTGAGTTGTTCTCGAAACCAAGACCCCCTTCTTCGCTCTTTTCTTCACCCGATTAGGGTTAGGGTTCACATCGAACCCTTTGCTTAGATCCGAATCGGATCTCTCATCTACTTCTACACTGCTACCTCTGACACTATCTACATACTAGATCGATGGCTCCGATACCATTGTTATATTCTTAGGATGATCTAGATGTAGATTAGAGGGTGAATTCGGCACTAGTTGATTCAAAAAAACAATCTTGAACATGAATCGAGAGAGGGAGACAGAGAAAGAGAGAGCCATACCTTCGCGGTTGATAGATGAGATAGAGGAGGAGGCACGGTAGAGTCCAGAGGACGGGGCGCGGTAGAGTCCAGAGGATGGGGTGCTACCGGCGGGGCTTCTCGTCACTTGCAGCGCTGCCCATGATCGTAGGGGCCTTCTAGGGTTACTTCCGGTGGGCCAGTGGCGGCGTCGAACCTCGTGTCTAGCGCCCCGGTCCCCACCTCTCTCTTATAGCGCTATGTGACAGGGGCCCACCGACCAGTGGTCGGTTGTGTGTCCCCCGATCGGACGCTGGGTCAAGGGTCCGACTCACTCATTGGACCGAGTCGATGAGATCAATCCTAACACCTCTCGCAAAAGTATTCGCCTACGGTCATTTTAGATCGCTTACACACCGTGTAAACGTTACACGTTGGCTTGCCATGTCGGTTTAATTAGTTGTTTAATCACCGTTTAGTCTGCTTTAAATGGCCATTTAGCCCAATAAATAGCTCAATGATAGGTGTCCATTTAGTCAGCTTAATTTAAACATTTAGGCTAACAAAATTATGCCACCACGGGTAGATAAGAGTGGAATAAAAAGAAATATGAGAGACATATAAGCTAAGGAATTGATCGTTGATATTTGTATGGATTTCGTGCAAGTGGATATACTTGGGGAGTATGGAAAAAAAGCTATTCCAAAAATTACTTTCTAAGTTAAAATTCTAATGATTATGCACACAAACCACCATGGTACATTATTGGAACGATCTATAATTGCCGAGGAATAATCTCCACCAACAATTTACTCTCAATCGGTACGAGCAGAGTCTATTTTCTGTTTCAAAGTCCACGGCATCAGGTGCAAACAAACTTATCTAACAACAGGGTTAGAAATCACCTTCCGACACCCAGCTTACCTTATGGCCAATTGGACGCCAACAGCGCTGAAACGAAACGGATTAAATTGCGTCACAAGTCAACCACCGAGCGGTTCCTTCCTCCCATGCTCTTGAGAAATTTCTCCTAAACAATTCGACCACACACATTATTATTCTTCCAACCACAGGAAGTTCCACCTCGAGCAGCTGAGCTCCTCTTCGGATATACCAATATAAGTTGTTCTAACTTTTCTAGATACATATCTTCTGTTACGCACCTAGATATATATTACTTGCGAAAGAATGTGACCTGTTTCATGAATAATCAATAGAGCTCTCTCCTTTTTCGCAAAAAAATTAAAATTATGTATCTAAAAATGTTAGAACGGTACAATTTAAAACAGAGTGAGTACTAATAGAAGTGCAAACCAGCAGCTCTCGTCACCACCCATGCATCTATATTTAAATTATCCATCTATAACCACTAAAAAGCATGTTCTAAAATAAATCTAAATTTATATCTAATTACCACCTACTATTATAATATATAACACTACGCAACCCCTTAAATTTGAACTAAATTACCGCTTCTATCAGTATGAAAAAAAACTAAAACATATCTTAAAATCTATTTCTAAATTATCAACGTCTTATATTAAAATATTTAAATGACCATAAAGCATACATATATTTCTACATCCCCCACTTCTATTGATACTAATATATTACATTTTTATTAACGTAAACATATATATTTGTGCCATCATGTAGATCAAGTACACATGCATACATGAGCAATAAATATATATGTTATGTTTTAGCAGTTATAAATGAAATATTTTATTAACAATTCATATACTAATGACACTAACAAATTATTTGCTTTCTCCTTTTTAATATAATAGGCAGCTTTCCTTTTAAATTGTATTAATAAGTACAATTTTTGTAAGTTGTTAGTTTAGATATATCTATACATTGTTTAACTAAAACCTTTGCAAATTTTAACATCTTAAGAAGTGGGTAGGTTAGTGCAGACCACGTGTGGTTATATTGTCCTAACCTTTGAGATTTCTTTGGATTATAAACAATTCTTATATGGCTTAATTATTGATAGTTTTTTGAGGTTAGCACTGATACCTCATCCTTGGTCTTACTTCAAGCTCTACCACTGAACTCAAGTAACGTGCTGCAGATTTTAAATGATTGTATATGCATCGTACTAGTACTTATGAATAGTGCATTCTACAACCTAAAAATCCGTATATCTAAGGAAAAAAAAGCGGAGTTAATAAAACATGCAATAAACACAAGAAATTTAACTTAACGAGGATAAAGAAAATATACTAAAAGTTCCACACAAGAGAAACTTAGATAGACGTATACTCCAAACTCCATCCAGTCACAAATACTTGACATATTTTGATATCCGTGCACTGCGGCAAGGCATGGCATTGGCATTTGGCAATAAAGCAAATTATATTAAATCCACCGCGGACCCGCAGAATGAAGCAGCGATTTCATTAGGCGTTGAAGCATGAGCTAATCGTCCACGCGCTGCCGGGATTAGGCCTGCTGCTATCCGCGATCAGCGCTGTCAGTAGATGTAGATGGAGTCGTTATCACCGACCGTTATTAGTTCATTGATCTCTATCGTCCGTCCTTGGCTATCTCGAATTCTCAACAGTGGGCATTGCTTCTCCATTCCATATTCGTGATTGTCATGCTGGCTGTTTGGCACACAAGCTGGTGTCCAATGTTTTGTGTGCTTGCTGTCCGGCCGGTTAGAGAGAGTTCCGAAAGTCTGTGGACGCTACACAGAGTCATCGACCAACTAACGTGCCACACAGGCCAGTACAAACAATCCTATATATCTATGCAATTAATTCTTCTAGATAATATGTATATCTATGCAAATTAAATTTGCAAACTGACACCTGTACGTAACCAACATCATAGCACGTATTATTCCCGTCTCATTCATTTGATGAGGTTGAGGCCAATGATGAGATATGAGAGCATTGCTCGTTTAAACTGGTCGGTCATCAATTTTCAACTGGGGCATAAGTCAACTGGTGATGAGCTTTGTTTATTTGTCTCCTATATCATTGCTGGTCGCTGACAACTGACATTAAGCGGATGAACTCAACCGATCCCTAACGCACACATTCTTCCAAGCACCAACCGTCGTCGTTGTCGTCCATTATATTCATCCGACGACGACTATAAATACACGTGCCAGCCGGCAGCTCTCCAGCATCACTTCCTGCACTGCACTACATCACTAGTGCCCTAGCTCCGAGCAACACCTCGTTCACTGTTCGCACACGTCAGGAACACACGTACGTACTCGTAGAAAAGAGAGAATACACAACACAAACACAGGAGCAACGAATCAACCATGGCCAGGCTTGCTGCTCTGACATTACTTGCGTTGCTGTGTTCGGTGATGATTTCCTGCCATGCTGACGGCTACGGTTACTACCCCAGCCCGACCCCGACGCCGACGCCGACCCCGAGCGGCGCCGGTCTGGCCGTTGGCTTCTACAGCTACGCGTGCCCCAACGCCGAAGCGATCGTGAGGGGCGTCGTGACCAAGGCGGTGCAGCAGAACCCTGGCGTCGGGGCAGGCCTCATCCGAATGCTCTTCCACGACTGCTTCGTCCAGGTATGCATGCATTGTGTTCTTCACTGCTCTACATGCACCAGCAGGTCCAGCACCGTGCACGGTGCACGCACGTACGTGCCTTGCCTGATCGTGTCAGCAACGTTCTCTTCATTTAGGGGTGCGACGGCTCCGTGCTCCTCGACCCGACCCCGCGAACCCGCGGCCGGAGAAGCTATCGCCGCCTAACTTCCCCAGCCTGCGCGCCGAGGTCATCATCGACGCGGCCAAGGCGGAGCTCGAGGCCGCCTGCCCGGCACGGTCTCCTGCGCCCGACGTCGTCGCGTTCAAGGGGCATGCGACGCCACGCCAGCGCCGTCCTCAGGCGAGGCAGGGCCGACTTTCGCGATGTTAGTTGATCTCCACTAATAGGCCCAACGGCCTATTGGGCCCTTATCTCGGCTCCCTGATCGGGGGAGCCCAACCCTAATCCGGTTGGTGGGCCCTCGCCGCACAAAGACACATAAAAGGAAGGTGGGGATCGAGCTCAAAGAACGAGGTTCGCCGGAGCCGCCACACCCACTTACGAAAACCCGAATACCGATCTAAAGGCCGTCTTTGCCGACGGGATGTGCCCCACCATTGCCGCCTCCCCATGCAGGTCACCGCCGCCGCCCCATCAGTATCGTCACCACGCCTCCTCATCAAGACGCCGAGCAACCGGGCGTCCGCGAGGCTGCATCTAGGGCGGCATCGGCGTCCCACGCCGCCGCTGCGTGAAGCTCCGAAAGGTTGAGGAGCCTAACTACGGATCTACGGGTTACACACGAAAAGGTACTCATCCATCGATCCTAACAATGGTATCGGAGCAAGGTTACCTATGTGTATCCCTAACCCTAACCGGGTAAAAGCAAAGAAAAGAGACCGGGGGTGGTGGATTTCACTGGAACCCGGTCACCACCGCTACCGCGCGGGAAAAGTGCCGCACTGACACGGCAAGAAAGACCAGATCCGTGTTCGGATCAGTGAAGATGAACAAAGAAGGGGAAGGGAAGAAATTCGGAAAGAAAAGCAATTGGTTCAACCGAAAGGGAAAAAGAACGGTTTCGGATTAACCCTAATCCGAAAAGAAAAGAAAAATCCAAAGAAGAGAAAAAGAAGGGTCGGAACAGGGGCTGGAATCGAACCCTAACCCTAGATCCCGATTCGATTCGGATGAACTCCAAAGGGAAAAACCGAATCAGTTGAATCAAAAGAAAGAAAAGAAATAAAAGAAAACAGAATTTAACCCTAGATACATTCGGATGTCAAAGAAAAGAAAGGAAAAACAGAAAAGAAAGGGGGAAAGAACAGAATTCGGCGTCATTTAACCCTAAACCTAACCCTAGAACGGATCCACCCTACCTACGGGCAGGAAAAGAAAAAGCGCGACGGCCTTTCGCCGCCCTGGAGAAGAAAGGCCGCCCGAACCGGTCTTCTTTGCTCACCGGGCTCGGCAAAGAAGTCACTGCTGGCAAAGGCAAGCTGGCGGCGGCCGGCGCTCACCCCACCCAGGGGAGCGCGCACGCAGGCGAGGGGGCCGGCGGCGGTGCCATGGATGCCCGCCTCGCTCCACCACTCGCTCTCGTCTGGCTCGGTTCCGATGCGGCTGAGAAGAGAGAGCAAGGGAGAGAGAGGAGAGAGCGGCGCTGAGAGAGAGCGAAGAGAGAGAAGGGCAAGTGCCGAATGAGACTAGGGTTTTGGCGACCGCGGCCGGAATTGGGTTTTATTAGGCCGAAACAATCGGACGGCCGTCGGATCAGATCCAACGGCGCCGGATGCATGGGCCCGCGAGCGGCCCAGGCGGGGGGAGCGCGCCGCGGCACTTTGCTGGCCCAGGCCCAGGTTGCGGCCTGGGTGCGGCATGCGCGCGCGGAGAGAGGCGGGCCGAGCTGGCTTCTGCGGTTTTTGGGCTGCCGAGAGTAAAGAGTGAGCCCAGTTTCGTTTTTTCTTTTCCTAGAAAATTGAAAAATGCAAATTGGCTCAAAAGAAAAATAGAAAAAGTATTTTTTACCTGTGGGTAAAATTCAAGAAATTGATGTAAAGTTTTCTGCTGATAAAGAAAAAGTATATTCTCCAGTTAATTTGTACCAATGTGGTATTTAACTGGAGAAAAGAAAAGATTTTCCAGAAAATGTTTATTTCTTGGAAATTGATTAATGGATTAAAGAAAATAGAAAAGAAATTTTCCCTGTGGGTAAAATTAAAGGAAAAGAGAGTTTTTCCACAGTCAAAGAAATTGTTTAAATCTCCAGTTAATTTGTACCAACGTGGTATTTAATTGGAGAAAAAGAAAGTTATTCAGCTGCTAAAGAAATTGTTGATTCTCCAGTTATTTTGAACCAATGTGGTATTTAATTGGAGAAAAAGAGTTTTGATATGATTATGATGTTGTTATTTACTGACCAACGTTGTTAATAACAATATCGTAATGTTAATGTTTTATGCATTAATTCTACTTCTGCCCAACGATGATGTAGAATTAGTGTATAAGAAAAGTTGTTAATTTTAATGAATTAAGCATTAATTCTACTTCGCCAACGGTGATGTAGAATTAGTGTGTAAGAACAGATTAATGAAAGTTAAAGACTTATGCATTAATTCTATTTACTACCAACGGTGATGTAGAATTAGTGTATAAGAATAATTGTATGTTTTGATTTTGACCAACGTTGGAATCAAGGCATGCAAATGATGTTATTTTTATGATTAAGAAAAGTTTTGACCTGGTTTTCATCTTGTTTAAGGTGAACTAGGTAGTCACCTCACCGTGTTCCACTGAGTTTGTGGCACCGGTGAGGAAGACAAAAGATGCCACTTGGGCAACTAAAGAAAGGGATTTTAAATCCCGAAAGATCTTCATAGGAAGTGGGTCACTGCAAACAAGAAAATGTTTGACTGTGATAAAGAACATGATTGAACCTACAATTGTGGGCTCAATATAAAAATGTGACACAGTCACCAAGTATCTCGATAGAATAAAGAGTCAGCCACTCGGGCACTTCAAAGACATATGCTACTCAGCTGATAAAGCAGCTGGTGACAGAGTGTTACTCTGAAAATGGTGGCATAAGAGAGCTCACGATGCGTTGTCGAAATTATGGCACTATCGTTCAGGCCATATTTCGAGGGGGAGAATAGAAAGACTCGTTAAGAATGATATTCTTCCTCTATTAGAGCTCTCAGATTTAGAACAATGCAGAGAATGCATAAAAGAAAAGTATGTAAAGAAGATTAAGAAAGATGCTAAATGAAGCGCAGAATTTTACAGATTATTCACAATCGACATATGTGGTCGATTTCAGAAAGAGTGTGGATGGTTATGATCCATTCACGAGATGTTTACTCCCATTATGACGATATTTATCCAATCAAAGAAAGAAAAGATGTATTGGATAAATTTAAGATATTAAAGATTAAGATAGTCGTGTCGACCGTAGGGGAGTACTACGGTCAAAGATACCCTAAAAGAATGGCAAAGTAGCTCAAGATTCTACACCGGCGAACCTCGGCCAAAATAGAATAGCTAAAAGAATCAATCGTTACTGATGGATATGGTGGGCGTTATGATAAGTTACTCCACCTTACAGTTGAACTCGTGAATGGAGGCGTTAAAAACCTCATTCATATTCTCAAAAGAGTATCAAGTAAATCGGTGCCCAAAACACCGTATGAGTTGTGGATGAAAATGTACCCTCACTAAACCACTTGCGTGTGTGTGGGGGAGCCTCACGAGGCTAAAGTATTTAACCCAAACATTGAGAAGTTAGATCCCAAAATAGTAAGGTGCCATTTTATTGGCTACACGAAAAAGTCAAAAAGTTTTCGCTTTCCACCGGCCCGAAGAGACATACAAAGGTTATGGAAACGAGACACGTTGTTTTCCTAGAAGATGAAAAGATGAGGGGAGCATGGTAGCTCGAGAAATTGACCTTGAAGTGAAGCGGGTGTAAGTGCCCACTCCAATGATTTATGAGCCAATTTTCTCACTACTGCTCATTGTAGCTTGCACCGACAAGTGTTAGATATCTTTGTGGTGCCAAAGACTGTTGTTATCCCACCCGTGGCAACAATGAATGACGATAAGGAACCTGTTCTTCAGGATTCTATAGAACCTATTGCCACACATGAGGGGGAGCAACAACAGCCTCAAACAGAAGATGTGCCAAATGTGGAGGCCCCTAGTAGGTCTCAAAAGAGTTAGAAAATTAGCTATTCTGCACGATTATGAAGTGTACAACACTAAAGAATTTCAAATGGAGGATGATCCGCCTCGCTTGAAGAAGCCATGAGTAGTGATCAATCATTAAAGTGGCTTGAGGCCATGGAAGATGAAATGAAATCATTGAATGCCAATAAAGTTTGGGACTTGAAAATAATTCCTAAAGGAGCCAAAACAAGAGGGTCAGAAATGGGTCTACAAGACAAAACTTGACTCTCAAGGGAATATAGAGATATAAAGCCCGACTTGTGGCAAAAGGCTTTGTGCAAAGAGAAGGATTGATTACAATGAGACCTTTTCTCCAGTCTCATATAATAATTCTTTCAGAATAATAATAGCATTAGTGGCACATTACGATTGAGAATTACATCAGATGGATGTAAACACGGCATTCCTCAACGGAGACTTGGAGGAAAATGTTTACATGGCACAACCGGAAGGTTTTGTCATGGAAAGAAAAGAACGAATGGGATGCCGCCTAAAGAAATCCATTTATGGATTAGAACAAGCTTCAAGACAGTGGTACTTGAAGTTTGATCAGACAATAAAGAATTTTGGGTTTTAAAGAGAATGTAGAGGACAATTGTGTCTAAGCAAAGTTTAAGAATGAGAAGTTTATCTTCCTTGTCCTGTATATAGATGATATCTTACTTGCTAGTAGTGATGTCAGTCTACTACTGGAGACAAAGAAATTTGATATGAAAGATCTTGGCGAAGCCTTGTTCGTTCTAGGGATCGAGATTCACCAAGATAGAAGAAAAAGGGTATAAGGACTGTCACAAAAGGCATACATGGAAAAGATCTTAAAGAAATTCAGTATGCACAAATGTAGTCCCTCACCTGCTCCTATAGTCAAGGGCGACAGATATAGGGATTTTAAATGCCCCAGGAACCAATATGAGCTCAATCGATAAAGTGAAAGTGGTTCCATATGCTTCAGCTGTCGGAAGCTTGCAACATGCTCAAGTATGTACACGCCCTGACTTGGCATTTGTTACCGGGTTTTACTTGGCAGATTCCAGAAGAATTCTGGAATAGAACACTGAAATTGATAAAGAAAGTCTTGCGTTATTTGCAAGGAACGAAAGACCTCATGATGACATATAGAAGATCTGATTCACGCCACATGGTGGGATATTCAGATTCTGATTATGCGAGAGTGAATGCATATCCAGACGTGGATTTTCTATCATCTCGCAAAGGGGAGCTATTTCATGGAAAAGCTCAATGCGAACCGTCAGTACATCGTCCACAATGTATGATAGTTTGTAGCGTGTTATGAGGCAACGGGCAGGTGAACTAACTAACGAAGTTCATACCCGGTTTAAAGGTGGTTGACGACATCTATAGACCACTTAAAGTAATACTGCGATGATAATCTGGCAGTATAGTATGCTCACAACATAAGTCAAGTGGTGCTGCCAAACACATTGACATAAAGTATTATGTTGTGAAAGATTAAGTCCGGGATCAAGTCATAAGTCTTGAGCATATAAGAACAGAAAGGATGTTCGCGGATCCGCTTACAAAAGGCTTACCACCCAACATGTTCAGAGGACATGGTGTTCAGAGAACATGTAGCTAGCTTGGGTTTAAGGGAAAGCCTAAAATATTCCTGGACAAAAGAAGGCCCAAAGATAAGTATCTATTTCAGAACAGAGTAGTGAGTTGTAGCTGTTAAGTCTATCGGCAATGGACCGTGACGATGAGACATGCTCTATGAGCTAATCTGTAATGGAATGAACAAAAGTAAATGATATGAAAGTGAAAGATGGAATGAGATCAAGGGGGAGAATGTTAGTTGATCTCCACTAATAGGCCCAACGGCCTATTGGGCCCTTATCTCGGCTCCCTGATCGGGGGAGCCCAACCCTAATCCGGTTGGTGGGCCCCTGTCGCACAGCACACATAAAAGGAAGGTGGGGATCGAGCTCAAAGAACGAGGTTCGCCGGAGCCGCCACACCCACTTACAGAAACCCGAATACCGATCTAAAGGCCGTGCTGCCAGCGACGGGATGTGCCCCACCATTGCCGTCTCCCACTGCAGGTCACCGCCGTCGCCCCACTGTATCGTCACCACGCCTCCTCATCAGCACGCCGAGCACTGGCGTCCGCGAGGCTGCATCTAGGGCGGCATCGGCGTCCACGCTGCCGCTGCGGTGAAGCTCCGAAAGGTTGAGGAGCCTAACTACGGATCTACGGGTTACACACAGAAAGGTACTCATCCATCGATCCTAACACGCGATGCCCGCGGGGCGCCGCGACGGCCGCGTGTCCCTGTCCAGCGAGGCGCTCCAGAACCTGCCGCCGCCCTCCTTCAACCTCTCCCAGCTCGCCGCCAGCTTCGCCGCCAAGGGGCTCGGCGTCGACGACCTCGTAGTGCTCTCCGGCGCGCACACCGTCGGCCGCTCCCACTGCTCGTCCTTCGTCAGAGACGGCCGCCTCAACGCGTCCACGTCCGACATGAACCCCGCGCTCGCCACGTCGCTGCGGCAGCAGTGCCCGGCCAACGCCACCACCGACAACACCGTGGTTCAGGACGTCGTGACTCCTGATGCGCTGGACAACCAGTACTACAAGAACGTGCTGGCCCGCAACGTGCTCTTCACGTCGGACGCGGCGCTTCTCAAGTCCGGGCAGACCGCGGCGTCGGTGGTGCTCAACGCCTTCGTCCCGGGGCTGTGGGAGCAGAAGTTCAAGGCGGCCATGGTCAAGATGGCCAGCATCGAGGTCAAGACCGGCACCAACGGCGAGATCAGGACGAACTGCCGGGTCGTCAACTAGTTGGCTTCTGATGCATCAGATTAGATTTTGTTCTCGAATCGTTTACAAGCTTGAGCAGAAATCATGTGAACTGCTTTATTTTGCATATTTCTGTATTCTTTTATTTTCAATGCATATTCTGTATCTATTCCTTATTACTGCCCCATCCGTGTAATAGCAAGTAAAATATTTCTTGATGAATTGCAATTTCCTAAACATTTTGAGTGAAGCGCATTGGCGGTTACTTTGCTCTGGCTTCAGCAAAAATCACACAGCCATGGGATTTGAGCTAAGGAATTGACTGGTGACAGCTCATATTTGTATGGAATTCGTGCGAGTTGATTTAGCGGGGAACATGGAGAAAAACTTTTTTGAAAAAAAAAATATTTTCAAGCTAAATGATTACAACGGGAAAAAACTAAGTACCTACGCTATTTGCGCGAGTTATCTTGCTAGTTATATATTGTACATGCTCACTTCGCTATTTGGTAAACAAACCACGCACAATGGCACGATCCATACACAATGTGTGTAAATAAACGACGTCTATCTGGCCCAACCGACCTGATCAGACATTCAAGCTAGTAGCTGCAAACAAAGCACCGCCATGGTCCATATGGAATAACCTATGATTGTCGAGGTCTATTTTCTGTGTCAAAGTCTTGAGCATCAGGTGCAAACAAACATATCCTAGCAACAGCCGTAGAAAATAAAGCACCTTGCGACTCCCAGCTACCTTGAGGGTTGAGGCCGGCCAATTGGACGCCAACAACGTTGAAACGAAGAGGATTAAACAAGTCAGCCACTGAGCTGTTCCTCCCATGTTCTTGCTGAATTTCCCTAAACAACTCGACCACACCCATTTTATATGTCATTCTTCCAACCACGGGATGTTTCAGCAGCAGAGCTCATCCTCGAATGTACTATAAATAGGGAATTAAATTGGGTGGACCCTAGGTCCAAACATCTTCTGTGCGCCCCCATGGTGGATGAACGACACGAAGTTGTGTTTTCCATTAATTGATCTCGGGTTTAAAAACGCAGTGAAACTTCGCCTTGGCAAGGAGGACATTCGTTCGATGAAGCCTATTCCCGAACAGACGCGTCTCTTCTCTCTTGCCGGCAATGTCATTGGATTGAAAGGGCACCGGTTTTCTCAATCTCCTTGATTCCAACTCCCCTAAATTACCTTAATCTTGTTTTTTTGAAACCCCTTTGTTAGTTAGCTAGATAAGGGAATTAAGTTTTCTTAATCGGGTGGAATTATTGCTCTAAACATCCCTCGTTTCTCAAGATGTTAGAATTTATTGTCAATGAATCATATGTGCAGCAATGGTTACACTATCAATATAGATATGGTAAACGTTTTAGTTAAGATATATAGATATATCTAACACTACAAACATGCAGAAACATATATGCTTAATTGTTATTTAAACAATTTTAATAGAATGATTTAATAATTTAGATGTAGATTTGAGGAGAATAAATTTATTTTTTAATGATGACTGAAGTGGCAGTTTAGATGCAAATTTAAGGAGTTGTGTAGATTATCTTTCATATTAGCATGTGGGTAATTGTTGCAAATTTAGGTGGCACAGGTGCATGATTTGAATATAGTGCTATGGGTTTACGTTGTTTGAAACTAAAATAGAAAGATACAATGATCATTATTATCAACGTTGATTATAGTCTATTGAACTGATGACTAGATATTTTTATTTTTGTTAGAATTTTTAGGATTTATCTTTTTCTTGTCTAGACGGCCTCACAAGGATTAACGTGGAGGCACCACAAAAGACATATAGTTATGTATTTAATTGAAACATAAGACTAAGTTATTATATAAACTATTGTCGTATCCTTTCTTGTGAATTTGGTTTTATATGCAATCAGTCCATAAACTACTCGATGTGTATGCATGACAAGCTCGCTAGAAGAGCAACCACAATTAATCAGGCTTTACTTATGAGAAGTTGGTCACAAGTAGAAATAGCATGATCGACGGTGATGGGTAGAGTGATAGTAGCTCTCTGGCGTTGGTGACGATTCTAGAACTAGAAGGATTTAGGTGCCAATGGATGTTGGCGACTACTTGAGGCAACAATGGATTCGTTGAATTAGCAATGTTATGTTATGTTAAAAATCACTAATGCTCCACCACGAGCGTCGGTTCCACGTCGGCCAGTCCGGACGTGGGTAGCTAGGCTGCGGACCGGCCTACATGCATGTTCCCCAAATCGGCATACAGGGTTTCTCCAAAAATAATAAAAAAGAAAAGAGAGCGACATCTTATCTTTCCCATTCGCATCGGCTCCACCACACCGTCTGCCTTTTGGTCGCGTACGCACGAGCTCTGCTAGCGTTCGCGTCCGCATATGCGCGAGCGTCGACCGCCACCGCTATCCGGATATGCACGAGCTCCACCGGCTGCGATGTGCCGCCCGCCCGTAGTGAGGGAGAACGCTGTCGCCTTCCCCATGGGGGCCGGACGCCTGGTCGGCGGCCAAGAAGACCTCCGCCTCCGCCTGCCTAGCTCACTGCGGCCAGGTGTGGAGCTCGCCCGCCTGTAGCTCACGGCAGCCTGGGCGGAGCCCGTCCACGCACATCTCGCGCCCACCTACCCAGTTCGCCGTGGCCGGGGTGGAAGTCGCCAGCGTGCAGCCCGCGACGGCTGGGATAAAACTCCACACGCCGACACGGATCCATTCTCCCAAGCAGCAAGGAGATGTTGCGCTGAAACTGCATGTTGCAAGAGTCTATTTTAAGTGTTTCAAATGTTTCAGAGGTATGTTCTAAATGTTTTATATTGGGATGTTGCACATGTTGCAATGGTGTTTTCAAGTGTTTGTCCCAAATGTTTCATCTGTTTCAGACTATGTTGCAAGTATTTTATCTGGATGCTGCAAAAGTAGATCTGGATGTTGTATATACATGCATGTTGCAAGCGTATGTTTCAAGTGTTCCAGGTGTTTCATACGTATATTGCAAGTGTTTATTTGAATATTGCATATGTTTTACAATGGCTACAAACGTGTTTTTCTGGTGTTTCAGACGTATGATTCAAGTGTTTCGGGCGTATGTTGCAAGTGTTTCATCTAAATATTGCAAAAGTGATCTTGGTGTTGCACATGTTGTATTGGGACCCATCTGCAGCAGCCACCTACTGCTGCTATAGTGGCTAGATGTGACAGCAGGGCTGACTTTGACGCCTGGCCCTACCGCGGCTACAGTGCAGTAGCAGGGGAGCCCTTTCGGCGCCTGCCCCGGGAGCAGCAGATTACTTTACTGGCGTCGGCTTCGGGCTGGGATAACTGTAGCCGCCTGAACCCGATCCAGGGGAGCCGTAGTCTGCTCGGCATGTCATCACTGTACCGAGCAGCAGGAGCAAGGCCGCCGTAACAGCAAGCAGCTTAGCCATCTGAGATGAGAGACCGGATCGATCGAAGCGCAGACAGGCAGACAGTACACTAACAGAGACTCAGAGAGAGAGAGCTAGATGAGGGAAAGAAGCTGACTAAAGGAAGGTGAAGTGAGTAGTGATGGAAGAAATAAGAATTGGAAGAAAGAATTTGTTTAGTTCAATGCCAGCGAAAAAACATGCATGGGTGGCACAACTACGACGTACTCACTGGATATGGTTGACTTGTGATGTGTATGCAATTTGTTTCGCTCCGTCTGAACAACGTTGTAGGCGTCTCATTGGACTGAATTAACTTTTGTAGGCGGGAACAGGAGACAGATAATAGATATGCTAATTGTCATGCATCATGCATGATATGTGTTGCATGGTTGTCCGTTAATTAGCTAAGCTAGCTAGAACGAACAATTTAGACAGTAACCAGAGTAAGTTGGAGATTCTTCCTATAGCTCGCTTGCCAATAATTTTAGTTGTCAGGTACACGTCTTTTGGACTCATCCTCGTATGTACAAGAGAGCTCCATTTCTACACGAAAGGAGAACTAGACCATACAATACGCGCATTCAGAGCCCATCTATCTAATCATTATTACACGCCGTGATTTACGAAGAGTGTATATATGCTAGGGGTTGCTGATCGAGGTGCTGGTAGAAGAAGGGTGAAGAGAATGACAACTGATGGTCGGTGCTAACGACTGTTTTGGGCTTATCTGTCAGCGGCCGGCCCAGTACACATTCACTGAAATAGCAATTAGCAAAGCAGCATGAGTTCCAGCAGAGTAATTACGAGAGACAGCCACACAGGTACTAGTAGATGGGAGGAAGAATAAGGTGGTTCAGCGTGCTAGAGAGCTTATTGTGCTACCACATACCTGCCTAAATGGCATGCTTACCTACAACAATAACTATATATCAAGCAAGCATCAATATGTCATCATATAAGGCTCTCTTTGGTCAAGATTGCCAAACCCAGCTAATAAATTAATCGGAAGTTGAATAACGAAGTTTGTCCGGGTACAACTTGGTGAAAGATTTGGAAGATAAAGTTTCACAAGTGAGCAAATGTTCAAAGGCAGCCCAAGAGCACAATAAATCCTATGGGCATGACCGGAGAAGAGAAGTGGAATACAACATTGCAGACTATTTGTGCAATGGTTCTAATACACATGAGCAGCATTTGTGATGAGTCTGATCAGTAAGGAACAATGTAATTATAAATTTCAATTTACAAAGTGGGCTGAGCAATTGAAAATTATGTGAGATATAGACTTGGACAGTGATTTCATTGAGCTCACCAAAGAATTGAAGGTTACCTGGATCTAGCCTCAGCAAAAACTATTCACCTACACGGTCATTTTAGACTGTTTACACGCCCATGTAAATGTTACACAGTGGCTTGCCATGTCGGTTTAATTGGTTGTTTAATCGCCGTTTAGTCTGTTTAAAGGACCATTTAGCCCGAATAAGTAGCTAAATGATGGGTGTCCATTTAGTCGGTTAATTTAAACGTTTAGGCTAACAAAATTATGCCACCACGGGATAGATAAGAGTGGAATAAAAAGAAATATGAGAGACATATAAGCTAAGGAATTGATCGTTGATATTTGTATGGATTTCGTGCAAGAGGATATACTTGGGGAGTATGGAAAAAGCTTTTCCAAAAATTACTTTCTAAGTTAAAATTCTAATGATTATGCACACAAACCACCATGGTACATTATTGGAACGATCTATAATTGCCGAGGAATAATCTCCACCAACAATTTACTCTCAATCGGTACGAGCAGAGTCTATTTTCTGCTTCAAAGTCCACAGCATCAGGTGCAAACAAACTTATCTAACAACACCCAGCTTACCTTATGGCCAATTGGATGCCAACAGCGCTGAAACCAAACGGATTAAATTGCGTCACAAGTCAACCACCGAGCGGTTCCTTCCTCCCATGCTCTTGAGAAATTTCTCCTAAACAATTCGACCACACACATTATTATTCTTCCAACCACAGGAAGTTCCACCTCGAGCAGCTGAGCTCCTCTTCGGATATACCAGTATAAGTTGTTCTAGCTTTTCTAGATACATATCTTCTGTTACGCACCTAGATGTATATTACTTGCGAAAGAATGTAACATGTTTCATGAATAATCAGTAGAGCTCTCTCCTTTTCGCAAAAAATTAAAATTATGTATCTAAAAATGTTAGAACGGTACAATTTAAAACAGAGTGAGTACTAATAGATGTGCAAACCAGCAGCTCTCGTCACCACCCATGCATCTATTTTTAAATTATCCATCTAGAACCACTAAAAAGCATGTTCTAAAATAAATCTAAATTTATATCTAATTACTACCTACTATTATAATATATAACACTACGCAACCCCTTAAATTTGAACTAAATTACCCCTTCTATCAGTATGAAAAAAAAACTAAAACATATCTTAAAATCTATTTCTAAATTATCAACGTCTTATATTAAAAATATTTAATGACCATAAAGCATATATATATTTCTACATCCCCCACTTCTATTGATACTAATATATTACAATTTTATTAACGTAAACATATATATATTTGTGCCATCATGTAGATCAAGTACACATGCATACATGAGCAATAAATATATATGTTATGTTTTAGCAGTTATAAATGAAATATTTTATTAACAATTCACATACTAATGACACTAACAAATTATTTGCTTTCTCCTTTTTAATATAATAGGCAGCTTTCCTTTTAAATTGTATTAATAAGTACAATTTTTGTAAGTTGTTAGTTTAGATATATGTATACATTGTTTAACTAAAACCTTTGCAAATTTTAACATCTTAAGAAGTGGGTAGGTTAGTGCAGACCGCGTGTGGTTATATTGTCCTAACCTTTGAGATTTCTTTGGATTATAAACAATTCTTATATGGCTTAATTATTGATAGTTTTTTGAGGTTAGCACTGATACCTCATCCTTGGTCTTACTTCAAGCTCTACCACTGAACTCAAGTAACGTGGTGCAGATTTTAAATGATTGTATATGCATCGTACTAGTACTTATGAATAGTGCATTCTACAACCTAAAAATCCGTATATCTAAGAGAAAAAAAAAAGCGGAGTTAATAAAACATGCAATAAACACAAGAAATTTAACTTAACGAGGATAAAGAAAATATACTAAAAGTTCCACACAAGAGAAACTTAGATAGACGTATACTCCAAACTCCATCCAGTCACAAATACTTGACATATTTTGATATCCGTGCACTGCGGCAAGGCATGGCATTGGCATTTGGCAATAAAGCAAATTATATTAAATCCACCGCGGACCCGCAGAATGAAGCAGCGATTTCATTAGGCGTTGAAGCATGAGCTAATCGTCCACGCGCTGCCGGGATTAGGCCTGCTGCTATCCGCGATCAGCGCTGTCAGTAGATGTAGATGGAGTCGTTATCACCGACCGTTATTAGTTCATTGATCTCTATCGTCCGTCCTTGGCTATCTCGAATTCTCAACAGTGGGCATTGCTTCTCCATTCCATATTCGTGATTGTCATGCTGGCTGTTTGGCACACAAGCTGGTGTCCAATGTTTTGTGTGCTTGCTGTCCGGCCGGTTAGAGAGAGTTCCGAAAGTCTGTGGACACTACACAGAGTCATCGACCAACTAACGTGCCACACAGGCCAGTACAAACAATCCTATATATCAATTAATTCTTCTAGATAATATGTATATCTATGCAAATTAAATTTGCAAACTGACACCTGTACGTAACCAACATCATAGCACGTATTATTCCCGTCTCATTCATTCGATGAGGTTGAGGCCAATGATGAGATATGAGAGCATTGCTCGTTTAAACTGGTCGGTCATCAATTTTCAACTGGGGCATAAGTCAACTGGTGATGAGCTTTGTTTATTTGTCTCCTATATCATTGCTGGTCGCTGACAACTGACATTAAGCGGATGAACTCAACCGATCCCTAACGCACACATTCTTCCAAGCACCAACCGTCGTCGTTGTCGTCCATTATATTCATCCGACGACGACTATAAATACACGTGCCAGCCGGCAGCTCTCCAGCATCACTTCCTGCACTGCACTACATCACTAGTGCCCTAGCTCCGAGCAACACCTCGTTCACTGTTCGCACACGTCAGGAACACACGTACGTACTCGTAGAAAAGAGAATACACAACACAAACACAGGAGCAACGAATCAACCATGGCCAGGCTTGCTGCTCTGACATTACTTGCGTTGCTGTGTTCGGTGATGATTTCCTGCCATGCTGACGGCTACGGTTACTACCCCAGCCCGACCCCGACGCCGACGCCGACCCCGAGCGGCGCCGGTCTGGCCGTTGGCTTCTACAGCTACGCGTGCCCCAACGCCGAAGCGATCGTGAGGGGCGTCGTGACCAAGGCGGTGCAGCAGAACCCTGGCGTCGGGGCAGGCCTCATCCGAATGCTCTTCCACGACTGCTTCGTCCAGGTATGCATGCATTGTGTTCTTCACTGCTCTACATGCACCAGCAGGTCCAGCACCGTGCACGGTGCACGCACGTACGTGCCTTGCCTGATCGTGTCAGCAACGTTCTCTTCATTTAGGGGTGCGACGGCTCCGTGCTCCTCGACCCGACCCCGGCGAACCCGCAGCCGGAGAAGCTATCGCTGCCCAACTTCCCCAGCCTGCGCGGCTTCGAGGTCATCGACGCGGCCAAGGCGGAGCTCGAGGCCGCCTGCCCGGGCACGGTCTCCTGCGCCGACGTCGTCGCGTTCGCGGGCCGCGACGCCAGCGCCGTCCTCAGCGGGGGCAGGGCCGACTTCGCGATGCCCGCGGGGCGCCGCGACGGCCGCGTGTCCCTGTCCAGCGAGGCGCTCCAGAACCTGCCGCCGCCCTCCTTCAACCTCTCCCAGCTCGCCGCCAGCTTCGCCGCCAAGGGGCTCGGCGTCGACGACCTCGTAGTGCTCTCCGGCGCGCACACCGTCGGCCGCTCCCACTGCTCGTCCTTCGTCAGAGACGGCCGCCTCAACGCGTCCACGTCCGACATGAACCCCGCGCTCGCCACGTCGCTGCGGCAGCAGTGCCCGCCAACGCCACCACCGACAACACCGTGGTTCAGGACGTCGTGACTCCTGATGCGCTGGACAACCAGTACTACAAGAACGTGCTGGCCCGCAACGTGCTCTTCACGTCGGACGCGGCGCTTCTCAAGTCCGGGCAGACCGCGGCGTCGGTGGTGCTCAACGCCTTCGTCCCGGGGCTGTGGGAGCAGAAGTTCAAGGCGGCCATGGTCAAGATGGCCAGCATCGAGGTCAAGACAGGCACCAACGGCGAGATCAGGACGAACTGCCGGGTCGTCAACTAGTTGGCTTCTGATGCATCAGATTAGCTTTTGTTCTCGAATCGTTTACAAGCTTGAGCAGAAATCATGTGAACTGCTTTATTTTGCATATTTCTGTATTCTTTTATTTTCAATGCATATTCTGTATCTATTCCTTATTACTGCCCCATCCGTGTAATAGCAAGTAAAATATTTCTTGATGAATTGCAATTTCCTAAACATTTTGAGTGAAGCGCATTGGCGGTTACTTTGCTCTGGCTTCAGCAAAAATCACACAGCCATGGGATTTGAGCTAAGGAATTGACTGGTGATAGCTCATATTTGTATGGAATTCGTGCGAGTTGATTTAGCGGGGAACATGGAGAAAAACTTTTTTGAAAAAAAAAATATTTTCAAGCTAAATGATTACAACGGGAAAAAACTAAGTACCTACGCTATTTGCGCGAGTTATCTTGCTAGTTATATATTGTACATGCTCACTTCGCTATTTGGTAAATAAACCACGCACAATGGCACGATCCATACACAATGTGTGTAAATAAACGACGTCTATCTGGCCCAACCGACCTGATCAGACATTCAAGCTAGTAGCTGCACACAAAGCACCGCCATGGTCCATATGGAATAACCTATGATTGTTGAGGTCTAATTTCTGTGTCAAAGTCTTGAGCATCAGGTGCAAACAAACATATCCTAGCAACAGCCGTAGAAAATAAAGCACCTTGCGACTCCCAGCTACCTTGAGGGTTGAGGCCGGCCGATTGGACGCCAACAACGTTGAAACGAAGAGGATTAAACAAGTCAGCCACTGAGCTGTTCCTCCCATGTTCTTGCTGAATTTCCCTAAACAACTCGACCACACCCATTTTATATGACATTCTTCCAACCAAGGGATGTTCCAGCAGCAGAGCTCATCCTCGAATGTACTATAAATAGGGAATTAAATTGGGTGGACCCTAGGTCCAAACATCTTCTGTGCGCCCCCATGGTGGATGAACGACACGAAGTTGTGTTTTCCATTAATTGATCTCGGGTTTAAAAACGCAGTGAAACTTCGCCTTGGCAAGGAGGACATTCGTTCGATGAAGCCTATTCCCGAACAGACGCGTCTCTTCTCTCTTGCCGGCAATGTCATTGGATTGAAAGGGCACCGGGTTTTCTCAATCTCCTTGATTCCAACTCCCCTAAATTACCTTAATCTTGCTTTTTTGAAACCCCTTTGTTAGTTAGCTAGATAAGGGAATTGAGTTTTCTTAATCGGGTGGAATTATTGCTCTAAACATCCCTCGTTTCTCAAGATGTTAGAATTTATTGTCAATGAATCATATGTGCAGCAATGGTTACACTATCAATATAGATATGGTAAACGTTTTAGTTAAGATATATAGATATATCTAACACTACAAACATGCAGAAACATATATGCTTAATTGTTATTTAAACAATTTTAATAGAATGATTTAATAATTTAGATGTAGATTTGAGGAGAATAAATTTATTTTTTAATGATGACTGAAGTGGCAGTTTAGATGCAAATTTAAGGAGTTGTGTAGATTATCTTTCATATTAGCATGTGGGTAATTGTTGCAAATTTAGGTGGCACAGGTGCATGATTTGAATATAGTGCTATGGGTTTACGTTGTTTGAAACTAAAATAGAAAGATACAATGATCATTATTATCAACGTTGATTATAGTCTATTGAACTGATGACTAGATATTTTTATTTTTGTTAGAATTTTTAGGATTTATCTTTTTCTTGTCTAGACGGCCTCACGAGGATTAACGTGGAGGCACCACAAAAGACATATAGTTATGTATTTAATTGAAACATAAGACTAAGTTATTATATAAACTATTGTCGTATCCTTTCTTGTGAATTTGGTTTTATATGCAATCAGTCCATAAACTACTCGATGTGTATGCATGACAAGCTCGCTAGAAGAGCAACCACAATTAATCAGGCTTTACTTATGAGAAGTTGGTCACAAGTAGAAATAGCATGATCAACGGTGATGGGTAGAGTGATAGTAGCTCTCTGGCGTTGGTGACGATTCTAGAACTAGAAGGATTTAGGTGCCAATGGATGTTGGCGACTACTTGAGGCAACAATGGATTCGTTGAATTAGCAATGTTATGTTATGTTAAAAATCACTAATGCTCCACCACAAGCGTCGGTTCCACGTCGGCCAGTCCGGACGTGGGTAGCTAGGCTGCGGACCAGCCTACATGCATGTTCCCCAAATCGGCATACAGGGTTTCTCCAAAAATAATAAAAAAGAAAAGAGAGCGACATCTTATCTTTCCCATACGCATCGGCTCCACCACACCGTCTGTCTTTTGGTCGCGTACGCACGAGCTCTGCTAGCGCTCGCGTCCGCATATGCGCGAGCGTCAACCGCCACCGCTATCCGGATATGCACGAGCTCCACCGGCTGTGATGCGCCGCCCGCCCGTAGTGAGGGAGAACGCTGTCGCCTTCCCCATGGGAGCCGGACGCCTGGTCGGCGGCCAAGAAGACCTCCGCCTCAGCCTGCCTAGCTCACTGCGGCCAGGTGTGGAGCTCGCCCGCCTGTAGCTCACGGCAGCCTGGGCGGAGCCCGTCCACGCACATCTCGCGCCCACCTACCCAGTTCGCCGTGATCACATGTGGAGATGTCTGGGTTTTTGGTATCCGACGTCACAATTTGCTCGAAACCTTTACAATTTTTTACCACAGCCCCCACATGTGATAACACGACGCATCGACAAGTTTCATGATTTTTGGACTTCGTTTGCATTTTATATAATTTAAAATCACATTTCCGGCAAGTACCTCGACATGTTACGTCAACGAGGTACTTGAGATTTCATGTGACTTTCTGGATACGGCCTAAACATACCCTAAATATCATGAGTATCAATTTTTGGATGACCAAAGTCCATTATTCCATGTACCGCAGCTCAAATTTGAAATATCCCAAACAATTAGGCAAACGAAATAAACTAATGAAATATATTAAAAAAGTCAAAATTGCCCCAAATTTTAAAATAGAGTTTGAAACACCGTCACAAGGCCACGTAAAAATTTGGGCCCAAAATAAAAAAAAACATTTTGCCGAAAGTGCCATGGGGACACTTTCGGCAAAGTGGGCTTTACTTAGAGTGCCGCCCGTAAAGGCACTTTCGGCAAAGATGATTTTCAAAAATAAAAAAAATTTGCCGAGTGCTGACGCTGCACTTTCGGCAAAATAAGTTTTAAAAAATTTAAAAAAAAAAATTTGCCGAGTGCTCAAGGGCTTACACTCGGCAAATTTTTTTAAATAAACCCATGACCCAAAATCCCCCCCCCCCCGGTACCCTAGTCACCGCTCTTCTCCGACGCCTTGCCGCCCTCCCTCCCCTTGCCCGCCACACCGCGCACACACCATGTGCATCGTCGCCATGGCCCCCTCACATGACCCGCCATCGCAGCCCCCAACCCACCATGCGGCTCCCCCACATGCATACCATGAGACCCGCCCCGAGCACCTGACGCCAAGGCCGCCTCCCCTCACACACACCAGCACCATTCAGCACCCCATCCGCCTCCATGCATCACATACCACCCCCCGAAAGACCCACCCCACACCCCGCCACAGCCCTCGCGCTCACCGAGCAGCAGACCCGCCTCAGCACCCCAGCCCGCCTGGCACAGTGGCTCCCACATGTGTCAGTCGGCGAACCCGCCACCACGCCCCCGCCCGAGACCCCCAGCCCGCCCCGCCCCCGGCCACATGCAGCCCCCAGCATGCAGCAGCCCCCCCCACAGCACGCCCGCCCCGAGCACCCCCCAACCCAAGATGGCTCCTCGGCACACGCACGCCGGCGGTGAGCCCCAACCACACCACGCCCCACCCCCGAGTACTTTAGCCGGCGCCGCGCCGCAGCCGCCGCAACGCTGCCCACATCAGCAGGCCGGCCCCCCAGCCGCCGCCACACGTGCTGCCCTGCCACCGGCCTTGGGCTGTCCTCCTGCCCGCGCCGCCCGCCGCCCCTGCTCCTTGCCTTGGCTTGAAGGAGGAGGAGGAGGAAGAAGAAGAAAGAAGAAGAAGGAAGAAGAAAGAAGAGAAAGAAAGAAAAGGAAAAGAAAGAAAAGGAGAAGGAAAAAGAGAAGAAAAGGAAGAAGGAGGAGGAGAGGAAGGAGGAGGAGAAGGGAGAGGGGAGGAAGCCGAGGTAGAGGGGAGGAGGAGGTGCCTCGGCCGTCTTCTTCGTGCCCCCGTCCACGATGCCCCTACCACACCGAACCGCCCTACGAGCGTGGGCAAGGTATATCCACCCTTTCTCCGTTTGTCGGCCTTCGTGTTGCCAGTTGATGTCGGCCTTCGTGCCGCTGTTCTTATCGGCCTTCGTGCCGTTTGTGATTGTCGGCCTTCGTGCCATTGTTTTTTGTTGGTTTTGGAAACCTCCCCGTGCAAGGGAGGTGCTGCCGAAATTTTGAACTTATAGTGTCGTGTTTCTTCTTTTGCAGAGCAGGACCTGTCGGAGGTGACCCGGAGGTCCCCGATCGTTTTTGTCGGCGTCGCGGGTCTGCCTGCACTGCGTCGCCTCGCCACTGCGTCGACTCGCCACTGCCTCGCTAGCCTGACTTCACCGACACCCTAGGTATAAATCATCTCTTTTTCCGCTTGTCTATCGTCATAGATCGGTGTAGCCTAGTTAGGCGTCTCCCGTCCGAAAGAGATATCTTTGGAGGTATGCAGATCTTTGCATATCTACGAGCATTTCTGTTTCGGATTGTCCACGTTTTTTGGACAGCCCGCGGATGCGTAGATGGGTTAGTTTCCATGGTCCGCTCCGGTCCGAGACGGTGTTTCGGCATCACCCCCTGTTGTTCTCCGAATACACACTCTCCCTTGCAGGACGTGTATCGGGAGAACAGCAGGGAGGTGCTGCCGAAATTCTGTCTCGGATAGGAGCGGGGCATGGAAACTAACCTCATCTACGGATCCACAGATGGGATTAGGACCTATCCTCACCTATTAGAGAGTAGGGACACCGCGTAGATGCAATTGATGGTGACTCATATGTGCTGATACGTCTGTTAAAGGATGGAGGACCGTGAGTGGATGTACACGCTCCGGAGAGACGAGCATGATTACGACTTGCTGTTTATAGTCAAGGTCAAAGAATTCTTACAGCATGCATTTGGTGAGAGTGCCGGAGGCCATTCTCTAGTGGTTTGTCCGTGCAGCGGTTGTGACAACAGAAGAAGGAAAGATAGGTTAACCATGGGTAAACATATTGTGAAGTTTGGATTTACTCCGGGCTACCACCGGTGGATCCACCATGGTGAAGCCGATCGTATCAGGGAGGAGGTGGTGAGACCACGGCTCAAGGCTTTCGATGATGATGCCGGGGTAGCAGACATGCTGGATGACACGCACCAAGCTCAGTTCGCTGAAGGACGTGACAAGGAGGAGATGGAGGCTGCCGCAGATGCCTTCTACCTGATGTTGGACTCGGCACAGAGACCCCTTCATGATCATACTAATGTTTCTCGGTTTGGGCGCCATTGGTCGCAGAATGGGGTTGAAGGCCGAGTTAAACCTAAGTCGAGAAGGCTTCGACAAGATGGTGGCCGTGTGGAGCGATATGCTACCGAAGACACACATTGTGCCAAAGAACTTGTACGAGTCAGAGAAGCTTCTTCTTGCACTTAAGATGCCGTATGACAAGATACATGTATGTCCGAAGGGTGCGTCCTATTTAGGAAAGAACACACGGATGCAAAGTACTTTTTGCCAAAGTGTAAATCCTCCAGTGCGTGGAGGTAGACTCGGCGATGGCCGGAAGAGGCGACTTAAGATCCCCATGAGAGTCCTCTGACACCTTCCGTTCTCGCCGAGGCTCCAACGGCTATTCATGACCGAGGAATCCGCTGAAACAGATGACATGGCACAAAAAGCGGCACACGATACAATCCTCGAAGATGGTACATCCATCCGATCTTGATGCATGGAAGTACTTCAATTCGCGACATCCTCTCAAAGCGAGAGGAGGCTCGTAATGTACGTGTCGTCGCTACCGGCAATGATGGGTTCAATCCATATGGCATGATGGCTGCACCATACACATGTTGGCCCGTGTTCGTCATCCCCTAAATCTCCCCCGGCGTCTCCTTTCAACGACATACCATGTTCACATCGTTGATAATCCCTAGACACCGGGGAGTAATATGGGTGTCTTCATGGAGCCTGTGATAGATGAGTTGATCGATGCTTGGGTCAAAGGGGTGGGACATACGACCGAGCTACGAAGAAGACTAGCTTCAAAATGTACGTCTGGTACCACTACTCCCTACACGACTTCCTGGCTTACGGGTTAATGTGCGCCTAGTGTGTTTAGGGGAAGTTCCCATGCCCAATATGCAAGGAAGCTGTGAGGTTCATATGGTTGAAGAAGGGTGGCAAGTATTCGCTGCTCGACAAACATCGTCAATTCCTCCTCTTGACCATCCATTCGGAGAAGACGTCAAGAGTTTTACGAAAGGTGTCAAAGCGATGGACCCTAGACCGCACTTGAGGATCAAGGCGAGGTTCGTGCTTTCGATAGATGCTCTCATGCCCAACGAAGATGGTGGTTTCGTGGGATATGGTGAGCAACATATGTGGACTCATAAGTCCGGCTTGACGAGGCTCCCCTATTTTGATGACCTCCTACTGCCCCATAACATTGATGTCATGCACACTGAAAAGAATATCGCCGAGACACTTTGGGCAACGCTCATGGACACTGACAAGTCTAAGGACAACCCTAAGGCTAGAGTGGACCTGGCGACGTTGTGTGATAGGCCAAACCTAGAGATGCGGCCTCCTACAATAGGAAAGCAGTGGAGAAGGCCTAGGGCCCCCTATGTCTTGAAAATCGATCAAAGGAGGGAAGTACTTCGATGGATCAAGAATTTAATGTACCCTGATGGGTATGCAGCGAATCTGAGCAGGGGAGTGAACTTAGAGACTCTGCGAGTCAACGGGATGAAGAGTCATGACTACCACATATGGATTGAGCGCATACTTCCATCGATGGTTCAAGGCTATGTCCCTGAGCATGTCTGGCTAGTGCTGGCAAAGTTGAGCAACTTCTTTCGCCAGCTTTGTGCCAAGGAGCTATCTTCGACCATCATTACAGAATTGGAAACTATGGCACCTGAGTTGGTCTGTGAGCTTGAGAAGATCTTTCCACCCGGCTTCTTCTTGCCGATGCAACATCTAATTGTGCACCTCCCAACCGAGGCACGGTTGAGGGGGCCCGTGCAGGCCCGTTGGTGCTATCCAATCGAGCGATGTCTAAAGACTCTTCGCAAGAAATGTACAAATAAAGCCAAAATTGAGGCTTCCATTGCAGAGGCAAGCATTCGGGAGGAGGTTGCAAACTTCACGACATCCTACTACAAGCCGAACCTTCCTAGCAAGCATAATCCACCCCCTCGTTACAATGCTGGCGAAGTTGAATCGACCCTCAGCCTTTTCAAATGCCAACTAGGCAGCGCAAGTGGATCGACCCCCAAGAGATTGGATCCAGAAGAGTGGCGCAGAATCACGCTATATGTGTTCACCAACCTTGTCAAGGTTGCGCCATTCATTAAGTAAGTTCTCAACGAACTTGTTTCAATACGACGTCACTGTTCTGTATCGAACCCCATTGATTCTCTTTGGTACAGGGAATTTGTTCGTCAAGAGTGGCATCAATCAAGGGATCCTACCTCGCACGAACATGATACCCTTCTTTCAGAGGGTGCGGGAGCTGGGAGGCCTGATTTTATTTCTTGGTTCAAACAAAAGGTCGTACGTTCGTCGATATTCCTTAGTAGCTTGTACGTTCCAATAGTATAACGATGTATCATGCTTGAGCTTGCAGGCGCAAACCAATGCGTCCATGAGTGACGAGTTGAGACAGGTTGCAAACGGCTTCAAGTTAAGGGTGAAGTCATATACCGGTTATGATGTGAATGGATATCGCTTCCACACGTCAAGACACGAGCAGACTCGGCCCGGTCGGAAAACCACCAACAACCAAGTTTTTACGTCGGGCACTAATGACGTCGAATACTATGGAATAATTGAGGAGATCTATGAACTTGAATATGAGGGTCGGGTACCTCTTACTCCTGTCATATTCAAGTGCCACTGGTTTGATCCTGCACGAACGAGACGGACCCCTCATCTTGGGCTAGTCGAGATTAGGCATGATTCCGTCTATAAAGGAAAAGATGTCTATATTGTGGCTCAACAGGCCGTGCAGGTGTATCATATGCCATACGCATGCCAAGACAAAGACCATCTTAAGGGTTGGTCTATTGTGCACCAGGTATCTTCGCACGGTAAACTACCTGTTCCAAACGATGAAGATTACACCTTCGACACAAACACATATGATGGAGAGTTCTATCAAGCAGATGAGCTACAAGGGAGCTTTGAGATAGTCTTACCCGGTGTGACGACCGCCATGGAAGTAGACAATGAAACGGTTGATGACGAGGACCCTGGAGATGTAGTGCTAAATCCGAAGGACATTCAAATGCTTGAGCGATTCCATTTAGGCAAAGACAATGAAGAAGACACATAACCTTTGAATAGTGTTGTCCATTTGGACAATTTTGACAGTGATGATGAGACCTATGACCCCAATCATGAAGATTATTCCTAAACCATGTAATACTATGTTTTTTATTAAATTTTGTTATGTTTATTCATTTTGAACTATTTGACATGTATGTACTAACGCTTGTTGTTCATTCTTTGTACATTGCAGGTGACAGAACAAAGATGGTGGGCAACCGTTCACCGAGGCAGGTGCTCTCGGTGTACCAGAGGCTACGCCCTCCTGATGGAGGCGAGGGGACATCTTCGCCCCCAGCGGCGAGAGCAGGCCCGGGTCGCCCCAGCACGGGGAAGGGGAGGGGGAGGGGGAGGGGCCAGGGTCGCCCCAGGAGGGACCCGCCTCCTCCCCCGGCTCTCGACCAGCCGGAGGACCCGTCTCCTACCCCGGAGGAGCACGTGGCGGCCACGGGCACGACCACAGACACTCCGTCGGGGGATGAGGGGACTCAGCAGACGGAGGACAGTTCTGCTTTCTCGGCTCCCTACCTGCGAGGTCCCACAAGCCTTCCTCCGATTCCGCTTCCTGACCGACGCTCACTGGTTCGTCCTGTGGGAAGAAGGTAAGTAACTATAGATGTTATCACTAGTACTTCATATGATATGTTGAAAATCAAAAGAGAAACTGATAATTTTTCGTAATCACTTGTGCAGGGGTGGCTAGTTCTGTCGGGTGCTCTTGACCCCCACGCACCCCGCTACTGTCCCAGGATGTCGTGCAGAAACACTTCCCGACCTTGTGGACTTGAAAGAGGGAGGTGGGAGCCCGGCTGGGGCGTGGGGCAGTACAAGCTCGGCTCGGATGACGAG